>PVHT021183726.1:8575225-8595597 GCA_004024745.2 Catagonus wagneri
AAAAAAAAAAAAAAAAAAAAAAAAAAAAAAAAAAAAAAAAAAAAAATGGACAAAGGACCTGAATAGACATCTTTCCAAAAAAGATGTACAAATGGCCAACAAGTAGATGAAAAGCTGTTTAACATCACTAATCATCAGGGAAATGCAAATCAAAGTTACAGAGATATCATCTCACATCTGTTAAAATGGCTGTCATCAAAAAGGCAAGATAATGAGAGTTATTAAGAGTGTGAAGAAAAGAGAACCCTCATGTGCTGTTAATGACAATGTAAATGGGTGTAGACACAATGGGAAACATCATGGAGTTTCTGCAAAAAAATAAAAATAGAACTACCGTGTGCTCCAGCAATTTTACTTCAGGATATACAACCAGAGGAAATGAAATCACAAAGTGATATCTGCACTTCACGTTCATTACAGCATTAGTCACAATAGCTAAGATGTGGAAATACCCCAAGTGTCTCTTTATGGTTGAATGGATAAGGAAATTGTCGCATATCCCCGTGTCTCCATATATCTGTCCTCAATCAAATATTATTCAGCCATTAACAAAGAAATACATCCTACCATCTTTGATCGGCGTAGATGAACCTGGAGGATACTGTGGTAAGTGAAATAAGCCAGACACACGAAGACAAATATTACATGGTCTCACTTATAGGCAGAATCTAAGCAAGTCAAACTCACAGAAGCAGGGAGAGTAGAATGGTGGTTTCTGGGGGCTGGGTGGGGGTGGGGTGTTGGGGAAATATTGGAGTGGACCCCCTGAACAGTGGGCATTTGGTCTGTGCTTCCTCTGTCTTAGATGCCTCTGGGGAATACGGACAGAGGCAGAGCTTTTGATTCTTTTGTTTTTGGAGTCTATGTAGGCAGCTATTCTTTTCTCACACTGTTCCTTTTCAACAGTAAAGGAAATAGTTTATTGATGGACTCCCATTTTCCATTTGTGATACTGTCTTTGGAAACCAGCGTCTCCTCAGCCTTCACAAGTCTGTAATCTTAGGTGAAGCCAGGACTTGAGAAGTCTAAGCCTACGTATTGGAAATGAGGGTTTTAATCATTTAGCTAGCAGTGGTGACATCATATCTAAATTCATGAGGTAGCTTTCTATGGAGGAAGATATATCAACTTAATTAAACATAAAAACAAGGTGTCTTGCTAGCATTATCTAGCCCATTGAAGTAAATCATGAAGACGGTTTTGGATAATGTTCAAGATAAAAGGTCCCAGCCAACTTTTTCCCTTCCAGGAGCCTCTGAAGTAACTTTTTATAGATATTTTAAGAGAATTTTGTCCAAATAGTACATACCTAAAATAACCAGTTTGGGATTTCCCATCACGGCACAGTGGAAATAAACCTGACTAGGAACCATGAGGCTGAGGGTTCAATCCCTGGCCTCGCTCAGTGGGTTAAGGATCTGGCATTGCCATAAGCTGTGGTGCAGGTTACAGATGCGGCTTGGATCTTGTGTTGCTGTGGCTGTGGCATAGGCTGATTAGACTCCTAGCCTGGGAACCTCCATATGCTGTGGGTACGGCCCTAAAAAGCAAAAAAAAAAAAAAAAAAAAAAAAGTAAAATAACCAATTTAAGATGTTTTTATACCCATATTCAAAAAAAGAAAGAATATCTTGAAAAGATAAACTTTTTAAAATTTTTTGGGAGTTTTTAAGAAGAGGTTCTCAAAATATGGTACTTGAAATGGCAGTATCAGCATCACTTGGAACTCATTAAAGATATAAATTCTTTGGCTCCTCCACACCCATAGAATCACAGTCTCTGGGGTGGGTCTGTCATTCTTTGTTTTAACAAGGCCTATAGATAATTCTGGTGTGCACTCAAGTTTGAGAACCCCTCCTAGGCCAGAGCATACATGTCTCAAAAGGCTTTTGATGCGAAGAACCTCATCTTGGCATCTGTCATCTGCCTTGCACAGGAATGGCAGCTAGAGTTCAAATTTTGTAAAGCGGGAACTTTCTTCTCCAGCTCAGTATCTCCTTCCAGCTCAAGCCTTAGTCTATAGTGGACACTCATCAGCTCTGTGCAGTGAATGGAGAAGGTAGCGGGGGTTCAGAGGAGTGAACTGAGTGGATAAAGAGGGGACACTGTTGAACAGGCTGGGGCTGAACTGCATGGTCAGATTATGACAACAGAACCCCCAAACCCCAAGGAAAGTGCTGGTTCTCCCATATAGACCTCAAAAACTTCAGTGGAGCCCCCTGGTGGCTCAGTGGGTTAAGGATATGTGTTGTCACTGCTGTGGCTCTGGTTACTGCTGTATCAAGGGTTCCATCCCTGGCCCAGGAACTTCTGAATACCATGAGCATGCCCACCCCCCAGCCAAAAATATAGAAAATTTGGAAAACCCATATAAAAGGCTGAAGGACGATGCACCTCAGTTCCGATTTCTGCTTTGTGACTATGTCAGAGCTCTTCAAAATGGGGACTAAATCATTCTTCCCGTATGTTCTGGCCCCTGCCTTGCTGAAGTGCTGTGTGCCCAGGGTGAAGCAGCCCTGAACATCAGGTGCATGGCCTTCCTCGTTTTAAATGGCCTTGAAAGGACAGGCAGCATTCCACTACCATCTTGTTTCCAAAGCAGTGGTGAGGCTGAGAGAGGCAGGCCGACTTGTGTTACCTAACCACGCTCCCATCCCCTGACCCCTAATATGTGCCCTGGGAAAGTGGAGCTTGTGACTTTCTGACTTTTGGTTTCCAGTAAATCCTAAGTTGCTGTTACCCATTGTGGCGTATGGCATTGCAAGCATCTGATCCTCTTGGGGTGACAGGGAGATCTGTGCAGGAAGTGGGGTGGCAGCGGGGCTGTGGTCCAACCTTTCTGCGTTAGCACTGCAGTATTGGGCGGAATATCCAGCCATCGATCAGGGCAACCGTAGTTATCCAGATTGAGGTTTATGCCCGACTTCCGATTTTGCATGAAGAATGCTATGTTGTGAAAGTTTTTGCATTCCCCAGGAAGGGTAGATTATCTGTAAGAATTCAATAGTAAATACAAAAAACATTTTTTTTTTTCTCTTGAGTGTGGGAAGGAAGGAGAGATATCAGAAGTAGACAGAGTTCCCGGTGTGGCACAGCGGGATTGGTGGTGTCTCTGCAGCACCAGGATGGAGGTTCGATCCCTAGCCCTGCACGGCAGACTAAAGGATCCAGGGTTGCTGCAACTGTGGCTCAGATTTGATCCCTGGCCCGGGAACTCCATGCACCACAGGGAGACCCCCTACCCCCAAAAAAGAGGTGGATGATCTAGTGCCTTTTCTTTGGGAACCTGGCTTTCCCCCTGCTTTAGACCTTAATAAAAGGTGCTTGCTAGTTTCATTCTTAGCCCAGACAGTGATTGCTGTGGCCAATCCATTTGTTATGGTCAGGAGTCAGTGCTGCAAAGGAGAAAGTGCACTGTGACACTTTCAGAACCAAGCACGTGATTGTGTACCTCCAACATGACTGGGTGGCACCCAGCGGGGGTGGGTGATGGATTATGGAGTTTGATCAGTGTTAGTGTCCATGCTTATTTCAGTCCCGTGTCTGTGTATCATCTTTAGCCAGCTCCTTTGCTGTTGAGGTTCTCTGATGGCACTGCATACCAATCCTTTTTAAAAGCAATGCCTTTGGTGGCAAAATTATTACTTTAGAAGAAGAAAATTTTATGTTGTTTCTAGGCATGACAATAGGCTCCCGCTAACACACTGAGGGGCCATGACCAAGTCATTTTTGCAACTTGGCCTTGAGGTTGAGACTTGGAGACCCAGCACCCTGTGTCTATTCCATTACCTTTTAGAGAAGATTGTTATGTGCTTTTAAAGTGGTTATAAGCCAAGGGCACACTCTTTTTATTTCTTTTTTTTTTTTTATTGTGGTCAAGGGTACATTCTTTTAAAACTCTCAATCATATCTGGGACTGCAGCCACAGTGAGTGAAACAGAGAGTAGGTTCTGGCTCTAGGCAGCTCCCTGGGTCCTAAGAAAGTCATATTCTGCTTAGTGCATGAGGCACAGATGAGGATGGGAGTAGTATGAGAAGTTGGGGACCCAGGTAAGGTCTGTATGGCTAAGTGGGGAGGGATTCTGGAAACTGAAGGAGAAATTTGAGCTAACTAAGGGATAAGCCCAAACATCCCAGAGAGGCAAGAATCACCTATATGTCAGGCACGTTTCTTGGAGAGAACCACTGCTCTTGAAAGGAGAGGTATTTGTATACCTCAGAGAAGGTGATTATGTTTGAGGTTTGAAATGTAAATATATGGCTGGATTCCACTTTCAGGTTATCAGAATTTTTTCTTCCATTTTATTGATTGTGATACATACACGTAAGATTTACCATGTTAGCCATTTCTAAGTGTCCGATTCCGTGGCTTAAGTACATTCACGATGTTGACAGTCATCACCACTCTCAGTTTCTTTTTCATCAGCACAAACAGAAATGCCATACACACTCAACAACGTCTCTGTCCCCTCCAGGTCCTGGTGAACACGTTCTACTTCTGTCTCTGGGAGTCTGAACACTCTAGGTACCTCTTAAGTGGAATCACACAGCGTTTGTCCTTTTGTGTTTGACTTACTTCGCTTAGTATAATGCCCTCAAGGTTCATCCATACTGTAGCCTGTGACAGGACTTCCTTCCCTTTTTAAGGCTGAATAATATTCCATTGTATGTATAAATCCCATTCATCAGTGGACACCTGGACGCTTCCACCTCTTGTCTGCTAAGAACTTGAGGGCACAGGCACTGTTTAGGGTCCCTGTTTCAATTCTATTCTTGCCTTTAGTACAGTATAAGAACTGGCAAAATTTGTAAAGTAGGACAAAGATGGCCATAAGTTGAGTCCTTGGTGACACTAAGTGGCAACTGGTGACCTGATGGTGCCATACTTTCTTATCCTATAAACCCAATTAAATTAAAAATCCAGTTGGCCAAACTCACATGCACTTAAGCAAGATGTTTTCTGGAAAAGCTCATTAGCTGCAAACTTGGGAGCTCCACCAGCAGATGGAACGTTTTCCCCTAGATTTTTCGATAATTAGACAGGAATGGTCTTTCAGACTTTAGACCTCGAATGGAAGATTTTTGTCTTGTTTGCCAAGGCATCATTTTGAATGCCATTGGTAAAATTATGCAGAAATCTACCTTTTAAATTTTATGATGCCATGATATAAGATTTTAGTGTCCTTATACCTCAACTCTCAGGAAGGAGGCAGGCTTTAGGGAAAATTTTCTGTCTTAATGTTACCATTGCTTTCCATGATTTCAGTTTCTCATTTCAGCTGTAATATATTTAGACCTTAGAGGAACACATTGAACTCTTCTGTATTTTTAAGTTGTGCAGAAAGAGATAAGCATGGTCATTGAAATCCAGGATTTAAGACAGATGACACTCCTGTGACAGCTGAGGAACAGTAACTTGCAGAAGTTCACACACCTTGCACCCAGCCTGGATCCTCAGAAGGGAAGAGATTAGGCAATTGGCTTTTAACTTACATCCCAGATTCTTCTTTGAGCACATTAAAAAAAAAAAAAGCTAAGCAGAGTCCAGACCCTCTGTATCTACCTGTATTAGTCAGTTTCTCCGCTACCTTCTCCAAAATGCCCATGATTATACTTACTCTGTCTGTATTGTGAGGTCTGAATTGCAGATGTGTGAGTTATAATACACTTGTTCTTTGCTTACATGGAGAAGGAGCCTTACTGTTTTCCAGGGCTTCCTCTGTATCTACAGGCATTTTGAAGTTACTACCTAGTTTGAAAATGGACAGAGACACATTGCTGGGAATGTAATTGGTTAATAAATATTAGTAGAGATCCAGCATTTGTGATTAATTAGTGGAGCATCAATTTATCTCTGTGTTCTTTATAGTGTGTGTGTGTGTGTGTGTGTGTGTGTGTGTACGTACGTGTGTACACGTATCTACATATATGTTCATGTCCCATTTGTACCCTTACGTTATTTTTTTATCTCACATCCTCAGGGCATGGGCTTACCTCTGCTCCTACAGATTCTTCACCCTGACCCTAATCTAAATCCTCAGCCTTTTCCTGTGACACTCTGGACCTCTGCCACCTCAACTGAACCTGTTTTGCCTGGAGATGTATTTTTCCTCCTTTCTCTGTGTAGAGCTGGCTTGTTTCTTCATGGTCTGGTCCAGGGCTCACTGGACACTCTGGTCCTCCACTGCCTCGTCCATCTTCGTGCAAAACCTTTTCTCTTGAGGCTCCTGCCATCTGACTAGGTCTGTCTCCCCTCCCTCATGCTGTCACCTCCCTGCATCCACGCCCCTCTGCTCTCCAGGGATGGCCTCCAGCATTGGCTCTTTCCGCTCTCAAGCTAATCTCTGGTCACCACCATCCCGTCTGCATACATGAATGTGCTAGCCTGGCCCCTGTGCATCCCAGATCTGGACCTCCTCACGGCCGTGCTGTTCATCCCCATTCCACGTCAACAGGAACTGCTCCTCACCTCTGATTTACACTCAGGGAGGGTCCATATCCTTCCCGCGCTCCTTCACTTTCACTGCACCCCCTCTTCAGACTCATTCTGCAGTCTTTTCTCCATATGCTCATTTATTTAACAAATATTGATCGAGAAGCTGTGTGAGCTCCTGGGAATTCAGTGATGAGTCAAAATGGATACACAACCTGTCTTCATAGAGAAACGAATCCAGTGATTACACAAAGAAATGTTAAGATTGCTTATGTGTAAGGGCCACAAGTACAGTCTGTGCTCATGGGGGCCCTTCCCACATTATGTGGGCGGGGAACTGACAGCGGAGCTGAGATCTGAAGGATGAATATAGTCTGTGAAGAGAGGAAGGTCTTCTGGGAGGAAGGAGGTGCTTATGCAAGGGCCCCGCAGTTAGAGGTGGGTTTATGTGCACTTGGTGAAAAAGAAAACCTGAGGAGTTCCCATCGTGGCCCAGCAGAAACAAACCTGACTACGATCCATGAGGACGCAGGTTTGATCCCCTGCCCTCTCTCAGTGGGTTGAGGATCCGGCGTTGCCGTGAGCTGTGGTATAGGTTGCAGATGTGGCTTGGATCTGGCGATGCTGTGGCTGTGGCGTAGGCCAGTGGCTGCAGCTCTGATTCACCCCTAGCCTGGGAACCTCCATATGCCGTGGATCCGGCCCTAAAAAGACAAAAAAGGAAAGAAAAAAACCCCGAAATTTCCATTAACTGGAGTCTAGAGAGGAAGAGAGTGTGAGATAAAGCCAGAGAGGAAGAAAAGGGCTAGAGTTTTCACGGTCCCATCAGCTGGGTCAGGGATATTTTTCTTTGTACCAAAAGCCATGGAAATCGCTTACAGCAACTGAAAGGGTGAGGGGAGGGCTCGCCATTCTATATCACGTGTCCTGAAAATCCAGTCCATCCTACACTAAGTATGCTTCTTAGTATTGCACTTGGGGAAACACCAGATTTGAATGCCCAGAGAATCACAGGCATTTTCGCTAGGCTTCCTTACATTTGAATCAATACATGAGGACTTCTTATCTGGAAGTCGAGTGTATTTATTTTAGTGCTGTAATTCTAAATACTGATTACTGAAAGCTCTTTTCCCCCCTTCCTTTCTTTCATCTTGAATACATCCATACTTGAGCCACTGTTTGGAGTCTCCGTTGCCAGTGGATCTGTTTACAGCATTTTTGTGTAAGCACTTACATAAGTCAGATGTAATGGGCCGAAATGGTAGGTTGGAAACTTAAGGGACCTTCGGCTGTTTAAATGGCACTGTCAAAATATTGGTTTTATACTTTACAAATCTTTTGTTATTTAGGGTCACCAAGATATCTTTTTTTTTGGTTGCAAGATTATGTCTTCTATCTATTGAGAACCACTCATAGTTCAAGGATGAGAAAAACATACCACTAATCTGGCCAGATAGTGAAGAAAAAGAAATCTTTCTGCTTTTCTCTTGAGAAAACACTGAAGCGCAGAGTGAGCTGCTCAGGGGAAAGCCGACAGAAATACAGGGTTTTCAGAGAGTCACAGAGGCAGGGGGAGAGGGGGCTGGAGCAGAGCGCCACTCAGCGCTCTGGAGCAATGGCAGAGTTGAGGTGCAGGCCCAAGAGATTGTGGTCCCCGGCGCCTGGGGGTATTCAGTTTTGTGGGATCGTGTGCTGTGTGGGCAACTCACCATGCTGCTGTAAACACAGACTCTGCATCTGAATGCCTGTGGTGTCCCCACTGGGGATTTTATGAAGAAAACAAGCCTCTGACACAGATCAGTGACACAAGTTATTGCCATCATCCGGAATTATAATTACACACAAATGACATACAGTCGGCCTAAAATGGCTCTGCCTTTTCCAGCCCAACGGTTTTCAGCCTTTCACCATATGCAGTCACCCATCAAGGTCCCCCCATGGGATAATCATTTGTTCCAGTGGTATTCCAGCATTTCACAGACTGGGAAACTGAGTCCCAGAGACATTAAGTGACATGCTCAAGAGCATGCTGCTTATGGTGGCGGAGCCGAGATTCAAATGCAGGCAGGCATGCGGACTGCAGTCTTGTGCTGTCCCGCCATGGGCCAGCTGTCCCATGCCCCTGGTGTCTGCCCTGCCCTGGGCCACCAGCTGGGCCTGGAGCATCAGGAATCCTTTCCTCCTCCTTGGTTCTCCATTCTCCCCTCCCCCTTCCACTTTGGGAGCTTGTGGTGGTGTCGCTTCTAGGCCACTTCCTTCCTTGGCCGGGACACAAGTGTCTATTTATATGTGTAACTCACCAGGACTCCTGAGTCATTTAAACTTCTGGATTCCATGCTTGCAGAGGGCAAAGATCAGGCCTGACTTCGCTGTTTCAGTTTAATATTTCCCTCTCTCTCCCTCTAAGGCCTCGCGCAGAGGAGTTCAATAAAGGTTGATTGTAGAGTTGTTAAATTCGCCAGAACAAACCTGATAATTTGAATATGGAATAATGTTCTTTCTCATAAACAGAATGTCCCAATATTGTTTTGCCTTGGAAGTCTCATGTCTGTTTTTTTTTTTTCATGTAGTGAATTTTTTTTTATATAAACTATACCTCAATTAAAAAAAAAGCAATGCACCTTTGGGATCCTATATTGAAAACTGTCCATTTTCTGAGGGGTTGCTGCTGCCAGGAGCTGGTTCGGCCCCAATCAAACAAGTGGAACCATTAATTAGGGTCATTTGTTCTGCTGTGTGCTAAGCAGCATGTGTAAAACCCGCTCAGGAGAGAATTAATTCATCCTTCTCTCCTTACTTTTTAGAGTAGTCCTAGCACGATGCTCAGAGCCTGCAGGCCTCGTACATGCGTTCTAATGGGCTAATTGTTAAGGTGACATTTGTGAATTAATCTCTGACTGGAGCTAAGTGATTCCCCCAATGGGTTTAATTCAGTGACTCCCATTCTTGGCCACACATCAGTCAGATTCACTGGAGGAGCCTGTTAAAAATAGACACCAAGCCGCCCCCTGCACCCAGCTCCCAGTGAGGAGAGGGCGTCTCTGACTTTTGAGAAAGCTCCTTAGGTGATAGGATTCTGGAGGCAGCCAGCTTTGGGAGGGTCTGCTCCAGATCCGTGCCTGAAGGCCCAGGTAGGTTGAAAGCACTTGGGCCTGAGTCTGACGACTTGAAACCAGGTTCTAGAACAGACAACATCTCTGAAGCCAACTTTTTCAGATCCGTAGGTCTCTGCGTTCCTATCAATGAACCTGTCTTGTCTTGGGGGCGCTCCAGTGACCTGAGGCAGGACAGTCTGTGCTTTGCCATGCTGTTTTCCATTTTTATGAACTCTCTGAGACATCTGGAAGCTCTTCAGGGCCTGCTAGAATTTCCATCATGAAGATGGCTGTAGCTTTCTCTTCTCTGCTCACCTTGAATCATCCAACTCCTGGCGTCCGGTGTCAGGGATGGACATTCATTTAGTACACTGCGTGTGTGTGTTTCTAGCATTCTCCTGTGCCCGCACCACACCATGTTTCATCTCAGTTTTGAAAACAGATGACTCCCAGGCACCACTGTCCCAATGACATTTATCAAACCACCTTTGTTTTTAAGAATCTGGCACTCTGTAAATATTACTCAGGATGCAGCACCACCGCACAACGCGTGGATGTTTGCCGTAAACCTAAGAATGTGGTGGTTAGCATCGTGCAGGGTAGCCAAGGTGGCTTGGTGAAACCAGACTGTGAAACGTTAGGAAGGCGGGACAGGCACGCGATGTGCCGAGAGGGACTGCTGACATCATCCGTCAGGTCAGACCGTGCCCACACACTCTCGTTTGTGACATGCTTTGTGGAGGGCTTGGTCACTGTAAGGGGGGTTCTGGCACTCAGCCGCTGGGGGGCGAGGGTCTCCCTGCCTCAGGTATTATGCGTTTCTTGGCCTCGTCTTACCCTGTCCCTGGGCTGCAGTGCCCCTGGTCCCTGAGACCACAGAAACTCATGGAAGGATTTCCAGTGGACCTCCCTCTTCCTGAAGGGACAGCAGAGTAGCCGTGACATGTAGGAAGTAGGGACACTTGGAGAAGGAATTGGTTATTGAGACAATAACCCCTGTGATCCCACCCTTCCTTGGCTTCTTTTACGGTGTCCTCCCTGGTCAGCGACTTCCTGTGTGTCCACTCGACCTATACCGTGCAGTTGAGCAATGATTGCACAATGGCCTAGGATTCATCTAGGTGAGGGTTACTCTACAAAAGAGCATATTTTATGACTTCAAGCGGACTTCTTTCCTTTGCTTTCCTAGGGCCTTATGCATAGAGAATGTAAAATAAAAGACGATTATTTGAGGATGCGCTGTCACCATTTAAGCCAAATCTGATCATATTTTGGTCATTTTTCTGAACTTTTTTTTCATTTTTAGAGTAGGGTTCTCAGATAATGAGATATTTGCCAGAGACAAAGATGAGAGACGTGGAGGTGGGGAGAGAGAGAGAGAGAGAAAAAGCACAGAGAACAGAGAAAAGTAGAGGGAGAGAGAGAGGGAGGGAAGCCAGCTCTTTGCTAGGGTCCTGTAGAAGATGAATGTCTGTTGGGTTCCTATTTTCATGGACAAATCCAAAGGGTTGTTTCATTTTCTACAGCATCTGGATCTGGGTTAAAGATGTAAGCAAGCCCAACATGAAGGAAGAAACATTTAGCAAGTTTAAAAATCCCATGTGCCATGCGTTTACCTCAATGCTGAGAAACAGATCCATGCCCCCCCCGCCCCCTGCAAGCTGGTCATTTCATGCCTGGGGGCAGGTGGGTGGGACAGTTTTGGGCACCCTGTACCTCAATGAGAGAAAGCCTTGGGCTGAACCTGTGGACCCAAGATCAGGTCCACCCCTCAGAATCTTTTTTTTTTTGCCTTTTCTAGGGCTGCACTCACGGCACATGGAGGTTCCCAGGCTAGGGGTCTAATCGGAGCTGCAGCCACTGGCCTATGCCACAGCCACAGCAACGCCAGATCCGAGCCGCGTCTGTAACCTACACCACAGCTCACGGCAACACCGGATCCTTAACCCACTGAGCGAGGCCAGGGATCGAACTTGCAACCTCATGGTTCCAAGTCGGATGTGTTAACCCCTGAGCCACGATGGGAACTCCAACTCCTTAGAATCTTCAGCTTCTGGGAGCTTTGGAGTCATCCAAAGGCACCACTGTTCTGGATTTTCCGCCCTCCCTCCCTCCCTCTCCCCCCTCCCTCTCCCCCTCCCCCCTTGTAGGGACACCCATATTGGAGTTGGCATCTAAAGAGGAGAGTGGGAGCCCTCCCCTCCTGCCCCTGGCCGATGTGATTCAGTAACTGCACATTATTCCCCATCACAGAGGCCAAGCTGATGCAGCTGGGACACGTTAGTGTCAGCTCCTTTGTGCCCCCAGTGCTGGGGGATCGTCACCATTGCTGGAGAGCTTAGATGCTGAGCTCATTTCAGAATGATGTAGATGCCGTTTGCTAGAACTTTTTCCCTTTCCATTTCCTTTTCTCTTTCCTCTCTGCTCTCCTCTCCCCTCCTCTTCTCTCCAGCTTAATGGTCTACGCCTGTCCAGCCCATTCTGAAGGAGGTTAAATGTTCACAGACAGACACACACTCACCCACACAGACACACACTCACACACACAGCCAGACTGGCAGAGATCAGTCTTATACCACCTGTTTATGAATGAAGACGGTCCTTCCTCTCTGGGCTGGCCACACCCCTTTCTCTTTGCAGCATTTTGAGAATGAGGTCAGGGCCCGGATCTAACTGCTTATGTCTCAGAAATAGCCGCTCAGATCAAAATTAATCTTGAGCTATTTGATTTACTGCCTCATTCAGATAATAGAGGGAAAAGCAGAGCCCTGTTTATGTTTTTGTTTGTTTCTGCATATAACTTTGCAAGGAATGAATAAATGAATACATGTGTATGTGAGAGAGAGAGACAGAGGGGCGGAGGGAGAGACAGAGTTGAGGCTGCTGGAGGATTGGTCCTGGGCTGGGGATCATTACTGATGGACGACAAGAACTTTGGGGGTATTCAACTGCAGCCTGTTTTAGATTTTTAACACAAAACGGAAGAATCAAATCAGCTTCAGTGGTGTATTAACATTTCTTTTCATAGGAAAATTCATCAGATGCTATGAAACGATGCATTCCTTTTATAGCGTCCAGTTGTTGCAGCTGTCAGTTGTCTGCTTTGTAGCCCACCATCCATGGAATGGATGTAGCTCCATGGAATTTTGTAATGTTCTAGGTTTAATTTCTGTCCGCCAATTTGGTGCACGTGCACGCGCATACACACACACACACACATACACACACACACGACTTGATCATGTCTGTCTTCACGTAACTTGGGCTTCACCTCCGTCATCAGCCGATGCCACAGGGGTGTCAGTATGTAGATACACTAAGGAAGCTGATGCCCTGACACTCTTCACCTTGCAGTCCCTTTAGGATATTGGTACAACTGCTAGGAATTGATTGCCCTCGGCATCGTGTGTGGTGGTGCTATTTCTTTACATACTATATATGTAAGTGTATATATACACTTATACATATTTGGACATTTACACAGACAACAAATTTGTGCTTTTTAATGAATATTTCATGTATAGAAACAAAGTAAATTGGTGAATTGGTGTTCTCCAGGGTTGGGGAGAAACAGGGATTAATTGTTTCATGGGACTGGGGGATCTTACTGGGCTGCTAAAAATGTTCTAAAACTAGATTAGAGTGCTGGTTGCTCACCCTGTTGTTTTCTTAAAGCCACTGAATTAGACACATAAAATGTGTGCATTTATGGTATATACATGACACCTCAGCAAAGCTGTTTAATATGGATATTCCTGGGGAGTTCCCATTGTGGCTTAGTGGATATGAGCCCGACTAGTACCCATGAGGATGCGAGTTCGATCCCTGGCCTCGCTCAGTGGGTTAAAGGATCCGGCGTTGCCGTGAGGGATGGTGTAGGATGCAGACACGGCTCGGATCCTGCGTTGCTGTGGCTGTGGTGTAGGTCTGCAGCTGTGGTTCCAATTTGGTCCCTAGCCCGGGAACTTCCATATGCCCCAGATGGGGCCCTAAAAAGCCAAAAATAAAATAAAATAAAATAAAGGGATATCCCTATATTTGAGTTCATTTGGGGCCTGGTTTACATATAATAGGAAGGATTGTATCACTGCTGGTTTTTAACCCGTTCTTTTCCCCCTGAAGTGTGTTGACTTCAGATGCGGAGAGGCTGGACCTCAAGATAAAAACGCCAGATAAAACCCTAGGGCGAGGTGATAAACCCAAGTCTGCCCTGACCCCTGTCGGCCAGCAATGAGGTTGCTGTCCATGGGCGATGAGGAACCAAGAGCAGGTGCTGCAAGGGGATGACGTTGCCAAGCAGGCCCCTTGTCAGGCACCACGTTTCCAAGCTGTAGATGCGTGTGTCCAGAAAACAAATAAGCAGCGATCCCAGTGTTCAGCCCTTAAATGACAGCATTTTTCTTTTCTTTTGCAGGTTGTCTTAGTCTTTGCTCTCAGCATCGGTGCACTTGTAATATACTTCATAGATTCGTCAAAGTGAGTATTCCAATACACTGTCTTGCCCTCTTTTCCATGACAATTGTGAGGCTTTACGTTGATCAATTGATTTGCTCTAATGCCAACCTTTGCAAGAGCCTCCTGGGTGTGGAAGACTTTCGAAGGAAGGCAGGGCCGCCTGTGCCGATTTTCTGAAAGGGAAAGCAAGCTCTCACAAGGAGGGCCACGCTGATTACTGGCTTGCGAGGGAGGGAGAGGGATCTGAGGTCAAGCCTCTTCGCTGGGTCTTACTGATTTTTAAATAGGTGCTTCCTGGTGCACTATTTGCACTGAAGAGATCAAGAGGGCTCTGATGTGAATTTGCAACCCCTGGGAGGGTCACGGTGTCCAGCCGGTGAGGGTAGGAGCCATTTTTGCTGAGGTAGTAGGCTCTCTTTCTTATTAGGGTTTCCATTGCGTTGCTCTTACTAGAGGTCAGCTTAAAAAGCATGATGCTGTCCTTTGCACCTGCCAACTGAATATTTGGCTGAAGCATCACTGGCTGGTGCTTTCTGACTTGTCAAGGTAAGGAGATGGGATGGAGGAGTTTGTGATGGCTCCAAGAGGTGCAGGACCACGGGACACTCATGTAGACCCCTGAGGTGCCAACTGAGTGAACTGGTGCTCTAAGGTGAGCCTGTGCCACAGATAGAAAAGGCTTTGTAGGAGGCAGAAGGGGGCACTGAATGGGTGGCAGCCAGCTCTGCCCTGGTTTCTGCAGGTGTCACCCCTCGGTACATCATTTGTTCTAACTATTCTGTCTCAAGCTTGAAGATGACACTGTCTGAAAAACTGGAGCTGAGCTGGTCTGACTCCTTTCTGTGGTGACATGAACTTGACACTTGGACAGTGGCCTTGAGCTCTTGGCCTGCATTGTCCAGAGTGTTTTTGATTCCTTGAACTCTCTCCGTGGTACACCTGGATGTTGGAGTTTGATCAGGGGAAAGCCACTTGGTGTCCTTGTCGGCTCAGAGCCTGGTGTGCCTGAATTCTGAGCCTAGCACTCTTTTTCTGTGGCTCAAGATGGGAGTAATTTCAGGCATGGCCAAACTCTGGATTTCTCAGAGTTACTGGTCACCAGCCAAAGGATTTTGTGCATTTGGGTGCCTAGCCAAAATCCTGTCAGGGGAAATAAAATATCTCCTGTCATCACCTGTCTCCGGGAATTAGCCACATCAGAGAAGATCAGAAGCCCTTTAGCCCATCTGCACGCATGAGGCCGGGCTGCCCTTGCCCACCTCAGGTGGAGGGGCACTTCTTTGAAAATTCCCCAGAAGTCAAGATTCCACATGATCTTCTATGAGCTCTCACTGGCCAAGAGAGAGAGGAGCTTTTTAAATTTGGAAACCTCCAGTTGTCATTGAAGGTAAGCCCCATTTAAATATCTCCTCTTCATCCTTCTGGGTCATATTGAATTGAACCAAGGCTCTTCTAAAGCCCCTCGTCTCATTTCTCCCTTCTCTCCCCAGGAGTGAGGCGTTTTTCTCACAAGTCATGGGGTGCACGCCCTGCCGGCTTCCACCCCAGGGCTCAGGAGGTAGGTTCCAGCAGGTGGTCTGTGAGCCCCAGACGGACTCTTACGGGAGGTGAGTGTGGTGATCGCTTCGAAGGACAGATGCCTCCACAGCTTCTTTCCTTGTCTCTCCCTCCTCTCTCCTCTGTATCTCTCAGAAATAAAGTTCTCTTTTTAGATGTGTTTGAGTTGTGTCTTTTTTTTTTTAATAGTGTCTGCTATGGGACAGGCGGTCTTGCTCTGTAGGTTTTGCTGTTCTCGGCTCCGTGTGGGAGGATGGAAAGGAACAGAACTCCCAGCCTCGTCCCTGGCTGTGCTGCACCACCTCAGTGCAGGTGGATTTAGGTACGATTCTGCTGAGCCTGGAGTAGCCAGTGCCGCGAACCTTCTCTGGTTCTGGTTTCTTTGATGGACTTGCAGGGTTCCTATTCCGTGGATGGACCTTTGGACCTGTTCTCAGCTTCTCCCAGCAAAAATGCCAAGAATCTTAGAACCAAGACGGTCCTCACTCTCCCTGGGGACCGTTTGAGCTCCGTCCTAGACTCGGTCTTTCTACTCTGTCACTAAATCGTGTGATTGGGCCTCGTGAGGCATGGTTTAAAAGGAAGACCTTATGTTTACGTATGTAGCCCTTTCCACTTTTCATTGGAATTGCTACATTCGGTTCTAAAGTCAAACCCCGAGGGTCTGTCCCAAGGGTAACTTCATCAGCATAGCAGATTCCAAGTGTTCCCTACCTTCCTGGGGGAAAGCCAGCAAGAATGCTCCCAGTAGGTAAGTGGAAGAATTAATTAAAAGTAGAATCTATAAAGTAACCTCCACAAAAAGCCATAGATTCACCCCCAGGAATAAATAAGAGAGCCCATTAGACAATTTATTATAATCAAGCATAGTAAATAAGATAAAAGTTTTATCTCTATCTAAGATGCAAGTAAAAAGCAGGTAAGAAAGCAGGATGTAAATTCTTAAAATTCATCCCTTTCATTCAAAACTGTCACTGACTGTCTACACTCGTGGTTTGGTCGGCCATCTGGGTGTCTTGGAAAGAGAGCTTTAAACCTCTCTTGGAAGTTATACCGTGGAAAAAAGCACCTAGTATTCTTCAGACGAATTTTAGTACTTATATCCTTCAAATAAATAAATCAAAAGACTTTATAGGCTTTCCTTTGTGTGAACCTGGCTGGACAGATATGGTCCATAAAATAGCTTGTGTCAGTAAGTTTTAACGAAAATGTTGTGGAATGCCCCAGCAGCACATATTCAAGATGTGAGGCTCTCGGTACCCAGCTCTTGAAATAGTGCAGGAAATACATGTGAATACAGAAAACAGGCTCCTCTGGTCTGCTCGGCTGGCTCAATGTCAAGGCAGCCGGTGCGGGTTGTGTGAGTGGAAAGGGAGTTGAGATAAATAGCATAACTGGTGGGTTTATGATCTTCCGAACCCTTCGAAGCTCATCTCACCCTCAAGAGGCAGTATGTGGGTCATTTCCGAAGACCTCCGCCCCTACCTGTCTTTCCTATTCTGTTGTTAGGCCAAGATGGATCCCTGAGCTGGTCTTTTTCGTTTGAGGGTTTGAGATCCCTTCTTTGGGTCTAATTTTCTTAGAGTGGTTGCCACAGAAGAAGCACTAGTGTTGCCTCAAGTGATTATTCTCTGGCTGAGACAGATTGTGCTCAGAGCTCCTGGACTCGAAAGCCGAAGAGAATTACGTTAAACTGTGTTAACATTATGCTTCATCATCCCAGCTGGAGACTCTCTAGAAACACCCCAGCGGAGGCAGACCTCCACCCAGTCTTTGGAGAGCCCCAGATGGCAATTCCTTAGCAGACACGGAGCATCAGCCACCCACCACGCACAGTGGTTCTGTCTCTGCAAAGATATTAAAGATACTAAATTGGCCACACAAGGCAGGTACCGTGTCCCAGAGAGCTCCATTTCTTTGACCTTCTTTTGTTTTCCCTCCCACTTTTCTTGAGATATAGTTGACGGTCAATGCTGTGTGAGGTGAGGTGTGTAGCACCTTCTGTACAGCCTGAAATGATCACCCCAATAAGTCTATGAACACCCGTCATCTCATTTAGACCCAAAATTAAAAAGAAAAAGATTTTTTTTCCTTGCCACAAACACTCTTAGGATTTACTCCCTTCACAACTTTCCTTTTTAAAGGTGCCCCATTTAAGGCGCTCCAGCTCCTAGTTCTGATGTCTCATGATACTGACATGCTCGCCCCCCATTCCCTCCCACATGCTCTGATCCTCTGTGAAGCAACGATTTTTAAAAAATTGTACAACGAAGTCAAAAGTGCCCCTAGACGCCCTGTGGGTGATAATGTCACCGTTGCTGGTTCCATCTCTGTCTATTTCCTCCCTTTGACACAGGAACAGTAATTCTTCTCTAATAGATAAGCGGGGTGGGGGGGGGTGGCTCAGAGATGTCAGCGTCAGGGCAGGATTCATGGATTGCATAATGTAGCAGTTCCTGCTGCTTCCAGAATTTCAAGATAAAGTTGGAAGAGATAGAGGCTCAGGGCCCTGGGTATTTGCGTTTTTTTTCCAGGGGCACTCTCGGGAAGGATGGCTCGCCTGTGAAGATAGTTATTCCTTTGATTTATGGTTAAAGTCCACTACTTCGTATGCTGCAGTTACGTGGACTATGAATATTTAACGCCGCACACACTGAAAATGAAGGTCAAGTCCTGCTCACTGGTGACTTCAGTTCTGGCTTGTTTCTCTCAAAGGCAGGCCACCTGCTGGGAGCAGAGTAAAGCTGAAAGGTTATACATTGTTAAAATTTTCCTTAATGACTTTATCTGCTCCAGAATGGCTGGTACACTGTGAGGGCACCTGCTGATTTCACCGGTCGTTGCTGTAGGCTTCTGGTATCAGTGGTTCTATTGTGGAGGCTGTGAACACTAGGAAGGGGGAGCAAATAGCACAGATTTTGGAGAGCATCTGATTTGAGGGCTGACAGTGGTGTTATGATGTGAAAATGGCCTTTCCCAGTCCTTTCCATCTTACATTTTGTATCCACTGGATCATTTTATGCTCATTCATTCACTCATTCACGGCAGCTTAAGTGTGATCATGATGAATATTTTCCATGCAGTCAAATTGCTATGGTTAAGTTAAGATTGCAGAAGAAACTGACCAGGTTGTTTTCATAGTCTCAAAAAATCACACTGTCATCTTTGATATGATGGGACTACCCAGAGCTTCCACACACCTGGTCAGTTACCCCACTGTTTTGCCTGTCTAGATCCTCACGCAGCCAGACCCCTAATCCCTCTGCCTAGAAGTTCATGAAAAGGAAGAGAGGCCCGGGTGGTGGAGGGAACCGCATTCACTGATGGTGTGCTGTGTCGAGGTGCAGTACCAAGCACTTTAAAGTGGGTAATGTATTCAGTCTCATTAAATTCTCTTACCAACTTCATAGGGTAGATGCCAAGATCTTTCCCACTTTACGGGTGAAATGGCAACATCTGCCCCAAACCACATAGCTAGTAAGTCATGGAGCCAAGATTTGAATCTACGCGGCTTAAGGCATCTCTCTGCCAGGTGTCAGGAAGTAAAATTCCAGGTGTGGAAGTGTCCACCTGGGTTCAGTGGGATGTTGCAGAAGAAGTCGTGTAACCTCATCCTGCCGCTCATCTGTCTTGTTTTCTCACTTATTCTCCATCTCCCCATTTCACACTGCCCCTTGGCAGACTTGGGGCCAAGTCTGCAAGGCTGCCACGCTTACAAGGAACCTATGAGCTTTCTCACTGGGACATGGGACATGTGCTGACAGATGTCTGTTTGAGCTTTGATTCATCTCTTCCAAAGCTGTGACTCAGTAAAGACCCTCTTTTTCATCTCAGTAGAGTGGCAGCCTTTTGCAATGGAATCAAGTCAAGTTAGCACACAACAGGGAAAGTTGGTCATTTCTCAAGGGCTCCTCCCACCTAAGGGATTTTTTCCTCGTGGAAAGCCTCTTTGCCCTTCCCATCCTTACCTAGTTCTCTGTGCCTCTTATTGGGCAGACTAAAGTAAGTAACCAGAGAGGTCCTGCTTCCCCATTAGTTTCTGTTATCTCTTTAGAGAGTTGCAGAATGCAGTTAGTTTGTTAGAGTTTTGCATTGTGTGCTTACACAATTAGTGCGTTGTGGGCATATCAAACCAGTGGACTTTAGGAAAATCTGATGCCAAGGATGCTTCTATGGAGGTCTCTGAAACCATGTAAGATATCTAGGCTCTGTTTCCAGTCTTGTTATTACCCACTGTGCACACAGGTGTTGACTTCATAGCAGGCACCTGGCCGAGCTACAGGTGTACGTCACCTCCATGACAGTGCATTGTAACCTGTGGAGGACTGAGAATGCTGCTTTCACTATCACTGTATAGGTACACTCCCTGCCCCACAGCAGGCACAGCTAGGAAACCTGAGGCATAGAAGAGGAAGATCACCATTCTATTCTGGACCCAGCTCCTTTATGGAACCTGGTCTTTCTGAGTAGAGTTCTGAGAAGTTTGTTCCAGCTCGCTGCCTTTGTGCCCTTATCAAGAAGTCATGGCATGCATTTAACCTTTGTTGAAGAAGTCAGAACACATTGTTGTGTGTGTAAAGCCTCTCTCTGTTCTTCCTTTTTCCTTTTTTAATACTCCCCCCAATTTTCTCCATCCTTCACTGACATTTTTATTGCCAGGCTTTGGTTTGGAAAATTATGGGTAGGGAAAGTTCAAGGGCAGGATGTTCAGAACAGCACTGCACATCTGTGAAGGGAGCACAACAGGAGAGCCAGCAGCTGTTGAAAGAATGGCTTGTCAGATGGTGGAGGAGGAGAGCGCTGGGGGAAGAAGAGACGCCTTCGGGGCAAAGA
>PVHT021183726.1:8596597-8876908 GCA_004024745.2 Catagonus wagneri
CCTTCACTGACATTTTTATTGCCAGGCTTTGGTTTGGAAAATTATGGGTAGGGAAAGTTCAAGGGCAGGATGTTCAGAACAGCACTGCACATCTGTGAAGGGAGCACAACAGGAGAGCCAGCAGCTGTTGAAAGAATGGCTTGTCAGATGGTGGAGGAGGAGAGCGCTGGGGGAAGAAGAGACGCCTTCGGGGCAAAGAGGCTGTAAATAACTCCCAATGGGAAGTCCTGTCCCCTTTCAGAATTTAACCTTTAATGCAACCGTTGATTCTTGGACATGGGAGCAACTCAGACTCAACCATCCTACATCATCTAGTTTTGCAAATCACCCTTCTTTCCTCCTTGGGGTATAAACCAGGTAGAGAAGACAGGTGGAGGATATGCCAAAAGGGTAAGCCATCTTCTTCCTTCCATCTCCCATGTCGTGCAGTGGCCTCGGTTTCCTTTCTTACTTATCACCAAGTGGGAGACACAGAGATACCACATGTGACAGCACCTAGAAACATCAAGAGAACCGCTCGTCCTTGGCATTGCCTGAGGAAAAAAAAAATCAAGGACCATTAGGAGTGGGAGGGAGGATGGAGCTAGACCTTCTTTCCAGGTTTGCTGCCAAAGACAGCTTTAGAGTAAGATGCTAGGACTTGAAGAGGCTTCAGAGTCCGCTTGGTAACACTGTCCCCTCTGCCTCAGCATCCTCGCCTGCCAAGTGAGGGCTCAGTGATATCCTCAAGGTCACCCAGCTACCTGGGGGCTGAACTGGAGCCAGAAGCCAGAGCTCTTCCCTCTCAGTCCAAGCCCTTTTCTGCTTGATCCCTTGGGTTCTTTCTACTAAATT
Organism: Catagonus wagneri; assembly: GCA_004024745.2. Lineage (NCBI taxonomy): Eukaryota > Metazoa > Chordata > Mammalia > Artiodactyla > Tayassuidae > Catagonus > Catagonus wagneri. The sequence goes on from PVHT021183726.1 coordinate 8,597,432, forward strand.
AAAAATGAGAAAAGATAGAGCAAATAGTTTCCATCGAGTAGTAAAGCAAATATTGACTTTTCACGGAATTCCAGAGTTTTAGGCAATCATCTTGGGGGAAACTTTAGGACCAAGCAAAAGGACAAAGGTAATCCCAGGTGGAAAAGACCAAACCCAGCCATGTGGATGTCTGGGATTATTTTATTTCATCCTCATTGATAGGAGGCTTTGAATTACTCGATTTTATGATCCTTCTCCTCTCCGCCTCCACCCCCCACTGTTTCAGAGGGGAGGTAAGTGTTCATTTCTGTTGTGGAAGGCTGACAAGGCTGAATGCATGGGTCTGGCCTGTTTGCAATTTGTTACACATAACTTTTGAGGACGTTTTGCCCCATTGCTCATTTGTTTCTCCTGTGGGGGGAAAAAAGAAAAACCTATCCGATCACTGTGTCTATAAATCCATATCTGTTCTACCCTCCAAAATTAGAATGAATGATTCTCTCCGCCACTCTCTAGAATTTAAAAAGAAAACCTTGGGTTATCTGACCCTTGCTAGTACTTTGACTTTTTTTTTTTATTATTATTATTATTATTTAAGAATGTTTCAGGGCAAACGAAGAAGATGTATTCCCTTGCAGGCCCAGTTAGTTATTTGCATCTTCCGCAATTAGCATGTGTTTATGCCACCAGAAGGCTGGATCTTCTTCCCATAGCCCAGCTCTGGTTCTTTATCTAAAGCCACAGCCAGAAAGGCCTTCAGAAACTGCCCAGAGATCAGGGTAGAAGCCGGCTGGAGGGAAAGGTTAGAGCTCAGAACAGTTTAATCCAAACACAGGGGCAGAGATCATGCTCGGGGCATAGCTGTGATTGTGCTGAAGAGTGGTGTTGACCAGCGTAGCTTTCATTGTAGGGTTTATGGACGGCAGACAGGAATGGAAATGTGACCTCTGTCCTCACTTGTATTCCTCTTGTCGTTCTTGACAGACTGACAAATTGTAGCTTCGGGGAGACCCTGGCCAGTGGTGAGTCACTGGTGGTACAAAAATAGAAGCCCTTTCAGCCAGGATGCCCTTGGACCTTTTTGGATGTCGATGTCACTGCTCCCAGAATTTGGAAGAAGGGAGTGTGTACATGCATTTGTGTGTGTGTGCATGCACGTGTTTATGTAGGAGACAGTCCTGTCCCACCTATACATGGATGGGAAGGCCTACGTGGGAAGATTGGCCCCCACTCTCATCATAATAGCAGAGATGAGGCTGAGGGCCATATACTTTAAAGGTATCAACCAAATAATAGATTAAGTACCGACTGAGTGCGAGACATTTTTCTAGGTATTGGGGGATTTCAAATACTATGTATAAGATCTTTCCCATCAAGATGTTTAAATTGTACATATTTTAACAAGAATCCATAAATCTAGCCATAAGTAGAGGAAAAGGAGCTAACAAAACAAGATAACAAATGAGATATCACTAGGCTATTGATCATCAATTTCTAGTATGAGCTTTGTTAACAGTAAATGCTGAAGCTTCAGAAGCTGAAAAGATAGCTGGATCTTATGGAGTGTTTTGGGTCTGGGGAGATTTTGAGTTGAGGAGCTAGAAAACCCAGTCTCCCCCCCAGCTCCAGGACCCCGTTGGGGAGCTCCCATTATAGTCTGTGCTTTGGCTTCTTGGCTTTGATTTTCAGTATGTGCTGAATCCAGCGAAGCCTGGCCTTGAAATCGACCACCGAGATTAAGGAATGAGAATGCTTTCAGGGATGGCATCGCACAATCAGAAAAGCAAACCGGCTTTGGTGGTAGTAATACCTATTCTCCAGTTTCATGTGATGAAAACCTTTGGACACGTCTATTTGGAAATTTCCATAAGGGGCTAACCGAAAGGCATCTGCTCCATCTTTTTGAGACTGAGGTCAGGGTGTAATGTGCCTTGTGGGGGCCTCCACATGCAGACCATCCAGAGATGGGGTAGGGATGAAAGTCGTGGCTAAGTGAGGCTATGCCATGGGCAGACCCGCGGTGGCCTTGACCCGGGATGTTGGTCTGGAGACCAGCATTTGTCTGGAGGGCTGTGCTGGGATTTTCATGGGATCCTAGGTACTTTTGTATTCTTCTTATATTCTCCATAGAGAATATTAAAAGTTATGTTTTACCGCTATGTTCATATAAAGATGAATATAATTCAGGCTAAATTCATTATTAGTTCATTATTATTACTTTCTCCTGATTTTAAAGAAATTGAAAGTCAGCCATTTTCAGGGGTCACTGGAAGTATAGTGGGCTCTTGGCACTGTTTCTGTGGCACCCGGTGGAAAAATTGGCTCTCTTTCCCCCTTCCCACCAGCTTCATCCGTCTGGAAATTTTCACAGATTAGAAAACATGCTCAGAGAAGACAGATGCCTTATACCACAGCCCTCCTGGTGTTGTCTAATTGTTTCAGAGGAGAAAATAAAAATAAACATCCCATTTCCAACCATGTCTTATGACATGGCCCGGGGAAGGATTAACTTCAGCCACCCCTCATTTAATACAAAAATGACACCTGTGGAAATGTCAACTTTTAAAAGAAAACCTAATAATCTTGCTTTTCGGGTGAGTTTTGGAGACCCATGGCCTTTGTCAGTGACCTTGTATCTGAAAATGAGCCTTGCCGGTGGAAAGGTCTGTTCGCCAAAAGTGCTATTAGTAAAAAAGAACATTTCCTGCACTGAGGTTTGCAAGCTCAAGGAGAAAGGACTGGGCAGTGTTAGAAATGAGGGATGTGGGAGTTCCCGTTGTGGTGCAGCAGAAATGAATCTGACTGCTCTCCATGAGGATGCAAGTTCTCTCCCTGGCCTTGGTCAGGGATCTGGCATTGCTGTGAGCTGTGGTGTAGGTCACAGAGGCAGCCCAGATCTGGCGTGCCTGTGGTTGCAGCTCAGATTTGACCCCTAGCCTGGGAACTTCCATATGCCATAGGTGGGACCCTAAAAAGCAAAAAAAAAAAAAGAAGAAGAAGAAAAAAGAAATGAGGGCTGCAGATGTGTGAAGATCTGGGAGCTGAGAGCCAGAGCCTTCCCTGAGGGACTTCCCAGTTCCGGCTGATTGTCCCCAGGCAAAAATGCAGGCCTCTGCAGGCACATCTCCCCATGTTTCAAAGACAAGAAACTGGGCTTCCATGTTGAATCTCCAGTTTTAAAATATTGCCCCTGACTCCAACACTTTTAAAAGTACTCTATAGGCCAAACAAAACACCTCTGTAGACCAGATTTGGGCCTCCCGTCTTCAGTCTCTATTCTAAACTGTCTCTTTCTGGTCTTGAATTAGCTCTGCTCCCTGAGTGCCAGCAAATGTTCTGAACTCTTGGTCCCCCATCTCCCAAAAAGGGGCCCTTCTGTCTTCATGGTGAGGAGTCCTTGGTCTCCACATGCTGGCTTGTGTCCCATTTAACACGTTTTCAAACCCTGCCTAAGTGAAAGTCCGGTTTTCTCTCAGCAAATACTGTATGTCACTGCAATAAATCACCCACAACTTACTGTAAATCCGCAAAGCTCCATATCACCACCTCTACGTCATCCCTGAAAATAACGTTGTTAAGACCTCATAAACATACACTCTGTTTATTTAAGAATGGCAAGAGCTTTTTAAACATGGTTGCTAAGTCACAAGAGTGTATTTTCCAGGACATAAATGGAAGTGAACATAACCCCCTTTAATTGTCAGATCCTTTATAAGAAAAGAGGCCCAAATCTGTCTGTTCTACTAGTGCATTAACTTGGCCGAAACAGAGTTGATTATACTAAGTGTGTCAGTGTTGATAATTGTGTGAGACTATTTTCTGACTTACTTGGCTAATGGACACACTGTATGAAATTTGGTTTAATCTCTAACGTATGTGGGTACAAAAGCATGCATTACCATAGATAAACTCTCTCTGTAGTTTTCATCAGCCTTCAAGTTCTCAATTTTTCTGAGTATTAGGATCAGCTGATGAAATTCTTATGCTATGGCCCCTTCAAAAAAAAAAACAAAAAAGAAAAATGAAAGCATCTCTGGACCTTTCTTCCCAGATATGGTCTCAAGTCTGTGTTATGTCTCCATCTCCTGGCCTTTCACTTTTTAGAAGGAAACTTGGCTGTTCATCTTAGGGTAGCATGAGGTTCTGCTTGAATCCAGGAGCCCGGATATTTTCAGAGCTGGAAAAGAGATGGCTGTTCCATTATGATAACCCTGATTCCAGTTAAGCTGCTTCAGTAGTCTGGTGTCCAAATGGAAAATAGTCATACTACCTCTCACCCATCATAATTCACTCACAGGAGGAAACTATAGCTAGGGCTCCAGAGTCTACCTGTTAGGGACATTGCAATCGGTGGTAAGGTACTTGTCCTTCTTAACAAAGATACTCTACCCTTGTTTCTGTTCATGCTGACATCCTATTCAGAGTCCCCATCTCTTCCTTGGAGAGCTGATGGTTTTACCTTGCCTTTCCAGCCCCCTACCCATAGCCCAGTCTGAGATACACTTGATCTTGATGCCCTAGAGGGACCTGCAGGGACAGTATGTAGAGAAGGGTGAAGAACATGATGGTCTTAGATGACTCTACCTGGCAAACGCTTTTTCCTCTAGCAGCAGGAGGAAGTGGGCGTGGAGCGCATTAAGGATTTTGCCCTCTTCATAATAGCATGGGCAGGAACAAGGAAAGGTCTGTGAAGAGCAGCATTAATAATTGAGCTGTGCTCCAGGCGCCATGCAGCCTGTCTGTGCCTTCGAGCACACTCTGTTAGCAAGTACACGGTGAGGCTGGGGAGCAGGCAAGGAGGGGGCACTTGGCGCCTGTGTGCTTGTGCATGCCTGTGCATATGCTTGGAGGAGGCACGGATGAGTAAGAGTTGGGAGCTACAGCAATTAAAATTAGAGAAGACACTGCATGTAGATTATCATTACGATGGTGGTGGTTCTTTCTGGATCAAAAATCCCTTTGGGGGAGGTCCTGTCATGGCACAGCGGAAACGAATCTGACTAGGAACCATGAGGTTGCAGGTTCGATCCCTGGCCTTGCTCAGTGGGTTAAGGATCCGGTGTTGCTGTGAGCTGTGGTGTAGGTCACAGACACGGCTTGGATCTGGCGTTGCTGTGGCTGTGGCGTAGGCCAGCAGCTGTAGCTCAAATTAGACCCCTAGCCTGGAAACCTCCATATGCCGTGGGTGAGGCCCTAAAAGGACAAAAGACAAAAAAAAAAAAAATCCTTTTGGGTATTTGATGAGTGATAGGGGATTTGATGAGTGATAGGGGATTTGATGAGTGATAAGAGAATTTTGCTTGCTTGAGACCCTTAAGTTGGTTCAGGGACCTGAGATAAGGATTCCTGGTCTGTTGGGCTGGCCCAGCTCCTCACTCACTCCTGGTTCTTCTTCATTAAGGTCACGGCACAAACAGAGAGCAGTCTTCATACCCAAAGCTTAAACAGAGATTGTGTGGGATCCCTCCTGCTCCTGGATTGCAGAACGTGCCTCAGTGGGTTTCTCTTCTTGAGCCATCAGACCCCTTCCCCTTGAAATCTTGAAAATGCAGGGACCATGTTAATGAGACTGTCTCTAGACTTCCCAGCTATTCTTTTAATGCCAGGCAATGCAGAAAGCAGAGTCAGTGAGATGGACCCACAGGGCAGAGCCTAAACACTCTTTGTTTTCCGCTTCTCTCATATATTGTGGTTAGCACCTGTTCATAGGGGAAATATTCCTTTTTGAGCTGTGATTCAGAGGTGCAAACCACCTCCAGTCAAAACCATCCATCTGAAACCCACCTCTGGAGCCCCAGGGCCTGGGTACCCAAACAGATGCAAACAGCGCCTGCCACTTCTTTACAAGGCTGTGACTCTTCCCCACTGCTTGAGAGTCCCTGGGGACCTCTGTGGGCATATCTGACCAGTCTTAAGACCAGTTTGACAGAAAATAGAAGAGAGCAACTTCTGAGAGAAGCCCCAGCCTCCTGAATTCCCTGACTCCTTTGGATTTCTTGCTGCGCTCACCTGTCTCCAAGCTGGTCGACTGTGACACTTTAATTGGTGTGGGGAAGGCGAGATGGGGAGAAGCAGGCAGGGGTCACTGGCATCCTGGAAGGAGGAGATTCCCTGGAGATGAGCGAGGGGGCTGCGACAGGTAGGCCTGAGAGGGTTGTGTGCAGGCAGAAGGTCGCTGACCCTTGCTTGAAAAAGGGAGCTGGCTGAAGATGAAAATTTTGCCAGCTCCCTCCTCCTTGAGCAGCCTGGGCCAGGATTGTGCATTCATGGGTGTCACTGATGCCCTGTCTACTGGTGCCCTGTCTGCCTGGGAATGAGCCTGGGTGGAAAGGAAAGGCAGTGCAGTCCAGTGGTTAGCAGCAGGCTCTGGAATCAGACCTTCCTGAGGGCTGCGTGTCCTTGGGCAAGTTGGTTGACCTCTCCAGGCTTTGTGAGATGGGGTGAAAATGGTGATGAGGGATAGTGGTGATGCCTTCTGTCGTAGTGTGCAGAAAAAATTGGTCAGTACGTGTAAAAGCTCTTAGTACAGTGACCGGCATGAAAATGGCCCAAAAGTATTAAATATTACTGTAGTTGTCCTTTTGAGGTTTGCCTTGAAACTTTGCATTCGGTCTTTAAAGAGACAAGATGTGAGCATATTAATGTTAATGAAAAAAAAAAAGCAAGATGTATCGCAAAGCAGTGATGGGATTCATTATCGAGGTGGTGGGTAAGACCTGAGCTGCTTAAAAGTGCAAGTCTTAACTCATTACTGCTTTGTGAAGCAATAGAGTGGGTCACAGCAAGCAGTTTAAAAAAGAGGAGATTGAACAGCTGTAGACAAAAACACTCTTTGGAAGGTCAACGTAATTATATGAAACTTGTCTTTCAGTTATATACACAGATCTATATATACTGTATCAACATATGTGTGTATTGGTTTGTGATGTAAAATATATTTCTTCCTGTGGGCTTTGCTAAAAAGTAGCTTGAGAAACACTGTTTTTGAATCCAGAAGAGGGCATGCTCTCTGGGCTGCAGGAATTTAGGGCCCCTTCATGGAGGAAGGGATACTAAGGGTAGGTCCCCAGGCATGGGTGGAGCTGAGATAATAAAGAAGAAGGGGAGAGGGCAAGCAGCCCACAAGACCACCCACTTCTGACATTGACTGCAAGTTCAGCGAGCTCCCCAGACCACCCCCAGCTTTGATAAATTTGCTAGAAGGACCACAGAACTCACGGAAAGCTGTTAAACTCACAGCCAGCTTACTCCAAGGGATATAGATTAAAATCAGCCAAGGGAAGGAAGAAATGCACAGGGCAGGCCCAGGAAAGTGCCAAATACAGAGCTTCCACTGTTTCCTCCCTCTGGAGTCATGACAGTGTTACTTTTCCAGCACTGATGTGTGACAACGTATAAGGTATTTTGCAGACCAGGGAAACTGCCTGAGCCTCGGTGTTCAGAGTTTTTATTGAGACTCCATCACATAAACCCGGATGACTGCTCATGTGGCTGACCTTAGCCTTCAGCCTCTTTGGAGGCTGACGGACACCACAATGACCCAAAGCCTCCACGATATATCACACTGTTGGGTTTTCTTGTGTGGTTAACCACCCAACCCTGCTCCCAATCATATCGGTACTAGCTGGCTGGTCTAAGATCCCCAGCCAAAGACTTTGTTCAGACGTGACGTCCCTAGGGCTTCGACATTCCTTCCCAGCATCTGAGGGCTGAGAGCAAACTTCTCTTTGGGCAAAGTTAGCATCCTTACAGCAGGGTCAGTGGGGGTGCAGGCTGGGGAGTGGGCTGGCTGGAGGGGTCTCTCTCGGAGAAGCCTGAGAGTAGGTCCTTCGATCACATGCATGAATAGTAGAGGAGAGGGAAATGCTCCTTTACAAAATGTGCTCCACAGTCTGTTAATGGCAGCAAAATCACTGTTGGACATGACTGTCCACCCCTGCCCCCCACCCCCCAAGCTAAGTAACTTGTCGGGTGAGCCTGTAGCTGGTAAAATGAGCCTGAGCGCAGGGGACAGGAAGGGGGCTGCTGGATGTGTGCTCCCCACATGACTGAGCTGCCTCGGGCACAGTGGGGCTCTGGTTTGACCCTGTTTGCTTCCCATCTCAAAGTGACCAGGACTCTGCCTGTGGCCCGTTTCTTTGCAGACCCGATGGTTGGGCCTCCAGGTGCCCTCGGCAGCTTTAGTAAGGAGAACATCTGTCTCCCTGCTCCAGTTTCACTCCCCTACTGTAAGGCCTGATGAGGTCAAAACCAGAAAACACTGAGACCTCAAGCTGCGGATAAAGTGCAGATCCGGCATCTCATCAGGCCCTCCTGCCCCTCGCCACCTGACAAATGAGACAATCTCCAGCCAGGGACAGTTGGTAATTGTGCAGTCAAATTAACTTGGATTTCAGCTTAATGAAGTGCTTAATGTCCTGAATGAGGCCAAGCCCTAATATTTAGAGAAGCAAACTGAACCCCAGGAAAGCAAAGAACAGACTTCAGTTAATGCCTATTAGTATTAATTGTGCTTGCAAAAGAAACCTTTTTAGAAATTCATCCCCTCATGTGAGGCAATCTGTTAGCACCTAGTTTTGCTGTATTTTTGCTACGGGGTTTTTCTACAGTGACTCATAAAGGGACAATGGAAAGAACATTTTACTGGAAATTTCTGCTGAACTCTGTATCCTAGGGCATATTTCTTCATATCATATCAGCTTTCCTTTTTTTTTTTTCTTTTTAAGGCCACACCTATGGCATATGGAGATTCCCAGGCTGGGGGTCTAATCCAAGCTACAGCTGCCGGCCTACACCACAGCTCACGGCAACATCAGATGCATAACCCACTGAGCGAGGCCAGGGATTGAACCCGCAACCTCATGGTTCCTAGGCGGATGCGTTTCTACTGTGCCACAATAGGAACTCTGGTCTCAGCTTTCTTAATTGAACAATCAGTAAAACCCTCCTCTCTTGCTCTGAAATTCCTATTTTTTTCCCCTAGAAGTGTTTTGTTATAGTTAAAAACTGCTACTCTGGAGGCAAGTAGACATGGTTAAAAATCCGAATTCTGTGACTTACTAGCTGTGTGATCTTGGGAAGAAATTAACCTCCCTGAGCCTTAATTTCCACAACTGTAAATATGGATAATACTCACTCTTGCTCTTAAGTACTGAGATCAGTAAATGAGATACTGCACATAAAATACTTACTGTAGGACATACGACATATTGGCACTTATTAAATTTGATGATAATATATATGAGAAATTATTTTTGGTATGAATTATACATCACTAACTTTGTATCAGTAATTTTTATTTTCATCAAGATGATGATTTTGCTCTTGTTTAGAAAACGATTGATGATTCAGTAATTTAACTCAATAAATATTTATTGAATGGCTATTATGTGCCAGGCACTATTTTCAGCACTTGGCACTTAGAGTTTTAGTGTCAGAGGGAGACAGGCAATAAACATGTCGACAAATAAATAAATAAGGTAATTTAGGTTGATGACCATTGCTGGGACGAAAATAAAACTGGTAATGAGAAAAGCAGTGTTTAACTTTGTGCCGAAGACACCTTTGGTGGTCTCGTGAAGATTATGACAGCTTTTCAGAATATTTATAAATGCGTAATATAAAAGCATTGGAGTGTAAGAAAACCAATCACGTTGAAGTACATTTATCATAATGTAAAAATCAAATTCCTTATAGAGGATGTGTACTTCTTGATTAGTGCATTATCATTAAGATCAAGTGCACCAGTTCTAATACACCCCTATAATTTTAAAGTAGGATTAATGTAAATGACATTTAGAGATAGCTACATCAGTTGTAATCCTGAATGTAAGTATCTGGGGGGTTTGTTGCTAACAGAATCAGAAGTGTCATTAATGCTAGTCTAGTTTGTTGCTTGCATTCAAAATGAAAGGAAATATCAAATTTGAGTTAGAGGGTAACAGAAGTAAAGATGAAATTTTTCTCGTTCAAGTTCATGGACTTCCTGAATACCAGCCAAGGATCTCCTGGGTATCTGTGGCCCCCGGATAAAAACCTTTGGTGTAGAGAAAGACTTGTGATGGGGGTTGAGCTGTTTCACTGAGAGGTGAATCATGTGATTTCTGCTTTTAAAGAGCCATTCGATTCAGAAATTGAAGAAACATTGTAAATCAACTATATTTCAATTTAAAAATTTACTATTTTAATAGGGAGGTTATGTCATTGCAGTTTTAGCTGGCATTTGACTACTAGTGAGCTTAAATAATCTTTCATGATTTTTGCCAATTGCATTTCTTCTTAAAAAACTGGCTATTCATATGTGTTACTTAGTTTTGGCCTAGTGATTTTCTTATCATTTTGAATGATGTATTTATATAATCATGTCATATTTACCAAAAGTGTTCCCAGCTTCATATACATATATATGTAACTTCTGTCTATATGAATGTAGAGAGGTCACTAGTCAACCCGATCGTCATCTTTTCTGATTTGTATTATTATTTCTGAACTTAGAAGGTCTCACGCAGCAGCCCTATACTCCTCCTTCCACCACCCTGAGTCCAAGAGGGAAGAAAGAAGGAAACAGTGTCATGTTTTGAGGCCCTATCTCTGTTGACTGATTTGTATGCATGTGCTTTTTAATATGTATTATTTCCTACACAATAAAAATGAGATCACAGGTTTAAGAAAGCCATTCTAGACATATCAATTAATGGAATAGAATTGAGAGTTCAGAAATAAGCCCATACCTCTACAGCTGACTGATTTATGATAAAGATGCCAAGATCACTTAGTGGGGAAAGAGTATTTTTTTAAAGGTGCTGGGACAACTGGATAGTGACATGTAAAAGAATGAAGTTTGACCCTTACTTCACATCATATATAAAATTAACTCAAAATGAACCATAGACCGAATGTAAGAGCAGAAACTATTAAATCTTTAGGAGAAAACATAGGCGTAAACCTTTGTGACAGTGGATTTAGCAATTAATTCTTAAATATGATACCAGAAGCATAAGCAACAAAAGAATGAATTGGACCTGATCAAAATATGAAACTTTTGTGTTTCAGAAGACGCTACCAAGAAATGAAAAGACAGCGCACAGAATGGGAGAATATATTTGCATGTCTTACATCTGAAAGGCGACTTGTATCTAGAATACATAAAGAGCTCTTACAACTTAGTAATAAGAAGACAACTCAGAGTTCCCATTGTGGCGCAGCAGAAATGAATCCAACTAGGAACCATGAGATTTCGGGTTCAATCCCTGGCCTCACCCAGTGGGTTGAGGATCCGGCGTTGCCATGAGCTGTGGTATAGGTCGCTGACGCAGCTCATATCCTGTGTTGCTGTGGCTGTGGTGTAGGCTGGCAGCTGTAGCTCCGATTCGACCCCTAGCCTTGGAGCCTCCATATGCTGCAGGTGCGGCCCTAAAAAGCAAAATAACTAAATAAAATAAAATAAAAAGAAGACAATCCAACAAAGAAAAGGACACCTTTGTCATCAGGGAATTTCAAATCAAACCCACAATGAAACACCACTTCACACTCACTAGTATGGCTATAATAAAAAAAAGATAGCTCATATCAAGTGTTGGCAAGGGTGAAGATGTGGACAAACTGCAATTCTTGAACATTGCTGCTGGGAGTGTAAAATGATGCAGTAGCTTTGGAAGGCAGTCTGACAGTTCTTCAAAAGGTTAAACATGAAGTTGTCATAGAACACAGCTATTCCACTCAGGTACATGTGCAAAAGGAATGAAAATGTATGTCTGTGTAAAACTAGTACCCAAATGTCTATATCAGCGTTATTCATAACAGCCAAACCATGAGAACAACTTAAATACCCATCCATGGACAACTGAATTAACAAAATGTGATATAACTTTGCAATGGAATTTTATTTGGCCCTAAAAAGGAATAAATTACTGATGCATGCCATAACATGGATAAACCTTGAAAACATGATGCTAAATGAAAGAAGCCAGTTGCAAAAGACTGCATATTATATGAATTTGTTTGTATGCGTGTCCAGAATAGGCAAGTAGATAGAGACAGAGACTAGATCAGTGCTTGCAGAGTGGGGATTGATAGCTGAAGAGTCAGGGCTTCTTTTTCTCTCTCTCTTTCTTTGTCTCTCTTCCTCCTCCCTTCCGTCCTTCCTAGTTCCTGGTCCAGGGATTGAATCAGTGGCACAGTTGTGACCTGTACCATGGCTGCTGCAATGTCAGATCCTTTAACCTAACTGCACCAGGCTGGGGATTGAACCTTGCACAGCAACCTGAACTATGGCAGTCAGATTCTTAAACTGCTGCACCACAGTGGAAATTCCCAGGATTTCTTTTTTTGATGTGATAAAAATATACTAAAATCGATTGTAATGATGGTTGCACGACTCCGTGAATATACTAAAACCACACACTTTAATGGATGAGTTGTATAGTATATATGGATTATAACTCAGTAAAGCTATTACCAAAAGTAGTCATTGTGACTATGATTCAGAGAATAGAGTGTGAGGAGCATGATGAAAGCAAAGAGAGTATTTGGGAGGCTGTTTGATTAGTCTTAGTTGAGAGGATGATGTCAGCTAGGAGGGAGGCAGTGGAGGTGGTGAGCACAAGCTGGGGCCATGTCACAGCCAGAACATGCTGAAAACAGAAATGAAAGGTGACTTCTAGATAGTGGACCTTAGTACATGGTATTTTCCTCCTAGAAGACCTGAGTTTCAGCTATAGTTGTAGAAATGTTGAGAGGATTCGTGGTAGACCTGAATACTACACACTCTTAAAAGAGTTGGATGGCAAGGTGTTACCATTATCAATTCCAATGTACTTTTTAAGAGGGAAAAATATTCATTCACACTCATGGATCTTCTCATGCATACTCTTGCATTCAAGACAACAATGTAAAAAACCATGCACTTCAGAAAGGAAAGGCAGGGAGAAAGAATGAACCCCTCACCTCGTGACTTCTCATGCCAATGCAAATTTGTTGAACAGAAAGAGATCGGAGCAAGTAGGAAAGAGTCCATTGAAAAATGTATGTGTCCCTGCGACCTACACCACAGCTCACGGCAAGGGCGGATACTTAACTCACTGAGCGAGGCAAGGGATTGAGCATGTGTCCTCATGGATGCTAGGCAGATTCGTTTCTGCTGAGCCACGACAGGAAATCCATAGAAAATAAAACATTTTTAAAATTAAAAAAAAAAGAAAAAAGAAAAATGTATGTGTCCCAAACATTTCCATCAAGCATAATTTTCTCCTCGTCATATATACAGATAGTAAAGGAGAGGAAAATGTCATTTCAGGGGCTGGGGGTATTACGGACTTTTGATTATGTCATTAAAACATTGGACAAAAACCATGATTTCTCCAGTCACTTGGTCCCAGCCAAAGCCCGGGCTAAGTAAATGGTCAGCCCAGGTGTGTTGAAATCCAAGGTACTTCTCTTGAGACAGCATGGCGCCAGTAATGAACAAGTGCTCTGGAAATTAAACAGGTTGTTAGTTGAGGTTATCCGCTTTATCTCTAGCAGATGCAAATGAAAGAAACTCTCCATGAGGTTGGGAATCACTCTTTTGAGGGGAGTCAGAGGTGTTCCATGATGCTTACTTAACTCTTCATGTCTCGTGCTCACATAGAAATTAATGGCCATTTTCTCCTGGGGTGGGTACAGAGGAACTCTCTACAGGGACCTTTGCCTTAAGCCAGAGGTGCAGGAGATGGGATGCACTCAGTTATAGTTGAAGGATACCTGTCTCCCTCAGGACTTCTCTCCTTTGTCTCTGGTGCCCCTCGGGAGTAGGACTATCCAGCTACATTAAATTGACAGAGGGCTCATTTTTAAGCCCGACTCTGCCAACAGAACTTAACCATATAACTGTAGATTAGGCATTTCCACCTGGCTCATTTTCCACATCCACAAAGGATAGAATGGGATAAAAAAAAACTTGGAAATCGTCTTCTAGACTTTACCACTCTTGGTTGTTGTTGTTGTTGTTTTAATTGAGGTAAAATTCAGAGAGCATAAAATTAACCATTAACCACATGAGAGTGTACGATTCAGTGACATTTCGTACATTCACCATGTTGTGTCATCATCACATTTATCTAATTTCAAGACATTTTCATCACCCAAAAAGGAAACCCCATACCCATTAAGCAGTCATATGCCATTTCTGTTTCCCTGCACCTGGCAACCACTGATCAGCTTTCTATCTCCATGGGTTTACGTCTTCTGGATGTTTCCTGTAAATGGAATCACACGCTTGTGACCTTTAGTATCTGGCTTCTCTCACTTGGCATAATATTTTCAAGGTTCATCCGTGTTGCATGTGTCAGTATTTCACTCATTTTTATGGCTGAATAATATTCCACTGTATGGCATACACCTTTTGTTTTCAATCCTCATATACCTAGGAGCGGAATTCCTGGCTCATCTAACAATTCTAAGTTTAACTCTTTGAGTGGGAGTTCCCATTATGGTGCAGTGGAAATGAATCTGACTAGTATCCATGAGGACCTGGCTTCAATCCCTGGCCTGGCTCAGTGGGTCAGGGATTCGGTGTTGCTGTGAGCTGTGGTGTAGGTCACAAATGTGGCCTGGATCCCACATTGCTGTGGCTGTGGCTGGCAGCTATAGCTCTGATTCAGCCCCTAGCCTGGGAACCTCTAGATGCCAAGGGTGCAGCCCTAAAAAATGCAAAAAAAAAAAAAAAAAGTTTAACTCTTTGAGGAATCACTAAGCTGTTTTCCACAGTAGTTGTGCCATTTTGCATTCCCACCAACAGTGTGTGGGGTTTGCAATTTACATTTTGCCTGCATCTTCGTCAGCACTATATTGTTGTTTGGTTTTTGTTTGCCAACAGTCACTACTATTTATCTTTGACTTCTAGAGTAAAGGGAGCTCACACTCAGCATTTGATTCTCAACCTAGTTCATGTGAGAGGGTTTGCTGCAGCTTAACCATGACATTTTTAGGGGTGAGGGCAATGAGGGAAGAGCAGGTCTGCCTCTTTCTAGGAGCGTAACCTTGGGCAAGTTATAATCTCTTTGAGTCTTCGTCATTCCACCTGTACAGTGGCCATGATACTACCCATCTTAACACTGGAGTGGAAGTTATGAATAACTTCCTAGAATAACATGCCTAGAAGAGAGTATCCTGAATGAATCATCTTTCTCAATCACGAATACCAGTAGAGGGAAAGAGATGGGTTTTAAATAATCTGCTCTTAAATTCTACTTATTTTTGGTATTGGACTCTATGATAGAATATCTTCTTTGCAGTGAGTTTCCTGCCAAATCATGCTTGATTAAATTCATCTTGAAATTATGAAGAAATCGTATTCATAATTTCATTATGAATTAAATTCATCTTGAAATTATAATAATAGAATAATTATTTCGTTTTAGGGCTGCATCCCCAGCATATGGAAGTTCCCAGGCTAGGGGTTGAATCGAAGATATAGCTGCTGGCCTACACCACAGCCACAACAATGCAGGATCCAGGCCGCATCTGCAACCTACACCACAGCTCATGGCAACATTGGATGCCTGACCCATTGGGTGCCTGACCAACTGAGCGAGGCCAGGGATCGAACCTGCATCCTCATGGATACTAGTCAGATTCGTTTCTGCTGTACCACAATGGGAACTCCTGGAATTTTAATGTATTTATTTTCTGTGTGTATACCTATTGATGAGGGTGAGGGAGCTAAATCTGCCTGACAAAATCGGGAAGATAAAGAGAGTTACTTCTTGATCTTGAGATTCAGTGGGCGGGAGTGGGGTGACCCACCTTTGTTTACTTTCCACAGTGTCCGTGGTTCAGGGGTTCAGGATGGCCCTGGAGTGGTTATTGGTCAGAACATAGCCTTCTCAGCGTTCTCATAAAATGAAAAACTGTGGGCCACAGACTACTTTATTCACTTAGGAAAAGCCCACCACTCTTTCTGTTACTCATTGATGTAAACCTGCATCCCTTCCTAAAAGTTTCAGCCGTATCTTCCAAAATAGCAATCACTGAAATGGCCCAGCAATGCGGTTTGCATGGTGGATTTTTCTTTTTTTGGTCTCAAGCCCTGTAGGTCTTTCCTCACACAATGGGTGCTGAGGGCCACTCCTCTCTTGGGGTTTGGCTCCACTCATGGTGCCTCGTGAGGAGGAAGGCGTTGAGAGAATACAGGTGGCTCAAGCTGGATTTCTTTTTCTTCTTTTGTGTGTGTGTGTGTGTCTGTGTGTGTGTGTTTAGGGCTACCACCCATGGCATATGGAGGTTCTCAGGCTGGGGGTTGAATAGGAGCTGCAGCTGCCGGCCTACACCGCAACCACAGCAGTGCCAGATCTGCGACCTACACCACAGCTCACGGCAACGCTGGATCCTTAACCTACTGAGTGAGGCCAGGGATCAAACCTGCATCCTCATGGATGCTGGTCAGATTTGTTTCCACTTAGCGATGATGGGAACTCCTCAAGCTGAAATTTCTGATCCTTGATGGCAGTTAACTATTGGGAGAGAATGAGAACAGCAGGTAGAGTGTTTAGGCTTGATGCCCAATTAGCTCAGAGCATGGCAGGCCAGGGATATTCCTGGACAGCCTAAAAGTTTTGCATGCCTTCAAATCGATATTCCTGACCTGTTTATTAAGTATTTATTCAGTTAAGAGACTGAGCTTCACCTTGAAGAAGAGAAGGAGGAGGAAGAAGAAAATGAGTACAGAGGTGCCCTTGAAGCCTTGGTCAGCCACCTCCCCAGTTCAGAGAACATCTGTTGGTCTTTGAATTTGTCCTTGCAGTCTTACCTCCTCACGAGTGGCTTGTCCAAGTCTTCTTCCTCATCATGCATAGCCAGTATTCTTGATGAAAAAAAAATTTTTTTTTTTGTCTTTTTGCCTTTTCCTAAGGCTGCACCCATGGCATGTGGAGGTTCTCAGGCTAAGGGTTTAACAGGAGCTGTAGCTGCCGGCCTACGCCACAGCCACAGCAACGCGGGATCCGAGCCGCGTCTGCAACCTACACCACAGCTCACGGCAACGCCGGATCCTTAACCCACTGAGCAAGGCCAGGGATCGAACCCGCAACCTCATGGTTACTAGTCGGATTCGTTAACCACTGAGCCACGATGGGAACTCCTGAAAATCCTTTTTTCAATCCTGTTACTTTTCCACTGATCTCTTAGGAACCTTATACATTGACCCCCCAAGAAACTGAGTGGTTCACCCAACTTCTAATTCATCTCTGGCTGAGAGTAATCCAAGAAAATGTTAACGAAATGCTTAGTCTGTGACAGGCATTGTGCTAAGCCCCTTGTAAGTGTGTCACCTCATCTCATCCTCGTGGTGGCCTGTAAGGTTGGTACCACTTATATCCCCATTACAGGCGAGGAAACCAGGGCACAGAAAACTTAAAGCAGCAGCTAGGGGAGGTGGCAGGAGGGAGGATTTGAATCCACACCTTCAACTTTATTTTTTTTTGAATTTTATTGCAATTATAGGTGACAAAAATCATCACAAGTCAATCTGATAGCATTTGTGTCCCAAACCCTCAGTGCATCATCCCTCCATCCCCCAGATTGTCTTTGGGTTTGAAAACCCAAAGGTTTTCCAAAGTCTGTCCACACCTTCAACTTTAATCCCTACATTTTTCTTGGGCAAGTCACATATTTCTTTCAAAGTCAAGATTTCAGACCCTCCCATAAATGATAGCAAGTGAAAACAGTTTAGGGACATTTTCCTCCTAAAATACCATGCATGCCAACCCTAGTGATTTATTTCAGATTCCAAATTGTTAAAATCATAAAGGATAAGTATCCATAATGTTAATCTTTCTGAGAACTGGTAGGAGTAACCCACCTATAAAGGTGGTTCTGTTTTAATTTGGTTCCTAGGAAGTGTAGCATTTATTTCATAATTTGCACTTGGCAGTACTTTTGCAAGTTACTGGCCTACTGCATCTTTAAATGATGGAACTCTGAAGTTCACAGGCATCTTTGAGGGCCTGGTGAACCTCAGAACCAGAACCTGCGTTTAGTCAGATGCTCAGCAAGGAAAGTGATTGATCGCTTTTCCTATCTGCAGCTAATCACCAAAAAAAAAAAAAAAGAAAGAAAAAAGAAAAATGCCAGGAACTTAACAGGGAAAATTTTCCATCTTCTGCTTTTCTCCACGGACCTCAGATTGCTTGATATTCTGTCTGTTTCCAGGGTGTTGACGTCAGTGGAAACAGCACGCACAGAATAATTATCTAATATGCCATAAACTCCATGCTATGGTCTGGCAAAGGAAATACCACCCCAGGCATAGGGGAAGTTGGATTATATAAAAAAGCAATAAGATTTTCCTTAATTACTCCCTAAGAAGAATTCTGACTTTTAAGATGAACCAAAAGAACAAAAAGAGCAAGCAATTTTGCAATAAGGGAGGTACACCTTTCTCCTAGAATACTAAAATTGCTTTCTGGACATTAGCTCTTAGTAAAATGGAAACCATAAGAAATCTTCAGTTATGCATCCAGGGGTGTGTGGCTGTCTCAGCACCCTCCCCTTTTATCTGCATCCCCTCCTTATGAGGTGAAGAGGTTTCCTTGGAGCTGATATGATTTATTCCTTTTCTCCTCTAAAAGCATCAGGTCCCAGACTGGGCGAGGAAAAGATAAACGGCTCCCAGTGGCCATGTGGTAGATTACTTAGTGCTAGTTGTCAGTTCTTTTCTCCCTGGGAAGGGTTTGAAATGAGATTGTTTTCGACAGACTGTCCATGATAAATGATTTTCCGAGTAAGAAATTGCTTTCAGTGCTGAACCTCACCAAATCACCCTGACAAATGTTGGTGGCTACGGGGGACCTTCTGTTGCCATCTCATGCTTTGGTGGCGGAGGGGAGCGGGAGGCTGGGCTCTCCAGGCAGGGTGGATCCGATAAGGGTGTCCCCCGGGGAGAAGACGAGAGAAGGCAGGGATCTTGGTTTCTGGACTGTGCGTTTGGTCCGCTCCTTTCTGCTGATGCTAACAACCTTTTAGCGCTTGCTGAAAATCCAGAATATTCAAGGTCTGAGAGAAGACGTAGATGGCTGAAAGGGATGGAAATGTGAGCTTTGGATTATGATGACGTTTCCATGTTAGGAGCGAGGCTGCTGATAGCAGTTATAAATAGACCCGCAATGTGTGCACACAGCAGGGGCACGGACCCTCCAGGCCATGTTCTCAACCTCTTATTATTCTATGACCCTTCCTGAAAAATCATAAAAATAGCTCCTGCAATATTCTTTGGCATTTCAAAGGAGATTAAATACCATGTCTAAAACCGCAAAGGACTGGTAGAGCATGCCTATTGCAGCTGTTCTGAGCCCTCCTTCCTCCCCTCACTTCTGGGAGAGCACGGTCCTCCTGCAGGATAGTCATGTATCTCTTGGCAGCAGAAGCCCCACGAGATTGGCAGGAAGATCCTTCTAGAGCCGGAATCTGGGGTCCCGGCCTGCAGCATCACGGGTTTGTTTACTCAGGGCCCAGGTGAGATAATGAGACTCCAGGAGTGGCCAGAGTGCCCTCTGAGCTGCGGAAGGTTTCAGAGGGGGTTGTTCCCTTCCTGCATGTGGCCGTGTGGCTGCCGTGGCTCCTTGGCTACCAGCCAGCTCCTAGTCCCTGCCTCCTGCCATCACAGGAGGAAGGCCACAGATGCCTCTCCAGTGATGGTTACATGGTGCCCAACAGCCCAGGCCAGCCCTATGAGCTGCCCGTGGCCAGCTTCAGAAGCGTCACAAGCTTCCTCTTGCTTGGGTTCAGAGGGGAGATACTGTGGGATGCTGTGCTCTGAGGGCCGGTGCTAGGGCAAGACTGGCTTCCAGTTTAGGGGGGGTGGCAACAGCACACCCCAGAAAATTACTGGGGACACCAGTTGTCTTCTGCTGTCACTTCAGAAACAGGGCTTGTTGGGAACTTGCTGGTCAGGGTGGTCTCCTGGAGCAGGTGAAGAAAGATGGGCTGTGCTCTCCCTCCCTACCCTGTTTTTCCTGAAACAGTACCCTATCTTCCGAAAAGGTTCAGCCTCTTCCTAGACACACACATGGGTGGACTGAGGCCTGAGTGGAAATGTACATGCCAAGACCACCATGTTGGTCAACTCCAAGGTCACCCTATTTGCTGCAGCATCCATTCCCCTCTTACCTACCGTCACCCTGCTCAGATCCCCTCTGCCAGGTGTGCCCAGTGACATTCTCCTTGCTCAGGATACGGCAGGGCAGGACTCATTAAGCCAGCCAACGCCTAGTAAATCTGAGTTCGTTAGCCGAGGACCGCCTGCTGGATTGACTTCTTTCATTCATCCATCCAACATTTACTGAACCTTATTGTGCGCCACGCTCTGTGCTGGGGACACAAAAGGGAATAGAGAGAGTTTCTTGCCCTCTGCCCTCGAGGAGCTCATAGTCTCACATGGAATCTGACAGGTGGTAGTAGCGGTAATAGCAAGAGAAGCGTATTGAGTGCTTATGCTGTGCTCGTCCACACCCTAAGCATTTTCTTCTCACCAGCTCATCTAAGCCTTACTACTGTCATAATCCTCACTTCGTAGATGAGGAGGCTGGAGGTCAGAGAAGCTAAGGAGCTCCCCCAGCATCACATAAGAAATTGGTAGCACCACCAGCATCTAATCCTGGGAGCTCCACCTATAGCGATAGAGGTGCTACAGTGGAGGTGGGTCTAGGGCGGAGTGTATTTAAGGGGGGGGAGTTGTTCAGCACCTTGGTGAAGAAGAGCTACTCTAGGGGGCTGACGCTTGAGCTGGGTCCTGCATCTTCTCAAGGCGTCCTGGTCTTCGGTGCCATCCTCTGGGCTCAGACTCCTGGTGCTGGGATTGCCCCATGGCCCTTTCTTGTAGTGCGAGGGCCCTGCAATGGAGATGAGTTCCCCACTGCTCTCCCTTTGGATCCAGGAAGCTGGGAGCCGTATGCAGAGAGGAGATGTGTGCATCCATGTGCTCAGCTCCATCTTCAGAGCGCGACTTTCGAAGTTATCTTTGTGTGGGATCAACAGCCTTTTAGGAAGCTTTCAGGAGGGATGTGGCTCCTCTCCCAATCTGGGGTTAAGAGTCAGGGGGCTGGACCATGCCTTGTTGGTTGGAACAGAAAGTGGGATAATTGAATCTATTTTGGGAGCAGACACATCCAGGGCTAATTAGATGAGCTGAACTCCAGGTATGTCTGGGTTCAGGGAACTCGCCCAGATATATACCAAATACCCCAAAAGGAGAGAGAGAAAGAGGCAGCGATCGGGACAGACTGACTCATGGAAACCTCCCCTTTACCTGCGCTCTGACTTTAGCTGCAGGCCTGTGGCAGAAGCGTGGCAGGGAAAGCAGTCCACACCCTTCTGCAGGCACCAGGTTTGAGCTGGGAGAGGCAGTTGGTTTGCGTAAGGACTGCCTTGCTCTGGAGCTTGTCTGATGTCAGGTGGACATACCGAGAGTGAAAACGCCCAGGCACTTACCGCCCTGGATCTCTGACTCACTCAGCTGTTTCGTTCGGCAGGCGAACCAGGGCCACCAACGTGCCCTTCTTCACTTTGCCCATGACCCCTGCCTACGTTCATCCCCCTTAAAACCATGCTGCCTGGGGAGGTGATCCTCAGTCCGGGGACACCCCGTTAGCACAGAGGGAGGACAGGGGGCAGGACAACCAGTCAGGGCCAGGAGAGAGGACAGAGCACCCAGTTTGATAAAAATGGGCTTCTGGAAATGGGCTTCTAGCCTAGTGAGCTCCCTTCGCCCTGGCAGTGGCACTTAGGACCTCTGGCCTGACCCTCCTGCCATCTGGGTTTTCACCATGTCTGTGTGTCCCAGCAAGAAGGTATCCCAGGAGGTCACCACTGTCATGCAGTTCCCTTCTTTAGAATGAACCGTCCTAGGACCATTCTAACTCCCCTGCATTCTCTTTTTCAATTTCTTGGGGACAGACGTCTTCTTTAATTAGAGAGGCTGATGACGAGGCCTTTAAAGATGACAGTATGGATGGGCAAGAGTCACCTGAGCACTGTCAAGATGATCAGGTGGCTGGGTCAGTGTCATCCAGAAAACCCAGCGTGGTCTCTGACATAATGTGGTCTAATGAGAAAAACTGTGACCACTATAAATGGCTTCCAAATTACAGTTCTTTATAGACAAAGAGAAGTGGCATAATTATAGAAATGGAGTTGAGCTCTGCAGTAGCACACAAGAAATCCAACTCATAATGTAAAACCAGATATCTAGAGGATGGCAGTTCATCTCCTAGTCTCAGCTAATTAGGCTAAAGGTTGTTTGTTTTCTTCCTGGGCGTTAGGGGTGCTCTTGTCCCCGGTGATTTCTGGCCCTATCTCCATGAAATCTGGCCATAGAAGATTTATGGCCAAAACAGGAGCCATAGAATCAGGATGTTTCTGGAATCATTCCTGCTGTCCTAGAAGCTCTAGCAGCCAAAGAATCTAGAATTAGCCTGTTGGTATTTACCCCAGGGACCCCACTGGCCCAGGTAGGACCAGGCTGCCTTTGGGATGGAGAAGATATGAATCTTGCAGCAGGACCCCAGGTGGCTGACTGTGCAGGCTCTCTCAGTCACTTTAGTACCTTCACAGTATTTTATATTTTATATGATTGAAATATTCAGACCTCGCTTATATTATGTTGGGTGTGGAGGGGGCCACAGGTTACAGTAAGGTGAAGCAGAAGGTTGGAGATTTATTTTAATTCAGATCAGGCATTTCTCTATGAGATCAATAAAAGGGATTATAATCTAATATGATGCTCAGAAAAGAGGACTCCTGCTATCCGATTCCCTTGGATTTCCAAGAGACCATCCCCACCTTGCTGTCTTTATAGAACAAGGACCTTCATCTGTTACAAAGATGCACCTTCCAGAGACAAGAGAACAAGTTCATGGCTAAAGAGACTAGTTCTACCCTTTTTTCTGCTGTTGATAGGATTTTCATTTTGCTTCTCCTGTACATAAATGCTATGTGCTTTCGTGTTACTTTGTTTAATCTATCAACAATCCTGTGAAGTTGTTGTTATGATCATTTTACAGATGAGGAAGTGGAGGCTCAGGGAAGTTAAGATATTTGTCTAAATGCATACAGCTTGTAAGCGACAGAGCTGGATTTGAAACTGCGTCTTTCTGGCTCCAAAGTCCAAACACTGACACTCTGCATCATAAATGTCCTTGTGGAGTTCCCATCGTGGCTCAGTGGTAAGGAACATGATTAGTATCCATGAGGATGTGAGTTTGATCCCTGGCCTTGCTCATTGGGTTAAGGATCCGGCGTTGCTGTGAGCTGTGGTGTAGGTCGCAGACGCAGCTCAGATCTGGCGTTGCTATGGCTATTCCACAGGCTGGCAGCTGCAGCTCCGATTCTATCCCTAGCCTGGGAACTGCCATATGCCACAGGTGTGGCCCTAAAAAGACTAAATAAATAAATAGATAAATGTCCTTGTGATGCAGTGGTTATGTAGGTATCAAGTAGTTCCTCACTGCTTAATGCTCTTTTCTGGAGGGTGGCGGAGCACATAGATCTTCTTAAGAACTCTATGAAAACTGTGGAACTCCGGGTGGATAGTCAGGATGCCCCCTGACCCCACAGTTTTGCACTCAATCTCCAGGAGTCCACGGGGCTGTGGTCCTCATCTGTGTATTACTTACACCTAAGGGAGTGTCAGAATCTCAGATTCAAGTGAACTAGGGTTGGGAAGATTGCTTAAAAGTCAAAGATTCATGAACGACTTTTAAAGAAGAAGGTTGGGTGATTGGAGACGATTTCCAGAAATTTCCTTTTGGAGCTTCAGGAATAAAGAGCAGGAGAGGAGAGAGGAGGGCGGATAGGGGCTTGAGCCAAGGGAAGAGGAGCAGGATGGATGGCATCACGGAATTCTCTAGCAAGCAGAGAAGCAATTTGCATTGTGAATAATTAAGGTTGTTCAGACCCTATGGACTTGGCTGAAGCACCATTCACAAGCACTTTCTTTTCAGGTTAAAATTAATTGGAGTGTTGGTTTATTTATCTTTTCCCTTGGTGAACCCAATGATTCATCCTGATTTATAAACTTTCCACCTATCCATTCTCTATTAAGGTCAGTGGGGGTGAGTGATTGATGATTGCGTTGTGCTCCCCTGGGCTCATTTTTGTAGAACACAGACGCGGGTGGCTGGGTCACTGACTGACGGGGACTTCTCAGAGCTCTGGTTTCTTTGAAAAGGGAAAACAGGTGGCCTCTGAGTGTGTGTGTCTTGTATGTCTCGGGCATACTTTTCAGCAGAAACCGGAATAGTTAAAAGGGGGAATGGAGGATTAGACCCAAGAACTTGGGGATTTTTAGATTTCAAAACTAGACAGAACTTCAGACTCACCAAGAAGGATATTTAGTACAGTGTCTACTTCTTGTGTTTAGAGAAGATAACCTGAGAGGGTCTCCCTACTCTTAGAGTGGCCCTTTTACATGCACCCCAGCGACACAGCATTCTGTCATATGGCCAGTCTCCTCTGTAGGAAGCTTTTATCTCCCAAGACTTCAGAGATAAATAAGACTAGGAACGTTTTTTCAGCTTAGATCTGAACATATAGTATCCATCCCAGAGCCTTTTTGGCCAGTCTCTGGAGACACTGCAGAGGAACCATGACTCCGCAGGGATCTCGAGAGGCTGCAGATTACCTGGCTGCTGCTGTGCCTCTAGATTCTGACCATGTCAGGCAGACCTTTTGCCCTAGACTTGACCAGTGCTATGACCTTGACAAGTCATCCAGGCCTTGACCAGTGCTATGACCTTGACAAGTCAGCCGGGACATTAAAGCACAGCTTTGGTGGCTGACTGCCTGGATTCACATCCTTTCTGATCGCTGACTGGCTTGGTGAAGCTGAGCGTGTTACCTAGCCTCCTGTCTGTGTGTCAGTTTCCTCCTTTTTAATAGGAAGGGAATAACATAAGTTGTAACAGAGATAAGGTTGTTATGAGAATTAATCGAATCAACGTGAAGGCACTGAGAACAGTGCCTGCTGTGTTTAGAGGATTAGAAGAGTACTCTTAAGGAATTCTAGTTATTGTTATCATCAAACCCTCCTAAGTTTCATATTCTCCACTTGTAGAAGGTGCTGATGGTGACAGGGTTGTCCTAAGGATGATGAGATGATGCAGCGAACGTGCTGAGAACCGTGCTGAGAAGAGCCTTCGTGCTCAGTCGGTGTTTGCAGCAGTGGCCATAATTCTGGTGACAAGAAACAGATCAGCATCTTGACGGTTCTCACATGGAGTAAGACTTGAGGTTGCCGAGCAACCTTGTAGCAGGTCAGCACCCTCATAATGTTGATCTTGACCTCCCATGTCCTAGGAGGCTTCAGTCAGTGCCAAAGCACACGAAGCCTGAGACAGCACACTTCTTGGCATGCAAGATGCCAGGCCTGCCTGGTTATGGAATTTATAGCTCTCTGCGCCGCCCCTCCCCAGTTTGGGCACAGTGAGCCTGAGGACCTGTGTGCTTTGTGTGTAATAGTGCTGGTTAAGAAATCTCACTGGTAACAGTGCAGGTAAAAAAAAAAAAAAAGTTCACTGGTAATAGTGCTTGGAGAAATGAATGTATTAGGGGTTCTTTTTAAAAGAATGATTTCAAGATTCTATTATGCTGGTGTAAAGCAGGAAAAAAAAATCAATGCTCCTCTCGGCCCTGTGCTCTAAAGGGTAAAATTAATTTATGGAGCATGTCTGTGAAGCGAAAGCTTGAGAGACAGGGCTCTGTTGCTGATTCTGGCGACAGCTGCAATGCAGAGTTATGGTGGTCACTGGATAAAGAGGTCTCTCTCCACAGGCAGAGGATGTGCAAGATTTGGGGATGGATCTAAAAAATGAAAATACGTTTAAGAAAAGAAAGGAAAAAGGAACAGTCTCATAAGCATTGAAATCTAACCCACAGTAGAGCAAGGACCTTTTTGAGATCATAGGCCTTAGTGGGCTGTTGGTGGGACTGGGTGGAGCTGAGCTACCTCTCTCTCAATGCTGTGGTTGAACCACTAGGTGAGGCTGATCTTTGAAAGGTCTTCTTCCTTCTTCCAAGGCTAAGGTGAAAACGCCCACAGGAGTTAGGTTGGTTGTAGTGCAATAGGGCATAGTGGGGACTTGGGCCACTTGTCTGTAGGGCCCACCTAGTCAGCTGTAGTGAATCATTCCCTGTAGGAACATGGAGCAAGTCTTTGAGATCTTCTTTTCATTCAACTGATTCTGGAAATCCAGTTGTTTGTTTTTTCTTTTTTTAATGCAGTACTTTACATATTTTTTCTTTTTTGTTAAAATATGATTGATTTACAATATTGTGCCAATTTCTGCTGAACAGCAAAGTGACCCAGTCATATATATGTGTATGTGTGTGTGTATGTGTGTACACATTCCCTTTTTTATATTGTTTTTCATCATGTTCCATCCCAAGAGATTGGATATAGTTCCCTGTGCTATACAGAAGGACCTCATTGCTGATCTATTCGAAATGTAACAGTTTGCATCTACTAACTCCAACAACTCCAAATCCATACCACTTGTCTCCCTCCTCCTTGGCAGCCACAAGTCTGTTCTCTGTGTTTGTGAGTCTGTATCTGTTTGTAGATAGGTTTGTCTGTTACATATTTGTCTTTTTAGGGCCACACACGAGGAACATGGGGGTTCCCAGGCTAGGGGTCTAATCGGAGCCATAGCTGCTGGCCTATGCCACAGTCACAGCCATGCCAGATCCAAGTCACGTCTGCGACCTACACCACAGCTCACTACAACACTGGATCATTAACCCACTGAGTGAGGCCAGGGATTGAACCTTCAGTCTCGTGGTTCCTAGTTGGATTTGTTTCCACAGCGCCATGACAGGAAATCCTGTGCCATTTTAAGTTCCACATATAAGTGATACCATATGGTATTTGTCTTTTCTTTCTTCACTTAGCATGAGAATCTCTAATTGCATCCATGTTACTGCAAATGGCATTATTTCGTTCTTCTTCATGGCTGAGTAGTATTCCATGGTATATATATACCACATCTTCTGAGTCCATTCGTCTTTTGATGGATATTTAAGTTGTTTCCATGTCTTGCCTTTTATGAATAGGGCTACTATGAACATACAGGTACATGTATCTTTATGAATTATAGCTTTGTCCAAATATATGCCCATATGGTGCTAAATCATATGATAGTTCTATAATCAGTTTTCTGAGGAGCCTCCACACTATTCTCTATAGTTGTTCCAGCTGACATTCCCACCAACAGTATAAGAGAGTTCCCTTTTCTCCACACCCTCTCCAGCATTTGTTATTTGTAGACTTTTTAATAATGGCCATCCTACCTGGTGTGAGATGGTAATGTAATGCTTTTGATTTGATGGCCATTTTGCAAACTTTGACTCTAGAGGAAAACCAGGGAGCTATTGGCCATTCTTTGGCTCCCTACCTTCAGTATGTAGATCTGGGGTGAAGTCCCCAAGAACTGCTTTGTATGTGCAGGGTGGACATAGGGGTCATCTGGGAACAGAGGGCTGTACTTTTTCAACTTTGGCCACCACCCGCCTCAGCTGTCAAGAGTGAAGGGCTCACAGCTTTGGGGAAACCTGAAGGAGTACTCTTACCTTCCAAGCCTTCCCACCCCATCACTTCCAGTGGTGGTCCCAGAATTCCATTCTAGGGTTTATGTTTCCTCATTCTCTTCCAGAAAGTATCCCAGCAGCCCTCTCATTAAAACATTATGGAAATTACTATTATCAATAGGGTGGATAGGGTGTTAAAAGTCTTTTAAAAATCATAAAAATCGTATGGTCACGTGACATTCCTGTCCATCAAGGATCCAAGGGAGCTATGGGATGTTTATGTAGAGGTGGGTCCCCTTGAAAGCAAAAAATGAAAACTGAATTTAAAACAGTGATATTGGGAATTGACTATTCTCAGCACAAAACGATTTTTCTCATTATAAAATTTTCCATCACAAAGTTTCACCGTGTTCTTGTTGAATTTACGATAGGATTTAGTTTGTAAATCAATTTGATCCATGCATAATTTTTGGCAAAACACCTGCAGCATAAATTGAGGTATGTCGGTACTTCATGCCACCTTTTCCTCATTTTGTTTTTTCTTTTCCTCTTTGTTTTGTCTCTACTATCTTTAAGTATCTCTGTGTTTTCATTTTTGTCGCTCTTGTGGACTTCACAGCAAACCTACATTTTGAAGGCAGGGAGCCCCCAAATGGCCAGAAACACTCACCACAGATGGATCATAATTCTCCTTCTTCCTGCCTCCCTCCCTCCATTGCTAATTTTTTGGCCTCATCCATGGACAGGGGTTGAATTTCCACAAGAGCAGTGACCCAAGCCATAGCAGTGACAGCACCAGATCCTGAACCTGCAGAGTCACCAGGGAAATCCAGTTCCCCTTTCTTTGATACATACCACTTATTGGGAAGAGATGATCAAGGCAGAAATGGAGGATGAGACGATGCAGATTGATCTGGCCACACAATTCTACAGCCAGTGCTTTCAGTTGTGTGGTTTTATTGAACAGATTTCAGCTGCCTCGGGGCCTGTGACGAGCAGAGGAAGAGTTAAGGCCATTGCAGGGAGGACTTTTGTTAGGGATGGAGGGTGTCTCTAGAGAGGGGAAGATAAGGCTGGATTGTGGAAATTAGGCAGGACTAGGAGGGTCGTGAGATGAGGCAGGAGCAAATGGCTAGCCAGAGGGGCTGCCGATTTGGAGGTTTCCCTGCGATTGAAGAATGATGACAGTGGGAAGATTTGAGCAGATGAGCCCAAGGGGCTCAAATCTCATCTGCTCTTCAATAAAACCCAAGGGGTAAGAGGCTGTGGTTGAAGAATGCGCTGTTTGGCGTCAAGATATCAGAAGTGCCGCAGTTGCTGTTGTTGTCAGTGTCTAGATCTTGTCCATGGAAGTGGGTGAAGGGACTGCAGGCAGTGAAGGGAAAGGTCACAAGTCTGAGCTCGATAAGGAAGAGAGGCCAGCCTTTCTGATGGTTCATCTATGACACAATTACCAATAAAATGAGAGGAGATTGTGGATGACAGGACTGTGAGCCAGGAACTGGGTCCCCAGTTATACCCTTTAGGCCTGCTTGTAATTGTGTGTGTGATCAGGATACATTTTGCCACCCTGTTTCCTGTGCCTTGAATACAGTTTCAAATTTAAATTTGATGTGCAGGAATGAAAGGTTCAGAAGTTCAAGTCCATCCCTGCAGCTCCTGTTTTAAGTTTTTAAGGATGGTTGTGTTTGGATGACCTGTCCTTGGAGATGTGGGTGTTTCTGCCCTCCAGTTGCCTTCTTCAGGCTTCTTCTGCTTCTGCCTTTGTATCTGCAAAGAGCATGAGCATAGAGGATTCAATTAATAAGAGAAATGAATAGAAAGTCCGGATCCAGATGCTGAAAGCTACTTTCCAGATCTCCAGCCTCAGCTGTATTTCACGCATGTAGGGCTAGAGCTATTCTTGCTCCTTCTTGGGGTACCCTGTGTATTAGACCACATTGTTATATATCATAATTGTATCATTGCACGTCATAACAATGAGACTTCAGCAGTTATTATTGTACATTCTAATTATGTGATTACTCAGGCTTTCACCAATTATGTAATTAGATTTAATTACACCAATTGCACAAATAAACGAGAGTCAACTACAAATTACTTAAAAATAAAATCCAGAACTGTGCATACATTGGCAATTGCCCCAAAAACAAGAAAACAAGAAACGGAAGAAGGCTTATGAAACCAATCAGGAAAGGAATGGTGTGGTCTGGACAGATCTTTTAGGCTTAGGACAGAGAATCACCTCATCTAAAAGCTTCCTGTCAATTTTTTTCCTTCAGAGCGTAACAGTAGGAATTCAGGATGTCAAAGGCAGGAATGCCTATTGGCCTTTGCCATGCCTCAAAGAGCAAATTGCTTTTATTTCCTTAATAAGGAAAGGGAGAAGGGGAGAAAATAAGAGAGAACAAAGAGGAAGAGAGATTGACGAGAGAGAGAGACAGAGGGAGACTGTAATAAGTTTGACCTTCGGTATTAAAAACAGTACAGTATGGTTTAGTGTGGAGCCCAGAATCAGTGCTAAGACAATTCACATGTATTCCTTGAGCCTTCATCCGTACCTACCCCACACTGGGAATTTCTATTTTGCCTTTCTTCACCCTTCGTTTGGTTTCCCTAACCTCTTCCGAGGTTATTATCTAAAGCCTAAACTTTGCCGATAGGAGCTTGTGGTGGTCTTTTTAATACTAAATTTTTGAGACCAGAAATTAACAGGAGAGACACCCAGTATTTGGAAGAAAGAAGAAATGTGTACTTGTCATTTTTCATTTGTCTCACCTCAGGTTGTAGGGGTAGTTTTGAACCGGGGTGCCAAAACAAACTTGAAAACTGGGGGTTGTATCACGGGTGACCAGTTTGTGTTTTTTTTTTTTTTTTTTTTCCCCTCCAGTGGAGACAGCCCTGAGTGTGGCCATGTCTGAAGGTAGGTTTTCTTTGGCTCAGGTCTCACAGCCAGAATGGAGAACAGTCATAAACGCCATTGTGTTTGCAGCTTCTTCTGTGCCTATGAAAAGGGCTACCCTGGAGCTTCCAGAAAGGAGAGGCAGAGAGTGCTCTGGAGGTGGGAACTGCGCCTTTCTAGGAGGCTGGGCCCGTTGCCTCTGTGTGCGACAAAGAGATATAATTGGTAGGTGCCGTTTAAGCACGTATATACTTAGGGAACATTACCCGCTGGGCTTAGCCGGGTACTGCATACCCGCTGAGCACCAGGCTGGCTCAGCATCTGCTCCAGGATTTCACAGCGGTTGACAGGACGAGGATGACTTCAAAAGTACACATAATGGCTGGTGCATGTACTTGACGCTGCTATTAAAATAAGTCTCGGTGCTGCTGAGGGTCACACCGGTGGATCAGTGTTCCGGGTTAGGTCGTGCCTGTGCCTTAAAATGAACAGACTGCACAGCTGCAATAGCACAAACAAAGGGGAAATGTGCATTTAAATCTAAAGTTGAAAGCCCATTATTGCATTCTCCCATCCGTCTATGAAAGCCCCCATATAGACGGTGGAAGCTAAGGGAACTTAATCTAGACATAGTCATCCATCCTGTGGTTTTTCCATGATCCCAGGATTGCGTTTCACTTTTTGTATGGCTATAATAGGCTTTCATCTCTGCGTGGAGTTTTAGTGCCTGTTGAGTTCAATCCGCAGCTCTGCAAAGTGGCACCCAGGATAGGACCGTACGGTCATCTTGGAAATTTGAGCAAGGGAATCTTGTGGAATTGGAACTAAGCGAGAGGAGTTGGGCTGGGGCTTTGGAGCCCAAATATCTCTTTCTGCATCTTGCCAAAGCCCTCAGATCCAGTAAGGTGAGGCCGATACTAATCAGCAAGTTTGCCACAGGCTGTCGTCTCACTCTCCATTTCCCTTCTCGGAAACATGGAGTGTGTAACATGGAAGATACGCTGATATGAAGCAGGCAAGGCTGTTTTCTAAATGAGAGCGAAAGAAGCATAAGCAGTTTACCTAAGTCAACTTGCTGAGCTGTTCCAACCTGCCTTCCAGATTCTCTGCCTGGTATGGGCCACTCCTGGTTCGTTCTTCAACACAGAAATGCCAGTGCAGAGGTTACAGTGCAGTATGCTGGTGGGTAAAGGCAGGAGCAGGAACCAACATCAGAGTCTTACAGAGGCACTTCCCTACCTAAGCATCTGCTGTGTGACTCGCACTTCTAGCCATAATAGCTCAAGGAAAGAGATTCTACCAAATGCAACTCATATGCATAGGAAGCACCGCACAACCTGAACAAGTGTGAGCAAAGAACGGCGGGGAGGGGCCCCATGTGGCCAGTCACCAGGGAGCAGCCATTCATTCGGCCAATACTGATGGTCCTGGGAGTCAGGCATTGGCTTATTGAGCTGTTGTTAAGGGATTCTGACTTGAGTTCCTATTTCCTTTCTCTAGGTCTAGAAGCAGTTTCTGTATTTACTGAGAACTTACTGTATGCAAAGATAAGCCCTTGACAAACTGTTCTATTCTACTCAGTAGCACTACTGTGACTTTATCTGATTGATGAACAAAAGGAGCCTCATAAACTTTAAATAACTTGGCTGAGGTCACAAGGTGACTCATCAGGACCAGAGGTTCAAGCCCCTGGTCTGAATCCAGAGTTCTTTTTCTCAACTCCAAAGTGATACATCCCATCCCGTTATGTGCTGATATCTATGGAACCCTGGGCAATTCATCCTTGTGAGCACGCTTTTAAGTGTGGGAGATTTGCGTAGGTGGGTCCAAATTTATTTAAGGGCACTTCTTTAGTAATATACATACTAAGAAGTGCTTTGGATTAAGATGGGGCAAGCAGTCAGTTTCTTCTTCACGTAACCTAGAAAAACAACTGACAAAGAAACGTTCTGTTTTGCCCTCAGGAAAGATTGGAATTGTGTGGTTAAGTGTAAGTCAAAAATTAGATGTTAAACGTCTTTCCAGGTGCGTATATTATAGACTATGAAATTGTCAGGGGACTCCTTATGTTAGAATAAGAGAGATGAAAATCCTTTGATGTCACTACAAAAGTCATATGTATACAGGAACTGAGGTGGGAGTGACCTCATGCTAGTAATCTTGGTTGGACAAGGGGAACACTGTTATTAACCTGAGACTTAATCTTAGTGAGGTTGAGTTGAGACTTTGGTTCTCCCTCCCTCCTTCTTCCCTATCTCTTACCTCCCTCCTCTTTTCCTCCTCCCCTCCCTCTCTCCTTCCTTTAGCTCTGAATTTATTTGTTTATGCATTTAGCAAAGTTTACTGAGTTCTACCGTGTACTGGATTCCAGGCACTAGTTTAGGCTCTGATGAAGCAATACATAAATAAATTTTCTGCTTTCATGAAGCTTGCTTTCCAATGGCAAAGGGGAAAAACATGGGGATTTGGAGGAACAGAAAGCAGATGAGTGTGGTTGGATCTTAGTGGGCAAGAGAGATGCTGGTGTGCAGTGTAGGAAACTTATGCAGAATCAGAGGAGGTCCAGTGGTGCTGAGACTTACCCAGGACAGGGTGAAGCTTGGTTCCTGGCTTTGCATTTAACCATCATCAACAGGAAATGAGCTAATGAGCCCTTACGAGGTGCCAGTGACTAAGCAGTTATCATATTTTAACTCATTTAAACTTCACAACTCCACTCAATGGTTTTAAAATATCTCTACCAAGTTGAAAAACAATGAAAACTGAATTCAGTGTCAGGTTAATGATTCTAAAAATGCTTTTATTGAATTCATAATGAGTTAGGACATAATGACATTAAGTTGTTTTTTTTTTTCAGTTTTAAATGATGATGCTATTTGAAATGTAATGGACTAATAGACCCTTTTTTTGAAACTGTGGAAGATTATTTTATATTTAATGGGATTTTTTTTTGAAGTTTAAGTTAAATTAGCATTCTCCCTCCTTATGGTGAAACTGGCTTATTTGCAAATGGGTTCACCAAATGGATCCATTTATTTTGCTCTGTTCACACTATGATATCATGCTGTTCATAGTTTCATCTGACCAAAGCAGTATTTTGATTCATAGAATGCTGTTTGCTGCTCATAATAAGTGGATATTATTACATCTTTGCTCCTCTCTTGTTGGTAACTCACCTATAACTAGTTAGTCTTTTTAGAATTGCTTACACAGAGCTCAGTATTTCAGAAGCTACTGACAGCTTTAAGATTTTTTTATAATTTCATGCAATTTTAGGAAATCCTGACTTTTAAAAATCCATTTATTATTTAGGGAGAGTGACGGCTAGGAGCTGTCTGTCAAAATAGATGCTGATTTGAGAGGACAAATTAAAGGGAAAGCCAGTGTTAAATGATTTAAATGCTTGGTTCAGAGACAGGCCCTCAGGGAACCTTCACCACATGTGGATCGTGGAGTGATAGCTGTGATATGACCCATCTTCATCTCAGTAAGACTGTATTAAACATTACTGTTTTTTGAACATTACATTATTTGAACAGGAGAGCATGCTGGCCCTTATCCAGTAAGACTCATCTATTTGTTAGCACACGTGTCTTTTGGGTTCAAATCTTCATCTGAACTCCTGCCCCCTGTGTTTTTATTGGGACCCTTTAATTTGTCTCTGCTGTTACTTCAACACTTGGGTTCCTGGAGAAGTGGATCCCCGAGAGTAACCTGAGTTGACATCTGTAGATTTTCGGTTTTTGTTGCTAATATACTTAATGTCAAATTTGGATCAACCTTCCTCATCTAGAGCACAACAAATAGATAGCATTTGAAAAAAGAGAGAAGAATGAATTGAGACACGAGTCATCTCTAGGTATTATTTTCATCCTGGCCTCCTTGGGATTGAAGATAAGCCTTATATAAAGAGAAAAAAATACATATCCATTAGTTTAAGAGAAATGAGTTTTAATTTGGTTTTAAGCATTTAGTTTTGTGATGCTTAATGACACGGAGAAATCAAATGCCCTGGTGGAGATCGTCCTATTGCAGGACTGAGAATGTCTGGACACCCTCTTGGGCCTTTGGCTTTTCACAGCTCCTGGGTCAGCTGGCTCACTGAGTGGTGAAGCTTGCCATCTCCAAAACCATTCCCATTTTAAGGCTTAGTTAGAACCTTCTTACACATCTCAGGTGAGCTAACCTGTAACTCTCCTGGGACATGGGAGGAGTCCATAAATTAGTCTTTTGAGGTCACTGCATCAACTAGGCATTGTAGGAACATCATGGCTGATGTAGTAATTGTCATACTATTTAAGGTCTCAATCCATTCATGATTATGTGTCTCCTCTTCCTTAAGTATTTGTGGAGGGCCTACTACTTGGGCACTGTGCCTGCAGGAACACAGATGCAAAAAATAACCCCCTCAGCCCATTTTAGGGAGCTCACCATCTCTAGCAGAGAAGGGAGAGAGGTACGCAAACAAATAAAATGACTGCTACATGAATGATGAGTGCTGCTGCAGAAGAAAGGGAAAATCCAGAAAGGCTCTGTTACCTCCAGGTGAGGGGAGGATCAGGGAAGGCTTCCTGGAGGAGGTAGCCCCTGAGCTGGGTGTTCCAAGGTGAATGAATAAGAGTGTGCAAGTGAACAGCATGAGTGTAAAATAGAAGGGTGAGTTTAGCGGCCCATTCTTTCTTAACTGGTATTCATTCTTACAGATGCCAGATAGTTCTGTGACTCTTTGTCTTTCCCTGGTTAAGAAATTCCTAAAAATAGTATATATATATTGCAATTAAGCTTCCAGCTCCTAAGGGAATGATTTGCTTCCATTTGAACTGTTCTGGCTGCTTGTCCTTTAAACAGCGAGGGAACGATGGAAGTTCCAGACTCCTTATAAGCCCAAGCCGCCTGCAGGTAATAACAGTGCTGGGTTAACAGCGATGCCCCATCTCCTATTTCAGGAAGGATTGAATTGGCTCTTCCTGGATATTCACTTGTGAGGCTTCAGTTCCAGGAGATTTTATTCTTTGCACATTTCTCCGTGTTTCTTTTACTCCTACTCAAGGAAGTTTCCTGGAAGGGTAAAATAGCTGATGTGTTTCTTGTAAAGTTGTTGGCATTCTAAGGA
Source organism: Catagonus wagneri (assembly GCA_004024745.2). Lineage (NCBI taxonomy): Eukaryota > Metazoa > Chordata > Mammalia > Artiodactyla > Tayassuidae > Catagonus > Catagonus wagneri. The sequence continues at coordinate 8,632,978 of PVHT021183726.1, forward strand.
TCTATCTCTGCTGCTTTATTTTGGCCTTGACTTGCAGTAGAATGGCCCAGGACAAGCACCGTTTCTGTAAGTAGAACAAATAGCTGCTGCCCTTGTGGGTGCTGCTGAAACCTTTAGACTCCAAAATATCTCTCCTTCTAACTCCCAGTTTCCCTGAAGTTTCACAATTATAAAGTCATTCTTAAAGTCTTTTGGTTATTTTTAAAAATCCGAGTGGCTCTTGGTGTCACTTTGTGTACCCTGATCATCCAGGTCTCAGTTATTGGCTCCTTAGTATGGCAAGCACTGAGCTCTAGGAAGTGAAAAGAAGAGGCTGAAAAAATAAGCAAAAGGATGCTTTATTCCAGGACCAGCTTTGTGCTAAGGTGGGAGGTCATGAGAACATCGGTAGCATTGCTCAGTAACACGGCTTGTTACCTGAGGTCTGCTTACCTGAGGAGATTCCTATGGGTTCATTCTAAGAGTTTCCTTATCACATTAACAGCCTAAACATATCGATAGTTGTCTGCAAAAAGTTGCTTAGTAGATAAATGACATCTCTGCCACTTTCGGTGTTCCTCTGAGAAAGGGAGAAAGACAGTTAATATTGATTGGCATGGCCAGTCTGCCTCGTATCTCTTTTGTATCTTGGAATTGAACATGTTGCTACAAGGTATAGCAAAGACAACAGGTGCCAAAGAAATGCTCTTTAAAGAAATCGGTTAATATGCTTTTTTTGAAGCTCATATCACCACAAACAGAGTACTAGCCTGACACATAAGACAAAAGGAAGCAGGCAAAAAATAACTGATTATTTTATTATTAGAACTTGTTTTTTTCAATAGTTTCAAGAAATCACAAAAACAAGAGAGTTTCTGTTTACCTTGCCTCCAGTGAGAGTACCATATGTTTCATAGCCGTAGCATGTTGCTAAAACCAGAAAATTGACATTGGCACAATATTGTGAACTCACATCCAGACCATTTTTGGATTTCTACCGGTTTTCAGAGGCATTTTTCTTTCTATGTAGTTCAAAAGACATTTTATTGCATGTTTTTGTGTATTTAACCTTTGCAGTAAGAATACGTAACTCTTCCATTACCACAAAGAAACTCCCTTGAGAGAAACTAAATTTTTAAAAAGAACAATAAATTGAAAATTATACACCAACATTTTTGTAAAGTCACGTGCAAGAATTTAAAAATAGCACTGATTTCAAAATGACAGATCGAGGTTTAAAATACACAAACTATCGTAATTCATTTGACTACTTGTAAATACGTATGTGTGTTGTTTTTAAATCACCTTTTTTTTTTTAGCCTCTCCAAATAAAAGTATCTTCAAATCTTGGTCAAGGTGGTAATTTGGCATCTACTGAGAAGTTTTTCTCACTGTGTTAATGTTCACCTGAAACCACAGGTGGATGGAAATATATGGGGATGGGGCACCCAGTCATCACTGCTTCTTGGCAGGGGCACAAGTTTGGGGAGGAACAGGTGAAGCAGACCAACTTCCTGAGTTGCTGGGGGAGATGCTGGGGAACATGGGGAGGGGCTCTTAGCTCTCAGGATTTCTCAGTTGGCTTCCATCCGCTGAGTCCCAGGAAGGTAACCTGGGGAAGAGCATAAGGCCTGGATGCTACTTTGAATTGCAACCCAAAGAGTTCTGTGCATATGTGTTCACCTCCTGGGGCAGCAGGGTTTCCATCTTTTATAAACTTTTTAAAATTAAAGTATAATTGATTTATAATATTCCAATTTCTGCTGTACAGTGAAGTGACTCGGTTATACATATATATCCCAGGAGACTGTCATATCTAGTTCCCTGGGCTATACAGTAGGATCTCTTTGCTTATCCATTCTAAATGTAATCATTTGCATCTACTAGCCCAAACTCCCAGTCCATCCCACACCCTCTCTTCTCCCTTTTGGCAACCACAAATCTGTTCTCTAGGTCTGTGAGTCTGTTTCTGTTTTGTAGAAAGGTTCATTTGTGCCATATTTTAGATTCCATATATAATGATATCATATGGTTTTCTTTCTCTGTGTGACTTATTTCACTTAGTTAGATAATCTCTAGTTGCATTCTTGTTGCTGTAAATGGCATTATTGCATTCTTTTTCATGGCTGAGTAGTATTCCATTGTATATATGTACTTCTTTTTTAATCCATTCATCAGTTTAAGGGCATTTAGTTTGTTTCCTTATAAGGACCCATCTTTTTTTACCCAGCTGGGAGGGAAAAAGAGGGGTATTAGGTAGCTGAAAATAATTCACTCTCTCCTCAGACCAAGATAAACTTAACCCTTCCTCTATTCTTCAGATATCACAGCCCTCTGGCTTGGATCTTTCCTTTTCACTTTTGGTTAACACCTGTTATACCCTCTTTTGACATGAAGCTGTTCTTCAGCAGCTGCCCCACAAAGATGCCTTCCCAGCTGACCCTGACCATTTCCTTGAGTGTCCGCTAAGAGCACGGTAGCAGCCACTTTTGAGAACATCTGTCCGAGTTCCTACTGTGAGTTCAGTTCATCATGTTTTCTTCTGCACGAGTCTGAGAACAGAGGGTTCATTTTCCCCTTGTCAGCACTTATACTCTTGTTCCGGCTTCACGGAAACTTCAAATTAGAATGGATTTGGAACAAATGAAATCCACTGAGCAAGTATGATCACATGGTTTATAAACAAAATTTTCCTGTTTCTGCTTCATCAGCTGAGGGTGCAGATCTTTCCTCTTGAAAGTGAGCATCAAACCTATTTGGTCAATAAGCAGGGCGCAACCCTACTTCTAAAGGGAAAATATACCACCAAAAATGGTATTTTCCCTCTTGCTGTCTTGACTCCTACCAAAAGAAAGTTACATCCCCTAGAATTCATATTCTTAGGCAGCCCTCTGGGATGTGAAAGTATTTTTAACACCTAAAGACTGTAAGGAAAACTGGATCATCATGCTCATAGAAGCCTGGATGGACCTACGATTATCTGGGTATTTAAAAGGCAGTTGAATATGATGGCTTGCTGGCATTGCTAACCAAGTTGTTTGGAAAATGAACAGAGAAAGTGGAGGCAGAGAAAGTGTTAGCTCTCTCTTCTACCTGCCTCTGTGTATTCACTTATAATTTGTCATAATTGTTGGCACGTGTCTAATACGTACAGGTGCCCCCCATTCAAGGTACTGAAATTTGCCTGTTGTATGTAGATTCTAACTCTGATTTGGAGACTGCTCTCCAAATAGCAGAGAGAATAACTTTTTTTTTTTCTTTTTAGGGCCACAGGTGCAGCATATGGAGTTTCCTAGGCTAGGGGTTGAATCAGAGCTGCAGCTGCCGGCATATACCACAACCACAGCCAAGCCAGATCCGAGCCGTGTCTGCAACCTACACCACAGCTCACAGCAATGCTGGATACTCAATCCACTAAGCGAGGCCAAGGATCGAACCCACATCCTCCTGGTTACTAATCAGGTTCATTGCTGCTGAGCCACAGCAGGAGCTCTAAGAGAATAGCTTCTTAATAGTGTGGGTCCTTTCACGAGATGGAGACATGTACTTTGTGACACAAAGGCTGCACTAGATGAGGAGGGCTGTGGGAGGAGAAATAACTGTGTGGTTTAGGTAACCACTTTAAAGCTGCTGTGGGCCTAATCCCTGTCCCTAAAGAGCCTGGGTAGCATCCTGCCCCAAAGAAGGATATTAGGATACCTTAATTGTGCCACAATAGCAGTTTTCCTCTTAGTTTTTCATAGGTGACTTTCCCTCTGCAGAATTTAATTTGACTAATTGACCTCTTTTCTTCTGTCCAATTCCTGCTCTGTGTCATCACCAAAGTTAACTCCCTGCAAAAGAAAGATAGTGGCATCTGAACTTCCATCATTCTCTGTGTCCTGTAGTTTCAAGACTGGACGATGATACGGAGGCACATAGATGCCCCCGTCTCCTGTCCAGCCTCTTTCCTCCCCAGGCCCACAGTCTCCTTGGGCTGCAGCCCCGTGTTGCCTCCATCCACTCCCAGAATGCACTGCGTCCTCTCGGGCCCCCAGGTCTCGCCTCACACTCACTCCTCTGCTTCATAGCTTACCCTGCCTTCTTCCCCTGACAGATATCTACTCGTGATGCAAACCTACCTCAGAAGTTAGGCAGAGGCCATCTTCTGCTTTCAGAGTCTTTCGTTCTTACCGGTGTCTGTGCAATAACGATCATAATGGCTAAAAGTGACCTAGCATTTACCACGTGCCAGCCGCCTGTGACACAGTTAGCATTACTAACTCATTTATTCCTCTCCACAACCTGAGGAGGTGGGTATCACTTACATTTTACACGGAGGTACAGAGAGAGACTGAATAAATTGCCTGAGGTCCTACGGGGTAGTTAGTAGAATTGTGAAGGAAGGCACTCGTGCACATAGGCTCCCAGAAACTGAAATCTGGGTAGACTCTCCTACTAAATGGAAAAACTACAAGAATAGGAACCATGTTTGATTGAATTTTATGTCCCTAAAACTAGCAGAATGCCCATCACAGAAGAAGAACCTCAGGAAAATCTGTTGAATGAAAGGACGGACTGTTATGTTTTCGTTCAAAACTGTAGAATGGTTTTGATTCAACTTTTAAGTTTGTAATCAATAAAAGGGAATGGGTGGTGATCCAATGGAAAAAGCTGCGTGTTGAGGCACAAGGAAGGTGGTGGTGGGAGGAATCTGGGTGTTATTTCTGCCGACACCCATCCGCATGTTCCAGGGGCCCTGGCGGCTATTCAGTTCTGCTGAGCAAAAGGTTGAGAGAGTGCCCTGGTCATTCACAGCGGCCTGAGCCCCCGCTCAAGGCTCTGATCACACGTGCAGGCAGCGCGAAGGCTGAGCGCCGGGAGAACCCTTTAAAGGGTATACTATTTCTGGTCAGAACCAGGAGGGAGAACTTGTGAGTTAGGGCTAGATCGCACCATCCTGCGTGTTGTGTTCAACGTGGCAGGGATCACAAGAGGCAACAAGGGAGGAACCAAGAAAACAGAAGTTACATAAGGTAGGCTGTTCCCAGGAACAGCAGCTCTCAGCAGTCCCACGTGGCCTTGACATCAGAGGGGAGCGTGACGGGCCCCTGCTGAATCAGTAGTACTTTTATTTCTCTAAGAAGAACTTCAGGAGTTCCCATCATGGCACAGCAGAAACAAACCTGACGAGTATTCTTGAGGATGCAGCTTTGATTCCCAGCCCCTCTCCATGGGTTAAGGATCTGGCGTTCCCGTGAGCTGTGGTGTAAGGTGCAGACACGGCTCGGATCCCATGTGGCTGTGGCTGTGGCTGTGGTGTGGGCTGGCAGCTATAGCTCTGATTTGACCCCCTAGCCTGGGAACTTTCCTATGCTGCAGGTGAGGCCTTAAAAAAGAAAAAAAAAAAAGGAGAGCTTTAAACTTTTATTTATTTTTGCTGTTCAATCGATTTTGATAAAAACACCTTTGGAGAATCTCACCTGTAACTAAGGTTCTGTGAAGTGGTCAAGGTATACAGGGTGCGGTCACTGAGATGAAGAAAAGATGGCTCCACTGGGAAGTGGGTTGAAATTCAAGGTCAGAGTTGGCTTTCAGGGGTCATAGCAGCATGGAGTTACCTACCTTTGCAGCACCCCAAGCTCTTCATGACTGGTGGGTCCCTTCAACGCCATGTGACACCTTGGGAGTCACCCTGAGCTCTGTAACCGATGTGTTAAGGATGTTGGCACTTAACTGTCTGTTGTTTACTTGACCACCTCAGCTCTGCTTCTATAATGATCTGTAACCACAGGAAATCATGGTGTGTATCTTCATGTAACTGATGCGTTGCTCCTCCTGAATTTTCAAAACATCTCAACAATTCTGGTTGATGGTAAAGACTCTAATGAGGTTACTTACTGAAGCAACATGCATTAACACAAGACATGCATATAAAAGGATGGCTGGGGAGACCATCTCCTCAGAATAACGACCAGTTCTGCCCTCAGCTTCTCTCCTCTGTCTCTCCCCTCCTCATCCCCAAAGCTGCCTCTTCTCTCGTGTAATGCCAGTGCTCTGTACAGCGTTCTGTTTATAGTGGTTTGAACATTTTTCTGCCCGTGTCTTTCATTGCTAAAGTAACTCACCTCTCTCATATCGACTCTTACCCAGGAGCCGCACTGCAGACTCTTTGATGTAGGTCTTTTCTGCATGGCAGCTGAGGCCAAGCTGTGATTTTCATTGCATGATGCAACCTCACCCTTTTGGTTGTTGCCTCCAGGTTAACCAGATTCTTTCCCTGCACTGCTAGTGCATGCGCGTGCTTCCCCCCGACCCCTCTCCTCCAGGGCCTGGATCTGAATGTAGTGAGCCCCGGGCGCATGCATGGAATCGATGCAGCGAGCATTCTGATACATTGAAGCCCTGGGATTTCAGGTTGCCTTTGGAGATCCTTGAAGGCCCCCAGTTTGCTGGACTGTCACAAAGGCCACTCAGTCCTTTGCAAAATCAAGCCTCGAACCACGGGAAAGTGAGAAATGAGTCTCCTCTTTTTAGGGGTATGCTGAGCAAAGCTAATAGAAGTGAGAATCAGTTTTGCAAGTAGCAATTTACTTACAGTCCTATAGAGTCCCAACTCTGTAATGATGTGTTCAAAGTGGCTGGAGTCACAGTACCTTGTCACATCTTTCTGGACACTGTTGCCTACTTTGGTTTCGTTTAGATCTGATAAATATCTAAATGTGTATACTAAAAACGATAACCCCCAAAAAACAAAACAAAAACAAAAACCGCACCTCTTAAGTAAATGCTCTGGTGAAATACAAACATTGTGGTTTCTCTTAGACTATTATGGAAACAGAAATGCCACTAATTCAACTTTAAAAGACCTGAAATGGCAGCACTGAAAAGGAATATCGTATTCATTGAAGCATGTTGACTTTGCATTTATATTCTTGATTAGTAATTGTGATAATTTTCTCTCTTTGAAGTTTATCTTTGCCTTAGGGCTTATGACTTTCTTACCGGTATTTTTTTTTAACATGTTTTTGTCTCCTGTTCTATTTTACTCTACTTTATTCTCAGAATGGACTTTTATAAAACATACTTGTCGGGATCTGTTTTCTTACTGGAATTTTTTGTTATTTCATAAATATAGAAACACTTTAGATGCATATTGGTGGTAAACCAAGAAAGATGACAGGTGGACATTATCAAGCTTTGATAATCCCAGAGTCAGAATAAGGGCTCCTAGAAATTCCTGGTGGCACTAGCTTACCAGAGCCCCTTAGATTAAAACTATGCACTAAGCAGTCATAATGAGAACAAAATCAAAGGCTTTTGATCTTGTTTTAATTTTTCCCTCATAAATCATGATTTCTTCATTTGTGGGAGATTTAGTAGATTGAAGCTCTTGCCACACTGTCCCCCCCCCCCATTGTATTAAACATATCCTATTCACCCTATAGAAATAGGCTTTGCTGAGAATTTCACAACATGTCCTTTTGATAACAAGCATAAAGATCCTTTGAATGCAAGCATTTCCCTTTTTGAAAGGAGCTGCGATGGAATAAATGATGGTGCAGACTTGCGCAGAGGAGGTGATCCTGACAGGCATGCTGAAATGCTCTCACTTCCCCAGAGCTTTCATCTGGTGGCTGGTAAAGGAAACAGCTGATCCTTCTTGTGAGGTTCTTCTGCAAAGAGACCCATTCCTCTTCTTTGAAAAAATACAGTATTTTGGGGTCAAATGAAAGGATTTTCTGAAACTCAACATCAAGTGGGGCTAAGTGGACCCATTCATGGAGACAAAGGAGAAAAATCGTAAGACATCAGCTTTTAAGGGTTTCCTGGGTTCTTCCAGGAGATGGTTTTACAATGAGAGGGAAAACAACTGTAGAAAAACAATCAAAGATATGGCAACAGAATTAAAAAGAGGACCACAGAAGGAAGGAAGGAAAAAGAAACTTCACTCCAATGATCATGTACATCGTTATACTCCTTTCTAAATTTGAATCCAAAAGTCAAGTGGACACTGTTGATGTAGTGGAAAGAGGTATTTTTTTTCTGAGACATGAGCAGGACTATTTTGATCAATAAGTGATTTCCAGTGATAACCCGAAGTAACCGGGAAAGAAAAAAAGGAAGGAAAAGAAATGTTCCAAGAGAGAAGAAGTTGTTTTTGTGAAGTAGTGAAGGATATTAAAAACATGTAGACTTGACGATATGGCTGTAAAATCATCAGATTTAACAAGTCGTTACTATTTTCCTTGTTAGTGATCACGGTTGGTTTCTAGGGGTAACTTGATGCTCCGTGGTGATGCTGGTCTCCACAGCCCAGGTCACTTTATGGCATTCCTAAGGAGTGAGTCCTGCCTTGTACTCAGAAACTCAGGATTCCTAATCAGCAGCATCTCAGACTCTCCTTTTTGGCTGTGAGGCTGCTGGGCTCTCAACAAAACTCCTAAATAGGAATACGTGCAAAACCCTTATGCCTTAGCTGTCAGCTGAAGACAGAGCTAAGACATGGCTATTTTCTTTCCTTGTGCAATAAAGGTATAATTGTTTTCTGTGCCAGGTGTCAGAGAGACTTGTACCAGGTCTTTCTCTATGTCTTTTTAAAAAACAAAAACCAAACAACAAGAACAACAAAAAAAAAAACAGTCTCAGGATGTCAGTAACAGAGGTATTATAATTATCCTTTAGTGTCATGCATAAATTCATGTGTAATTTTTAACAAATGGCAGTGTCCTGGTGCTCAGGATATATATTATGTGACAGTGCTTTCTATTCTTTAAGCGGCAGGTAAACAGGACAGCTGTTTCTTTACATAACTATTTTTTTCCTGAAGGGTCTCGGGCCTCCTGCAGTTGGTACCAGGCGGGTCCTTAATGTTGACATTCTGTCAGTGTAGCCTTTGGATGAGACTGTTGAGGGACTGTGTGCCATTCTGCTCGGGTCCCAAAGTGGCTGGGGGCATAAACAGCAGGTTTGAAATGGTAGTAGGTCTCTTAGGCTGCCGAAAGAATAGTGGAGTTCACCCAAGAAAATAGCAAAGGGAGCTGTCTCACACCTCCTCTTTCACCCGTCTGATTAGACTGCTGGTCTGGGACTGCAAACAGGCTGGGCTTGGCTGCTGCAGAATCAGGGGTTTGGCCTCCCCACTCCATATCCTGGCGGGTAGACCCATAGCAAGGAGGCCTTGCCAAGGTCAGTCTGTCCAGGTGCTTTGGGGATTATGTCAGGGAGAAAGACAAGGATGCCACATAGAGCATCAGCTAAGGAGGAGACCAAAGAGTGACCAGGAAATACCCCGAAGAGTCCAAGACAAACTTCTGGAGAAAAAGGCTCAGAAAGATGAATTTTGAACCCTGAACCCAATAACAGCATAAAGAGGGCCCATGAGGACCTGAAAACCCGTTATGCTGCAGAAATCCCAACCCACCTCCCCAACCTTGCCCTGATCAGCCTGCCTTTGTAAATGGAGGGCTCATGCTTTTTCTTAGGAGCCTCTCTGCCATCAGGAGAGCAGCTGTGGGAAGCCTTGAGGCCCAAGTGCCTTGAAACTGTGCCCGGGCTGTTCCTCATGATCTCTCCTTAAGACAAAGGACACCAGACAATGACTCCCCAATGTCTAGGAGCTGACTGTTAGTTATTACTGGTCGGAGATGGTTGTTTTATGGGCCTCTTAAAACATAGATGATGACACTGAACATCCAGAAAAAAGGCATTGGAGGCAGAAGGCAGTGGTGGGATGAATATTCAGTTCTTCCTTCCTCAGGTCTAAGCTTTTGTAGGTGTGAGAGAAGTGGGGCTCCAAGGGTCACCCCTGTCCCCAACCCCCAGGCCAGGTACTGTGTCTGGGTTCCTTCTCTATTCAGAACTGAGACTTCATTTCTAGTAGTCTCACCCAAGCTGCCCTGTTTTGTGGATGGTCCCAGGGTGAGGTTGGAGTTGAAAAGAGGGCATACATTTGTGCTGGAAGGATGTGCCTATGTGCCCGAGTGTGTGCCCACCCACATGAACACCCTCCCCCCCCCCGCCCCGCTCCCCTGCTCCATTTCCTGGGTTCACCGACCCTACCCTTCAAGAACTCAGTCGGGTTTGCAGTATTTGTGCATGAGTCTGTGTGCACCAGGGGCTGTTTGAATCATCTACTCTGTCACATCCCTCTAGAGAAACACAAATTCACCAAAGAAGAGGTGGCTGGAGTCAGTGGAGGCAGGGCGATGAGTGAGTAAGAATCAGTCGTCAGGACTCCTTAGACAGTTTAGTGAAAACTAAAGTAGTGTTCATTTGGCAAGACTGTTTTATGAAGTAGCCTAACTCTGATTTATTGCATAAAGATTTCTGGCAAATATGAACACTAATTCTACTCTGGTAACAACTGTGATTGAAATAATTGTAGTCTGTAGAGAAGCCGGAGAAAACAAACATTAGTGGGTAGGTTGTCTTGGACATCATTCCAAGAGTCCAACAGTGAAGAAATGCATAATCTTACAGACGGAGAACTGGAAGAGATATTTGGAGGACATGTGACTGGTTCATCCTCTGCCTCTCCTCTGGATCCATGCTAAGCCAACCAGGCAAATGAAACTCTTTCCTCTGCTAAAGACCCAGAAAAAGAACACATACCCTCCTTTGGCCCCTCATTAAAGTGACTCATGGCTTTCTCTGCCAGGAAGGCTTGGTTAATTATTTAGTATTTATGAGACTTCTATGGCTGCCTTTATGGAAATATAATTTTCCCAGCATTTCTTTTTTAATATTACCCAATGTAAATGGCGTAATATATAGAATCACACCAGATGTCAGCTCACTGAAAATCCTATTGGGCGTTTGATGTATTGCAACACATGATAAGGAGGCAATAAAGCAAATACAGATGGAAAAATAAAGTGTGAACTAATTGATTCTACCAAGTTTTGTTCATTTGGATGATTACCCTTCTTGGGGGTGGCATTTTTGTACGAACAATTCTTATTATCACTATTGTTATTACCTTAGTTTTTAAGATACCTATCACTTGTTTAGAAATGTATCTTTACCCAATTTCATTCTCACAATAGCCTTTGAGGTTTGATCCTTACCTCCAGTCTACAGATGAGAAAACCAAGGCTTGGCAAGGTCAGATGATGTGTCCACGATCGTACAGCTAGCTAGTAAGTGATAGAGCTGGGGATCTTACCTCTTCCATTGAACTCCAAAACTCCCTAACTGCTAACCATTCTCAAGGTCAGTTTGTAATGCCCATGTTTTGCTTTTGATTTACTTAACCTGGGTGCATTAGTGAAGGAAAAGTTACGAGATGAAGATGCCAAGGAGGACCTAAGCTCAGACTGCATATTGAAATCCAGTGAAAACATTTACAAGCGCTCTTGCAAGACAGTGACAGAGATTTCATGAAACCCAATGGTCTGTACGTTTCATTGAGAAATCCATTGTGTAAGGAACTGACATCTCTTGTTCTCTCCGTCGGTGATCTGTGTCACTTTCTTTGTCTCTTCTGAATGCTTAATTGTTAGGACTAATCACTCAGGTAGACACCATGGGCCATTACAATTGCTGTGATGTCTACTGCTCTCATTGTCCCAGGGCTCCCCGTGTCACTCAAAGCTCAAGAAGACAGAGCACAGAGGATTCCAAAGAGTTGTGAAGGTTTATACACTACTTCCCCATTTGTTCCCATTCATTTCGACATGACCCTAATGAGGCATATGCTTGTGGCTGTTGGATCACATCTCGTCAGTTGAACAGAGGCATAATTAAAAGCCTGCTGCTGTCAGAAAGATTAATAGGCCTATTGATACAAACCCATAACCAAAGATTTCCCAAAAAGGCCGTTTAACCAGCTGGCTCGAGATCATGATACTGCAATACTGCAAGTAACAAAAAGGGTTTTCTTTTCACCTTAAGATCATTGCAAGGTCTAAAAAACGTGTTTTATAATAAAACAAAGGGCCCATGTTGATGTTAGTACCATTAGCACTGATTAATGATTGAATACAAGCTTACCTATCAACAATAACAGCATCTTAGAAGGCAACAATTCCAAGATGTTCTATGACAGTGATGGTGAACAGAAGTCTGCTTCTGTTTGGTAAAACAAAAACGAACAAACAAAAAATCGAAAAACCAAAACGAAAAACTACACAACTTATTGAATACATACCCCACCCAGTATAAACTCCAAAGTGTCAAAATTGGAAAGATTAGCTCTTAAGTACATAGCTCTGACAAGATAATTAAAATGGGGACCCCTGAGAAAAGTAATCAGAAAGCTTTCAACCTGGTTCCGTTCAAGACCTGGGCAGTCCTGAAGTGATGTTCAGTTGAGAAGACAGCGCTCTGTATAAAGATCCTTGCTTTCTCAGTGACACATCATCCACACCAAAGCCACTATTGTTATTAGCTTGCAAGATATTTTTCTGAGACCAACAGTTAAATGAATAATAACAGCAATTTCTAATTTGGAGTACACTGTAAAGTCTGGCCTCACTCCCTTTTCAAATTCCTTGGTCTCAAATATGCTGATTAGCTAGGTGCTTGTATCTGCTTTGTAGGCAGGAACACTGAGCTACTTTGCTTACCCATTCCATCCTAACACTACTAGGAAAACCTCAGATGGCTTAGATTTCCTTCCACTTATTGCAGGCTGGTTTTATAGTATCCATGACTATATGAAATCACCATTTTTAAAGTGAATGAAATGGGATGCAGGGCTTATTAATTATCTTGCCCATGATTAAAAGTGTTCCGAGTATCTAAATATTATCATCCATTACTATATTCATTCTTGTTCTTCTAGAATAGGAAAGGGTGAGAGAAAACTGAGGCATCTGTCTTTATTGAATGGATAACTAGGAGTTATTTCTCTAAAAGCAGAGAAACTTAGCCTCAGGAGGTAAGGTCAAGTCCCCTTAGGGTCCCAGGAAGGACTCTTGGGGATTAGTAATGCCACACATGACAGACTTTACAGAGGAAGTTTTGATACAAGTTGGACAGTTCAGCTTCCTCTGAATTTTCCCAGACCATTGGACAAACATATGTTTTTTTCCCTAGGGCGGTTTTACCCTCTCCATAAATCGGGTACACCCCCATTTTCACCCCCTATTGTTTTTTTTTGATTGCATACGTGGCAGGTGAAAGTTCCTAGACCAGGGATTGAACCTGTAACACAGCAGTGACTTGAGCCTCGTGACAATGCTGGATCCCTAACCCGCTGGGCCACCAAGGATCTCCGACCCCTACTGTTTTTATATAAGCCCCATGCCAGGCTCTGTGGAGAGCAGATACCATGTCTTCCACTTCTTTTTCTCTCTCCAAGGATATTACAGTTTCTCTGGAGCAGTAGGGTGGGATGGCAGAAAGGATATTGGGTCTCTGTCCCGATTCCACCACTTAGCTCCATGATCTTGGGTAGGTTTCTGAGCCTCTGCTTCTCTGTCTGCCAAATGGGGATTATAACAAAATATCCACTCCCTTATTTTGCCAAGTCGTGAGGACCATTTAATGCAATAGTATGTGTAAACTCTATGCAGCTGCCAGATGTTATTATATTGAATAAGGATCAACATTCTGAGGCTGTTTAGAATTCCTTGCTCCTAGTGCTGTGGAATTCAGAGATGGGAGAGGTCAGTGAGGAGGCAGGGGTAATTCACAGAGCCATGCCCTTCAATTGACCCTGAAAGCTGCCTGAGGGAGGAGCATTTGAAGAGGCCACAGCACAAGCGGAGAGAACCAGGTGTATGGTGGTCACATGCATGGAATAATGAGGGCGCCAGCTTGCGGCAGCCAGAGGCTTTGACCTGGAGGATGGTAGAAAATAAAGTGGGAGGTGTAGGGTGAGGCTGGGTTTTAGAGGTTTTTCTCAGCCCAGGCTTGGAGTTGAGGTATCAGGCAGGAGGGGGCCATGATGGTGGGTGAATGACACCTTTTAATTAAATTAATCTGGCAACACTGCAGAGGTGAGACTGGAAGAAGAATCTAGGATCATTCAGCGTATTGTATTGATTCCTCTCTGCAGCACTGTGGGCCTGAACTCCGGTGGTCTCTAATCCTGGCGGGAATTGAGAAGGCTCTATCCAGTTTAAAAAGGGACCAACCACACGAGTGAGGCGAATTTAAATGTTGGAAATTATTTCACAAAGTGCCATTTTGTTCCTCAGCTGGTCCCTTCTCTTTTGTGCAGTTATTTATTAAATCATCTTGGATGTTTTGCTGCCGTGGGTGTTGTTCCTAAGTGCTTAACATTTCTTTATCTCTTACAAAGGACGGTCTCCATAGCCTCTCCCCATCTAGCCTTTCTCATTTTTCCTTTTAGTCTTAAATGAAAGACGTGCTCCTCGGGTGCACTCTGGTTGTTAATTGGAATGTCGTTGGTGAAGCTTGCTTCGTAATTACTTCCCTGTATCATCTTAATCCCCCCCCTGCCCCGTTCACATCTGAAACTGAAAATATCTGTTCAACCCCTTGATCTCAGCAATTAGTTAAGTGGTCAGCAGCTGGTTGTCCGGGGGCAGAACTTGAATGCTTAATCATCTTTGTTCAGGTCTGAATGGGAATCTGCTCAAGCAGCAACACCTGTAACTAGCATGCAGTTGCAGGAAAATTCTTCGGGAGCTGTGGTTTTCAAAGTGTGGTCCGGATGGGCAGCAGCCTCCGGGAAATGCAGGTTCTCAGGACCCTGTCCCAGCCCTACTGAATCAGGCACTCCGGGAGGTGGGGGTCCACCAGTGTTTCAATAAGCCTTCCAGGTGCATCCTAAAGTTTGAGGAACACTGTTCCAGAGAAATCTCTTTGAAAGGGCTGGGGAGCCAGGCTCAGAGACTTAGGAAAACAGACTTCAGAAAACACCAGGGAGATTTAGAGGCTGAGAAGAGAGGCAAGTACTTCCTTCTTGGAGATGATACAGACATCACAGTGGCTAGAAGTGAGAATTTTATCCTTACCCCCTGCCCTTTGAAGGAAAACCTGGGCGGTCATCACTTGCCTCCTGCTCTGGACAGACAAGTTCTTCCTTCAAGAAGGACTGTTGGATCTTGCTACTCACACAGGCCCTTCTCGGACACTGTGTCTGAGAAGGTGAAGAAAGAGATGTGTTTCTCAGTTTGGAAGCATCCTGTTTTCCTCTACAGAGACCTCGAAATACTGAGGTTGTGCTATTCAAGAGGAAATAAGAGTTTGTACTTGGACCTCTGTTCCACACTGAGCATTTATCCCATCAGAAGTAACTTTTGATTGAGGCTCTTTTAAAGGTGCTGCAGTCATAGAGTCCTAATCCAAACATTACATTTGCTTAAGGTTTTACTGTCACGCTTAATCCGTGGGCTGTGGGAGCCTAGGAATGAACAGTCCATCAGCTTACCAAGTATCTAGTGTCCTCTAATTAGTAAGTCATCACTTAACCAAGAGCAATTTAGGGAATGTCCATTTTCTACTCCTAGGACTGGTGTTTTTATTTCAGTTCTTAAAACTCCACTTTTTTTTCTGTTGGCAACATAGAGCGGTAGAAAGTCTATTCTGATGTGGGCATGCCTCATCTTTGAGAGTCACTTTCCTTTGTAGAAAAAAAAAAGTGATTTCTAGACCTTAAAACTTCTAGACAAGGAACTCTTCTATTTTACACAAGAAGGAAGGAGAGTTCCTATTTCATTCTCCATCCTACAATGAGCATTAATCATTGAGAGAAAGTCTCTTTGGGAGGAAAATAAATCCTGGCTGATATGGCCGACTCTTTTGTTGTTGAATTCTGTATTTTCTTTTTATAAGATCAGTGAACTTCTCCATGGGTTGTTTCCATTTGGGAAAAGAAATGATGGGGCTTTAGAATGTCTGCTCTGTAGTCTTCAATGGTGTGAGTCCACGGATCAAAGGCACTGGGAGGATTTATCTCGGAAGGGATCCTTATAAACAGTTCTGTTGCCACTTGAGAAAACTCAACAGAACATTTCTTCTTGGGCTCTCATGGCAAGCAGGAAAGAGGCAAAAGGGACAGAAAACCCTGATTGCTCTGGTCCTACCTGAGTTCCTCAGGGGCTGGCCCCTTCTGTCCCAAAGTCTGCTGCTGCTTTCCTCCTTATTCATCTCAGTGGAGTGGCTCATGTTGTCCATGAGCTTCAGCCAGAGGGAAAGCTGCCAACACCAGCAGCATAATTTTTTCCCTTTATTATTTTACCTCCAAGTCTGAGACTCAAGGAGTGATATAAAACAGTGATTAAATAAGCTCTCTAAATTTTTGAAAGACTAGAGAAAGGGTCTGTTATGGTTTTAGCGTTGTTCTCTGTAAATCAGAGGTGCTGTTGAGGTGTATTTTTCAACACAGTGTCCTTTAGCATCAAGCCATCTCATGGGAACATAGGGAGCAGCAGAAATGACAAGGAAGGCAAGCAACAGTGGAACAAATTTGCTACTGCCTAATGCCTTAGACTCTTAAAACATCTCCTTCCATTTAGGTTGAACCAAAAGATCCTCCATGACATTGAGCCAACATCTCTTCTCCCACTGTTCCATTCTATTCCACAGCCCAGCAAATACTTTCCCTACTAGAGGGATCCCAGGCTTCCTACTAAATTAGCCACAGAAGCCATGGAATTTGTTAATAGGAAACTCACAAGACCCCCAATATGCCACCAATAACTATTGTGAAAGCAATAGTAAGGTTGTTGTATGGTCTCAGTGAAGTGATAATGGGTTTTCCATAATGTGCTTGGGAACCAAAACTTTCTCTCTGTCCCTTTGATCGTGTACACATCAATCCTGAAGACAACGAATTTATAATATGCCACGGCTGGCACAAGTGAAGACTTGAGAGCAATATGGTATTTACCAGCAGAGCCCCCCATCCTGAACTCTTGTTCTTTCTCTTACATACACACATGCACGCACACACGCACACACCCCATTTACTCTTCAGTAACATATCATACTTTTGGTCAACCTACCCCATGTATTTCTTTTCACTGCAACTAGGATAGCCAAGCATTCTGAAATCTGTGAACCTTGTGGGTATTGTTCTTGAAATAAAATAAAATGCTGTCATGGCTTGGTAATTGCAGAAGTGTCACTCGTTAACTCTAAGCCTGGAATCTCCCTGTTTTTTTGTTTGTTTGTTTTTTGGTACCTGTGGCATATGGAAGTTCCCAGGCTAGGGGTCTAATTGGATAATCAGAGCTGCAGCTGGGGCCTGCACTACAGCTACAGCAATGCCAGTTCCGAGCCTCGTCTGCGACCTACAGGCAAGGCTGGATCTTTAACCCACTGAGTGAGCCCAGGGATCAAACCCACATCCTCATGGATACTAGTTGAGTTTGTAACCTGCTAAGCCATGATGGGAACTCCCTTAGATTCTCTTGTTTTCACTGGATCAGTACCTGAGTAGAAGAGCAGGCAAAGAGCAGGGGCAAGCTGTGGTGTTTGGTTTCTTTTGCTCCTGCCTCCTTTCAGCGTTGGACTAAGCAAATTCCATGCAGTCTTACTTACCTCCCACTTTGCCTCCGTGAAAACCTAGTATTGTCCTTTCCTTTTTACAAGAACTGCTTTTCAGCGTTTGTTTTTGGTTCAGTTCTCTTTATTTGTAAATGCAAATGTAGATTACTTGATGCTCTTCTGGAAGTTTTGTGTGTCCTTGTGATTTGGAAGATGACAAAGGGCATGTCATACAGATAAAGAATGGATAAACCTGGTGCATGTAGTATGACTGGAGAGTTCCACAGACTGACCCGCCCTGCCTTTAAGTGGGCCCTGCATTCCCATACTGCACAGATTCCTGCCTGTTGAACAGCCAAGCATTGTCGTTACAGAAGTACAACTATACTAACTGGTATTGCAAACAGCGATTTCCGAAGTGGTGATACTCGGAAATCCTCCATCCTGCCCTTCTCAAGCCTGCCTCTCCTGGCCCGGAGGCCCATGTTGCTTCCCATCCAGGGGAAAGTATTTTACTTCTTCCCATCTTGCCTTCTTTCCACCACCTCACCTTCTAGATGTTCCTGGCCTGAATGTTACCATTTGCTTTCTGATAGCAGTATACTTTGAATTTTCATCCACAGCTTTGAGATGCTTATGAGGCTTTCCTGCTTCCCATCTAGCCCAAACCTTGGGAATTTTCACACTCTGATCCTCTGATCAGTTTGATGCGGGAAAGCACGTGGAAGACATATACCAGTTTGTATGGTTGTACCCTTTTGAACTGCCTACTCTTGAACAAAGTAGACTGTGCTGGAGGTTCGCATCAGCTGCTTGACACACACAAAGCCAATTAACCTGCATGCCAAAAAAAAAAAAAAAAAAAAATTAACCCTTAGAGTACTGCTTCAGTATATTGGTTTAATGGTCTTGGATTTTGCCAGTTCGGCAATGCTTCTTTCCCCAGATCAGAGTGCTGCATTTAAGTCCATACTTAGCCTAGCCAGAACATCAACCAGGATCCTCTCCTCCACAGCTTTCCTGAGATGCTCCTGGATCCTTTATTAAAAGTCAACTTCTGTTTTCAAGGGCCAAAACACAGCCACTGTGTTTAATTGAAAATGGGCTTCATTTCCAGTGTCAGGGGAGGGGTGGTGTGAGGGACTGCTTTTACCTTAGGTTTGTGTCTCTAAAAGAAAGAAGTCAGTTCTTTAAGGGTTAATGCGATATTCAGGAATTTGGTGGTCTCCTCTGCTTGTCCTTCCTCCAAGGTGCCTGCATGTTCCTCTTTAGATTCTTAGCTCAACTGTTGAATGATGATGAAAATAATACACGTATAAAATGACGAAAGCAAGGAAAAGAACAAAAGACTGTGTGGTTGAATGGAAAGACCCCTTGGCAATGCTTGCTTGATGATCACAGAGGGTAGAAAGACCAAATGTTTTATTTTATGAGTATTCATTTTGTCCTCTACCCCAAGCACCACCACCACACAGAAATGTGGACGCTCGGATGATGCTTTTCATTTACCTCTTGCCTTTTCTTCTTCCTGTCTAATAGCCCAATAGAATCCTGCCAGAATTTCTACAAAGATTTCACATTACAGATCGACATGGCTTTCAACGTGTTCTTCCTTCTCTACTTTGGCTTGCGGGTAAGTCTGAACAACACTGCTCAGTATCACGATGGGGCAGGCAAGTCTTATGCCCAGGGACCATTCCCCATCAGCGTCTGCTCTTGCAGGCAAGACAAAGCCCAGAGTTTCCATGGGAGGCAATAGACTGGCATTCTGATTTTCAGTCTGTGAGAGAGCCCTTTCCTTAGCTCAGCATTTCCTGAAGTGCCTGTTAATTTTCTACCAAAGGGGAGAAATAGGGATTGAAATAATTATCACGCCTCTGCTGGTCCACTGTTTCTCATCTCTTTATTCAAACATGAATGCATTTTTGCCTTAAATGCGAGGGGAAAAGCCCTTCCACTCTTAAAATTAGGTTTGTTAGTGCTCCTTTAGCTGAATCCTAAGAGAAGAAAGAATTGTGAGTGTTGAATCAAGGGGGTGGACTGGCAGAATTGGGGGCTTGGAGAACTTATACCAGATCAGGAGCTCTACATAAGGTGGGTTATAGAGATTGTATCTGTGAATGAATGCACATGTAGACCTGTTATTTATAGTCTTATTGATACTAGTGACTTTAAGAAAGGTGAGACCACCCAAATTTCCCTATGATGCTAATGAGAACCACAGAAAACTGTTCTACCTGGTCTTTCTCCAAGGCTAACATAACATATAGTCAACTCTCTAGAAAAGGCTGAATATCTAAATTCTAAGACAAAAATGGCATGTGATTGGTGTTCGATATAAGAGGAATGTCAGAATTCCCATTGTGGCTCAGTGGGTTAAGAACTCAACTAGGATCCGTGAGGATGCAGATTCGATTCCTGGCTTCGCTCAGTGGGTTAAGGATCTGACATTGCTGCAAGCTGTGGTGTAGGCTGCAGGTGCGACTTGGATCTGATGTGGCTGTGGCATAGTCTGGCAGCTGCAGCTCTGATTAGAACCCTAGCCCTGGAACTTCCATATGCTGCAGGTGTGGCTGTTTAAAAAAAAAAGGAGAAAAACGTAATATCTCAGGCCCCCATGAAAAGTCAGAATATTATTACCCTTTGGCAAAAGAGTATAGTTTGAATGTCTACCCCATGCTGCTCATTTTTTTTATCTCTTCTTTTTTCTTTCCCCCAGTTCATTGCAGCCAATGATAAGCTGTGGTTCTGGCTGGAAGTGAACTCTGTAGTAGATTTCTTCACGGTCCCGCCCGTGTTTGTGTCTGTGTACTTAAACAGAAGTTGGCTTGGTAAGTCAGTCTTTTCTTCTTCCTTCTTACTGGTTCCTGAGCCATGGCTGAAATAAACTCTAGGGTGCATCCGGAGCACTGGGCTGTCCCCACGGAGAGAAAGATTTGTGTATGCCTGTGAACAACTCTCGAAGTTTTAGAGGTCCATGGTGATAGTTCTCTTTGAAGCAAGCACCAGCTCAAAGAGATGTGCACAGCGGGTGCTTCAGAGAATGTGGTTTTATGGTTGTTTGAGGACCAGTGGTTATCACTGTCATAGCCAGGGCCTCTCCATTCATGGTTCTGTCACTTTTCATTCAACTGGGGGTTGGGACTGGGCAAAGAAGCTCGTAAGGACAAGGCCGCCTTTCCGAGTAGCTGGTTCGGGTACCAACCCCCCCCCCCAAAAAAAAAGGCCTGCCTGCCAAAGTTAGCTTCTGTCTGCTTCTTAATTTTGTGAAGAGTGGGTCCTGCCTGGTTTACATAGAGTTGTGAGTTCCTTTGTGGGGCAGGGCAAGATCGGGTGTCTGGGATCACCCTCGCCTTAAGGGAGATCAGGCTTCTTTCCTGGGTTAAAGGAAGAGCTTTTGTGTTCACAGCTCCCCTGCCTCTGCTTGGCAGGTCCCTTCCTGCCTCAGGACTAGGACAGTTAGGTGGGGAAAGTAACCACTCAGAGGACAGTCATGGCAGCCAAAGGCTTCGAGGTTCTCTTTGCTGCACTCAGTGATTTCCTCTGAATGTTTCTGCTGTCATGGGTCTAGAGGGGAAGGGGAGAGGCTGAAACAAAGCTCAGGAGACTCTTTGTGGGTTCCTCCTGTCTTTATTTTCAGGAATTTTTGGTCTTAACCTAATTTTTTTTCAAAGTAATCATGTGTATTCTAGCTAGCATAAACATTCAAAGATGCATAAAGATAATCTTAAGCATCTCTTCCGCCCGCATCCATCGCTGCCTTCTCCTTGGACTGTTCACTGTTAGAAACTTCCACAACTTTTCTTCATGCCAAGTACTCCACAAATAAACATGACTGTAGTGTTTTAGAGGTGGGGGGGGGTCTTTGTACAGAAACATCGTATCCATCACATGGCATTCAATTTGGCTTTCTTACTAATAAAGGATGGCCATTCCCTCAGCTCTGTAGTGACCTGGCTTGGGACAAAATCTTATGTATTGTGGTACTGCATTTATTCAGCCATAATCCAAATGAAGCCCCACCTGACTGTTTTCTTTTCTGCTAAAAGGAATGGTTTAGTAAACACTCTATCTGTACAATTCTATCTCTATAGATAGTTCCAGGTTCCTGGAAGAGGACTTGCTGGATCAAAGAGTATGTGTATTTTAGTTTGTGCAGATATTAATGGATAACTTTTCAAAAATCTTGTATCAAGATATGCTTTTGCTAGCAGTATGTTTTGATGTCCTTACTAGCACTGTGAGTGTATTATATACTTAGTATCAAGTATCTAAAAAAATAAGCATCTTTTATATACAATGTATGCAGTAATCACTGTGTATGTGTGTGTGTCGGACCTTACATGGATTCTATTTTCTACTAATTTTTTTCATTAGAATTGTATTTGCTTGCTCACTAGAAATGTTTTCCTACCTGATCTGAAACGTATTTGCTGAGGTGGGGTTTTCTCGCCAGCATGATGAGACCATTAGAACGACACACCAGGCTGAGAAGCATCCGGAGTATTTCTTCTTATGCTCTGGTGCCCAGGGTCCCGGCTGCATCAGCTCAGCTGTTAATTGGCCTTGTGACTTGGGGAGCTCACTTTTCTTTCCTCAGCCTGTCGTTTTTCAACTGTAACGTAGAGGTTGGGCTAGATGATCTCCGTGGTCGTTTCGGTTCAGGAAGCCACCAGGCTTCTTGCACCATTCATGGGAAGTTTGAGAAAATGTGGGATCTTGGTTGTTGTGGAAAACTGGGAGGTTAGAGAAATTCAATCCCCAACGTACCTGGGTCAAAATTATGTATGGACTGCTAACCGGGGCTCTTTCTGAACCATCTTGGGGTCAAGAGTTTACAGACACACACACACACACACATTGAGAAGGGACAAAGGGAGAGAAGAAAGAAGGGAGGGAGAGAGAAAGAAGGATGGAGGGAGAAAGGGAAGAAGGAAGGAAGGAAGAAAAAGAATCTGCCTTCTCTTCCTGGCTGTGCTCTAATGCCTCTGTGCCCTTGAACAACTGCTTTGCTTTTCTGGACCCTTAATTTTCCCATGAGAACAAGGAGAGGTTTGGACCAATTACCTTCTGGTCCTCATTCTTCCGGAATCTGAATTTTATGTCAGGGTCCCTGGTGGACCAAGAAGATGGAGGGGACCCTTCCTGACTGTGACGCAGATGTCCCTCCTCTGCAGCCAGCAGCTCTCACCCCCACTCCCAGGTCAGCAGTTTCTTTGCTATGAGTGAAATGCTCCCTGCAGAGTCTTAGTGTCATGAGGATCCAGATGTTGTAAAAACCCACACCTTTTCGTGGACGATGTCATCTCGATTTTTGGAGGTTCTGATCTAGTGAAAATCTATCTGAGCAAACAGAAAAATGAAAGAAAGAGAAGAGAAGGTGGGAGGAATAAATTAGGAGTTTGGGATTAGCAGATACAAGCTACTGTATATGAAACAGATAAACAACAAGGTCCTATTGTATAACATAGCATATATTCACTATCCTATGATAAACCATAATGGGAAAGAATATGAAAAAGATTATATATGCGCAACTGAATCACTTTGCTGTGCACCTGAAATTAATATACCATTGTAAATCAACTATGCTTCAATTAAAGAAGAGAGAAAGAAAAAAGGGAAGAGTAATTAGAGATACTTTGCTTCAGTTGTGGTTGCTCTTCAGAAAAATACACTCTAAAATGGGCTTTAGTTTGTTCAGCAATTGAACAACATTTATAAAGCAACTGCTATGTGCCAGGTACTTTTCCAGATGCTTAGGAAACAACAGTGAATAAAACAGACAACATCCCACCCCATGACTTTGCAGTGGGGGAAAAAAAAACAGGAAAAAATAAGCCTAATAAATAAGTAAATTATGCAGTATGTTAGGAAGCAGAAGTGCTATTGAAACTGGAAACAGGTACCAACCACCTTGTGGGCTATGAAATAATAATAACAACAACAACGAATAACCTTTTTCCTCTTGTAGGAGAGAACACCTTTAATGAAATACTTTTGGTTCTTTGGTAACTAAGCCCCTTGAGTAAAATCCAAAACTGGTCCACCTGTTATGGAAGAGAGTTCAGTCTAGTAATATTTCAAGGCGGTTCCCGTGTCTGATTTAATAGATGGGTTATTACTCCGTGAAACAAGTATGTGCCGATGAGCTGCCTGAGATAAAATGAACATTCCCGTGAGGTGTGGCTTATACAGGAAAAGGAATAATCCCATTAAATAGAGCATTTCAAGATGTACTGCCCTCCTCTTGGAAAATGCAAAGTACTGCCTTTTCTGGCTGAGGTTCGGGATCAGATGCAGGGAGCTGGAGCTGAAGCCCATCCCAGATATGCCTGCACGCTTCTCAAGCCCGGCCGGGAGCAGAGGGCTGTGCTGTAGCCGGCACCACGGTGATAAAAGGTGGGATGAAGCCTGTGCCTCCGCCACCCCGCCCTTAACTTTTCTGGAGCATAACCCGCATCACGTTTGATTTCCCATTGTTAATACATGGGCGCGCGTTATAGAATAAAATATCAATGTACATTTTTATATGCATCATCTTAGTGCCCTGGACAGCATATTACTAAAAAACAGCTAGTATTTTATTCTAGTTGTGCTCTGTGCTGGGCACCCTGATAAACCGTTGCATTTGTGAACTCGCATAATCCGCAGAGGTAGGAGTTGTTTCCCCCATTTTGCACATAAGAAGGAGGCTCAGAGAGGTTTAAGTCTCTTGCTCAGGGTCCCTGGGGGGTGGGGGAGGGGCGATTTACCCAAGATCTGGCCTGACTTTACGTCCATTTGCTTCCGCCTCTGTCCTTGCCCTTGAGGGATCTGGGTTTTGAGGGTTGGGTTGGGAATAACTGAGCGGTTTTGCTGCCCTGTGTTGGCCTCCCTCCATCCACTCAGAGATGCTTCACTTCAGCCAGCAGAGAGGGGAAAGCTCTGATGTGGAAACACACAGCTGATGGCTCCTCTTCTTCTCCATCTTCCTCATTTACCTCCAGATTCTAGAATTGCCATTAGGGTCAGAGAAACACGTCGAGCTAGCACAGAGTCGGTCGAGTCCCAGGGTGTCCCAGTGACCTGGGGATCACATCTGCCCTCCGCCCCACTCTGAGAGAGATGGGGGGTGGGCGGGAGCTTCTGCTTCTGCAGGTCTTTGGTCTTTAGAGCTGAGCGGGTCAGAGCCGTGTTCCGGGCTGCAGCACTTCACTTTCCACCATGCTCAGCCACTTGCTTGTGGGTGGTTTTGAGTAAGGTCGTCTTCCCTGTCTTACACTCAGTCTTCTCACCTGTACAATGGGAATACAGCTAGCGCCCCCCTCATGGAGCTGGAGTGGGGATGCAGTGAGGGGCTGATTCAAGGACTACGGTCATAGGATGAGCTTCGTGAACAGAAGCCCAGATTATCCCCCGCCTCTCTTTCTAACCTCCCGAGCATATTTTAAAGCCCCGGAGAAGAAAACAAACCAGAAAGGAACCCAAAATAAGGCAGTGGGATGTGAGGACATCCACGTCGGCAGGCGGCAAGTCGCGGCTTATTTTAATTCCTGTTCCCACACACCAGCTTATTCACAAACTTCTTATCCTACCTCACTAAAATAAATGTACCTTGAAACGGGAGATGGATCTTATTTTGAGACTTGAATAACATGCTCTGGGGAAAACTCTGTTTGTCTCATTCTTGTGGAAACTTTGTCCCTAAGTTAGGTCAAGAGGCTGCACCTCTCTTGTTTGTTTTTATGTTTTTCTGACAATCATCTTGTGTTGTTAAGAGAGTGATCATGGACCCACTGGCCAGTCATCTTACTGGCTGTGATTGAGCACCTACTGTGTGCTCGGCCCTGGGCTAAGAGGAACATATGCTTGGCCACCTTTTTTTCCTAGCTTTACCATGATTTCCAGCATTGAACTCTCTTCTTTGATGAAAATCAGGGTAAGGTAAAGAGACCCGTCATTAAACTGTGAGGGAAAACTAAACCTGCTTCTCTAGCCTGTGTTAGACCTGGCTTAGACCCTTTAGCAAACTCTGCTAGCAGATTGAAAACTCTCCTAAAAAAAAAAAGAAAGAAAGAAAGAAAAATGAGTTAGTGCCCAGTTATAGGCAATTAAAATGATTTAGATTATCTGGTTATAAATACATACCCGGGCAGTCTCTTTCGGTGATAAAAACAGGACTATAAAAAAAATAATAAAAGTACAAGTCCTTAAAAACAACAACAACAACAGGACAAAACATAGTTCCTGTTGGTGACCAAGGTTTCAATTTAGTTGGGGAACCAAAATAAACACACACGCAGCAACAGCAGGTAGCACTACCCGCTGTATAATTATATCCAAAATTGCGAGGTCCAGGCTGTAAGGGCTGCGGGAGTTCAGAGGAGAAAGAACTCACGTGGGTGGAGGAAAGCGAGGCAGCTTCTGCGAGGGGCTGGGCTGAGGCTTGTGATGGTGGGTGAGGCAGGCAGTGGGAAGCAGCGAGCATTTTGTGGGGAGAGGGATTACCACGCCTGGAGAATGGCAGGTACCCACGGGTATTATCATCCGAGATAAGACAGTATTTTTACAGTGTGCCAGGCGTCGGCCTCACAACCCTGCCAGATGGATGTGTCAGTGTCCTCTGGCTGCAGTAACAAACTGCCACAAATGTTGCGCCTTAACATAACACCCATCTAGTATCTTACAGTTGTGTAGCTTGGAAGTCTCTCCAGGCTAAAATAAAAGTATCTTTGGGGCTTTGCTTCCTTCTAGAAGCTCTAGGGAGGATTCCATTTCCTTGTTTGTCCCATTTTCCAGAGGCAACCCACATTCCTTGGCTGGTGGCCACTTCCTCCATCTTCAAAGCCAGCCGCTTTGGGCTGAGTCCTTCTTACATCGCACCCTCTCTGGTCTTGCTTTCTGCTGTCACCTCTCTCTGCCCTCTTTTCTGCCTCCTCCTTCTATGTCTAAGGGCCCTTGTGATTACATTGGATCCACCTGGAAAATCCAGGATGCCCTTTCTGTCTCAAGGTCAGCTGATGAGCAACCTGAATTCCCCAGCTACCTTAGCTGCCTTTTGCATCTAAATTGTCATATTCCTAGGTTCTGAGGGTTATTCTGCCTACTGCAAGGGGTAGTGTTATTATTATTCCCATTTAACCCAAAGTAGAAGCTGGGGCTCAGAGTGGGTGGGGTGACTTGTCCAAAGTCAGAGAGAGCCAGGAAAATTTAGACTGGGGGTCCGTGCCCCTGTTCAGACCTGCTGGCGGCTCTACATAGCCCTTTGACTCTTCATACTTTTCCAGCCTATCATGGGGGTAGACCCTTGGGACAAAGGTGATCCTGTTTGGAGCCTGAGACTTGGCCTCTCCCTGCATTTCTCTGTAGCAATGATTTTTCCCCCCCCTTGAGAACAGATGAGCTTGTCATTATTGTTCTTAAGTTACAGTGAGGTCTAGGTGCCCCTTCATAAGAGCTTGTAGTAACTGAAAAGAACCTGTTTGGTGTACATATCCTTTGCTTAATTAAGCCCTCTTTCCTTAGATCTCATGGTGTCTTGCTTTTTTGGAGTTTACTTAAGAGTGGAGAGAAAGGGAATCTGAGAGTACAGGATGAGTGAACGAGCTGTGATGTCATGTCACCATTTCCCCAAGGAAAGCCAAGGGTGGGGTCTGTCTTTCAGGGGCTCAACTGGAGTGCCAGGAGTCTCAGTGCTGTCCACCCACTTCATAGGGTGTTGGGCCCCGTGGTCCCTCCTTTGCTTGAAGAACCCCAGTACAGATGAGAGAAGGTTCGTATCAGGACTATCACGAACTAACCTCTGCATTGGAGGAGGGTAATGACCTGTGAAAGCCTTGGCCTGGTTTCACCTTTTGGACATCGGTCATTTTTTAGTGTATTGAGATTCAAAAAAGCAGAACAAAAGAACCAAGGACGGTGTGTGATGTGGGTCCAGAGTGGAGGCAGCACCAGGCACACAGCCCCACCTAGGCGGGGGCGGGGTCTTCTCCCTGGACTTCCTGCTCCAGCCCCACCAGCTGCTCCCTGGCTGTCCTCCCCTGTGCCTGCGTCAGGAGTGAGTGTCCCTCCCTCCTGACCACTCCGAATGTCATCTCTCTCTCCATCGATGCACAGCTCTAACCCCACCCCCCTTGGGAGGCTTTCCCATTCTCCCAGTTGGAATGAATTCTTCCCCGACCTTTATTTCCTTTGCTCTTGTGATTAGTGTTGTAAGTATCCTCCTGTTTCCATTCTCAGAATTCAAGTTCTACGGGTAATGTGGCAGAGACCTTGACCGTCTTATTTTTTGGCTGTGTCCTCCACGTCTGGAATGGTGCCTGACACATAGTTTATGCTTGTGGAATGAATGAAGGAGTGTCTTCTTAGAATCATGATAATAATGAACAATCATTGATTGCTTATGAAGATCAGACATTGGGCTCAGCCTTTCACAGCCATTATCTCAGCATTCATAGCCACCCAATGAATAGTCCAGTTTTATAGTTTAGGTAGCTGCGGTTTATGGATTAGTTAACTTCCCCAGGTAATAAATAGTGGGTCCAGGAGTTGGCCCAGGTCAGTCTGATTCTTGAACCTGTGCTTTTAAAATTACTGAGTCAGTGATTCCCAAAGTGTGGTTCCCACACTGGTAGCATCAGCAGCACCTGAAAACTTGTTAGAAATGCAGATTCTTAGCACCTAAGAACCGTCAGACCAGAAATTCTGAGAGCTTGATCCAGCAATCTCTGTTTTACACCCCCCCATCCTGATGTCCACCCAACTTTGAGAACCACTCTCCTAGGCTATGTTGGGATGGTTCTCAGATTTGACTGTCCATTAGAGTCCTCGGAGAGCTTTTAAAACCTATGATGTTCAGGCCAAACCTCCAGCCAATTAAATGGGAAGATCTGGGTCGGGAGGGGAGGCAGTGACCAGTCTCAGCATTTTTTAACACTCCCCAGTTGCATCTAAAGCACATAGAGGATGAGAATTGTTTTGTATATATCTTCTAATTGTGACTGTTGAATTGATTTTTTTCCTAGAAGAGTGCTTCCTAAATGTTAATATGTACCAGGAGATCTTGCTAGAAGGCAATATCTGATTCAGGTGGAACAGAGTGGGCTTAGACTCTGCATTTCCAAAGTTCCAGGTGATGCTGATGCTTCTGGTCTGGGGACCAGACTTTATACAGTCAGGCTTTCCAGTCCAGACCGCATTGTCCAGTACGGTAGCCACCAACCACATCTGACTATCCAAATGGAGATGAATCAAAATTAAACACGGTTAAAAACTCAGTTGCTCAGTCATGCTGGCCACATTTCAAGTCCTCAGTAGCTCCATGTGCCTAGTGGCTAAGCTATCGGACAGTAGTCATAGGACATTTCCACCATCATAGAAAATCCTCTTGGACCCCACTGCTCTAGGATGTGGGTCTTGTGATAGAAAGTACCGTGAACTTTTAGTGTTTGTGCATTTGGGTCACTCTTGCATGCAATGGAAGCTTAACAGATGTTTACTGAAATTGTTTTTAGTGAAGAGACCAATGGTACCAAATCTGTATCTGAAAGAAGTAAATAACTTCCTTGGACATATGCTAGAGAATTCCTTGGTATGGGGTCAAAGTGAAACCACAGCACCCAAATTGAATTAAACGGACCTAAGGCCTGGGTAGGCAAAAAAGCACAGTAGAGGCCTTGGGCCTGGCGTCAAGCCTGGACTCCATCCCCAGCACCGTCTTACTGCTGCTGAAATGGCCTTGGGGGCTCAGAAAAGAAAGGACTCTGGTTCCCCCTACAGGACTGTCCCAGAGTTTACCAGATTAGAGTGAGATCAAGTTAGATGGAAGGGGAAGGGGAACAGAGGAGCTCAGACCCAAGCTGGCTCTTTATAGTTAGCAGAGGGGCGGCAGGCGCTCTCTGCACCCCATCAGGTACCTGGCATCTGATAACTTGACTCAGCCATGCTGACCAAGGGGGTCCCAGGTCCCAGTGCCCAAGGTCTGGAAGGAAGGGCCTTTGAGAGTCTTCAGAGGTCACCTACTCAGTAACTGGGGTGCCTAGATGTGCAACTCCTGCATATAGATGCTCGAAAGCCCAAAGCCTTCTAAGTAAACCCCTCCCTGTCTTCAGTGGTTTATGTAAAGTAATAATAAAATTAGAAGTGCTGCGTCTTTTGTGGGGGTCAGATGTCTTTTGGGGGGCAGGGAGAGAGGCGGAAAGAGAGGGAGAGAGCTCCAAAGAGAAAGTTCTTTCGTGACCAGAGTATCATGGGTGTGTTCATATTATACATTTCTGTGCATGTGCATGTATGTATGTGCATATGCATATACGGTGTACCATTATCTCAGGTAATCTTCCAAACAATACTGTGGAATAGGTGTCATTTTACAGATGGGGAAACCGAGGCACAGAGAGGTGCAGTAACTTGCCGAGAGTCACGATGTGGGTAAGTGGCAGAGCCAGGCTTCAGACCCGGCTGTCTGCCTCCAAGGTCCATGTTTCTCAGGACTGTGCTGTGCTCAAGCTCTAAACTCATCTAGCCATAATAGTTATACTCAAAAAAAAAAAAAGTGCGACAGTCTTGACTAATCAGATTGAAGATGCAGTGCAGCATCCTCCTTGCCTCAGTCCCCTGACAAAAGGCAGAGAGACGCCCTAATGGAGTTTCCCTGGTTCTCCCAGGTGAGAAAGGAAACTGAGAAGAAAAGTAGCCCATTCCACTTTTTTTTTTTTGGAAAAATTGAGTTAGCAATTTCTATAACTTATTCGCTTCCCAACAACTTTTTTTTTTTTAACCAGCCCCCTCTTCTGAGCTTCTTGTCTTGATCTACATGTAACCAAATAAATAAAAATCATCTCTGTAATGATTATGATCATAAATCCTGCCTTCTGGGTTAAGGAAATTCTATTCCAATAACATCCATGTAACTGCAGTTAGTCCATCTTGAATGGGCTTCACATTAGAGGTTATAGGCTCTACTTTTTGTCCGAGCTTTATTTTCTCTTGGGGGGCGGTGGGGAGGGTGGCAGGAAAGCTGCCTTCTTGGGAAGGGCACTGCGAGTGAATTACCACCGTGGGGTAAGAAAAATGAACGCATTAAGTTCTACCGCTGCGATGGGGCTCTGACGAAGGGAACCTCAGAACAATGGAAAGCTAGAAGTTTTTTCAGGAAGTTGATTGCTGTTCCGGTAGCTTCTGAGGCCAAAACGACTTCCAGAGAAATTATTCCCCTGTAAGACATTTCCAATTGTGTTCCCTTGATATTGCTTTGTCAGGGAACCGCTTTAAATAAGAGGCCCGCTGTAGGTAGCAGAGATTCTAAATTCTCTCTGCCCGGCACAGCTCTGTGATGTGCCAAATTGGAAATAACATTCTAAAATGAATGTCTTCAAGGAACAAATTCAGCAGCAGGTTTTCGTCGATGCCAAACCCTCTCCAGATGGCCATACTTCATCGGGGGTATTATTGGAACAGCCTCCCAAGCAACCTAAATCTCTAGGACTGGACAGACATTTACCTTCCCGTCATCTTCAAAAAAGAGATGCCTTGATTCTTCTCGATGGGATCAAGGCCATGATGGATGCGGGCCCGGCCAGCTGGTCCAGTAGGGAGAAAATGAACACTGGGAAGCAGCTCCAAACACATTTGCCTGTACTCGACTCAGCACCTACTGTGCTCTACCTGCTGGTTCCTGGGAGTGGCTCACAGATGGGGCAACACAGCTCTGCCTTTAGGATGTCGGGGATCGGCTGGGGAAGAATGAACAATAAATGTCTAGGAATTCAGAGGAGGAAGAGAGGGAGAGAAATAGGTCATCTTAGCCCATAGTAGACTTCAGGTATCTAAAAAACAAGCTTTTTCTCCCTAAAGCAATGTTGGCCAGCACATCACTTGGGAGCTCATTAGAAGAGAAAGTTCTTTGGGGGATGGGGCTGAGGAATTTGGTTTAATAAATTATCCAGGTGATTTTAATACATGCTCAACTGTATGTTAAATGCACTAATGCATTAGTGTGCATGAGTGTGTATTACTATATGCTTGGCAGTATGTTAGAATCACCTGGGGAGGACTTCCCATCGTGGCTCAGTGGAAACGAATCTGATTAGCATCCAGGAGGAGGCAGGTTCAATACCTGGCCTTGCTCAGTGGAGGATCTGGCATTGCCGTGATCTGTGGTGTAGTTCTCAGATATGGCTCAGATTTGGCATTGCTATGGCTGTAGGCCAGCAGCTACAGCTCTGAGTGGACCCCTTGCCTGAGAACTTCCATATGCTGTGGGTGCAGCTCTAAAAATACGAAAAAAAAAAAAAGGAATCACATCACCTGGGGAGTGTTGTGACTCCCCACCCCCAGCCAGGCTGTACTTCAGACCAAGTACATCAGAATCGCTGAGGTGGGACCCAGTCATCAGAATGCCTGAGTTCCCCGATGTGCAGCCAAGGTTGAGAAGCCCTGCACAGGGATGATCCTTAAATCAGGAACATACCTGAATCCCTGGAAAACTTAACAATCAAGGAGAAAAACCTGTGAGCCCCTTTGCAGATCTATCTGGTCATCGTTAAGGACCAGTACTTTTTTTTTTGTCTTTTTTTGCCTTATCTAGGGCCAAACCCGCGGCATATGGAGGTTCCCAGGCTAGGGGTCTAGCAGGCGCTGTAGCTGCCGGCCTACACCACAGCCACAGCAACGCGGGATCTGAGCCACGTCTGCAACCTACACCACAGCTCATGGCAACGCCGGATCCTTAACCCACTGAGCAAGGCCAGGGATCGAACCCGCAACCTCATGGTTCCTAGTAGATTCATTAACCACTGAGCCACGACGGGAACTCCAGGACCGGTGCTTTAGAACATGGATAGAACATATTCTGGATAGACCAGTGGCTCTCAAACTTCAGGCTGTGTCAGAATCACCAGGAGGGCTGGTAAAAACACACATTACGGGCCCCATTCCCAGAGGTTCTGATTCAGTGTATCTGGGGTGGGGCCTGAGAATCTGCATTGCTAACAAGTTACCAAACCTTGTGTCAACTTAAAAAACATACACAACCTGAAAGTTGAGAGTTAAGTTTTATTTGGGGCACCCTTAGGACTTAAGCCCAGGAGACCTGCTGGAGGAGGTGAGGGAGGAGCTAGGATATCTGAGTTTTTGCAACAAAGAGCAGGTAGCAGGAACAAGAGAGGCCTGGACTCACTGAAACCATAGTTTTGACAGCCTGCGGGACTCACTGGCTCTCGCCCTTGAAGGTGACTGCATTCGCAGATGACTGTGACATTCTTTGTTTTATCCTTAATAAGTCCGGGCAGTGGTATTTCCATACCTCTGAAATACTGCCCAAAGAGGAAAGGGGGCTATCAGGATATGATAAAGTCAGAGGGAAATGTGCATGCAGCCATACACACATTTTAGAAAAGTTTATTGCTCATCTCCTGAGGGTTACTGCTAGTCACAAGGAGTGGACATTGCCATGAAGGATTTTAGTGTTTTTCTAGATATGAGGAGATGCAAGAATTGGGCACATAAAAACTTCAGTTCGCTCTTGACTGATGCTACTGGTCTGGGGCCTCACTTTGGGAACCACTGGTCCAGCCTGGCATGAGGCTGAACTTGAACTCTAGTGGTGGCTGCCATGTCAGTTTCCAGGAGTCTCATATTTTAATAAACCTTACTATTTTTATGTACCAAACTATTAGCATCTTAAGGGATGTAACCCCTCATTTCAGTACTTTTTTTTTTTGTCTTTTTGCCTTTATGTAGAGCCGCACCCGCGGCATATGGAGGTTCCCAGGCTAGGGGTCTAACAGGAGCTGTAGCTGCCAGCCTTCGCCACAGCCACAGCAATGCAGGATCCGAGCCGTGTCTGCAACCTTCACCACAGCTCACGGCAACGCCGGATCCTTAACCCACTGAGCGAGGCCAGGGATCGAACCCGCAACCTCATGGTTCTTAGTCGGATTCGTTAACTACTGAGCCATGAAGGGAGCTCCTTCAGTACGTTTTTGAAATTAAAATCTGAGTCATTCACTTCTTGAGGTATACCCAGCGTATTACAGCCCACATCAAAGTTTCAACTGGAGCAGAGGGCCCTCCTTAGAAAGACCTCTGACCTGTCATATGTAACTCTGTTCTAAGGTTTTCCAGCTCCTGGGTAATGAGTGAGATTATAACTTTGTGTTCAATAGTCCCTCCTATTTGCTCCAGAGCCAGTTTGGATTGACATCTTTTCCTAAAGATGGGAAAATTGGCTTATTAAGGAAAACAGGAAGAGATTGTGTTGGAGGTTTGAAGAGAAGAGGGAAGGAGAGAGTGTCCGGGCCCAATTCCCGTCTGCCCCCCTACCCCAGCCTGCCCTTCCACTCCTCTGGGATGGAGCCCATCAGCTCTGTTCTCCAGGGAAGGAGTGTGTTAAGGCCTGACCCCTCTCCACCCATAGGATAGCTTCACATTCTTTCCCAGTTGTCCTACCTAGAGACACCCAGATGCCCGGCCTAGAGCCGAGCCTCCTGGCAAAAAAAAAAAAAAAAAAAAAAAGAGCAGATGATGGTTGATGAGCAGAGTTCCATTTTAAATGAAACACATTGTATTACTCAATATAAATACCAAATACCAGTGCCACGCCACACCTCTCCCTAAGATAATCACTAAATTCAACTTTGCTCTTTAAGGCCAAATGAGAATTTAGCAACTCACTCACTGTTTCCAGGGGCGGATTGCGAAACACCTTTTGGACCAGACTGGGGGTGGGGGTGGGGGCAGCAAATTGTTGCCTTTTATAAAAAATCAGTCTGAAAGGCTTTGACCTTTATAGGCTCATCCAACCTCCCTTTCCACCCCTTTTGTCTGCCTCTCTGTGAATTCCTCCCCTTGTTCCTCTGAGGGGTCTGCTTCCAGCCACGCCCACCGCAGAGGGACCCCTTCTCCACAGCCTGGTAGTTCCCTGAAGTCAGGTGCTGCCCTTCCTCTCTCAACACTTAACCTGAGCTCAGCCAGGAGATCTGGCCTCTCCAAAACCATTATCGTTGGAATCTCAGATGGACGGTCTTCTGATATTGCCCGAGTTGCTACAAGGAATATGCACAAGTCCTGACTCTGTCAACTAGATCAGGATTTGGCAAATCTGGCTCACTGCCTGCTTTGGGACCTAAAGTTTTCTTAAAACACAGCCACAGCCACTTATTTACATATTGCCTTTGGCAATGAGACAGAGACTTATGGCTCACAAAGCCTAAAAGATTTACCTACCTGGCTCTTTGCAGAAAGTTTGTGATTACACCGCTGCTCTGAATCAGAGCTGCGTTTTATATATCCTTGTGCGTTCCCCGATAGGTCTGCGCATGGCAGCTGTTAATGCGTCTTGATAAACCGGGCATGGACTTCCCACTGACATTGGTTAGAAAGGTACATGTGATAATGTAAAATCTTATTTTTGCTGTTGTCAGTGTTGTTATTATTAGAGCTACCGTGTATTACGGAGCAGGTACTGACCCAAGCTTGTTATTTGCCTGTCTCATTTCATCCTCTTCACAGCCCCCTAAGACAGATCTCCTTGGCTGTGTGAGTGCTGTAAGTGATGCAGCCAGGACGGAGCTCAGGGCTCTGTCCTCTCAGAGCCTGAACTTGTAACTGCGTCTAGGTGCTCACTGGTCAGTACCAGCCCTTATATGTGCTAAGAGATGGAAATCTTCAAAACTCTTATCAAGGAGATAAGGCCCATAAACAAGACTGGTATAAAGGGAACTAGGAAGAGGCTGTGGCCCTCCAAGAGAGCACCTCTTTAGATTTTGTTCCCGGGGCACTTGACTCACCTTACCCTAATCTCACCCCTAGTTAAGAAACTCTTGTTATTATTATCATCTTCCTCATTTATTCACCCGACAAACCTTAAAACAACTGTAATGTGTTAGTTGCCACGCTGGGCTTGGAGTTTAATCTGTAAATAAGATATCTTTCCTTGGAGTTCCCCTTGTGGCTCAGCGCTTAATGAACCCGACTAGGACCCATGAAGACGCGGGTTTGATCCCTGGCCTCGCTCAATGGGTTAAAGATCCAGCATTGCCGTGAGCTGTGGCATAGGTGTAGACGCGGCTCGGATCCTGCATTGCTGTGGCTGTGGCGTGGACCGGCGGCTACAGCTCTGATTTGACCCTAGCCTGGGAAGTTCCATATGACGAGAATGTGGCCCTAAAAAAACAAACAAAAAAAGATATCTTCCCTCTATGGTGGAAAAGACAAGTCTGTAAACCCCAGGTTGTGAACCCAAGTGTTTATAGAGACAAAAAGATAACAAATGGATGAGGCTGCCAGGGAAAGGTTGTCACTAGCTGGGGAGTGAAAAAAAAAAAAGGTAGCTGTGACTACCCTTGGCTGATTCTAGCCGTGCGGACACCTTCTCTGTCCAGTAGCACCTTTTGCTCCCCTCACCCCTTCCCCTCCCCCTCCCTCCTTCCTCCTCACTTTCTTCCTCCCTCCTCCCCGACTCCTCCTCCTCCCGTCAATTATTTTTGGCCACAGCGACTTGCCTTTTAGAAACTGGTATATGCTATTTCTCTGCTTGTGATACAGGAAATTCTGGTGTCTTTTCTA
The DNA here is from genome assembly GCA_004024745.2 of Catagonus wagneri. Lineage (NCBI taxonomy): Eukaryota > Metazoa > Chordata > Mammalia > Artiodactyla > Tayassuidae > Catagonus > Catagonus wagneri. The sequence goes on from PVHT021183726.1 coordinate 8,668,888, forward strand.
TTGGAAATGATCATCTTAGACTGTTTTCCCTGTTACTACGTCTGGTGTCCAGTATCATTCCTGTGACTTGGCCTCTGTTGACTACACCGAACAGGTTACGGCAGATTAACAACTAGATACACTTAATGTGGTAGGTGAATACATTAGGTAACTTAAGACACTATAACTTGAATTTGCAGACTGAGTCAGAAATCTTTTTTCCAAATGTTTCGGCTGCTGGAGCAAAGTGCATGTTGTCTGAGGACCTCTTATTCCCTTTTTTTTTTTTTAAATTTATTTTAGGAAGTAAGCCTTTGCTTCCCTCTTGTTAAAGTGCTTCCAGTCTAGTGGAGAGGAAGGATCAGGCTCAACTGAAAGCACCAAGAGACTTGTGGGGAATGCAGATGTCACAGTCTTCCAGCTGGACTCACCTGCCCTAAGTGTCTGTCCTTTTCCTGTAAATCAGGCTCTCCCCAGCCCCTCACTTCAGCACCTTTGCATTTTCCAGGCCACTGTTCTGCAAAGATTTGCTGTGCAGTGCTGCCACCTAGTGAGAGAAAGTAGGAATGGAAACCATAGGAGCGGCTATGCTCAGAATTCTCTTCTTGAATCCTGGTTAATTAACCTTGGCTAAAATTAGGTCTAAGTTTTTGATGCTGAGAAGATAACCCTTCCCTCAAAGGGTGCCCAGACTATGTGGAGAAGCCCAAAAAAGACGAATGGCAGTCCAATAGCTAGGATTTTGAGAAGGAGGTGTATGTATACAGGCTCAGTGCGTGCTGGCACCACTCCCCTTGCAAAACCAGATCTCAGTGGGCATCTGATGCAGGTCAAAGTGAGGAGTGAAGATATTACCTGTCTCACTAAAGGGAAGGGCCATCTTCAGTTGTTTATATCATCTTTTTAAGCCCAGGAGGATATCTTCCTCCCGTCTTTTGACTGAATTGGTTTTGGATTTGAAAGAAATAGGGAAGTGATCTGTCACTTTTGTTTTTGCATGTCAAGCTGTCAGCTTCCCAAAGTGAGAGAAGGCACAGATTCTGAATAGACACGTTTGTCAAGTCTAAACAGAAATAGGAACTTTATTAATAAACTTGAGTGTAGTCATAATACATGTACCTCAATATAGCATCACTGATTTTTGAACCAGAACTGTGGTGCTGAAATGAGATCCCATTGTGTTAGTAAGTATTCTTATGTCATTCTTTGCTCCTGGGAGGTGAGTTAGCCAAATATTACCACTGATTACCACTGGGGGGGTTTCAAAGGTCGGCATCCTGGAAGATAACAGAGATTTTCATATGATATGCTTTCAGTTCCCTAGCAGATGCAGAATAATTGGAAAAGAGGCTGGAAAAAAAAGCCATGAATGCATTTTTTTTTTTTTTTTATCCTGAGTGGTCATTCCTTGGATCAACTCATTTTTAGGGAAGAGAAAGCCTAGTGGTTTTTGTTTTTGTTTTTTGTTTTTCCTGTTGTGACATTTCTTTCCTTTCCTTTGATACTCTGGCTGGACTTTTCATCTCAGCAAAGTTGAAAACATAACTATTCTAAATGAAAAAAAAAAAAAGATGTGAGGAAACCAGAAGAGGAATGCCGTGACACAAAGGGAAACAGAACTCTGGGCACTGTTTGCCGTAGGGAAAATTTAAAAATTTTAAGGAGAGGAGACGGATATGGGCTCAGCTGGCCCCATCATTCCTGGGCTAACAGGAATCCTGGAGACACTTGTGGTGGGTCGGGGGGCACTCGAGCTGCCTGGCTCTGGCCACTGTAGAAGGAGGCTGTTAACGGGGCAAGGAAAGCAAACCCCTGTTTATTCTGATCTCCTTTTGTCCAAACCACTTCCATGGGGTGTAGGCGGCAAAGGAAAAAAACTGCTTCCAGAACAGAAAGATCTTTGGAGTAAGCCGGGAACTAGGTCTTCAGAGCCCTACAGGTTCCAGGATATTGAAAAAGTGATCAGTAGTGTGTGTGCAAGTATGTGCGTGTGTGTGTGTGTGTGTGTGACTCCAGGAGGACAAGCAGGGTGATTTGTGTGTATTCGTGTGTTTTAAAATAGCCACCCATGTTGAAGTCACACTCTAAAACTGTGTGCGGAAAGAGACTCTTCATGAATTTTAGCTCTCATGGAGCTAAGCCTGGCCAGTTTATGAAACCAGCGTTCTCTCTCTCCTCTGCCGGTGTGGGCTCAGCCTGGCCACCCTTTATGCCAAGGACCTTGAGCAGACCTTGGCTAAATCCCCAAGGTATACTCCCCGTTCCCTGTCAGCAGTGATCTGTGGAATGAAGTGGTGTGGGCCGCGTTGCCTTGGGCAGAGTTCATGTGTCATTCAGGAGACGGCACATCAGGCTGCAGAGGCAGAAGGAGGCTGCCTCCTGTCTGTGGAAATGAGTGAATCAGAAAGCCAGATGGGGGCCAGCTCTCAGGACGTGAGGGAATGCAGAGCACGAAACTGGAAGGACGTGGGAACAGTGCATCCTTTCCTCTAGGGGTGAGAGAACTGAGGCCCAGGGAGGCCAAGGAATTTGCCCGCATTTCTTCTACCAATTAATTGATATTTCCAGGTAGTCTGCCCTGATGCCCGAGTGCCTCTCGTGGGCCAGGCTCTGTCTCAGTGCTGGAGCTGGGAAGAGGACGAGGGTGGCATGGCGAGCAAATCTTATCACAAGCCAGTCTAAAAGGGAAACTGGATTGAGAACCAGGAGTCTCAGGGCAGGAAAGGGGCGGAGAGGAAAAAAAGCGATCTGCCTCGGTGCTCTCATTTGAGCACTGATTTGGTAGTCTGCAATAATGATGATAACTATGCATGTTGAATGGAAAGTTCCCCCGTGTACCATTTTTTAGCACCCATCAGACTTGTCATCGAAGTGGTACTTGTAAGATGATGTTTTAGTCTCTTTCTGATGCTTCTGATCTGGGCTGTGAGTCCCACCATGCAGGCACCTTTCTTGGCTCTGTGTTTTATCCCCAGAACCTGGCAGAACTCTTGACCCGTGGTAGTTACTCAGCAGATACCCATCGAGTGAATAGTGGCGTGAATGATAAAATGTTAAGGGTGCCCAAGTTCCGTTCTATAGGATAAAGCTCAGCAAACGTCTGTAAAGAGCCAGGAGGCAGATGCTTTAGGCTTTGGGGAGCCATGCATTCTCTGTGGCAATTTCTCAATTCTTCTTTGTAGAAGGAAAGCAGCAGTAGACAATATGTGAAAAAAAAAAAAAAAAACAGCATGGCTATATCCCACTAAAACTTTATTCATTTACAGTGAAATTTTAATTTCATCCAATTTTATGTCCAGGAAATATTATTATAACATTTTTCGACTATTTAAAAATGTTAACTTGCGAGTTTTGCAGAAAGAGGTTCAAGGTCAGACTTGGCCCACAGGCTGTATAGCTTACCACCCCTTGCCGTAGGAGGTGAATGGTGAAAGTCTTACAAGGTTTTTCCATGGGTGATTGGTTTATCCATTCAAACATTTATTGAGTACCTGCTCTATGCCAGGCTCTGTACTGGGGAATGTACATATGACAGAAATAAGACAAAGTGTCTGTCTTCAGAAGGTTTAATATCTAACCGAAGAAGTTACATGTTTAATATAAAACTGTGATGAACAGGAGTTCCCATCGTGGCTCAGTAGAAACGAATCTGACTAGCATCCATGAGGACGCATACCTGGCCTTGCTCGGTGGGTTAAGAATCCAGCATTGCCTTGAACTGTGGTGTAGGTCGCAGATGCAGCTGGATCCCACATTGCTGTGGCTGTGGCTTAGGCTGGCCGCTGCAGCTCCGATTCGACCCCTAGCCTGGGAACCTCCATATGCTGCCTGTGAGGCCCTAAAAAGACAAAAGATAAAAAAATTGTGATAAACATATAGCGAAGTGAACTAAGCCTGGCACAGGGGAGGAGTGGTCAGTTCCATTGTATTTATGCAGACCGAATTGCTTAAATCAAGGCCCGAACAACGCCTAGGAATAGATAAAGAGCTGCGTGAGGAAAGGCTCAGGAGCCGTTTCTTTCTTTTTTTTTTTTTAAATCAAAGTATAGTTGATTTACAATGTTGTATTAGTTCCTGGTACACAGTCCAGTGATTCAGTTATACATATCCATCCATATATATATTATTTTTTTAAAATATTCTTTTCCGTAGGACATTGAATATGTTTCTCGGTTCTATATAGTAGGACCTTATTGTTTATCCCCTCCCTGTATAATAATTTAGCATCTGCTAACCCCAAACTCCCATTTCATCCCTCTCCCAACGCCCGCCCTGTTGGCAACCGCAAGTATGTTCTCCTTGTCTGTGAGTCTGTTTTGTGGATAGGTTCATTTGTGTCATATTTTAGGTTCCACATATAAGTACCTTGTCATAAGGTATTTATCCTTCTCTTTCTGACCTCACTTAGTATGATAATCTCTGGGTCCATCTTTGCTGCCACAAATGGGCTTATTTCATTCTTTTTTATAGCTGAGTAGTATTCCATTGTGGATTTATAGCAGTCATCTGTTAATGGACATTTAGGTTTTTTCCATGTCTTGGCTATTATGAATAGTGCTGCTGTGAATATAGGAGTGCATGTATCGTTTGGAATTATAATTTTGTCTGGATATATGCCCAAGAGTGGGATTGCTGGATCGCGTGGTTACTTTATCCTTGGTTTTCTGAGGAACCTCCCTACTGTTTCCCATAGTGGCTGCACCAACTTACATTCCCACTAATAGCGTGGGAGGATTCCCTTTTCTCCACACCCTCTCCAACATTTGTTATTAACTTATTAACTGTGGCCATTTTGACTGGTGTGAGGTCACACCTCATTATAGGTTTTTTGTTTTCTTTTTGCTTTTTAGGGCCACACCTGCAGCATGTGGAGGTTCCCAGGCTAGGGGTCAAATTGGAGCTGCAGTGGCCAGCCAACGCCAAAGCCACAGCAACGCTGGATCCGAACTGCGTCTGTGACCTACACCACAGCTCACGGCAACGCCGGATCGCTAACCCACTGACAAGGCCAGGGATCGAACCCACAACCTCATGGTTCCTAGTTGGATTCGTTTTCGCTGCGCCACAGCAGGAACTCCCTCGTTGTAGTTTTGATTTGCACTTCTCTAATGATTAGCAATGTTGAGCATTTGTTCATGTGGTCATTTGTGTATCTTCTTTGGAGAAATGTCTATTTAGGTCTTCTGCTCTTTTTTCCATTAGGTTGTTTGGTGTGTGTGTGTGGTTGGCTTGCGTGAGCTGTTTGTCTAAGAAGCAGTTTCTTTTATGGAACCTGACTCCCTCTCCTGTAGGTAGATGTGATGACAAAGCCCCAAAAGGCAGCTCTGGGGGAGTCAGGGGCTGCATCTGCCAGGACTTTGAGTCATGTGCGAGGGAGTTGGCGATCTTGGAACTGTCTGTCTGAAAATGTTTATAGAATCCAGTGGTCTGTAGGAAAGCATGTGGAGAACTCCCTGTGGGGAGAAATCTGGAAGTAGTCGGCTTGGAGGCAGGGCACTACTTGGGACCACTTCAGACTCTAGGGTTTAACTCATAAGGACCTGTATTCATTTAAGCGGCAGCTGGAGTTATGGAGGGGTTAAGAGATCAAAAGAAACATAAGGACGAATACCCTGCTAGGCTTTGTGGCTGAAGGAATAGGAATAGTCTAGAATGACTGGTTCTGGGCTCGGGTGTCTCCTCTGAAAGGTTCCATCATCATGTTTTAGGAGAAGGTAATTGGATTTCTGGTGCTTCCTTCTTTGGTGGTTTTTTTTTTTTTTTACAGAGTTCTCCTCGTAAAGTTTAAGATTCCTCATAAGATTCCTATATCTCTGAAACAGGAATAATCATTTCTACTTCTTTGGGGAAGCAGAACTGGCATGACCAGCCTCTCTTGGCAGTCAGAGTAGTGATTAGTCACCGGTGTCAAGACAGGATCACTATCCTCAGCAGGTCAGATCTTTAGAGGATGAGTCACGACTGTCTAGTAAATAAGAACCACACAGTCCATTGAATTAATGTATGTGAGGGACTTGATATTCATTGGGGATTTCCAGCCTACACCTCTTAGATGTCACCAGCATCTTTTCAACACTCCATCTTTACAGGTTGGACGGTCATTGTCCATGGAGTGATATTGCCACCGTCTCTAAGTCAGTCTGCCTGTCTAGTGCTCAGAAAGTCCCTGCTGGTTATAGCTCTCATTCCTGACCCACTGGAGAGTGCCTGGAGATTTTTAGATAATTTCCTTAGAAATGACAAAGAGTTAGGAAAAACATACCTATCTCCTCTCGTTTGGCTTGGATCTTCCCAGTCTCCATCTTGATCAAAACTGGAGGCAAAGATACTCTCTTTCTGTTGTCGTCATAAAACAATAAAACTCCCCTTCTGTTTTATTTCCTGACAATGGAAAAGCGGTCCAGGAAAACATTAGGAGGAATGGAAGTAACGTAAGGTTAGATCCTAAAAGTTTTGGCATCATACTCTTCTTGTTTTGTCTGTTTCTGGCCAGTCCTAATTCAGCCATCTATTCTACTCCAGCTAGTGGTGTATTTCTCCATCACCAACAATTTTGCAGTTGTTCAGAATACTTTTGGGGATTCCAGGGAAAATGGCCTTAAACACCAACTTAATTGTCTGAGAGATTTTATTTGCTTATTAGAACTGTTGGGTCCACAGTACTATCTGCATAGGGGAGTAATTCCCCTAGCTGCATTCACTTTTACAGTTCCTTGCTCATAGGATTATAGTTCTTTTTATACAAAAGGATGTGTGGAATGAGGCTGCTCAGCGTGCCAATTTTGGGTGCTTTAAACTGGGCCCAAAGTAATAACAATTTGAGTAGAATCATTGTATCTCTTGAAGCTGGAAAAAGGCAGAGAAAGAAAAGAGCTGGATTTGGGATGCAATTTGAGATGAATAAATGATTCATTCAACAGATAACGTATTGATCATAGCTCTGTGCTTGTCGTGCGTGGGATACTGTGAAACATAAGACACAATTTCAGCCTAGAGTAGCTTATTTTAGTTATGGGTTTGGGCATTCACAGTACTTTGTCTACAAAAGGAGTGTAAAATCTTTGATGAATATAATAGAACAATATATATAACAGGTGAGTATATATTAAATATAATTTAATATATTTATATAAATTGTATATAAGTATACACTTATATTCACATATAAATATGTACGCATTTCCATATAAGTATGTGAATATGTAAATTTCTATGTACATATGTAAAATTTGCACATAACTATGTACATATATAGGTAAACATAACAGGAATGGGCAGTGAAATAATAACACTGAAGAGTAATCTTGGGAAGATGTTCATTGAAGTGCACACAGATGCACTTTTTACTTTAGATATAATTCACACTTTGTCCAGGCGTTGATTCCACGAGACGTGCATATCTATACACACACATAATTGAGTTCAATTAGGAGAGTAATTGAATGATAGAGTCTCCGGGGCCTGACTTTCTCAGATCAGGTACCTTGTTGGCATAAGGCAGTAACTAATATTAAAACCAGTGGAATATACCAGTGGCTCCAAATGGAAAATTCTCCCTGTCCTTCTCACCTTGCCCTGAGTGAATGAATAGAGCGTCAACAAAGCTGTTATTTATTTCCCTACCCCACATCTGTCCTTGAAGGCCGTCACATGGGCGAGGAGTGAGGAGCGGGCAATGTTTCCATCAGTGAGTGGCACCAGCCAAGCCTGTGACTGACCTCACTGAGTGGATGAAAGAGCCTTGGGGCACTGGGCCTCCTAGAAAAATAGGCTTGTAAGTCACGAGCAGAGTGTCAGCTCCCTGTGGAATTTCATGGCGGAAGTGAAAGCAGACCCAAATTATGAGCTTGAACACTTGAAATGTTTGAAAGGAATCTCATTGCCATTGAGGTTTACATTGAGGAGTGGCCTCCGTGACAAATAGGAGACATGTATTCACAAGACAACCTTTGCATGTATTCATGAGATATATAACATTTACGTGTATTCACGACACAACATTTACATGTGTTCATGATACACGTGTATTCATAAGATACACAACATTTATGTGTTCATGACACGCATTACAAGTATTCACGAGACACACAACATTTATGTGTATTCATGACACAACATTTCTACAGCTGTCCCACTGCATGACAGAATTTTGTGACTGCTGCTATATTTAATGAACTCTAGAGTACGGCTTCTTTTTTTCTCCAGTTTGGCAGATGTGGATAAGGCTGTTCCAAGAGGTCTGTGACTGGTCCCATGTTCCACACCTGGAAGATGGCATGGCGAGGGCTGGAATTAAGGGTCTTTTCACCAGTCACATTCCCACTATGATATGAGGGCAATAGCATGGCCCTGCCATCTCAGTGCTGACCAGTTAGTTCAGGTGTGTATTCTTGTTATGGAGCTATGTGTGTGTGAGTTGAAAGCAGGGAGGTGTGCCTGCTGGGGACTTGCTGGGAAAGTGGGGCTTGAGTTGAGCCTGAAAGCATGGATGGAGTTTGGCTAAATGGAGTGAAGGGGGAAGGGTGCTCCAGACAAGAGAAAAAGGGAAGCAGGCAGAGGAATTTGCATGTCGCGTTGGGGAGCCAGTAAATAGACTAGTCAAGATATTTTCCATTGTGTGTGTATGTGTGTGTCTGATGGATCTGCATGGGTGGTGAAAGTTACTTGATTGGGAGTTCCCATTGTTTCTCAGACCCTGACATAGTGTCCATGAGGATGTGGGTTCAATCCTTGGCCTCGCTCAAGCTGCAGGTATATGTCACAGATGTGGCTTGGTTCCAGTGTTGCTGTGGCTGTGGTGTAGGCCTCAGCTGCAGCTCCCATTTGACCCCTAGCCTGGGAACTTCCTTGTGTCATAGGTGTAGTTCTAAAAAGAAAAAGAAAAAGGTAATTCAAATGGATTTATTGGATTTACTGGTTGAAGCCCCCTTTGGGGATGAGGATGGACCTGGAGGAGAGCTGTCCCTGATACACTTTTATGCCCCTTCTCTTTGACTGCTTCCCACAGATGCACAGTAGATGGAATTGATCCACTTATTCATCCCCTCATTCCTTCATTTCACTTCATCTTGTCTCATTCAGCAGACATTTATTGCGTACCTGCTATGCTCTAGGCACTGTATAAAACTAGTGAAGTTACTAAAAGGAACCCTCACTCTTTGGTGAATTAATACATGAATGAGCGAACAAAAGAAATGGGACAGTAATTTAAAAAGAAAGTGAAAAGGCAGTGATACAGTAGAAGAAAAGAAAATGAGGAGATGGTGAGGTAGGACGATTGTTTTTCCTAATACAAGTGCAAGAAATGAAACACCTTTTAATAACTGGCCTAGAATGTCTTTCTGAGGGCTTAGGGAGACAAAGCACATGTATTAGAGCTCTCTTCAGACCTTGGATGGCTGGTGGCAGCATCCAGTACTGCCAGTAAAATTATGACCTTGTGATTCACAGCCGTGTTGTATATTCTCTCACACATGGTGTGATTTATAATACCAAGCCAGTTGTTTTAAAAAAGAATGGGGAAAAACTAACACAACAGGAAGTTTATAAAGTGGTGTTATTTTTAATGTATATATATATATATATTTTAATCTAAGTCTGCATCTAAAGGAGGACTGCAGGTCAAGGTTTTTGGCATAGTCCTTGTAGGGCCAGGTGGGAGTATGAGGATTACTAAGTACACTTATACCTTGAGGGCCAGGCTGCCACATACAGAATACAGAATCCTATTGCCTCTCTTCCAGAAAGAGCCATCACCTTGAATCCATTCTTCCCTGGAAATTCTGCCTGGGCATCTACTAAATTTGACCTTGACATGCATTAAACCAGAGCAAGAAACTTAACCTCCTCTGGGAATCGTTTCTCCCTAGGAAACCAGGGGAGCTCTATAGGACAGCTTGATAGGAAGTCATAAGTGGGATTTTCGCCACATTTTTCAAATCTGCATGGTTTTGATCCCTGTTATAGAGCTAGGAAAGGAAGAAGGTAGAAGTAGACTAGGACCTGTGGAGGGCGGGTTGTGGGAAGTATCAGATGCAGACAAGTCTCAATTCTGTGAGAAGGTGGAGGGAGCCTAGTGATCAGGGACCAAAAACAAAAAACAAAAAAAACCTGCACGTGAATCCAGAGACACAGTTGTGGTCCAGGTTGGACCCCTGCCAGTCTGGTTGACCTTGAACAACTCACCCGAGCTCTTGCCGTTGCTACTTAAGGAGTTATTGTGAAGATCAAAAGACATATTATCTCTTTTAATACTAAGCCAATGGCTAGAGTCATTCTTTTCCCCCTGCTTGGCCTGCTTCGTTTTCTTCTCATTGCACACAACTCTTTTTGCTCAATGAAGATGCTCAAGGACAGTTAGCTGACTCAGACTTCCTTCTCACTCAGTGTATTTTCTTTTGTTCAATCTCATTTCTGTCTTTCTAGTTATTCCTGATTGTTTTCTCTGAGGCTGCTAGAAATCTCGGCACTTCGCTGTATAGGACCTGTTTATACTCCTTCTTTGATGTGACAATATGCTTCTTTAGATCAGACCTCTAATTCTCCTGGCTCATTTCCTGCCCGCCCTAGACCCATGGGGCACCAGAAGCAAGGAGAATGGAAGCAGCTCATCACCAAGCAGAAGGACCTTGTTGGGGCATCTGTGATGCCAGTAACCAGAGGTCATTGTTCACTGCACTGGTCCCGGAAAAGGTGCCAGGATGCTGTTCCCATTAAAGGCAGTGGGGCTTGGAGGACAGTGCAGCATCCTGTTCAGAACCTCCCAGCTTTTAGCCATCATTGAGAAACTTGACATGGGATGAGTCTTAGATTTTGGTCGGAACATTGCTTCCCCAGAAATCCTAAACATGCTTCAAATCTCTCCAAGATAAGCTCTTATTTTATTCTAATATGAAGAACATTTCATTTTATGGGATCAAGTAAAAGACATGTTTAGCTTTTTGGGGTCACACTCACAGCCTATGGAAGTTCCCAGGCTAGGGATCGAATCTGAGCTGGAGCTGAGACCTATGCCACAACTGCAGCAACACCAGATCCTTAACCCACTGTGCCGGGCAAGGTATTGAACTTTTGTCTCAGCAGCAACCTGAGCCACTGCAGAGACAACGCCAGATCCTTAACCCACTGTGCCACAGCAGGAATTCCAAAAAGTCTGGATATCTTAATTATAGTTTCCAAAGTACTTCTTTCATGATTTTTATAAAAATGACACATTTTCATTTAAAAGAAATGGAAGCAACACAAAAAATCCAAAGAAGAACACGTCAAATTAAATAATACAACATTTTTGATAGCATTAGGTGAAGTTCATTTAGACATCTTTCTTTGCATTAGATAAATGAATGTTAATAAACAGAAATTTACATAAAATGAGTTCATTCTATGCTGTTTTAAAGATAAAAATGTTAAAGTTTATTTGAGCATAACAGGAAAAAAAATCGAAAGAGACTAAACGTTGGTAACTTTTAGTTCCTAAGACATGGGGGCGATTAGGAGAAAAAAGACTAAATGTTGGTAACTTTTAGTTCCTAAGACATGGGGGCGATTAAGAGAAAACAGGAAAAATAATGGAAGTGGTGTCATGTTTTAACTTTATTTTTTAATTTGATATAGTGAGGATCAACTTTCCGCTGTGAAAGAGAAAATTACCATATTTATATTCCTCCACATCCTTTCCCCTCACAAATTCGTTATGTTATTATTTTTAATTTGTAAAGGTTTTGTAACATTCTCCTCTGAAATAGAGGTGCCATTTTCATTCAGTCTTAGATAAGTATTTTAAAGTGTGAAGCAATCATGCCAGGTCCTGTTTTTTGCATAGCTTCTTCTTACTGTTTTAGAGTAGTTGGTAGTGGGGAAGGAAGGTCCTTGGGTAGTATAGTCATTTGGGGGTTTGGTGTTGTAGGGGACGAAATCTCTGTGGTGGGGAGGTGGCTTGCGGGAGAGGAGGCTTGAGCAGCAACTGATTGCAGACTTTGGGGATGTAGAACAGGGCAGAGGTGCTGTTTGCCTCTGGAGCCAGACTGCCTAGCCTTGAACTCCCGCTCCATCACCTGATTGCTGGGTGAACTTGGGCAAGCTATTTAACCTCTCTGTGCCTTGTTTATTGCATCTGTGCAATGGGGACAACCACCACTCGTTTCTATAGGGTTTTGTGGGGATAAGATGAGTTATTTAAAGATGCCTAGAAAGGTATCTGACCCCTTGTAAGTGTTTGGTCTTACTGGAAATCCACACTTTTTGGAGACCGGTAAGTAGCACGCAGAAGACTATTCTGAGAATATAACACCCCTTCTTTAAACATTTGTGGGGATTTTTTTAAATCTCAAATCCTTTTCAATCCAATCATGTCATTCACTTGCTTAAAACACTTTTATGCTTTTCCTTGTTCTTAGACTAAAATCCAGTCTCCCCCCCTCCCCCGCCCACGGGGCCTGCACTGGGGCCTCCTGCCCTTTCCTAGCCCCGCCCACTGCACCTGCTGCTCCTCTTGCTGGATGCCGCCCTTCTCACCCCACCCCTCTTGCTGGATGTCCCACCCCTGCCCCACCCCCTCCCCCATGGCCCTTCTCACCCTCAGTTCCCACCACCCTTCACCTCCTGAGAAAGGCCTGGTCTGTCCGACCACACAATGTAGTGTGCCCCCCACGGAAGTCTGTTACCACGTGTAGCAATTTGTAATTGTTTATTTATTTGGTTTTTTATTCTGTCTGCCCTTCTAGACTGTAATTTCTTGAGGGATCATACCTGGCTTATTCAGTGCTATGCAGCTCATAGTATAAACTCTGATATCAGCTGACACTCTATACATTTTAATTGAAGAAAATATCTATGTACCTATAGATAGGTGACTATACAGATAGAGTCTTCTGTCTACTGATATCTATCTACTTTATACATATACATATATATATATATATATATATATACACACACCTTACTACATACTTATAAGTATATTATTCTATACTATATACTTGTACTGTGTATACTATATACTTGTACTATGTATACTTGTACTATGTATGTATGTGTACACACACACATACAGTTTTTAGAGACCAGAAAGAAACAGGCAGATATTAGGCATAGATAATCACTAAGTGGCTTGCATTATCCAGGCACCATTCCTGCTTGCTGATCCTCCCGTTTTCTCTTCATGTGACAGTTATCTACATCAGCAAGAACTTGAGTCAAGACCATTGTGGGAGTGGTCAGAGCAGGAGATTGGAAGGCAGGTGACATTGGGCGTCAGCTGTGTGCTACACAGTGTTGGATGCTTTGTGTATTTTACTCAATCTCGATAGCAACCTGTGAACCAGAGCCATTTTCCCATTGTGCAGATGACATTGGGAAGACTTTTAATCTCTCAGAGTTAATAAGTGGCAGAGCCCTGACTGGAGGCTCCTCTCCATTTGGTAGGGCTGCCAATTAAAGAGGGATGACACAGTAGCCCCCAGCCAACTGCAGGCAGGTCTTTGGCGACGTGAGGTGAGCATATGGGTCCCAGAAAGACTGATTTTAAGTTGCAACCTAATGGGAGCCTGGGCCTGAGAGTAAGGGAATCACTTGTGTGGGTTTGAGTTCACCAAAAAAGGAGATGAAATCAGAGGATTTGGTGGAACTAAGGAAACACATTTTTTTTTTTTTAGCAGAATTTGGTGGTGGGAGGGTGAGCAGAAAATGATGGAATGCTTTCCTGGGTAAAATCCACCAGTGTCAGGCCTTCCTTTCCCAAAATGTGCTCACAGAATTTTGGAATACAGAGAAGGTTGGTACACATATAGAAAAAGAACACTCTTGGAGTTCTCTTGTGGCATGGTGGGTGAAGGATCTGGTGTTGTCACCACTGTGACTTGGGTTACTGCTGCAGTCCCTAGCCCAGGAACTTCCACACATTGTGGGTGCAGCCAAAAAAAGAAAAAGAAAAGAGCACTTTGGTTAGGTAAACTTGGGAAGTCATGGTTTAAAGCATTTCTTAACTGCAAGAATTCTCAGAGCCTTCAATACGCTGGCACACATTGTCAGTTTCCAAGGACGGGATGTAGCATCTCTCTGGACTTTGTGGTGTCTTCGGATGCCCTGGGGACAGTGTTCTACCTGATGTGGCACTTTCCACGGACATTAGAGAAGCGGAGTCTCACCATCTCCTTGTGCTCTCAGAATAGCAATAGGCCCTCAGCAAGTGGAGGCACAGGACAGAGAGTAGCGAGAATTTCTCTGTGCTGTTTCATTTAAGCCTCACAGCAACCCAAAAGGTAGGTCTTCTTATTCCTTGGGGGACCGGCCCCGTTGGAACCCCACCCATATCCCCTTGCCCTCACTTATCCTGAAGGTGGAAGGAGCTGGATTTTGAATGGCCAGGATCAGCATTTCTTTGCCTGAGGGCTTTCTGCAGTCAGGGCAACATGCTTATGGGCCTGCCTCTGGGTTTTAAATGCTTGGGAATTAATGCTCCCTTAAACCAGTGACCCAACAAAGGTGACAGTCAGTTCCCCAGCCGTTCGCCCCTCGGCAGAAGAGCCCTGCACACACCTTCTACACAGGCTGGTGATTCCCCAGCGGGACCCTGATTCAAGTGTCCACAGTGATACTTGCTTGACAAACTCATCATTGCTGCCTTCTTTCCCACCACTTTCTTCTGTCTCCTTTCCCCTATGGTGTTTCCTGACATCACCTCCTGAATAAACCATTCCTTTCTCCAGTTCTGCATCTGGGGAACCCAAACAGATATACTGCTTTACAAAAAAAAAAAAAGACACCCAAAAAGCAAAGCCACAACCCAGACAACAACAACAACAAAAATCCAAAGTTTCCACGAGGTTGTAGAAGGTAGTCCAGCTCACAGCTTATAAATTATAATGCCAGGATTTAAACTTAATCATTACATTTATGGAGCACCCACTCCATACCTGGCACTGTCCTCGATGTTGAGATGATAAGATGAAGAGGAACCCTCTGACTTGAACAGTGAACAGAAATGAATTAGTCCAGATCTGTCTTCAAAGTCTCTGCCCTTAACCAGGGTATTCTACAAACCCTCTAAGGATAGATGCCTGATACCTTCTAAACTAGGAGACCCTTTCCATATCAGACCCCTGGTGATCCCTATGTCAGAAGCTGTAATATTCAGCGCCTCTACTGCCCTCTTAGTCACCCCAAAGTGTATCAGACCCAGGCTTTTGGTTCATGATAAATGCTGGAGAAAAATCGCAAGATTCGCTGACTCAACGATTTTCCTGCTCAGTGTAACATCTTTCTTAATTAGTGAGTTGTCATTAGCATTTATAAAAAGAAATCATTCCACCAGGTGAGGCCACTGAGATGTAACATCTTGTTCCAAAGCTGTCCTCCTGGTGTGAGTGGGATCGTTCAGAAATTAGGCATCTTGATAAGCCTGGTGCCCCAGCATCGAATTCGTCTGGTCCAGCTGGGTGGGCAGGGTCCGAGACAGACGCGGACACAGGGCAGTTTCCAGGAGTGAGCCAGTGCCCCGTAGACTGTAGTGTTTGTTCATGTTTACAAAGTACCTGCAGAAACTGCAGATTTATGAAAATTATTGTTAGCTTTTTACTCTGGGATATTTTAAAAGTATTTCTTTGTTTATGAGTGACCTTCAGAAGCACAGAAACACGTAATTATCAAAATTTTATGTGAAAGACAGATTAAAGAATATCTACCACTAATCCCCCAAATTCCTCCCCCCACCTTTTCCTTCTTTTAGTCTCTCCTCCCCCCTCCCTCCCACCCCTCTCCCGCTGCCCTTTTCTCCTTTCTTTTCCTCTCTCCCTTCCTTCCGCCTTTCTTCCTCCTCCCTTTTCCTTCCCTCCTTTTCTCCCTCCCTCCCTCCCTTCCTTCCTCCCCATTTTTCCCTCCCTCCCTATCTTACTGAAACCTAAACCACAAAGCGGGAAAACGCCTTGTCTAAGGTAACTGTGTGCTGGAGCACTCCTGAAGCTAGAACCTACTTAATTCTTCGAACTGCCACCCAACTGTTCATTCCATACCCAGCAGAAATCTTAAGCGCTTATTAGGCTTTGTATCGCCTCATTCTTCCTCGGCAGTTATGACATAAGAACTCTAATGAAAGAAAGTCTAAATTGTCAGCCAGCGTAAGGTTTTTGCATTACTCATGGATTTCTGCCCCTGTGGACCATGCTCTAGGCAGCTTTAAGATTTTCATAGTCTTTTCCAATAAATTCTCATTACTTGCTGTTTTCATTTTTGCTTTTTTTTTTTTGTTATGTGTTGTGCTTCTTTACAGTCAGGGCCATGTACAGTGTTTCTGGCCCAAGCAGCTCCCCCCAAAGGTCAAAACATGTAATAGGGACGTGATGAAGTACTGCAAATCAGTTCATTTCCTATATCTATATTCTTCCCCTTTGTTTGCTGGGCTTGAAACTGATGCCCATAAATTTCCTCTCTGGATCCCTCAGGCAGTCAGTGAAATGGCCACAAGGAAGGCATCTGATGGAAGAAGAGAAAAGGCCTAGCCCCTTATACCCCCACCCCCACCCTGCGGTGAAATAATCAGTCCAGAATAATGGCGGGTTGGTTTTATTTGCAAATCCACACCTCAGGCAGTTGGTAAAGAAAAACAGCATAAGTGATAACATGAGTGCATTGTTCGTTTACATCCTCAGCTTGTCTCTGGTAGGAAGAAAGAATCCACTTATGGTTAATGATGAAGCAGTGACCCAGCTTTATTTATTTTCTCATAAATCATGCCTCGGCAGGCGTTTTCATGGTCCCAGACCAGCTTGCTGCTGTTTGTCTTATCTCTGCGGTCATTCCCATCATGGATGTACACATCAGGAATAGCGGCTTAAGTGTGATCCATCTTCATCAGTGAAGTAATATAATGTAAGGGCTTTGCAGACATTATCTGTGCCCATGTGATGATTAAGCAGATGGTTCTGTGCCTCTTGCCCCGGCTCTGCGAAAGGATGCAGATTTCAGGACTCATCTCCTGTCACCCAGGGCCGGTCTGCAGAGATGGGGGAAGCTGATAGAACTGGCGGGTCAGTGAAACCCGCAAAATCAGGGACCCCCTTGTGCTCAGGGACAGATCAGGATTAGGGATGCAGGCTGAGATTGGAAACAGATTATTTCCCTCACCAGTGGAAGTGCGGGCTTGAACTGGGCAGCCCAGCATGACATGGCCTGACAAGTGCTGGAACTGCTCAAACCAATTGGCAAAGATTTTTAGCCTAACCAAGCGTTTGTGAGCTAAGCTCAGCTTAAACTCACTCTCTCATTTCTTCAACCAATAGTGAGTGTTACCACATGTTGAACACTGAGGTTGTGAACAGAAAAAAAATGGAAGCTCTGTGTAGCCACTTCTTCATAGGAAAAATATGCTGCTGAAAGCACATGAGCCAAGGACTTTGGGACCCCAAAGTGGGACTTGTTAACTTGCTTTTGGTCCGAACAAATGTTTTCTGCCTTTAACATAGCTTTATTCAAGACTTGTTATAAATAAAAACGTCATGCATGTGGGGAGGGACATGACGGTCCATCCTTTGGCAGAAAAACTCTTCTTCAGCTAAAAAGATTTCCGAGTCCACACATATCAAAACCTGAGATGCGACACACCCTTGTTCATCAAGGGAAAAACCGTTTTAAGCAGGAGCAGCATGCCCAGCTGTGCATGACAGATTATACACCAAGAGGGACAGAGCCCCTGACCTCTGGAGTTCATAGTCTGAAATGATGTATAAATACCTGAATTAAGCTAGGAAGATAACAACAGCATGAGACCAGGCACTAAAATGAGTGTTGCAGGGACCAGAAGGAGTTACCAAGTGTTACTAACTTGAAAAAACACCTGTTGGCCAATTAACTATTCTCTCCTGCCTCCAAAGTATTAATAAATCAGAGGTTCTCAAGCTACGGCCTGAAGGCTAAATCTGGTCCTCCACCTCCTTTTGGAAATAAAGTTTTATTGGAATGTAGCCAAGCTCATTTTCTTAGTAATTGTCTGCAGCTAGTTTTCACACGAGAGTGGCCAAGTTGAGTAGTTTCTGTGGAACCTATGTGGCTCCCAAGCCTGAGATGTTTATTTTTGGCCTTGATAGCAGAAACGTTGCCAGCCTTGATTTTGATGATGCAGGCTTATCCTGTTGTTAATGGAGAGCTTCAGAACAAGCAGAGCTAGTGGTAAAATAATACCTCTGAAATGAATGCTTCATTTTCCTCCTCCCAGTTCACCTTAAATTAATTTTGAGTATCAGAATGAAACCTTGCCAAATCCCGCGGCACCTGAGGCCCTTATGAAAATGTTTTTACTGACCTGAGATTGGGTGTTCCGCATTCTGCCTTTATAGAGAGCTAAATCAGAGCACCCGTCTGGAAGGGGAGCCCGTGTTCTTTGCACACTAGAATTGAAGATATAATTCACCATGTTCCTCAGTCTTTATTCAAAGCCTCTGGCACAAAAATTCTGCTTGAATTTGTTTTTACGATAACATTGATCTCTGTATTGAGTGTATAGGTTTTCCCAGTTCGTAATCCTAACCCTTGTATGTTTCTCTCTTGCCACAGATGCCAGAAAATGCAGAGCTATTTTCAGGGAGGAACTTAGGACTCATCGAGGTGCCAGGGCTGGGTCTAGGGTGAGGCAAGATAGGTGCCTAGGATGCAAAATTAAAGGAGGCACTCGCTCTCAGGGCAGTGAAAGGCAGGGATGGCCTTCAAAAAAGGTACCTCCTTAAACTAGTAACTCTTCTGCCTCATTTTTGTCCTGTTACTGGCAGGTGCCCAGTAACATCCATCCCCTCTGCTTCCAGAAAGCAGGAACCCTGTCCTAGTTTATCCCTGTATGTGATGTATGAGTTAGGCCTTTTTTTGTTGTTGTTGTTTAGGACTGTGTAAACTGACTCAGTTCCTCCTTGCAGTAGACAGGGGTACCAATCTCAAAAATCAAACCTGTGTGCACTTCAGTGACCAGGGACTGCCATCTGTCCCCTGTGGGTCCACATGTTGGGCGGGAGGGAAGCTCTGGGCCATGTGTCAGCCTCCCTGTGGGGGCTCAGCGTGGGAGGGAGGATTAGGGAGGATTAGGCTGATCTCTTCACTGAGCTCAGGCTCTCATCCTGGGGTAGAGGAGGGGGTATTGATCGATTCCTTGTCTCCAGCATCGCACGTGGTGGTGTTCCGGGACAGACAGAACTGGGGCTTGGGCTTCGAAAATGGAGGAAACTACAGGGGCTGAGAAGCTGGTGATATGCACTTCAAGGCTAGTGAGTGGTGAGGGGGAGAGTGTAGAGTGAAGAGTGGACTGAATTACATACCGCTCTGGTCCCTGAGATGGTTAGTTCTGGGATGGAGGGAGAGAAGGAGGAAGAAGAAGGGAAGAAAGGAGGGAGGGAAGGAAGGAAGGAAAAGGAGGGAGGAATGAAGGAAGGAAGGAAGAAAGGGAGGGAGGGTTAGAGGCAAGAAGGAAGGGAGGAAGAGGCGAACTGCAAAGCCAGCTGTGGACTAGAACCAAATCTACCTGTTGGCAAGTCCTGGCTCTATGTTTAGCTGACCAAAAAACCATCCGACCTCCGTGATCTCAAACTGGGCAAGGGTGACTCTATGACTGGGCACATGCTACCTGCACTGTAATTTATTCCCCAACCCCCAAACCGTTTGAATTAAGTCTCTCCAGGTCATTTCCTCACACTCCTACTCTCTTAGCAATGGGAGACCAGAAGCTTTACACAGGCTTCAAATTACAAGGAAAAGGATGCTTTGCTTGGGTCTCTGGTTCTACTATTCAAGAGATTTTGGCCACATCTCCAGCTCATCTGTACCCTGCACTGCTTCCCCTGACCCTAACCCCTCCCAAGCGGTGCTCAGTTTTCCTCCCACCACCATCAACTCCTTATCTCCAACAGAGAGATAACTGATTTCTGGACAGTTGTTGCATTTGAATGGGGTTGCACTGTTAGACCTAAAGAAGAGGGGCCAAGAGTGGGGACTTCGGAGGAGACCAGGAATGAGTACTTACGTAACACGTTAGGCATTTAAAAATACACATTAAATCAGTTTATTTTCACAACCCCTTAGAGGCACAATTATTATCTTTACATTTCACATGCAGTAAAAGGCTTGCAGGTTTCGCATAACCAGCCCCGGTTCTCAGTGTGTGAGGAAGGAAGCCAGGATTCAAACCCACGTCTATCTGATACAAAGTCTGTCTTACTATGTGATGCTGCTGCTGTGATGGTAAAATTTCAAGCATCAATGAACAAAAGTATTTATTTGGTTGTCTTCTGCTAAAATAAAACGATATGGGTAGTTGTCTTTCCTATCTAGCTAAATGCAGTTATAGACCGTAAACTGCCCCCACAAGAGTGTAAATTCCTTGAGGATAGGTTTATAGCTAATCGTATGTGTAGCTCCAGTCTGCCTAGCTCAGTATTTGACTCATGGTAATAGTAACAGCAAGCAGTCATGAATGACACTATGTATCAAGGGCAAGTTTAACTGTTACAGATGCATTGCCTTAGGCCTTACAATCACTCTAGGAGATAGGTTACTATTACTGTTCCCATTTTATAGTTGGGGAAACTGAGACACTATGAAATAAAGGAATTTGCAAATACTCCCAAGTAATGGCAGAGCTGGGACTTGAATTGCATTGCCTGGAGTGCCCCCCTCTCTTCTAAATAGGTGCTTAATTAAAAATTATAGGAGTCCTTGTTGTGGCTCGGTGGGTTATAGCCTGACTAGTATCCATAAAGATAGGGATTCGATTCCTGGCCTCGCTCAGTGGGTTAAGGATCTGGCATTACTGTGAGCTGTGGTGTAGGCTGCAGATCTCACGTTGCTGTGGCTGTGGTATAAGCTGGCGGCTACATCTCTGATTCGACCCCTAGCCTGGGAATCTCCATATGCCAGGGTGCAGCCCTAAAAAGACACACACACACAAAATGTAGTTAGATGGAGGTACTAGTGATCAGTTTGTGCAGGATCTAGGGAACTGGGTATCTGTTGATTTCACCAAAGAGGTCAAATGTGTCAGAGTTAATTGTTTAGTCAGTATTTTTAAAAGAATGGGTTGATAGTCTCATGTTTTTGTTTTTTACTGAGCCCCCTCCCTCAACCTCGCTGTTCTATAGATGAAGGACGATATTCCATGTTAGCAACACTGGGCCTTTAGGAACAAATAAAACCCTCATTGGATTCCTCAGGACAGACAGCATAAGGGCAGCCATGGGACATAGTGAGGTGATGTGTAAAATGTGGATATAACATAGGACCATTTTTCACAACACACGTGTCCCGAGAAATGAGCCCAAATTCATTTGAGAGTATTCATATGTTTGTACAGAATTTTCTTTAAATTTTAAAAAATCGTTATAGGAAACCAGTTTTTGTGGTGGACAGGTGTATTTTGAGAAGTTCTTCCCATTGTAAGAGTCAGGGGTTTGAGGCAGAGTTTGAGGATATTTCCCAAGACCATGTGGTGCATAAATGGAGATGCCCGAACCCAAATCCCGGCTGTCTGGCTCCAGGGGCCACACCGGTGAGGTCTTATGAAGAATCTGGCAGGCTGCTTCTGTGGAGATTGGATGGGATTTGGTTATTGGCGCTGGGAGGACAGGTTGCCGGTTAATGATGGGACATCTGAAGCAGGAGATGGACCAGTCTGTCCAGGCCATCAGACTGCTCTTGGCCTTGGGAAGATTGAAAGTTGCTGTGCTCAACTTTGTGTGAGTCCCTGGGTAGGGACAGCATTTAATCTAGGCAGCTGTCTGCGAAGTAGATATTAACATCTCCATTTGAGAGATAAGGAAACTGAGCCTGGGGGTCATAAAACTTGTCTGGCTGCACAGCTGTCACAGCAGAGCCTGAATACGAGTCCTCTGCTTTCCGCTGAACCCACTGTCTCTCTGAATCATTTGGGTTTTATGACCATCCCAACCACTCGAAGTTGGGAGGGAATGTATGGGACTACAGGAGACCACCTGTGTGTGAGACGTCAAGTTCAGTGGTCCCCAAGTTGGTACTAGCAGGCTCTGTTGGAACATCTCTGGTGGCCTCTCACGAGGCAGCCTGTTTCAACATTTTTTAGTGAGGTGTATCAGGCATACAATAAAATGCACGGCTCTTGATGGTGCACTTCAGTGAATTTTGACCAGTGGGGTGTGAAATATTCCATTAGCCGTATCAAGATACAGACTATTTCCATGACCCTGAAAATTCTCCCCATGCCCCTTTCTAGTTAGTGTCTGCTCTCTTCACTCAGACATAGGTGATCATTGTCCTGATTTCTTCCACTGTAGATTAGTCTTGCCTGCTTCTAAACTTCATTAAGTGGAATCACACTGGACATTCTTCTTGGTGTCTAGCTCCTTTCACTCCAAGTAAGGTTTTTTTGTTTTTGTTTTTGTTTTTTGTTTTTTGTCTTTTTGCCTTATCTAGGGCCGCACCCACGGCATATGGAGGTTCCCAAGCTAGGGGTCTAATTGGAGCTGTAGCTGCCGGCCTACACCACAGCCCCAGCAATGCAGATCCAAGCCACGTCTGCAACCTACGCCACAGCTCACGGCAACGCCGGATCCTTAACCCACTGAGCAAGGCCAGGGATCAAACCCGCAACCTCATGGTTCCTAGTCGGATTCCTTAACCGCTGCGCCACAACGGGAACACCCCAAGTGAGGTTTTTAACATTCATACACATTATTGTATTTACCGGTAGATTGTTCCTTTTATTGTTAACACTGTTCCATTACGTGGATATGCCACAATTTGTTCATCTAATCACATGAGGATGGATATTTAAATTGTTTCTGACTTTTGGTTATTTTGAATAAAATGGCTATGAACGTTCTTGTATAAGCAATTTTATGACATATGTTTTGATTTTTTCTTGAATACTTAGAATGTCTGGGCCATAGAATAGATAGATGTATGTTTCTTTTAAAAGAAACTGTCAAGCACTTTTCCAAAGAGGTGATACCATTTTGCAGCCCCACCATTAATGTATGAGAGTGTCAGTTGCTTTGTTTCTCTGCCAACAATTAGAATTGTCAACTTCTAAATTTTAGCCATTGTAATGGATTTGTAGTGATATTTTATTGGTGTTTCAATGCCCACTTCCTTAAGTTTTTAGATAGGTGTATTGCAAAAGTTTTCTTCCAGTCTGTGACAACTTTTAATGATCTTATGTCTTTAAGTGTGAAATTATACATTTTAATGATATTTAATTTGTTTGTTAACAGCACCTATTGTTTCCTAAAAAATCTTTACCTACCCCAATGTCCTTAAAATACTTTTCATTATTCCTTTTATATTTAGCTTTTACATTTAAGTATGTCATCCATCTCAGAGTAATATTGTATGTGGCATTCAGAATGTGTCGAGATTCATTCATTTCACTTTATAGATATCCAGTGTTTCTGGCACCATTTGTTGAGAAGCTGTTTCTTTTCTAATGGCGTTGCATTGGTACTTTTGTTGTAAATCAATTTACTATATATATATATATATATATAGTAAATATTTATATATATATATAAATATATATATATATATGTTTATTTCTAGACTCTGTTTCATTAATCAGCTTATCTTTGTTTAGGCCATAAAACACTGTGTTAACACCCTTATCACATGTAGCTTTATAGTTTTTATCATAAAACAGTGTTGTATTTGTCAGATTTTCCCCTTACATCTATTAAAATGGTCATATGAGTTTTCTATTTTAATTTGTCAATGTGGAGAATTACATTGTTGGTTTTAATTTGTTAAGCTAATCTTGTATTCTTTGGCTAAACTCCACTTGGTCATGATGTGTGATCCTTTGTATATACGTCTAGATTAATTTTGCTAGTATATATTTAAGGATTTTTGTACCTATGTTGATGAGGTATAGTAGTCTGTATTATTATTATTTTTGGTACTACTCTTGTAGGGTTTTGATGTCATAGCTATGCTAATATCAGAAAACAATTTGGGAAGTGTTTCTTCTTCCTTTGTCCTCTAAAAGAGTTTGTCTAATAATGGTATTATTTCTTTTTTAAAATGCTGTTAGAATTCTATAATGGAAGCTATCTAGACTGAAATTTTCTTTGTGGAGATATTTGTAATTGAAGTTTTGCTTTCTTTTTTTTTAGGTTATTATCTCTTATTTTATTTTTTTATTATTATTATTTTTTTACATTATACCCAGCTGTACAGCGCGGTGACAGGGTTACACATCACAAGTGGTTAGACATAGTTCCCAGTGCTATACAGTAGGATCTCCTTGCTTTTCCAGCCCAGAGGCAACAGTCTACAACTATTAACCCCAGACCCCCCTACCATCCCATTCCCTCCCCCACTCTTTTGGCAACTGCAAGTCTGTTCTCAAAGTCCTTGATTTTCTTTTATGCATAAAGGTTCATTTGTGCAGTATATTAGATTCCAGTTATTAGTGATATCATATGGTATCTGTCTTTCTCCTTCTGACTTACT
Organism: Catagonus wagneri; assembly: GCA_004024745.2. Lineage (NCBI taxonomy): Eukaryota > Metazoa > Chordata > Mammalia > Artiodactyla > Tayassuidae > Catagonus > Catagonus wagneri. The sequence goes on from PVHT021183726.1 coordinate 8,693,314, forward strand.
TCAGTCAGTATGAGGGTCTCTAATTCCATCCATGTTGCTGCAAATGACATTATTTTATTCTTTTTTATGGCTGAGTAGTATTCCATTGTGTATATATACCACATCTTCCTAATCCAATCATCTGTCGATGGACATTTGGGTTGTTTCCATGTCTTGGCTATTGTGAATAGTGCTGCAATGAACATGCATGTGCAGGTGTCTTTTTCAAGGAAAGCTTTGCCTGGATATATGCCCAAGAGTGGGATTGGTGGGTCATATGGTAGTTCTATGTATAGTTTTCTAAGGTACCTCCATACTGTTTTCCATAGTGGTCGTACCAGCTTACATTCCCACCAACAGTGCAGGAGAGTTCCCTTTTCTCCACACCCCCTCCAGAAATTGTTGTTTCTTTAACAGATATACGGTTGTCTAGCTTTTCTATTTCTTCTTGTGTCATTTTGAAAAGTATTTTTTTAAACTGTCTACTTGGTTTAGGTTTTAAATTTCTAGACGTAATATTATTAATAATAGCCCTTCAGTATCCTCTTAATGTCTGCAGGAACTGTAGTTAGGTCTATCATTTTCAGAGGCCTATAGGTGTTAATAAGTTAGTCTTCCATCAGTTGTTTCCTTTTCCACACACTGAATTCCTTTTAAGTGAGCAACAGACCATTTTCTTCACTCTTTAGGGTATCTGTTATGATGTTCCTTCAGGCTAAAAAAATTCCCCTCACTGCAAACTTTATCTATTTTCACCTGTCCACCTCCTACTCAATTGTTAGGATTCAGAATGATGTGAGCCTCCTTCTGATGTACAGAGCATAACATGGTCCACACACAGAAATCTAGATATGTATGTATGTACCATACGTGTACACACTTACGTAGATAGCTACTTAGTGCCTTTGCAGCTCTTCACCCAAATTATTAATTCATTACATTTATGATAGAACCTTTACATTGCTTCTTATTCCTGCTAGTCTGTAAACTCCATCATGCCTGGACTTGTATTATTCCTGTTGGAATCTGAATATTCAGTACCATCACAATGCCTGGCACAAAATAGATGCTTGAGATGTCATGACTGGCTGGATGAGCTAATCTACACACACTGAGGAGAAATAAGTTGTTCTCTTTGAAAAGTCTGCCTGATGATTTTAGTTTTGCCTAGAGGGCAGTGTGAAGGCTGGAAAAATAGGTAGAGGCCAGATTATGGGGAGCCTTGACTAACAATTTACAGAACCTAGATACTTCTCTCTTCATATGTTTAATATTTTCCCTCTTTCTGCCTCTGCTATATTTTTGTTTACATGCAGGGCCTAGCCTTGGAAATGTGGGGTAGATGCTGAGAACTAAAGATGGAGAGTGTTGGGGAGCAAGGGGCTCTAAGAAGAGCCCCCATCTTCCTCTGCAAAGCCCAGAGCCCTGCTCCACCTCAGCCCTGCCCATAGGATTAATGGAAGCTTCGTGTATCTGGCGTATGTTGGTGGTGGAAGGTGGAACACGAGGAGCGGGGCATTTGGGTTTTCTTTCCAGCTGGGCATCACGGCCTATAAAGGGGCCCTCCCTGTGAACCCTGCATCATCAGACAGGATCACTAAAATAAGGGAGATGGCCCAGGGACCCCCAAACTGCAGCCTCTCCTATTCTTTATTCTGTACTCCCCACTTTAAGGGATTATAGCCTTTTCTCCTTCTATTCCCCTAAACCATGTCCAAAGGAGCTTATGTGGTAATTTCCAGAACGAAGCTGATGGATCAGCTTGTAGGACATCATGGATCAGAGTGCTTCCCCCTCCCCTCCCGGCCGCCTTTCTGATGTGCTTTGTGCCACTGATGCCCAGAGCCTGCTGGGGTTCTTGCAAGTTGGCGGGTGGGGGAAGGAGGAGGAAGTCTTGATTTATTCTACCAGGACGTAGAGGCTGGTGAGCCACTCTGTGCTGGACAGGAGGACCGCACAAGTCAGGGAAGCACCCAGGTCCTCCTGGAGCATCAGCTTGTGCAAGAAGTGAATTGTAGGGAGCCTGGAGCTCAGCTCTCTGCCTCCACCATGATCTCTAGTAAGATTCTGGTCTACCATCACCCGCCCAGCAGCTCCAGCACAGAGGTCTACAGACCCACCAGGCGCCGCAGAAAGTCCCTGGGGGATTTGTTCCATAACGGCTTCCGGGTGAGGTCCGGGCCCAGCACTCCTGAGAAGGAGGAACCTCAGAGCTTCTGGCAGTCGATGGCATCTTGCTGCAGGGTTTGCTCTTCCTGGGGTAAGGTCACTCCCAGCCCCCACATTCATCCCCCCCCCCGCCCAAAGCACCCTGTATTTCTGGAGGCTGCACAGGAAAAAGACCCCCTCTCTGCAGGCTAGTGTGTAGGTTCTAGGCATCTCCAACCCACTGTGCTTGGCGTGCACCTTGAGCACTGAAATGCTGAGTGGAAATCCTGCCTTTCCTTTTTAGATGGCTCTAACTGGTCTCCAGTGCTCCTGAGTGTCTGTAAGCTATTAAAGAGTGTATTTCAGAAATGTTGGGGAAAGCTTGGCAAATGACGGGAACTGCTTACTTTTTATTTATTAAGTGGTAATAATTTCCAGTGAGTCAGCTTTTTCAGGAGAGGCACTTGAAGCTATCGACAATATTTTTTTTCAAGGACAACAATGCCATTTTGGTTTGCTTTCTTCTCTTCTCACAGGCCATGGGACTGTTTTCTTGCCTGTCTTGGATGGTACTTCATTATTCTCACCCAGCAGAGATCATAAGAGATGTCCTCTGGGCGGATTTTCTTGACTCACCTGCTTTCCAGTGGGGATTTGGTTTTATTTGGCCATCCATAATGCATGGGGTTTGAAATGAATGGCTTAACTTTGCATTTCTGGATCTAAAAATCTCAGTCGTAGGAAGAGGTATCTTTTATTTTCAGAAAAGTTAGTGTTACAAGGAGCTTCTTTAAAATGAAGTATAGTCCCTTTGAAACCTAGCTTAAGATTCTGATATTGAGAGGCCTGGCTCGAACTCTCTCTGCAATACAGAACCAGGGAGAAAAAAATTCTGATTAGCAAGCAAGTGATGGGTGAATCCTAAATATTCCAGCCCACATGTCTGTGACCATATATCTGCTGTCCAGATTGTTCTGTTGCCTCCTCCTTCACTTCAAGAAAGAACTGCTTTGTGCTTTATGATGTCCAGCATTGGCAAGGTCCCATATTTAAAGCAGCTCGAGAGATGAGCATGAATGGTGGGGTTATTAAGAGATAAGCCCATTTCCTGAGAGAGAGTTGAGTGGGTAAAACCATAGTATTTAACTTAGCATTCAGTCTCATTACTTTCCCTTTGAAAGGAGTTCTCATAAATGTTCAGTAGTGAGTGCTGACTATGTGCCCATCATCACTGTTCTGGAAGATGATGGATACGGTGGGGAACAGGTGTATGAGATGCCCCTGCAGTGGAACTGATGTTCTATAGAGAAAGATAGGCAATAACAGGCGAATGCAATCATTGTAGATTGTGATAAGAAATAAAACAAAAACAAAAACACAGAGTAGTGAGGACAGGGGGGTTCCAGATCGGGTGACTATAAAAGACTTCTCTGAGGCAGTGTCACTTGAGGCACCCTTGCAGCGATCTAGGGGAAGAACAGGAAAGAATGGGAGGGAAAGCCCTGAGCTGAGAATGAACTGGAGGATATTCAAGGAGTGGAGGTGCAGTTTGGCGGGTGTGAAGATGGGGAGAGCTGAAATGATGTGAATATAGATGAGATCATGGAAAGCCCTCCGAGCAAGGTAAGGAATCCAGAGTTTATTTTTAGTAAGATGGAAGCCATCTGAGGGTTTTGAGCTGGGAGTGATGTGATCTGATTGATGTCTGCAAAGATCATGTTGGCTGCTTCTTGAAAGTATGATGGTGGGGTATGATGGGCTGAGGGAAAAGAAGTGAAGCCAGCTTGGGGGCTGCTGGACAAATTAGTAATAATCGCTTGGACCATGGTTCTGGCACTGGAAAGGGAAACAATGCATTATTTTTTATATATTTAAGAAGTGAAATCAACAAGACATTGTTTACTTTGAAAATTGTATTTTTCGTAGTTCCTGTTGGGGCTCAGTAGGTTAAGAGCCCAAAAAAGTGTCCATAAGGGTGGGGGTTTGATCCCTGGGTCCTTGCTTGGTGGATTAAAGATCCAGTGTTGCTCCTGGGGCTGTGGTGAAGGTCACAGATGACACTCAGATCCAGTGTGGCTGTGGCAGCTGTAGATCTGATTCAACCCCTAGCCAGGGAACTTCCGTATGCTGCAGGGGTGGTCCTAAAAAAAGGAAAAAAAATTGAATTTCTCTCCTTTCTGGCTCCCCCATTCAAATAGAAAACTCGAAGTATTTGTGCCATATATTAGATTTCACATATAAGTGATATCATATGGTATTTGTCTTTCTCTTTCTGACTTACTATGGCACAAGTGAACCTTTCCACAGAAAAGGAAATCATGGACTTGGAGAACAGACTTGTGGTTGCCAAGGTGGAGGGGGTGGGGGAGGGAGTGGGATGAACTGGGAATTTGGAGTTAATGGATGAAAATTATTGCCTTTGGAATAGATAAGCAATGAGATCCTGCTGTACAGCACTGGGAACTGTATCTAGTCACTTATGATGGAGCATGATAATGTGAGCAAGAGAATGTATATATGTATGTGTGACTAGGTCACCTTGCTGCACAGTAGAAAATTGACAGAACACTGTAAACCAGCTATGGTGGAAAAATAAAAATCATTTAAAATTAAAAAAAAAGAAAAAAAAGAAAACTCTTGAAGCAGGAGCATCACCCCTATACTTTTAGGGTCTAGGACAGTGTGTGACTGGTGCCCAAAGGGACTCGTTGCACACCTAAGGCGTGAATGAATGAATGCATAGGTGAGAATCCCAGTTTGAGTATCAGCTGATGTTTAGTATCTGTCATACCGGAAGCCGGAGTGGGATAAGGATAAGGAGGGGGCACAGAACAGCCTGAGCAATTATTGAGGGAAAAGATTTGAAAAGGTCAAACAAGCACTGTTGAGAAAATGTAAGTTCTAACTGGAGGAACCAAAGCCCAGGGGCATTTGAGAGCAAGCAAGACAGTTCTTTCTCTCCCGCTGAGAAGGAGGGGCTCTGATTCTGTCTGGGGGTGTGGGGTGGGGGTGAAAATTCCGGTTTGGCGGTGATAGAGCTGGAGGTTGGGAGGTGGGAATCCGGGTTGGCAGCAGGGTGCGGGGACCGACCTGGAGATGCCACCCTGAGCTGGTATCTGTCCCTTACCCTGATGGCTTCTGTCCTCAATTTGAGCTCTCAAGCTGCAAGGCCAGATGACTGTGACCTTGTCAGACATCACAAAAATAATTGCTCTTCAGGATTTATGTGGGGGCAGAGGGATTGGAAATGACAGAGGTTTATTTGAACCTTTCAGCTCTTTGGATTTAAAGATTAAGGAGTCGAAGGGAATGGAAAATAGCAAATTGGAAAACCCTGGCCAGCTTTCCATCCTGGGCAGGGATGTGTTTGCTTTTGTGATTTCTCTGTCTTGTGCTCCAGCGGAACTTTACTTGCAGGAATCTCCCAAGTTCTTCCCTAGGATAATGGGGACACTGGACAGTGAATGATTTGTCATTTGCCTCCATGTCCCTCAGTCTCTGTCAGTCTAGCAATTCTGCTTCTGTCTCAGAAAAAGGTCCTCCATCCCTTGACTGGTCTGCTTGACCTGCACTAAAATTACATGGCACTAGTTCACAGGATGACCTAACCTTGTCGTTCAGGCCCCAGGGTGAGTGTGGCCCTCTGAAGGGACAGCAGTGAAAGCTGGTCCTCCCTGCCTACAGTCACGGGCCTCAGGATCCTGAATCTTTGACCAGGGCACAGGCTCAGAGCCAGAAGACCTGTCCTCAGGCCCAACTTACCATGACCTTTTAACAGCAAGACTTACGAATAAAGACAGGAATTTTCTATGCCTATTACAGAATTTTTGAAAATTTGAGAAAATTAAAGAAATCTACAATCCTGCCTCTGTAACATAACCACTGTCATCAACTTATGCTTTTCCTAGTTTTTAATGTTCATATTCCCACTGTTTTCACGGTTTTATTGGAAAGTGTACTCTACTATTTTTTTCAGTTTCTAGTTTGCTGTTTCCTTTTATTGTGGTAAAAAGCACATAACAAAATTTTCCATTTTTAACCATGTTTTAGTACACTGTTCATTTGTGATAAGTATATTTGCATTGTTGTGAAACAGATCTCTGGAATATTTTCATCTTGCAAATTTGAAACTTCGTACCTATTAAACAACTGCGTCCCTCACAACGCAGTCCTCAGCCCTTGGTGACCACCATTCCACTTTCTCTATCCTACTTCTTTAACTTAACCTTGTATCATAAAGCATTTTCTTTCTTGTGACATTATTTTTTGAACAATAATATCCCATAAAAAGATGGACTGTATTTAAGAAGACCTATTTTTAGATATTAAGCTACTTTCTCTTTTTCTTGTTTAATGAATAATTTTGCAATGAACATCTTTGTTTCTGTAGCATATTTCTCTACTTTGTTATATTTTCTTAGGCTTCATTCCCAGAAATGGAATTAGCTTGATTCATAATATGGAATTACTTTCTGAAAATGCTCTATCAGTTTACAATTCCTCCATCAAATTGTTAAGGCCATCTCATTATAGAATCATCTCCAGTAGGTGAAATTGAAACTTATTGCTAGTTAAGTACAATAAACCAATGTTACGATATTTTTAATTGGCATATCTTCCATTTCAGCGGAGTGTAATAATTTCTAATCATTGTTTATTAGTTATATTTTCTATTTCATGTGCCTGTTTATTATTTTTTTCCTATTTATGAACTGACGCTATTTTATATGCTTTTGACATTATGAAGAATTTATCTTTAATGTATCATTTTGATTTATTCTTCTAGTAGATTATAACCTTATCTATATTACTTTTTTTTGACATGTAGAATTTTGATAATTTTATCATAGCTGATCTGATATTTAAAATTTTGGGGAAAGTTCCCATGGTGGCTCAGCAGTAACAAGCCTGAGTGGTATCCATGAGGATGCGGGTTCGATCCCTGGCCTCGCTCAGTGGCTTAAGGATCTGGTGTACCGTGCACCGTGGTGTAGGTCACAGATGAGGCTTGGATCTGGCATTGCTATGGCTGTGGTGTAGGCCAACAGCTATAGCTCTGATTTGACCCCTAGCCTGGGAACTTCCATATGCTACAGGTGCAGTCCTAAAAAAAGCAAAAACAAAAGAAAAAAAGTAATCCTTTTTTATCTCCGTGTAGAAATTCTTCCTCTTTTCAAAGGGCTAACAAATGTGTGATTATATTTTCTTCAGCTTTTCTATGACTTATTATTTGTATTTAATTTTAATTCATTTCAATTAAATTTCAGTTGTGGTGGGGGGTGACTCCTCCTACCACAACAAGGAGCATCTCACTGGCAACCAGCTTTTCCATCAATAGTATGTAACGCTTGTCTCCCCTATGAGTTGTGATGACTTCTTTATCACATCCTAAAATCTTTTCTGTATAGTATAATCTATTCTGCCTATCTTTTTGTGATTTTTTTCTTATTCTATTGCTTTGTGTTAAGTGTGGCCTTTAGGATTTCTGCATTTGGGAACTCGATGGAGTTTTTTTGTGGCCTAATGCATGGCTAGTTTCATGACTGTTCAGTGGCCGTCACTGAAGAGTGTGTCCCTAATTGGCTAAGTGTAATATATATGTGTCTATCCATCCATTCAGATAGATACACATGAATCTATCCCAAGAAATTAAATGTTATGTAAACATTTTTTATTTATGCTTACATTTTAACTTGTTTCTTAAAAGTGAGCATTGGGGTCTCCCACTGTGATGGGGCATTGCCAGTTTTTGTTGTTTGATGCAGTCTTGTCAGATTTTGTTGTGTACATATCTCAAAGATGTAGTCTTTGGCGTGTAAAGTGTTTTCACTGTTACATATTTTTGGTGACTGTTACATTTATTAATATGAAGTATTACTCTTAATTTATTTAATATATTTTTCACTTTAATAATATCATTGCTTTGTCTTCACCTTTTATGATCAGCATTTGTCTGGTACATATTTTTCAGCCTTTCATTTCTAACTTTCCTTTGCATTTTGTTTTCAGTGACTCTCTTACAAATAGCATGCATCTGGATGTGTTATCACTGTTTTTATATTATCTGAGTCTTGTCAATTAAGCTTTCACTCATTCAATTTTGTTGTGATTACTAATGTAATTAGGCTCTTTTTGCTGTTGCAATAGATTAATATTAGCATACTTTCTTTTCCTTTTTCACAATTCTTTTCTTTAAATGGATTGATCACATTCTTTGTTCTTTTTCCCTCTGATATTTGTAACTTGTACAATTCCAAATATATTCTTAAATTTTGGATACCCATACTTAAATTTTTCTGTTAAAATGTATAATTAAGAGGACTTTCTCCTGAAGCAAGATAAGAACTTTAGCACAACTTTCTTACCTTCACCGCCCTCTCTCTTTCATGCTTCCATCTTCCATGTAGTATCATCTAGAGGTTTTATGTTTAAATTATTATTTGTTTTAATAATATTCAGTCAACACATAAACTAGTCAGTTACCCTTTTCCCACATTACTTCTTGTATCTCACTTCTTTTTGGACTTATTTTTCTCTCAACTGGTTAAATTGATCATTTTTCATTCAAAATATTTTCTACTGAAAATGGTGATGATATCTTTCCTTTGTTTTCTTGCATCCAGTGAAGCCAGGAGAATTCTAACAATAATTTGATTCTCATTGCTTTGGGGTGTGTGTATCTTGACATTGATGTTCTGAAATGTCACCATGATATGCTTTGATTTGGGTCCTTTAAAATTTAACCTGCTGGACACTTAACAGATCTTTCTAATCTGAGAGTGCATGTCATTCTTTTGGTCTGGGAAACTTAATTCTAGTGCTATTTTGAAATGTTTCCTGCTTTCTGTTACCTTTATTTTCTCCTTCTGGAAACTCAGTTACTTAAATGTTGAAGATTCTACAGCAGTCTTTCATGTCTCTTAACTTTTCTTTCGTACCCTAAATCTGTTTGTTCCTTTGTGTGAAGAGAACTCTGATAGTCTAGCCCTCTAATTTGTATGGGGCTGTATCCATTCTTCTAATAATTGGCCTTTTAAAGTTTTGAATTATAAAATTTTTAATTTCTAAGCTATCTAGCTGATCTTTGATGAGTTGACATATTTTCTCATAACTCTGTATTTTTCAGTCAAACTTTTTCTAAAATTGTTGATTTTTAATGTTGTATCCTTAAGTATGAATATACTAAACTGCATACCTTTCTTCAAGAAATCTTGACTTTCCTCAAATATTTGGTGATTCTTGATTTTGTGCATCTCTTTGGATTTGATATTTTTGGTGAGCCTATCCTTAAATACCATCTTTGCTTTAAAGCACCTTTGTTTGGGGAGTGAAGGGGTATTTGGCAATGTATTTTGGTCCAGTAACTGGTCTTAAAAGCTGGGGAGATAATTTCTTTCTTCGAGGAGTTACTAGTTCATTTGGGATATTGGTTTAACAACTAAAATGCCCACACTTATTGCTTTATGCTGGCTGTTTGGTACCTCTTTGGTACCCCAGTTACACCAGTGAATTGTCCCAGCCTCCCTCTTTCCAGTGTCAGTCACCTCATTCCATCTTTTGCTTTCTCCTTCACTATGATTTATCCACCCCACTAGCCCAACAACCTCAGTCTTTGGGGAATACCTTATTGAATTTATTGACCTAGGATATTTTTGATATTCTATTCTGACATTCTGTTCTTTCTGATATTCTATTTCTGATATTCTGCATTATGTATGTCCTCTTACTATATATGTTGTATAAATGTGAAGTAAGATTCCTCAGCTCTGCCAAGTTAATTTCCAGCAGAATATCCACTTTTCATCTACCAACATTTTGGGATTTTTCTCTTATGTGCTGTAGTATCTCTTCCCTTCTTTTTGACCTCATGAGATTTTCCTATTTTTTCCCCTTTAGTATTATTTTAGTGAGCTTTTGAGAGGAGACAGAAGTAAATCTTTCTGTTCAATCTGTTATGTTTAACAAGAATGCTCTGGATTATTACTTTAATTCACTGATAAATTATGTAGGTTTTATGTAGAATTGTATTTAGCATCACTGATCTTAGTGAGATTATTTTACTTTTGTGCTTTGAGAGGCAATTTTTGGTACCAGGTTTATGATTATTTTATAAAGCAAGTTTAATAGCTTTGCATCCTTTTGCGTATTTTGTAATAGTTTAGAATTTCAATAAAATGCAAATGTTTTAAAAATTTAATAAATTAAATTGGTACAAAGTATCTGAGGGAAAGCTATTAATAAATTTTTCAATTTATATCTCAATTACCATTCTGTAATGGTTTTCTTTTTCTGTGTGTATAAACTTACAAAGTTTACATTTTTTTGAAAATGGTCCCTCTCACCAAGGATTTTGTTTTATTAGTCTGTAATTGTGCATGCCTTTCTTTTCTCTTAGTTTTTCGGATCAACCTGTATTATATATATATTTTTTGTTTTATTGTTGTTAATATTTACCCCATAAAATGATTTAGAACTTTTTATTGCTCCTAATCTTTATTAGTTCTCTATTATTCAAGTATAAACACCAAAGTAGAAGCCATCTTTTCTTCTAGCGTTGCTAAGTTTCCTTTTTTCCTAAGATCTCGAACTGAATGCATTATTTTAAAAGTAATCCTTTGTTATACTATTGGTTTCTTCTGATGTATAGTTGGCTAGTAGGATCTTTAAAAGTAGCAGCAGAAAGTCATGGAAACAACCTATATACCCATCGACAGAGGATTGGATAGGGAAGATATGGTACATACACACAATGGAATATTACTCAGCCATTAAAAGGAACGAAATAACAACATTTATAACAACATGGATGGACCTAGAAATTATCATGCGAAGTGAAACCAGTCAATTAGACACCAACATCCAATGCTACCGCTTACATATGGAAGCTAAAAAAGGGACACAGTGAACTTCTTTGCAGAACAGATAATGATTCACAGACTTTGGAAAACCTATGGTTTCCAAATGAGACAAGTTGTGGGGGTGGGGGGATACACTGAGGGTTTGGGATGGAAAGGCTATAAAATTGAGTTGTGATGATTTTTGTACACATATAATTGTAATAAAATTCATTAAGTAATGGAAAAAAGATAAAATAAAAAATAAAAGTAGAGGCAGAATGCTTAACTGATTTATTACTCATTTTAGATTACTCAAGTGATTACTCAGGGAAAAGAAAATTTACTAACTGGGGAAAACAATAAGACTTGGTTCCCTTTGGCACACCGTTAACAAAAATAAATAAATACATCAAGATGGATTAGCAAGTTAAAGATTAAAAGAAGAAATGTTCCCCTAAATTGGTGGTTCCCACACTTGGCTCCAGATCAGAATCATCTGGGGAGTTATAAAAATTTCTACATCCAGGTTGTATCCCAAAACAGTGAAATCTGAATATTTGATGGTAGGATGGGAGGCAGGCAGTAGCGTTGTTCTAAAATTCCCAGGTGACTTCAATGGCCCTGTAGTCTTGTTTTCTCCTTAGAAATGCAGAGTATCAGACCCCACCTCAGACCCAGGGAATAGAATCTGAATGTTAACAAATCCTAGATGATCCATGTGCATGAGGAATTTGAACAGCAACTGGTCTCTAAAGCAGGTTTTGCAAATGCACTCTGTGGCCTGTTTATTTGAATAGCACTTGACTGGAACACAGTCACACCCATTCATTTATATATGTCATTCATAGGAGAGTGGGTACTAGTGATAGAACCTAAAATATTTCCTATATGCCCATTTATAGAAAAAGTTTGCAAGCTTCTCAACCACGATGGCACATTAGAATCACCTTAGGGTTTGAAAACTCCCTCCACCCGGCTGTACCTCAGACCCGTTAAGTCAGAATTGGGGAAGAAGTGAGACCCAAGTGTCAATAACTCCTAAAGCTTCCTAGGTGATTTAAATGTGCAGCCAAGGTTAATAACAAGTGCCCTAAAAGTACAAAGCAAAAATGTACATGCATTAAAAAAAATCTGTACTTACAAAGGAGGTCATCATTTTTGAATATTAAAACAAACAATAAAGGGAAGTCTTATACCATAAACAAACTTTGGGATTAAAAAAATCTACCTTAAGCAAAGTTTTAGACTTAGGAAAAACAAAACTGAGCAAAATTAAGAGAAGAATGATGAACTATAAGAGAAAATACATAGCATGAAATTCTTGCTGTGAAAGAGCTCAAATGTAGTAATAAGTGAGATGAGCATGCAGGTAATCTGGCAGAAGCTACTATAAAGCATTTTAGAGAAGAAAGTAGGAGTTCCCATTGTGGCTCAGCAGGTTAAGAACCCGACATAATATCCATGAAGATCTGGGTTCGATCCCTCCCTTGCTCAGTGGGTTAAGAATCCAGCGTTCCTGCAAGCTCTGATTTGACCCCTAGCCTGGGAACTTCCATATGCCGCCAATGCAACTGTAAAAAGAAAGAAAAAAAAGAAGAAGAAAGTAAAATGACTAATAATTATATGAAAATACAATTAAGTTCATTATTAACCTAGAAAAGCAAAAGAAAAGAGTGAGAGCTCTCTTTAGGGTTGGACTCCTTTCCCTCCCTCTCTTCCTTCTTCCGTTCCTTCTTGCCTTTTCTCCCTCCCTTCTTTCTTTTCCTTTAATACCCGATCCCATGAGGATGTAGGCAAAGGACATTTACCTACTGATGGAAATACAAATTGTTAGGAGAGTTTGGCAGAATGGTCACAAGTGTTGGAAGTGCTTACCTGAGTGCTGATGATTGGAACTGGCACTGACTGGATAACATCTCTGTGCCTGGGTGAGTGGTTACAAGCTTGGGCTCTGTGCAGTTAGACAAACTGGGGTTGAAATCTGACTCTGCTGGACACAGTAGTCTGTTTATCCTTAGCTGTTTTCTCCTGTTGTACAGATTAAATAAGATAGGGCTGAAGGTTCAGGCCTGTAGAAGTAATTAAAAATAGACCATCAGTCATGGTAGATTTACATCATTGTCAACATCAACCTTTCACCAATAATTTAAAGTAACAATAACACTGTATATCGTGTGTGTGTGTGTGTGTGTGTGTGTGTGTGTGTGTGTCTTTATGGGATTTGCATTCCATCCTGTTGACCTTTTTGCAGAGCTGTGAATAATCCTCTGCAGTTTTGATTCTATGGCTTCAAATAATTAAACCCCATGTATTGAGTATCTCTGATGAGCCCACCATGCTTTTACCTTGTCTGCTGGTACACAATCTACAGGGCAGGTTTTAATGCCCATCTCTGTGAGAGAGGAGAGGATTAGGACTGCCCCACCACAGGTAGCTCTGCAGCTGGTGGCTCTTCAGCATTGTCCCAAATCGAGGCAAGGCAGGAGACATTTGCCCCCACTTCTGCCGGTCATGGGGGCTGCTCCCTGGAAAGGGGTGTAACCGTGGACAAGGCCACTCTTGAGGAGCCAGTGATGAATAAAGCTCCGTGGGGGAGGGATCTGGACTGCACCCCAGCAATGCCCTACAGCTTGCATGTGGTATTTATTTAATATTCTCTGAGATACGATCCGCTAGGATTTTGTGTAGGATTCTTATAGTTAGTCATCAGTGTGAGGAGCTTGCCATTTTATTTTTTTTAATGTGTAGGTTTCCTAGATCCAGGTAATGCCACTTTTCCAATCAGAACAGAGTACAGAAAAAGAGAACAAAGTCCGTTTTTATTAAATTTTATAATAGAGAGTATGTAAAGAAGCTTACCATTTTTTTTTTTAAATAGTTTAAAGGAACTCGCTTTTAACACCATCTAGACTTTGGAGGGCATAATTAATATTTTTTGGTACATACACATTTTCGTTTTCATCACTCGTAGCCATTTTCTATTTTTTTTAAAAATAATTTTGTTTCAGAGATTCTAAATTATGTAGAATAAACAATAAGAATATCATGTTGTAAAGCAAAGCAACTGAATAATTTCTCACTTACACACTGCCCATCCCACGGCCCCCTTTTCTTGGCCTCTTTATGGAATCCGAGGTTGCTGGCCACACTCCGTCAGGACTCACTGAGTGCAGCAGAGTGACCACTGGTCAAGCCTCTTTCCTGCTTAGGCTTCTTCGTATTTCCTAAGAGTGTCCGCCCTGACCTCCATCACGCGAACCTTCAGAGTTCATGGCTTTTCCCTTTAGTCAGCAGGGTTGTAGGCTCAGAGTTCCGAATGCAGAGTATCTTACCCCTAGCTCTCTGCCATCTGATTCTTCCCCAGAAGTCTGACTCATTCAGTTCAATTCAAGCAAGTGTTTACCGAGTGTGCCCCTCAAGCCAGGCACTGTTTTAGGTACACGGGAGGCAGCTGTGAACCAAACAAGCATCGGCCCCTCCTGTCCTAGAGCAGAAGCTATGGATAAGGGGCCATAAAGTAAATTACATAAATGAGTAAGATGCTAGTGCTTCCCCCCTGGGGAGACAACTAAAGTCAGCAAGTGGAATAGAGTTTGGGGGGTGGGTGGGGCTGAGGACGGGAGTTGCCCTTTTAATACAGTAGCCAGAGAAGGTCTCACTGAGAAAATCACACTGATTAAACCCTGGAGTTCCCTTCGTGGCTCAGTGGTTAACGAATCCGACTAAGAACCATGAGGTTGCGGGTTTGATCCCTGGCTTTGCTCAGTGGGTTAAGGATCCGGCGTTGCCGTGAGCTGTGGTGTAGGTTGCAGATGCAACTCGGATCCCGCGTTGCTGTGGCGAAGGCCGGCAGCTACAGCTCCTGTTAGATCCCTAGCCTGGGAACCTCCATATGCCGCAAGTGCGGCTCTACATAAAAAAAGGCAAAAAGACAAAAAAAAGAAAAAAGAAACCCTGAAGGAAGTGAGCCACTGCCTGATGTAGCCACTAGGGGAGGAAGACACAGGGCAGAGAGAACAGCATGTGCAAAGGCCCTGAGGCAGGAAGGTGGCCAGATCCAAGGCTAAGTAATGTGAATAGGAGTGGAGGCCATCAGGTCCTAAAGGCAACCGAGGCTGGTGTTGCTTTATGTTCCTTTTTTTTTTTAGGGCTGCAGGTATGGCATATGGAAGTTCCCAGGCTAAGGGTTGTATCGGAGCTGCAGCTGCCAGCCTACGCCACAGCCATAGCAACTCAGGATCTGAGCTGCATCTGTGACCTACATCACAGCTCACAGCCACGCCAGATCCTTTAACCCATGGAGCAAGGCCAGGGATCGAACCCTCCATCCTATGGATACTAGTCAGAGTCATTTCCACTGCAACACAATGGGAACTCCAAGCTTTAGGTTCTTGAAAGACTTGGACTTCTACTCTGTGTGCGATGGGGGGTCTTGGAGGATTCCGAGCAGAGGTACAGCCTGATCCATGTTACCTGTAACAAGCTAACTCTGGCTGCCGTGCTGAGAATAGACCACAAAGGGTCCAGAGGAGAAAGCAGATAGGGGGTGCATTGCTGAACTGGGCCTGAAGGATTCACTTCAGATCAAGCATTTCTCCAGAGCCTCTGGCTTGATCTGAGGAGAAAATGTAGACTGATTTTGTTTTAACCCTTGTAGAAATTTGTTTCTCATTTGCATTAGTGAAACCCAGTGCCATGACAGTGACCTCAAGGCAGTCAAATAAACAGAGGCCCCTGTTGTAGAGCTCATGAGAGCATGGCCCCTGCATTGCCCTGGGCTTTTTCAGCAGGGGACATTTCTCTTGGGTCTCCATCCTGAGAAAACCACAACTCCTGAGACCATCTCGTTTTTCTCTTTTATACATTCATCTTACAGCGGCTACCTGCTTTGCTTTGGGAAAGTGCTCAGACCTAGACCTACAGTTTATCTCTAGCAAGAGAGTAGGGCCTTATGGCTGCTGCATTCACTTTCCCCTTGCCTTTATTTTCATATGCCTCACCTTTTAAAAAAAGCTTTTATTCGGTTCTGTTTTTATAAGTCACTTTAAATATGACAAGCAACAAATAATATAAGATGTCAAAGGCATCACTTCATGATAAAAAGAAAGAAATCCTGTTCAAAATGTCATTTGTATTCCAATTTTATTTCCACAAGTGAAAATGCACAGACACGTCCCACGCAGATTTTCAGGATAAAACTCTTAGTGGCTAATAAATTGCTAAAGCATTCCTCATATCCTGGACTGGTTTCTGTGCTAACTGCTGGTCTTTTTCTATCTCAGGCTTCTAAATGTGTCCTTTTATCTCCCAGCAGTCTGTGACAGTGATGCTGGAGTCAGATCAGCCAGTCAGCTTGGACTGGAAGCTTAGGACCGGCAGGACAGTTTGCTTAAAATTCACTTTGCAACTTGTGTTGTCCCCACCCCACTTGCCCCACTTCTGATTTATTTATTTATTTATTTAGTCTTTTTGCCTTATCTAGGGCCGCACCCGCAGCATATGGAGGTTCCCAGGCTAGGGGGTCTAACAGGAGCTGTAGCCGCCGGCCTTCGCCACAGCCACAGCAACGCAGGATCCGAGCCGTGTCTGCAACCTACACCACAGCTCACGGCAACGCCGGATCCTTAACCCACTGAGCAGGGCCAGGGATCGAACCCGCAACCTCATGGTTCCTAGTCAGATTCATTAACCACTGAGCCACAACAGGAACTCCCCCACTTCTGATTTAGTAAGACTTAATGAACTTCTTTGCAAATGTTTTGTGCAAACAATATTGAGGAACTTGGATCTTTGAAAATGTTTTTTGTTGCCTTTATACTGTTGAACGACTACTTGACTGGGTGTGAACATCTTAGCTCAGATTCTCCTTGATTTAAAAGTCTGAGTGTTGCCCAGGCGTCATTTCACACTTACCATTATATAATGAGATCTTCATTGCATTAATGGTAACCCTCTTCCTGCCCTGACACTTTTTGATTTTTATACTTTAATTTAGTTTAATACTTGAAATCTGAAGGAAAAAAGAATAAGACACTTCTTGGCATCGGTCTCGAAGAGCTGATCATTTATTTTGCCTTTTAATCTCGAGTCATTTTTTCATATCCAGAAAGTCCACTTCTCTTGTGTCCTGGCCATTACTTATGATCTATGTGCTGTTTGCTCTTCGCTTTGGGGCACATTTTATTCATCAGTTGCATCTCTGTGATCTCCACTCCATTTCTACTCTCTTAAGTTTCATCCTTTTTCCTCCCTGGTCTTATGTTCTCTGCTTGGAGAGATGGCCTCTGTGTTTCAGCCCCTGTATCCTGTCTGGCCTGCAGCAGTGTTAAGTCAGACTTTCATCAGCCCGCTTAGGACTGTGTTTTTCGCTCCTGAGTCTTTGATTTCACCCACATCCTCTCTCATCTCTGCACTTTCTTGTTTAATAAAAGTAATAGGAATATCATTCCGAACAGAAGGCGGGTTTTTCTGAAAAAAAAAAAAAAAAGAAAGAAAATCTTCTGTCCACGAAGGTGAATCCTTTTAGGTGGAAAATCTTCCTTTTGAGCCATATCCTTTGCTGCCCCCCCCCCCCCGTGCCGTGGAGTTTTCCCTTAGGTGGGCTTTAAGTCGGTTTTTCTCATCACCTGAAGCTTGAACAAGGACTAATCTAACGGGGCCTGTGTGGAGCTGTTTAGGGAAAATGTCTGATTTTTGTCCTTTCCTTGATTCACCCAGGGGTCTTTAGAGAATCACCACCACTTGGTCCCACCACTCTGCAGGCAGGCTCCCTTTACCGCCTCCCATACGAGGCAGAATAAAGTCTCACCTACTGGCTTTGAGCTGTTCATCCTCAGCTTGGCCCACTCTGTGCTGCGCCTGGCACGAGCGGAAGCTTAATAAAATGCTTTCAGGAAATAGGCAGAGGAAAATCCCCTTGGGAGCGGGTATGCTATTGAAAGCGTCTCAAAGCTGTGATAATCAGTATTTTGTAAACAGTTCTCTTGCGTGACTGCCAAGCTTTAAAGCCCCACGAATCACTCAGATGGCTTTTGACTCACGAATTTGATCTCAGCAGAAGTATATTCTCCCCTTTGGCTATTAACACACGACACTCATTTGTAGTGTCTTTAATCCTCAGCTGTGTCTTCCTTCCCATCTCCCTGTCTTTCGTGGCACCAGGAAACACTGGCTCTTACTTTCCATTCAAGAGAGTTGGCTGATGTAGACAGGAGAACCGTTTATCTCGACACTGAGTAAAAGTGGAATTCTCTAAGTTTTGAATCCTGAACTTACGGGGTATGAGATCTTACTGATCTGATTTTTTTTTTTTTTTGATTGGAGGAAACCTAGAGAACCTTGTGGGAAACAGATAATACGATGGGCTGTACTCTTCTTTTTATCAGAAATGAAGATAAAGATGGGGGAAAAAAAAAAAACCACCAGAGAGGTGAAGTTATCCGATTTGTTCCTAATCTGCTCTGAGCACAAGAGTTACCCTGAGCTATTCCCAGTATTTTTCAGAGCCAGAATCCTCTCAAACAACCCTCTAACTTAACAAGAGTGCCGGAAACCAGAGAGGGGCTCCTGAGAAACCTCGGGAGACTGGGCTATCCGGGCAGGCCTCCTTTAATGAGAAAGTCAGTTCACCGGTGGAGATTAAACCAGAAAAGGATCAGAATAAAGGACTATGTCCAAGGTACCGGACGCTTCAATCTTCTGCAGGCGTTTTATATCCCTTCAGGCCTGGCAGCTGTAAATCCCACAGCAGAGTGTGACCGTGAAAAACCACACACCGAAAATCATGCGTCTCTATTTCATTTCTCTTTCCAGGCTTGAGGTTTTTAAGAGCTCTCAGACTGATCCAGTTTTCAGAAATTTTGCAGTTTCTGAATATCCTGAAAACAAGGTAAGAGGTTCTTTCTCATATCCACCCCCCTCATCCCTCCCCACAACCTGGGCCGAGTTGTAAATATTGGGTGTGTTTGCCTTCATCATAATAGAGTTAGAGCCCTTTTATTCATACAGTGATCTAACACAGAAATCCAGATCAAGCCTGAAGTCAGGTCTTCTGCAGGGGAGGGGACTCTATGGGAGAGAGAAACAGCTGTGCCTGCAGGAAAGTAGAGAGAGATTTGGGGGGGACCGTGTGGGGTTGCTTGGGCACAGTGCCAAGTGGCGAGAGGTATCCAGTGGGTGAGGGATAGTTCTGCTCATTGATTGGGAAGTTTTTGCTCCAAACCTTTTAAATCACCCCTTTATTACCTCCTAAATAAGAAATTGAACCTGGTCATAAAAGCCATGGAAGCGGCGCTCTTTGAGAGGCAATCACCAACCTCACACGGCAAACAGAAAATCATTTCATTTCAAAGTACATTCTCGATGTTCACTTTACGGTGAGTGCAGCCCCTGGGGCTTGCTCTGTGAATTGCCTTCTGGGGGAATATCTGAAAACCTCCCGCCAAATGCACCATGACTACTTCCGTTAACTGTGTTATGATCTGGAAAACACTACTGGACCAGGAGAAAAAAAAAAAAAAATCCCCCGGGGTCCCCTTTCCCGAGGACCTGCGGCCTCTCAGAGCTGGCCTGAAACCAGGGCCGCCTTGATGAATAAACTAATAAAAGAGGTTGGACGTCCTTTAATGGAGAGTAAGTACAGGCCATAAATTTCTCTTATAGGAAATTACACTTTAAGACGCTCACTACTAATGTTCCATTTCCTCTTTGGTTGGCCTTACCGGGCTTGATAAATGATGAAAAACAGGACACCTCTGTGTTTGTGATTTATAATGAATGCACCTGCCTTTGGGGACCTTGGCTGCAGCCTCGTTGTCCCAGTCACCGAAGCTGGGACTCAGCTGTCCGAATGTGTCACTTCCAACAAACTGGGTGGCTTATCGACTTTCCTCTTTGGGTCTTAGTGGGTTTTTTGTTTGTTTGTTTATTTTAGTTTGTTTTGATTCCAAATTGGTTTTCCCTTACTAAGTATTCACCTGTGTGAATGGGGGCGGGAGGTGAATTTCTATTAGTCGAGTTAAAAAGAAATCGAACAGCTAATGCCCTAGAAATCTTCGATGTGTCCCAACATGTTTCACTTTGATTATCTCAGGGCCAGCATTTGTTGGTGCTCCATCCATAGTGTGGGAGGTTATTGATATAGAATGAGTATTATTATTCTTCATGTCTCTCCTGAGTGGCGGTAACCTTCATTTCTGCCTTCCTGTGACTCTTCCATGTGAGGGACTCCTTTTACTCTTGAAAGTAAGATGGACAGCAAACCTGGCTGTTCCCAAGGTCTGCCTATATCACATTAGCTCCACTACACGGTATTTTTAGAGGTAGATGTGGCGAGTCCCAGTGGAATATTTAGGAGACAGTTGGGGGAGTTCCCTTTGTGGTTCAGCGAGTTAGGAACCCAGCTGGTATCCATGAGGATGCGGTTCAACCCCTGAGCTCGTTCAGTGCATTAAGGATCTGGCATTGCCATGAGCTGTGGTGTAGGTCGCACATGTGGCTTGGCTCTTAGGCTGGAAGCTGCAGCTCCAATTTGACCCCCTAGCCTGGGAACTTCCGTATGCTGCAGGTGTGGCCCTAGGAAAGAAACAAACAAAAACAAACAAACAAAAAAGAGACAGTTTTGGGGATGGTGTGATCCCATACGCTCTGACACAGTGTAGTGGGTTGACTGGTTGAAGGGGGTTTTAACTTTGACACTAGCACTTTGAGAAGGTGCCATTCCTCCAAGGAATAACTCAGAGGGCACTGTCTCCTAACCTTCCTTGTGTTCCATCTGGGTCTCTTCTGGACTTGGGAGGATGATAAGTCATCTGAGTAAAATAGCTTTGTCTGGGCTTTTGCCAAGAGACCCACCCAGTTTCCGTTCCTTGGAAAAGACTCTGTACTTTGGATGTAGAAAATAGCACTTTCATCCCTGGGGAACAGTCCATCTGGTAATGCTTCCCTCCCTGGTGTTCACTCTCCCAGTGTAGAGGCGAGAAAGCCCAAGCAGCCAGTGAGGGGAAGAGATGTCTCTGTGCATTGGGAGAATCATGCAGTGGCAGGATCCTGGGGAATGCTTCCTTAGCTCCCCTCTTCCCACGGAGTTCGACTCCTCCTGTTATTGGAAGATGGTTCCATCACCACTGCAACCTTGGATTGTCCTGGTTCCTGTTGTGTGTGGTCACAACCAGGTGACCAAGTCAATTAGAGCCTGAATTGAGCATCCATTTGTGGTAGCAGTGAGGTGTGTGCAGGACTGAGCCCTGCTATCAGAGAGCTCACTGAGGAAGGGAGAACCATTAAATGGGGCTTAAGTATGAGACTGGATGCAGTCAAGGATCCCTTTTTTTTTTTTTTAAGGGCTGGACCTGTGGCATATGGAAGTTCCCAGGCTAGGGGCGGAATCGGAGCTGCAGCTGCCAGCCTATGCCACAGCCACTACACGCCTCATCCATGCCACATCTGTGACCTACACCACAGCCACAGCTTGTGGCAAGGCCAGATCCTTAGCCCACTGAGCGAGGCCAGGGATCGAACCCGCATCTTCATGGATACTAGTCAGGTTCTTAACCCTTTGATTCGCAATGGGACCTCCAAGGGTCTTTTCAAGGCAAAGTGCACATCTTAGGTAAGCCTTATGGAAAGCTCAGTGTCCTCCCTGTGTGGCTGGAGACTGGGCATGTGGCAGGGAGGGAGTGTGGGCTGACTTCTCATCACAGAAGTTACAGAAAGCACCGAAGGGAAAGAACCTGGCCCCCGCAGACCTTGAGTAATTCTCTGCTCTAGGAGACTAGGGATTGTGTGGAGGGAAAAGAAAAAGATGAGATTGGGAGGGCAGGTGAGGGCCAGGTCACCAGGCACAGACTGAACCTTCACTAATTGTAGGAACAAACTCTACAGGTTCTCGGAAAACTCTCTGAGCTCTTCCCTCTCTGAGAACCTGGCTTATTCCTTCTGTGCCTCCCCACAGGCGCAGCTGCGCAGAAGTAGAAGACTTGGTCTTTGTAGGGCTTCAGACCTTGAGGGATTTTTTGGTGATGCCTCTGTACTTACTGCTTCCACGGTGACCTTCTGGAGGGTGGGTAGAGCCCCATAGTCCCCTTTGGGGGGACTTCCTATGGCTTTATCAAGTGGCCACCAATCTGGGCATTAGGTGAGGCTCGGGACATTGAAATGTGATTTGAAATAATGATATGAAATTCCAGTTTTATGTTCTATTCTTTGGCTGTGACTCTTGGCCAAGAGTGGGAAGAAATAGGGCAGAGAAGTATATGGTGGGGGGGGGGCAGCGAAGGAGGGAGAGGCAGGGAGAGAAAGAGAAAGAGAATGGGGGAGAGAGAAAGAATTAAGACGTTAGCAGAAAGATGACAGAGTGAACAGAATTACAGAGAAAACAGTCACAGTAATGGGACAGCACTGTCCAAACTGCCAGCCAACAGGAGGGTCTGAAATGCTCCCATATTCTATAAATGGCATATTGAAAGGGCTACTGAGAGACCTCATGTCATTGTCCGAGCTTTTGGTGGTTCCTCAGTCGCTCAGTTGGCAAGCAGACTCATAGGTGAGAGGACACTTATTCTTTTTTTTTTTTTTTGTCTTTTTGCCTTTTCTAGGGCCGCACTCGCGGCATATGGAGGTTCCCAGGCCTACGCCAGAGCCACAGCAATGCCAAATCCGAGCTGTGTCTGCAACCTACACCACAGCTCACGGCAACACCGGATTGTTAACTCACTAAGCAAGGCCAGGGATCGAACCCGCAACCTCATGGTTCTTAGTCGGATTTGTTAACCACTGAGCCACAACAGGAACTCCAGGATACTTATTCTCTAGTCAGAGTAAATAAAGCAGAGCTCTGTTTAAAGGGTGTCATTCCACATCTCATATAATGCACTAGATATTGATGATGGACATGTAGATACTGGTGCTAGAGATATTGCTGATGGAGATGAGGATGCTGGTGATGGAGATGAAGACCTGGTAATGGAGAGGCTGGTTATGAAGTAGATACTGTTGATGGAGATGTAGATTTAGTAATGGTGATGGAGATGCTAGTGATGGAGATACTAGTGATGGAGATGAAGATCTAGTAATGGAGATGGAGATGCTGGTAATGGAGAGGCTGGTGATGGAGTAGAGGCTGGTGGTAGAGTAGATACTGGTGATGGAGATGGAGATTTAGTAATGGAGATGAAGATGCTAGTGATGGAGATACTGGTGATGGAGATGCAGATGCTGGTGATATAGATACTGGCGATGGGGGTGTAGATACTGATAATGGAGCTATAGATACTGGTAGTGGAGATACTAGTGTTGGAGATGTAGATACTGGTGATGGAGACATGGAACACCTGGAGATTTTTAACAAAATGACAATTGCCTTACTGTTTCCTCTAATTATTAAAGTGCAATATGCTCATTGTAAACATTTCAATAATAAAAGCATGAAGGATGAGGCAGAATTCCCCAACCACAGTGATGGTTGAGATAACCATTGCTAATAGTCTACCATGTCACTTTTATTTCCCATATAGCATTCCATGCTATGTATATATGCCATCATTTGTCTAAGCCACACATTCTTTTCCTGGACATTTTGGAAACTGAAATTACTGTACCACATATATGACCTCAGAAATCGCTCCAAGGTTAAAGTTCTTAAAAAGGATATTCAGAATTTTCAGTTCTTAAAAAGAGTAGAGACTGCAGACAGAGGCCACGTATAAGGGCTCTCAGATCTCATGGATTTTACTGGGAAAGCAAAAGAGAGAGTTGTTGAAGAGTTTGAGCAGGAGAGGAGTGTGGTCAGATTTACATTTTAGAAAGATCCACTGTTTCACCAATTATTTTTGGAGAGTAGGTTTGAAATATCTAAGACCATTGCTCATGAGACTGGTTAGGGAACAATTATCTAGGCAAGTGGTACTAGAGATTGGTCTTAGGAGAAGAAGGAGAAGGATCAAGAGATATTTAAGGGGTAGAATTGACAGAACTTGATTTTGCTTCACTCTGTGTCTTATAGTTCAGACCATTCATTGCCATGATTTTGAGAGCATATTGCATCTTTCCAGGGAAGGTAACAATATAACAAAATAAGGTTGTAGATACCTGTCTGTCTGTATTCTTGGCTAGAAAGAAAGAAGAAAGTGTTGGACAAGCAGAAGAGGGATAAATTCATGTTCCTTTTTGGAAAATGGACATTTTCATTTTTAATAATGATTTTTAGTTTTTCCATTATAGCTGATTTACAGTGTTCTATCAATTTTCTATTGCACAGTAAGGTGACCCAGTCACACATACACGTATACATTCTTTTTTCTCACATTATCATGCTCCATCACAAGTGACCAGACATAGTTCCCAGTGCTATACAGTAGGATCTCATTGCTTATCCATTTCAAAGGCAATAGTTTGCATCTTTTAGCCCCAGATTCCCAGTCCCTCCCACTCCCTTCCCCTCCCTCTTGGCAACCACAAGTCTGTTCTCAGTGTCAACCAAAGCATGTCTTATTAACTGACAATGAAGGCAAAGATGGTCCCCAGTGGTTCTGGGTTTACAGCTGTAATCTTGGAAGGAGACAGACATTCATTTTACCAGTATCTACAGAGACAGACTTCCTTTTTTTGCCAATATCTGCAGAGTCCTGATGATGGTCTCTGATCTATAAGAACAGAAAGGTTTCTGTGCCTGCCCATGGATGATGATTCACCATATCCACTGATATAAATTATTCCTAATGGCTAATGAGAACTCATGGAAAAGGACCTAGAAATGATATTGGAAACCATGAAAATGAAGTTAGGTTCTCATGATAAAGTTACTGTCCATCCCTTATCATGAGGGGGCTAGAATCTGAATGGCTCCAATCATTCTAAGCATTGGGAACGTCACATTTGGTCCAGATTCCTGAACTTGGCCATTAAGTCTATGACTATCTCCAAGTGGCCTCTTGTGCCAGGCAGAGCCTACAACCCTGCCTTGAAACTGCTTCTCTCTTTCCAAGGAGCCCTATGCACCTGGTGAGGTTCCAGTGTCAGCATACAGAGATAATCCTCCAAGAGTTAATCTTGTGTCTTTCAAGCAGAGCTATTAGATGATTGCCTGGTCGTAGAGTTTACTTTGAAATGCTAATTCCTAATAGTGGGCAATCTGTAATGATGCAGATGCCATGAAAATAATCAGATTTCAGTGCTTAATAGGGACCTTTCAGCAACGATGATTAAATGTTCTCTACACAACAGGAGCTCCCTTAAGCACTATTAATATCTCTATGACAATCACTTAGAGATTAATAATCACCATATTAGGTCATTTTTCCAAAGCATCCCAAGGCTCAGAGACTCCAAACATTTAATGTCTCAAGAGGGCCCCACACGGTTGTTGGTGGGACCCTGCTTTGTCAGTCTCCAAGGATCTGGGAGTATGTAAGGGGGTCACCTTGGTACTTAATTATCCTCTGAGAAGATGAACAGTAGGGCTCCTCTGAGACCTCTCCCTTTGTCCCTGGCTGCCTGTTCCTCATTTGTCTCTCTCTCCAGTGTCACTGCCCCTCAGAGAACTTGTATGTAGAGGCAGGAAGTGGTTGGCTCTATTTGGGTTTCCCCTTGAGAAGCTAGTTGGGAACAGGGTGTGGCCATAACCTCTTTCCTCCCCGGACAGGGCCCTCTGACCCTTTTCGCATCTTATAGATGGGGTATCGGGAAAGGCACAGATTCACTTTCTCAACAAGAAAAACTTTCTGAGGGACCTCCCAGTCTGACTATTGTTCTACAGGGTGGTGGTCAAGAGGGTAGATTCTGGAGCCAAACTGCCTGGGTTTGGAGTCCAACTCTGCTGCTTGCTGTGTGAACCTGGGTCCATCTCTTAACCTTGGGATCACCTCATAGAGTCTTTGTGAAGATTAGATGAATTAACATATGGGAAGCACTTAAAATGGCCATGCATGTGGTAAACCCCGTGAGAGAACGGTGTTGGACATTTAAATCAATGGTTTCCCTTGGGAAAGAGGTGGGCGGGGGCAGAGCGCAATCTGTCAAGGGGATCAAGGGTGATGGGCTGAACCACCCTGTGGACGGGAGACTCCAAGAAGTAGAAAATAGAGTTCTTTCCTGCAAGAGGCAGTTGGGAACACAAGAGTCAAATAGAAATCTGAAATGATGCCTTACAATAGTGGGAAGTTTTACTGGTGAATAGCTAGAGGTGTATTGCTGTTGGGTGGGACCCCTTTAGGGGGAGCTAGGGACCAAGCCAGGCTTTGAAGAAAGGGAACTATTTGGATAGACAGGGAGGACTTTGGAACTGCGCAATAGCGTGAACAAAGGCTTAGTGAATAAGTTGGGCTGTCTTGGAAGTTCCAAGAGTCTGTGTAGAAACAATAGTGATGGGAGAACCTGGATCTTCAGAGCGTGTTGAAGGTGGTAGAGGGAGTTTGTACATAGGAGTTTCATCCACAGGAGCCTCTGGACAGGGAAGTGACGGGCTGACAGCATTGGTTGAGGTGCTTACACCCAGTGGGGGTGAGCAGGGTGAAGGTGAGTGGGGAGACCAGAGTGGAGATCCGTGCACTCAGGACATATGTTCCTAGAGACCCTACTGTGTGCCAGGGACTCACTGCTTCCAGGGTCCCAGCCCACAGAGCCCCTACCCGCAGGGAGCTAATATTCAGTGAGTTCTAATGGATCTACTCAGGGAGCACCTGTGGATGCTGAAGTTTAGGGGTGTAAAGTTGTTGGGACAAAGGATATCCATGTGGTCTCAGAGTCCCACTCCCCAGGTGGCATATGAATGACAAAGAGAAACAGGCACCTCTCAGTGGTGGCCATCTGACATTCCCACCTTAATCACGTGACTGGAATTTCCTGATGCCGTCTCCACAGATGTATTGAAATAGGATCTAATCCTGAGGGAACAATCAGACAAATCCAGAATAGGGGCCATTCTGGATGACAGCTGGCCTGGGTGCACAGAAAATTAAGATGTCACTAAAATTAAAAGGGAGGTGTGTGGGGTATGTTACTGACAGATTAAAGGAGAACAAAGCAGAACATGGCAAACTAGGTTGTTCATGGGCCAATCAGCCTGCTGTCTGTCTTTGTAAATAAAGTTTTTACTGGAACGTAGCCCCACCTCCTCCTTTACAGGTTTCCTCGGGTGCTTTTCTGCAACCATAGCAGAGCTGAGTAGTTGTAAAGGAGATTTCATGACTCAGCAAAGCCTAAATATTTACTATATGCCCCTTTACAGATAAGTTTCCTGACCCCACAATTAAAACCACATAATAATCAAGTGCAATGTCAGAACCTCAATTACTTCAGAGAGTGAAATAGGGTGAAAATATAAAAGCATCAATAAATCTAATTTTGGAGCAGCTGGAGAAATCCAGAGTAGAGGTGCATATTAGTTAATGTTACTGAATCCATGTTAATTTTCTTAGGCAGGACAATTGTATTGTTATTATTATTATTATTATTATTATTATTTAGGGCCACACCCACGACATATGGAGGTTCCCAGGCTAGCTGTCCAATCAGAGCTGTAGCTGCTGGCCTATACCACAGCCACAGCAATGCCAGATCCAAACCACATCAGCAACCTACACCACAACTCACGGCAACACCAGATCCTCAACCCACTGAGTGAGGCCAGGGGTTGAACCTGTGTCCTCATGGATCCTAGTCAGGTTCGTTAACCGCTGAGCCACGACAGAAACTCCACAACTGTGTTATGATTATCTTGCACAGTGACCTTCTTAGGTGTTGAATGCTGGAGGATTTCGGGGGTCGTGTCAAGATGTCTACAATGCGTTTGTACACGGTTCAGCCAAAAAAAATGCAAACAAAGAAGAGAAACTACAGAGAAAAGCAATTGTAGCAAATGTGAATTGCTTAATCTCAGTGAAAGGCACATAAAGTGTTCATTATACTCTTCTTTCAGTATTTCTGCAGCTCTAAATAAGAATTCTGTAGATCTAAATTAAAAAAAGTAATAAAAAATCTTAACACGATCAGAGGGGTTAATTTAGGGACCACTTCTGGTAGCTCAGATGTCATCTTCCTCTAGGCTCTGGAATGAACTGCTTATGCCACTTTTCGGGATCCTTCCCTTAAGGTGGAGGAATGAGAGGGGGTTGGAGGGGGCTGCCGCCTCCTGAAAGTGGAGCTGTTACACGGAAGGCAGCTCCAACAGGGTCTTCTTTTGTGACTCCCGGTTTTGCTTGTTATCTCTTTTGCACAGTAATTCCATCAAGCTGGTGAATCTGCTCTCCATATTTATCAGCACATGGCTGACAGCAGCCGGGTTCATCCATTTGGTAAGTATCCTTGAAGATGTTCTGGCTTTTCCGGAACAAGCCCCTCTCGGAGTCATTTTATTATCTGGGAGACAAACTTCAGCCCAGCTGTAGAATTCAGGGAAAGGAGAAGCAAGTGCACAGTTGTCTGAGTTTCCAACCCTTTCACCCCAAACTAGTTCCGAATGGTGAGTAATGTTCACACTACTAACCTGCATTTTTGAGCTCACTGGTACTGCTGTGGGTGCTTCCAAAGATTTTTTTTTTTTCATTCTGTCTGCAATAACCCATCCAACCACAAGATGGCAGTGCTTCCTCAGCAAACACCTGAAAGGTTGGCGACCAAGTTAGAAGTTTGACCCCATCTCTCAGTAAACAACACATTCAGATTCCTCAATTTCTCTCTACAGCCCCCCTTACAAAAAGCCCGCTTTGATTCTTTTGCCTGATTACTTGTCAAGTTATTTTGTATTTCAAAAATGTTAATTCTCTTAAAATTAATGACTCCTTGAAAGCCTTATATTATTGAGTCAAGTTGTTCTTACCTCCCCAGGGCAGATTTCTGCCTGCTTTAGGGAGCGTAGCTATCGTGGGAAGTGTGCTTCATACAAACGTAAACACTTACAACTGGAAGGAGTCTCATCCAAATCTGAAGCTTTGAGCAAAGGTGCCCTTCCCTTGCTGAGCGTCCGACTGCATAAGGGGTGAGAGGAAGAGTTTAGTGGCTGCCCATTGGGATCTTTTGTGATTATCGGCCAAAAAAAGGCTGCCTGGGAGCTCTCTTGTGGTGGTGCAGCCTTTAAGGGACTGGCCTTGTCACTGCAGTGGCTTAGCTTACTGCTCTGACGTGAGTTTGATCCCTGGCCCCAGAACTCCCACATGTGGAGGGTGCGACCAAAAAACAAACCAAACAACAAAAAACCCCATGACAAACAAAGGAAGTCTGCGCGCGGCTGTCTTCCAGTCACTGGATCTGGTGTTTCCCTACCCACCCCTTTATGCTGATGGGATTCTTGGTTAAAATCACCCTTAGATAATCACTCTCCATTCTGCCAAATGCCAAAAATCCCAGAGATGTCAGGCTCTTTGGTTGTTTTCAATAAGCAGTGAGCTCACCTAACTATTGTGTGAAGTGCCTTCTGCTTCACCCAGAAAGCTCCATGCTAGGGGCGTGTTGAGGACAAGCCTCGATGTGAGAGAGACCAGGTCTTGGAAACTCTCTGCAGAAGCAGAGCTGAGGCCTGGGGCGGGCGGTGGGGGTGGTCTACAGGGACCACCCTGGCAGGTCACAGGCGTTGGCCATCCGGTGTATTGCAGGGCTGGGACAGAACTGTGGGGTAGAACTGGAAACCCTGGCCCGTCTCTCCCTCTCTCCTCTAAAGCCTCTGTGTGGCCTGCTCACAGCTTTGTTGGCAGATCATGTGCGCGGACAGTGTCTGATGAGTCTAAAGCCTAGATGGGCCAGTTGCAGCCCTGGGGCAGAAGCCCTCACACTCCTTGCCTCTAGGTGATTCCCTGCTACCACTGTAAAGTTGAGTGGTCCCTACAGAGAGCAGAAATCCTGCGGGCCACAAAGCTGAAGATACTGTCCGGCCTCTTACAGACAAAGCTTGCTAGCCCTTGGTCTAAAGGGTGCGCAAAGGCGGAGTTCACTTTTTGTGCTCCCAGGGGAGAGTCCTGCAGTTTGCAGGGCAGGGCCATCGTGGGCCTTCTGCAAAACAGGGACCGCCTGGTCAGACTCTAGGAGATGCTATTTGGGGTTCAGATGGACTGTTTGAAGGAACAAGATTCCCCAGGTATCTCCCTGGTCAAAATGATGAGGGAGTTCCCGTTGTGGCTCAGAGGGTTATGAACCTGACTAGTATTCATGAGGGTTGGGGTTAGATCCCTGGCCTCATTCAATGAGTTAAGGATCTGGTGTTGCCACTAGCTTCAGCATAGGTTCAGATGCGGCTCGGATCTAGCGTTGCTGTGGCTGGGGTGTAGGCCAGAAGCTCCAGCTCCGATTTTGATTCCTAGCCTGGGAACTTCCAAGTGCCGCAGGTGCAGTCCTAAAAAAAGAAAAAAAAGTAGATGAAAGGAGGAGGTCCCCTGTGGGGAGAGGGGGTCCATCATTTCTATGGACCTGAGCAGGATCTCAAGAGAAGGGCCAGGGCTGGACTCTGGCTTTTTCCTAGAAGAAGATGCTCTAAAATGTGGCCAGAGGCAATGCCCTAAAGTTCTGGTGCTGATGATGGTTGTACGACTATAAATATAATAAAATTCATTGAGTTAAAAAAATAAAATTCTTCTGGCCTCGTATTTTTTAACAAGGAGAAGAAAATGAGCTCTGGATTAGTTCCTCACTTCTTCCCCTTTCTGCCCCATCAGCTAGGCAGGCACCTTCCATTCCAGTCTCTTCACTGCCTGCTTGGAGATTGTGCTCAGCTCGGGGCAGCAAACTGCCCAAGTTGAGGATGCTGGGCATCCAGAAGCAGCCTAGATGCTGGAGCTTTTGTGTTTCTGGTTTATTACAAAGATAATGTTTTTCCTTTCTCTCCCCTGTACCCTTGCCGTAGGTGGAGAATTCAGGGGACCCATGGGAAAATTTCCAAAACAACCAGGCTCTCACCTACTGGGAATGTGTCTATTTGCTTATGGTGACCATGTCCACTGTGGGTTATGGAGATGTTTATGCAAAAACCACACTCGGGCGCCTCTTCATGGTCTTCTTCATCCTCGGGGGACTGGTAAAAAAACTTTATGATGTTGATTTTTGTGGTCATTAATATTTTCTATTATCCATGTTCTTAAAGCTGTGTATTTGAGACTGTGTTTCTGCATTAGAAGCAGGTAGCTGCCTTAATGTTACAATCCGGTTAAGCCATGGTGACTTTTCCACATATTTCTTTGGTATATTGAGCTTGCTTCCCAGACACCCAGGCACGGTGTCCTTGTCAGGGACAGCCATTTAGCCCAGAGCAAACCTAACTGTCTTAAGGAAGTGATGCTCACTTATCAAGTGAGCGTGTCTGTGCCTTGTAATGTAATTCAGCATCTGATATTCTGCAAGGACAGTTGCTGTCGCCTGACCTGGTAGATAACCATTGATATTCTGTAGACAGATTGCGGTTTCAAGAGCTCCCCGCCCCCTTCCCGGTCCTCCCCGAACTTCCAACAAACACTGTGGCTGGGGCCTTACCCTGAGGAGGAGAGTCCCCCACTGGAGGACAGAGGGCCCGCTGGTCCCTCCCCAGTGGACAGCACCACGTGAGCTGAGTATTGGTTTATCGACAGCCAAACGACCCCAGTACGCTCGGGGCCTTTCCCCGAAGTGGGTACTTTCCAGGGGTATTTCTGGGCCGGTGGCTGCATTTTGTCTCTCAAGAGTAGCTCATGGGTAGTTTAGGTTTTTGCCATGTGAGGTGAGTGGTTAAAATTCTCATTCACACACAGCGCTCGCCTCTGTACACTGCGCACGCATTTCCTTAATGCATACACACCTCTCTGTTTTGTATGCATACGGCATATACATTTGAGATATGTATATAAATGTACGTGTGGCGTGTACACGAGCACAGCGTTTCCGCAGTGTCCCTGAGGTCCCTGCAGGTAACGAGACCCGGTTATCAGCCACAAGCACAATGTTTGTTGGACAAAACATGGCAGATTTGTGTTTCTCCCTGCTATCCTTTCCTCCCACGTGTTTTCCTAAATTTACCTTTTGTGCTTTTTTTCAGTGCTTTTTTTTTGTTAACGGAAAAGTTTAGCTATTTTAAAATCTTCTTTTGGTATTTATTGTCTTTAATCACTCGTAAAGGCATGGATTCTCATTTGAATTTTAAATAGAGAAGTCTCCTTGTGAAATAGTGTGTGTGTGTGTGTGTGTATGTGTGTGTGTGAGAGAGAGAATGAGAGAGAGTGAGAGAGAGAGAGGATTTCTCTAGCATGCATTCCCTGATTTCCCTCCAGGAAGAAGAGCTAGATGTCAATTTATTTATTCCCTTCTCCTTTATATTTTTCTCAACTGTGATTTTTTTTTTTTTTTCCAGTTGTTCAGGTTGGCTCATGTTTGTTTTGTCCTGTGTATTTTCAGGAGCTTGCCCTTTTTGTGTTCTTATTTTATTTTACAATCCAGTGTATTAATATGTACCTTTGCAGTTCTAATCCCTTTTGTGTTTTCAGATCTTAGCACCCCCTCCCTTCTGAAAAGGTCACCCCCTTTCTTTGGCCTGTCTTTTTAGTCTCTCTTCTGTCTCCTATCTTCTCCTCAGGCCATGTTTGCCAGCTACGTCCCTGAAATCATAGAGTTAATAGGAAACCGCAAGAAATACGGGGGCTCCTATAGTGCGGTTAGTGGAAGAAAGTAAGTATGCCAAGAGGTTTTGCTGCTTCCGCTGCGGTGGAATCCTCTCTGCATGCCATTTTCTTTTTCTTTTTTTTTTTTTTTTTTTGGCTCTTGTTCTTTGTCTCATGCATGTAGGCAATGTTTGCCCGCTACGTGCCCGAAATTGCTGCTCTCATCCTGAATCGGAATAAATTCGGCGGGACATTTAACAAACATGGAGGCAGAAAGTAAGTCAGTTGCATTGCACGAGATGTGCCAGAGCCCCTCTGGCAGTGACACCTGAATCCTGCCCCGCCCCCCCGCACCCAAAAGGCCACATTCTGGGTGGAGCCTGATGGCGGATTTCCCCCCAGCGGTCTCACACGTGGACCAATCCCTGAGGCTGTTGCCGTTCACAGCTCCCCGTCACCACCCATTTTTCCAAGAGGTGTGGTGGATTTATCCTGAAAGAGGGCCATTTGTAACTGGACCCACATTGTCTGTTCTGACCCTCAGCGCGTAAATCAAGCTCACTCATTCTTTATATTGACTAGGTGACTGATCACATTCGGGACCCTCTGACTAAAGCGCTGCATCCTTTAGTTTTGGGTAGCAACAGCGTGGGCTCACCCTCCAGAAGGCAAATCCTGCGGAGGGCAAGTTCAAGGTCACTTTGGCATCGTGGCCCCTGGGGATCCAGTTCTCCTTAGCTGGGAGGCACCAGCTAAGCATGTCCTCAAAGGGACTTGTTACTCAATTGAAATAACTCCTTCTGGGAAAGAAATACCCTATCTATGGTGTGCCAGGGCACGGCACGCTATTTCTGATGCGTCCTTTCAATTTGCCTTCACGACCTTTTGTCAATATCAGTGTCAAGGTGAAGGCCCACTGTCCACTGGAAGTTTTATTCCTAAGTAGGTGCAGGGCCTGACCACTCCGTGGTTCTCCCACTGCCAGAGGAGAAGGCAGAGGGAGGCAGGGCTAGAAGCAACTATTGTGTCCTGTCTTCTTTTGAAGTCTTTCTCTTGGGCACCCGGCTTCGTTCGCTTTGGGGTTGCGGTTTTCATTGTAACTTCCGTCGGGTAAGACACGCGCATCTTGAACGCACGACCACTCAGGGGGTTTGTACCCGCGAACACACCCAGTAAGGACCCGCCGCGGGATGGTTACAAGATGCAGGATACTTTTATTGCCAGGCCACTTCCCGGTTCCAGAAGTTCCCATCGCGGAGTTTCTAATTCTTTTCACCTCATACATTTTTTTTAAATGAACGCTGGAACGCTTGTTTTATAAGAGAGAAAGGAAAGCCGAAGCCTCACCTTCCCGGCCAACGTCCCCTCCCTGCCTGACGGTGGCGGCGGACGGAGCCAGCCTCCTCTCGTGGCAGTGACCCCACTGCCCCCTGAGCGCAGGTGTCCAGGCCTCCGTTCAGAAAACGAGGAGGTGGCAAAAAGGACTCATTTTCTCCAACTACCCACAGGACGCCCGTTTGCTTTCAGGGGCGCGGAGGACCGTGGGCGAGCTGGAGGCCAGTTGGCATCCTTTTCGAGGAGGCAGCGCGTTCCCCCCATCTTCCCGCTAATGGAGCCCACCTCTTCCTATTATCCTAACAGCCCTGGATGAGATGAGGACCAAGCTGTTCCGATTTCTGGGCCATTGGTTAGATCCAAAAGGCCAAATACGTCCAGAGATTTCCACTGGTCATTTATTCCATGCCAAGAGGAAAACAGCTTCTCTGTCCGCTTTGCCTTGAAGGTGCGGACAGGTCACCATAAAGCAGAAGGCGTCCTGGCCTCCAGCTCCCTTTATGGCCTCTCCGCCTCCTGGTCTCTGCCAGCATTTCCCTATCGCTCACTGCCCCAGAAGAAGTCAGTAAAATCAATTGCCCTGGAGTCCATGTGGAAAACATTTCTTGACTCTCACTCCAGGTGATTTTTTTTTCCCCCTCCAAAATAACTTCCCTGGTCCAGTGAGGGTGAGCCCGGTGGCTGGCGGCTTTTGTTGACGGGTGGCCCAGATAAGGTCCTGAGACCCACGGACTCAGCCTGCCCCGGTCCCCTCTAGTCGTCCCTGTGCCTCAGCACGTCCACCCGGACCCCCGCGGGCCGACGGCTTCAGATCATAGGCTTCCCGCAGCTTTTGTTCTGGCTCCATCTCCATCATCTTTTATCATCGCTTTTAGCCTGATTCCCTCTCTCTCTCTCTCTCTCCTTTTCTTCTCTCTTTATGAAAATGCACACTTTGCTTTTAATGTTCACTTTGGGTCTCCGGTGTCCCCCGACCCCTAGGACAGAAAGTAGGTTCTGTCATCGGCCCTGAGACTTATCACTTTACTTTACGCATTGTTTCCTGGTTCAAAAAGCTAATTACTAAGTAGTTTAAAGAAGCCCTTTGGTCACTTAGATCTTTCATCAGAAAATATAAGCTTGGGAAAGGAACGGTAATAAAGGGCCATTAGCACCCTTTGTTTGATGTTGTTTTTCCAGTCAGTAGAACAAGATTGATGAAATGTTATGTTTGGCCAAAATTTGAGTTTTCATTTGGAATTCAGTGTTGAGAGAATGGGCTGTCAGAATCAATAAGTTTTCTTTCGCTTGGGATATGGGCATGTGGTAGTAATTAGCAATATAAGGTCTTTAGTTGAGCAACCAAGCATGGATTCTGGCAGCAAACATAATGAGAAACTACAGTTGTTCTATTTCTAACGTCAAAAAGTTTCCAGATAAAATTAAATGCATTTGCAAAAGGAAAGCAGCTAAACTTTGTTGAAAGATAGAGTTCAGCCTCTTAAAATAGCACGCTTCGCCCTGTGTTTTTGTGTAGCATAAATATATGTGCTGTACCCCTGGATGCAAGTTCATTTAACTGTTCTCCATAGGATTTCATCAGCTGGATGCCCAAGAATTAATTAAAACATATACATAGTTAAGGGGTTTGTTTACGTGTGCCTAGTTTACTTAGAAATAACCTCTCTCACAACGCATTAAGTTTGTCAGAGAAGTCAAGGTAATGGCGTGACCCAAAGCTGTGGAGACAAACAGCTCGGAGATTCCAAGATTATTTAAAGTAAAATAAAAATTGGGTGGAGACCCTCCAGGTGTTGTTTATGCAATACCCAGTTTCAGGATATTGGATACTATGAAGATTGCATTGGCACCTCCTTTTCAGTTCCCATCTATGTGTTTGGCATAATGCAAACACTGCACGTGGCCTCCCCAGAGCATCCTCACCTGCCACACAGCATCAAGGGCCACAGCGGCTTACTCCAGCTTTCTCATCACCTTTCCTCACCTGCCCTCCCACAGGACCTCCAGAGCCAAG
Organism: Catagonus wagneri; assembly: GCA_004024745.2. NCBI lineage: Eukaryota > Metazoa > Chordata > Mammalia > Artiodactyla > Tayassuidae > Catagonus > Catagonus wagneri. The sequence goes on from PVHT021183726.1 coordinate 8,729,172, forward strand.
GGTAGATATGGGGCTGTGCGTGTGTGTGGAGGACCACCATTCTCCAGTTTATCTATTACTATGGGTGTGGAGGGGTTCCTAAGATGTAGGCGCTTAGGGGTAGTTAACCACAGGTTTGACCTGTGTCCAGGTAGGCGGTCCCTCCAAGTTGGAGGTCTTGGGGACAATTAGCCCGTTGGACTGAGAGCCCGCATCTCATGCCAAAGAGCAGTCCTCCTGCAGCCCAGCCTGCCTCCTCCTCCTTCCCTTTATGGAAGCTCGAAGCTGCTTGGAGATGGGGAAGCAGAGGGGTGAGGTTCCCATGGCCTTGGGATCCCAGCTTGCTCTCCTTCCTCCCACCACCCCTGCCTTTCCCCCCAGCGGTTTCCCCTCTGCCTGTGGCTCAGCCCATGCGTGGTTAGTTTACGAGCAATGACAAGATCCTGGTCCCAGGTCACATGGCCGGGGCCCATGGAAAATACTAGGCCCCAGAGAAGAATCCATCTGCCATAACCCCTTGTCAGAGGCTGGGGAGTCGTCCAGACATCGTATTTCCCGTGGTGGGCACCTGGGGCCCAAAACCGAGGCTGTCCCGGGCCAGGTGTTTGATGGGAGCTGGGAGAATGGATGGGTTTGGAATATTCTACTGATTCCTGGTCGCCAGATGCTGAGAGGACACAGAGAGTGATGGATAGCCGAGGAGAAGGAGCAGGAGAAGGGAGCCAGGAAACCGAATGAAATTTACTTGGAGGAAGCCCCCCCACCGCCGCCCCCTGGCTGGATGAGGAGCTGCGTCCCCTTCTGGTTGGGGAGTAGTTGTCACAGGCTAAGTGGGCTCCAGCTCCGATTCAGGAAAGCTGTCTGTGAAACGGAGATGCTGGGGCCTCTCTTAGACACCCCCTCCTTATACAGACAGGGGAGTGTCACGTGCTTCCGGAAATGAGAACACGGATCAGCCCAGCCCCAGCCCTGGGACTGCCCCCTATGACAGTAATAAGACCTACAGACACTTGTGCATTTCCTCAGCCTCGTGACAACCGTGTGAGGAAGGTATTACCATGGTCCCCTGTGCAGTGACTTACCTGACATCACACATCACAGCTAGTGAAGGGTCCATTGGGGATTTGAACCCGGGGACAGTTGGCTCCACTGGGCCACGATGCTTCTCGAGGTCGTCTCTTGAGACCCCTTTCCGCTCTAACCTCAGGGATCCCACACGTTGTATGTTTTCTTCCACCTCTACCCGTGGTGGGGCCCGAACGCTCCACACATGGTGTTGAGGAAGAGAAATCACGGGCATTGCACTGGGCCCGTCTCCTCGTCCTGATCACCTAGTGCCTCTAAGGGGCCCGGCCTCAGGGTCAAGGACCGAAAGCTGGGGAGGGGAGAGAACCCTTTCTTCCTTGATGTTCCTTATTTGCTGAGATGGGAAAGGTGTCTAACATGCCTCAAGGATGGACAGACGCAGAAATGACCAAAGTGAGATGCGTGCCTTTTTCGTGGGTTTCAACATATTCATCCCCTTCTTAGCTCCATCGTTTCTGGCGAGGTCATTCCCCGGGGACTGGCCGTGGTGGATCAGCGTGAGCGGCCGGACTTGGCCTCCCTCCTGGGCAGAGCCTACCTGCTTATCATGTAAAAATGAGCAGCCTCTGCCCCGGCAGACACACCACCCACCTGTGCCCTTCACGTCCCCAGCTGGTCTGCGGCACAGCTCGGAGCCTTTTTGGTGGTGGTTTCTTAGCTGTCAGTGAGGGCTAGGGGAGCAGGAGCGCGTCCTGGGAAGTCCTGGACAAGCTCCCTGGGTTTATTTCACAGCTTCGGGTGGGAGTCTTAGCACTTGGGAGGCTGTGTCCTCCTGGAGGGCGTTAGCACAGGCTGCCTTCAACCTCAGGTGTGCCCGCCACGGTATAAGCAGCAGCCTTAAAGCTGCAGAGGTGGGCAGACTTTATCCTGCTTCCCCATTTAAAAGTGAAACAGAGTGCTTTATTATGTCCTTTAATGTCAGTGCTCACATTTTGAGGAGAATTCAGTAATTTGGAACAAAATTTCAAGAACTGAGGGTACAGAGACCTGTCGGCCACCTGCCTCACTATGCATTCCTGTCATCACCTTCACAGGGTCACTCACTCAGGCTGCAGACACTCAGTGACCTCCCTGTCGGGCATGATGCCAGGTGGTATTGGGTGTCAGGGATCCAGGGTGAGCTGGTTCCTCACGGAACCTGTCCTGTGGAGGTTATAGTCTCTGGGAGATGATAGGCAGAGACAAGGGTTTTACTAAAGAAAATGCCAAGTACAGATTTTAATCTGTGCAGTTTAAGATTCTGTTATAGAGCAAAACAGGGATTATTACTGGGGATAAAGTGGTCCGGGGAGGTGACCCCTCAGAGGAGGAGGGGCTGTGACAGCCAGTTCCACAGCTACCTAAACCAGCTTCAGTTGCTGCTTCAGTAGAGGGGAGCTAACAGCCCAGGTTTTAAAATTCCTGTTACGGGAAGCCCTGCTGCGAGCGTCGGTCTTCAGTTCTGCCTCCACAGGACTGTCTTAAAAATCCCATTTCTTTCTCAGGCCTGGGTTTGTGGGCAAGAGTGCTGTCCACTGCCTATGGGGAGGGGCAATCCTGCATCCCTCTCCTGGTTCCTGATTATCTGTCACTTACTTTTCTGTCTCTCCTCTTATCAGAAATAAGCCCTTCATCTCCTCCCATCCTTTGTTCCTAATACCACGTCTCTTTGCTCCTGAGCCACGGACTCATGTCAACATGACATTCCATTTTCTCCACCGCTCAGGTTTTGCCCGCCTGGTTCTAGAGCATTTTTTTTTTTTTTTAAGAATTAGAATCTTGGGAGTTCTCTTTATGGTTCAGTGGTTAACGAATCCAACTAGGAACCATGAGGTTGCGGGTTCGATCCCTGGCCTCGCTCAGTGGGTTAAGGATTCGGCGCTGCCATGAGCTGTAGTGTAGGTCGTAGACGCGGCTCGGATCCCGCGTTGCTGCGGCTGTGGCATAGGAACAGCAGCTGTAGCTCTGATTTGACCCCTAGCCTGGAAACCTCCATATGCCGCAGGTGCAGCCCTAAAACAACAAAAGACAAAAAAAGAAAAAAAAGAATTAGAATCTTAAATGGTCTGCTGTGCCAGAAAAGGGATTATTTCTTTACAAAGACTCATTTAATCTGCATTTAATCCCCCCCCCCACATACACCACAGTCCATTTCTTCCCCCCAAAGAGAATTAACGTGTGATGCCTTCATCTTCATCTCTTCCACGTGTGTTTATTGAGGGCTTGCTGCAGGCCAGATGCTGGGGATACATGCATTTCCACACATCCATAAAAATCTCCAAATATGCCACGGATCTTGAGCTACACATTGCATTATTGGGCTACCAAAGTGGTCAGGGAGTTCGAGCTGAGAGCTTATGTAAACCTCCCCTCTAGGGTCCCAGAGGTCACAGCCTTCCTATAATAGCATTTCCATCTCTGCTCTTTCTGAGGAGCCCTGGACCCAGTGCTTGGGAATAGGAGGTGGGGTTAATTCACAGGTGGTCTTAGGCTGAGCACCCTGTCCTTCCCCTTCTCGTCCACACGTAGCTCAAGCCACACCCCTCTCCCCACTCTGAGGCCTGCAGCGGGCACCCCTCCTGTGAGGTATGTCCCCTGGAAGATGCCGTTTGTGATTTCTGCATGCAGACATCGCTCCGGTTGTGATGGGACTGAAGTGCCGCTTGTTACACAAACTCCGACCCCTCTGGTTGCGGGGCCCACGTGATCTCCAGCCTGAGGCCCCAGCCATGTTTTCAGATGCCTCGATTTTAAAAGCCATAAATTAGCAAATCATCAACATGTCACCAGGACGGATCATCTGGTAGCCATTCTAGTCAGAAGGAAACACAGGCCCCAATAACTGATCTTCACAGAGATATGAAGAACTGTAGACAGACAGATACAGTAAATAGGAAGACAAACAGATAATTCAAGTTGACAGACCATCTTGGACTGATTAGGCATTCTGCTTTGATTAGCATTAAACTTTGGGGGGAAGGAAAAAAAATTGATGGCCCTAATACTTTGGAAAAATGACCTCTTGACTGCTTCTGAAATTCAGTACCAAGGGGCAGATACCAAACGCAAGTGTCGTTAGATCTGTATCATGTAATGTAAAGTCCCAGGTATCCCTTCCCCACAGAGGGTCTTGGTGGGTGTGGATGTGGGCGCTTCTTTCTTTGCATCTGCTTTGGATTCTTATAAGCCACATCTTCCGTCCCTTTCAAACTTGAAGCTCTATTTAAAGAGACTTGGATGCATATTAAATCAATTTCCTGATAATGCTAATGGCAGGAAGGCTTGTCTCCCCCCCACCCCACCCCCCCGCCACTTTTCTACTGTCTCCCTTCCCTTCCACACACTTATCAAAATGTTCCAGCAATTGTTCTGAAAACAAGAATAGAAAAGTAGGTGGGAGATGAACTGTGTACCTTAAAAAATAAAGTCATATTCAAACTTAGACTTTTTGCTCTCAAATATTCTTTTTTTCCATTAAAGAAAAAGAATTCTGAATATGACTTTGCTAATTATAAGCCCTGAAGCTTCTTTCTGCTTAACCTCACATTTGATTGGGTGAATCCTTCCTGGGTAGGTTCTGAATCTAAAGAACAAACAATCAGCTGAGACTAAGTTGCACCACGTTTTCTGACTTCCCGCTATTCATTCTCCAAGAAGTCTTTGCAGAGTCGTGCAAGGCACTTCCTCGTAGATTTGGGGTTCATGCCACTGAGGTTGCCATCTTACACTGATAATAAACTAGGAAGCTCTCTAACTGGCCAAGTCCGATGTCTCTTTTTATTGAAACACTTCAGAGGCTGATGCAAAGTGAAACAACTCATGGAAACTGGATTCTGTGCCTCTCAGGGTTTGAGCTTCCACATCTAGTATGGGTGTTGCATGACAGTGACCTTTCTTCCACTCCCAAAACCACAGGGGCTGCTCCAAATGTGGGTACCAGTTGTAAAAGCAATCTTATTTCCCCTCTTCGTATTTCTCAATAAGGGGACCTCTTCAGAGATAGATGCATGCACAGCTCTGTGAAGGGTTTTCTGACCTTAGCCACTGGTCTCAAAGGCAAATGCCAGCCAGTGTAGAGAACAGATTTAGGAAAGCTCCCCATCCCAACATATTTGCTCAACTAACAACTATTTGAGGCTTGTTACATTCCGGGCACTGTGCTAGTTTCTGCGGTTAAAAGCATAAGCCAAAATGTGACTTACTGGGACTTTGACCAATCATCATCACCAAAGGAACCGGGGGCAGGTAAATAGAAGCTTGATTACAGAGGAGCATCTTCCCAGTGAAATCCTCTTTTGGCATGAATTTTGTTCGAGAAAGTCGTGAAGGTATAAAATAATCATGAAGGCCACAGACATTTTAAAGGGAATACTCGTAAAAGCGTTTGATAACTCACATCGTTAAACGTCCCCATTGGAGTAGTTGAGGGCAAAGGTGATAGGGGGATGACTTGTGCGCCTAAAAAACCTATGGATCTAATGATGGAACCAGCAGAATAGGGGTACAGAGAGATTCGGGAGGGTAGGGGGGCAGCTGATGCTACCCTGAGTTCTGATCCGTTCCTTATCCACTGGAACATCTTATGCCTTAGCAAGCCCTGGAGCTCGTGGCCCCCTCCTAGTTCTTCTCTGTGTATAAGATGCTGGAGGCTCAGTGTGTTGGGTCTACTCAAAGTGGGTGGCAAGGAGCATGTGCTCACTGGGGCAACACCCTTGGATGTGGCTGGGGAATGAGGCCAGCCTGTGTCAACTTGCCTGTCGTTTTGGGAAGGCCTATCCCAACAGCATGTTTTCTAGGGCCATGATGCCTGGGGTGTTCAGGAAGAGGTGGGGCTCACGCTGCACATTAAGCCAAAGGCCTCTCTCCCTACAAGGCAAAATTAAGAACCATTTCTTTGGACTCATTCTCCCTCTATTCCACCTTCATCCCCAAAGGCTGTAGTCAACCTTTGCCTTCATATTTTCTTCTCTTGGGGCCTTCTCTTCAGAAGCAGTGTTAGCAAGTGGAAACAGGCACATCCGATTTGATCAGGATAGAGGAAAATGCTGTTCAGTGCCTGGATTTCTATGTAAGGGCAGAGATCCATCTAAGATTGGAAGAGCCAGGTTAAAGGAAGATCAACCAAAGGCCACCAAAGGCCAGAGGCCACCAAGCCTTGCAGTAACAGGTGAATAAAATGGAGAGGGGTGAGGGTGTTGGGGAGAGACAGACACAAGGAAGAGCCTGTTCAGTTTGTGAGAGTCCGACAATCACAGAATTGCTTGATAAAGAAGGCGAAGTCCTTTTCCGGGAAGGAAGGAAAGAGGGAGGAGAGGGTGTTGCCAAAACTTGACCTTCGTCCACCAGTGCCTGATAGAAATGCAGAGACAAGATTTTGGGGTGAATGAGAAAAACAATAGCTTTAGTGCTTTGCTAGGCAGAAGAGGCCACAGCAAGTGAATGCTGTAAAGACTGCGCCCTCCTTTGGGAGAGGATAGGAAGTGGTTTTATAGTTGGGGAGTGGAAATAGAACCACTGATAAGGATCAGCGTAGATGCAAGCTTGTTTTTTTTTTTTTTCTCCTCTCCTACTTTATTCTTTGTTTTTTTTTTTTTTTTATTAATGGATTTTATTTGCAAGCTTGTATTCATCATCAAGGCTGGTGTTTAGTGGCCCTGGGACTAGTTCTGGTGGTCTTGGAGTGAAGATTGCTTCATGGAGTAGTTAACATCTTCCTTTTGTTGGGGGTTTTAGTTTTGCAGAAGAGCTCAAAATATTGGTATGTATATTCCTTGAGGGGAAGGCAGCATCCTGCTCCAAGGCTGTACTGTGGTTTCTTGACTGTTCCTGCTTGGTCTCTGCATCCCCTCCCTTTCTGGTTCACAACTGTTAGAACCTGCCCTTAGGAACTCAGGGAAGGCTAACGAGGCTGCATGAGGCCTATTTCCTAAAAACAAGAAACGAGGGACACAGAAAGTCTTGTGCCCCGTAGCCCCACAAGGCTGTGCTCGATTACAAGGGAAAGAAACTAAAATTGTCGTTGCTAGTACCTGCATACTGGGTTATTGTGAGAATTCAGTGAGAAATTCAAAGGAATCCAATCTGCGGTTAGAATTCTTTGGTAACAGGCAACGGAAACTGATTCTTGCTGACTCGAGCAGAAAAGGGATTTCTTTTTGCAAAGTTAGATACCTATGGCATTCAGGGGGAAGCCAAAGATCCCAGAAAGGACGGAGATGAGCCAGAGAAGCAGCTCTGGGGTCCAGCCGGCAGGAATTCAGGGAACGTCCCTTACAGGGTTTCACCATCAGGATCTGTCAGCTCCCACGGTGAACTTAGTGTCACATCATTCAAGACTGAAAAGCGCTGATTGGTCTAGTTTGGGCGGGAACCATGATGAAAAGAGCCAAGATTAGATCTGATTGGTGAGCAGTGTTTCCCCCACATAAAAATGAGGTGCTATTCCTCAGGCTGAACAGAGCCCATGCTTCAGAGGAGGGGGCAGCTTCAGAAGCAGGGCTTGTCTGTGGCTCCACTTCTTGCCTGATGCCATCCTTTCCCCAGGCCAAGGCTTAGGTTTCCATCTTATCACGAATGTCATTCTGGAAAAATGTGCCTTTCTAAACAGTGACTCTCCCCACTGAAATTCTGCATCCCAACCAGAACCCTGGGCCAACCTGTGGTAAGCTGTGGGAGCTCCGCTAGGTCCTGATCGTTGTATTTTTCCTTTTAAGAACTTTGATACTGTCTCCTAAAATATATATATATATATCCCCAAACATATCTAGCACCTAATTTTAAGAACCTGTTGCAGTTTCCCTGGTGGCACAGTAGGTTAAAAATCCAGCATTGTCACTGCTGTGACTTGGGTTGCTGCTGTGGCACAAGTTTGATCCCTGGCCCCAGAAACTTTCCTATGTTGTGGGTGTGGCCAAAAAGAAAAAAAAAAAGAATCTATAGATTCAGGTAATTGCAGTTTCATTCTATAGCCAAATTCAAGAAATAACGATCAAAAATTAATTCATAAACCCTCAATTCTCTTTAATTTGATGTGGTTTTAAAATTTAAATGTAAGGAGTTCCTGCTGGGGCACACAGCAGGTTCAGGATCCAGCACTGTCTCTGTAGTGATGCGGGTTCCGTTCCCAGCCTGGCTCAGTGGGTTAAGGACCCTGCATTGCTGCAGCTGTGGTGTAACTTGCATCTCTGGCTCGGATTTGATCCGAGCCTGGGAACTTTCATATGCTGTGAGTGTGGCCAAAAAATTAAATAAAATTTAAATGTAAACTCTTTTAATATTTCCAGAAAAATGAGGTGCTCTTGAAAGGAGGGTGCATGCTAGACTGGAAAATATAGCCAACGTCTGTATTTATTCTCAGTATTTATTTTTAAGACTTGGACTGAGGCTTCTTCCAGGCAACGAGCTACGGAAGGTGTGTGAGCCTTCCCTGCTCATGACCGTCTGCACAGGATGATATGTACCCTCTTCGTGCAGGAAGTTCCGGTCTGGTCAGGACATCTGAGTGTTCTCTGTTGGGGCTGCCGGTAGCCTATCCTCTGACCTTGGGGCTCTGATGACAGAGGTGCCTTTGCTGCACTGTTGGGATATGTTTGCACAGCCTTCTGCCCCCATTTAGAGAAAAAGCCCGACAGCCTGTCTCTCCAGAATAGCTCTACTGACAGCAGGATAAGATGACGACTTTATTCTCTTCCTCAGCAGGAGGGAGAAGCCGTTTCCCTCCTTTGCTATTAGCAAAGTACGGAGATGTGGGCCCTGGGTAGGCAGTTATCTTATCTCTGAACCTCCTTGGGCTTTTTGGTTGGCTTGCTTTTGTGTTTTCATTAGTTTTAACAGGATATGGTTAAAGCCAGGATGGGGGGTTGGGAACTCCATACAGGCTCACAGTTGTTTTTGTTTCTGTCCTCTGTCCACGGACTAGTCTCTTACGAACTTGAGACATGGTGGCTGACCTGAGGTGGTGGAATCAGCCAGTGAACTGAAGGCTGTGGTTAATTAACTGTAAGATTGCTTGTATGCTTTCGATGACCTAGGGTGTCCAAGCCAAGCACGCTTCGCCAACCAGTCCATTGGCCAGCAGAGAGTTCTCAAGCCCAGCAAACTTTGGGGGTCCTGGGCTGGGTCCTAGGGTGGTGTGGAAGGATGGAGTCCACGCAGCCTGGAGCTGGCTTTTGTTTGCTGAAGCTGATCAGCCCTGTGTGGATAGCAGTGCCTTTGGGATGGGCTCTTGGTGCCAGAGGCAGTAGAAGACAGGATTAGGATCAGCCTTCTTCCTTTTGGGCAGTGGAGTCATAAGCCTTAAAGGAAAACCCGGGTAACAGTTGCTCTGAGGGACATGACCCAGAGCAGGGGAAGCTGCCTGATGAGGCAGCCGCAGAACGCACGCCCGGGTGAGACAGAAGGTAAAGACTAGAATCTTCCTCAGTCTCAGCTTGCACGAGAGAGTCTTGGAGAGAGAGGTACGTAGCCCTGAATGGTTCCAGTTCAACCTAGGAGGGACAGTCTGAACTTTGGGTACTGACCGCTGTGTGGTTTGCATTGTGGGGTCTCTCGCCACTGCTGGCCCTGCTTTCTGTGTGATACAAGGCAGCTGGTTTCCCTCCACAGGACCTCTTTAAAATGCATCCCACCATCAGCCACAGTTTCTGATGGTGGGAGGCGCTGGTCGAGGGCGAGGGGTAGGACGGGGAAAGCATGATTAGAAGGCTCAGCAGAAAGCCAGAAGAGATTCTAGCATATGTATTTGATATAAATATTATAGTTTTACAGAGACATCTAGATCAATATATGCCACATTTCATCTCCCTCTTTGACAAAGTGAGCGCAATGTATTCAGGGAAAGCTGTATAGGATTTTCAATTTACTCTGTATGATTTATTGTGACAGGATAGCTATGGGTTTTCTAAGTTCTTTATACATGTTCCAGTAAAAATGGATATAGTATCTTTAAAAATAAACAGCCCAGAGCTGTGCATTTTACATTGTCTTCCTAGAGTGAGGCTCGGCAGCTAAAGAGAGATCAGAGACCCCCTTGTCCTTGTGGGACGTGATGTAGTCGGATTTGCCTCAGTCCTCACTCTTCAGCTCTTTTTTTTGTTTGTTTTTGAAATGGAGGGAGGAAACAGGAAACTGGATTAGGAAGCTCTCGCAGACATCTAGACAAGATAGGATGGCTAGGCTGGGGGCAGAGAGCTGGAACGCCGAAGGAGGATTCATTAGTATCTGTGTCGGTGGGTGCAGCCCCATCAGTCTGAGCCTCTTCATTTTCCAGTGACTGGCCCCAGGTCACACAAGACACTCCCCCCCAAGCCCTACCAACCCCGGTTTCCTGATTCTTTGCCCAGGCTCTGTACCAGCTGCTTCGGATCAGAAGGCATCAAACCAAGGGGTAGTCTGCCCTTGCTCTGGCATTCACCTTGCCCTGATCTCTGGACCTCAGTCTAAATTTCCATATCAAAGAATGCAGACATTAGACTAAATATACACCAAGTGCCATTCAGATACTAAGACAGATGTGAGAACATGGAAGGGAGCCTGTCGTTGTCACGGATCTCTTTTTCAAAGTCCACCGGTTTTAAGAAGCATTATCTGAGTCTTTTTAACAGTGTGTAGGTACTGGTTCTCATTGAGCTGAACTGAATCTCAGTGGATCTCTGGACGCCTCATTCACTGGAACCTCGGGGAGCTTTGGAAGACCCCCTGTCTATCTTCCTCTCATGCCTCCTACCATAAGTCAGCTCCCGAGGTGATCTGTTCTGAAAGACCCCAGTGGACCTGAGCTCTGAACCTGAAGTTCCAGCTCACCTGGGAAGTTCTGATGTTCCTGGCCCACCTCCAAGAAGGGAGCAGAAGGATTGAGAACAGTGTGTGGGATTTCATTCTGGAAGTGGAGATGGTTGATAAGGGGAGGGACACAGCAGTGTATGCTTAGTGAAGAGGTACCCGTGAGATCCGCACTTGGCAGCTTTCCGCCGAACCCTGATAGAGCTCCTAAGAGTCAAGCATTAATCCTGTTAAGTCATCCTCAACCCCTTGATGCCATGCCCAATCCATGACACGCTAGTGTTACCCAGTCCTAATTCAATCCATCCTGTGTTTACGGAGCCCTTACCCAAACCGGGCATGCTTGCTTATACTAGATGACTAGCTCTTTCCCACAAAATAGCATCGGCTGCTATTTTGGCATTTAAGATGCTTCCTCATGCATCTGAGATGAATCTTTTAGTCTAAGCCCTTAAAATTAGTTTATCCCGATAAAGAGTTGTTCCTACAACTTGACAGAACTTCAAACACCAAAAAGTCCATCACAGCAGGAATAGTGAACCGAGAGGCCAGGCCCTGTAGACATCAGTCATTAAGACTGCCAAGAGTTCCAAGCCAGAACCACAGACGGGACGAGTGTTAGTGCCCTTCATAGCTAACTTTCCTGAATAGTCGCTGTTGTCGGTGGATCATTTAGATTTTTGTGATCTTGTGGATTCATGAGCTGGTCATGCCAAATTGTGTGACTTCAGTTAAAAACTTGGCTTAGTGTTTCTGCTGTTGTTTAGCCTCTGCTGTCTTGAGCTTGCTGGCCTGGCTGACTAGAGGCGGCTAGAAGCTGGTGACACTGCAGTGTGGTGATGCTTGAAGTGAGCCTCGTCCCTGCCCACCCCAGGCCCCAGGATAAGCCTCTCTCCTGGCCCAGGGAGGACCCTCAACCATCCCCTCCACCGTGTGTCCAGCAAGACCTCCTGTTGGCCCAGCCCTGTCTGTTGTGAAGGAGCAGAAGCTGAAATATCCAAGCTTCTGCCCTTTTCACGTCATCACCTTTGTCTTGATGAGCATTAGAGTTGGATACCTGGACCACATCCTGGGCAGATCCCTTTACCCGCTGTGGGATGTCAGGCACTTGACTTCAGGAAACTGAGGTTCAGAGAGGTTATTTGGGAAGAGGCAGATAACGGGAACACGGGGTTGTTTGAGGATGAGGTGAGACTCCAGGAGCCATAGAATACTTTGTATCTGTTACATCCTGATTTACAGATATCACATGACTCCTACCATTTAACCATGCTTACGATGGCCCAGGCTCTTTACTAGACCCTTCACATGTATCATCTATTTAAATAAATCCTCAAGATAACCTCCTGGATCAGGTAACTAGCTCCAGCGCCTCAGAGACTCTGACTTGATAGTTGTAAAATGCAGAATTGGTACCTTGCCTGTGACTGTTTGATTACTTAATATCTGGGCAGAGCTCACACAGGGCTGTCAAAGGATGGATCTCGCGTGGTAGATTTGTAGGTGTCAAGGAGCCCGACAGAGATAATTTTGGATGAGGGTCTTTGGGCCATTCTTCCAGTCGGGCACCGTGAAGCAGCCATCACTCTGCTTCCAAGGAGGGCACACCCTGCTCTTCAATCTTAGAATATTTTCAATTATATTTTCGATCACCAAAGATGCAAGAAATTCTCACTTCTCCGCTCCCAGCAGTAACATCCATCCTCAAACAAATGCCCCTGGGACGTTCGAGAGTCCCCAAAATATTTCTGGAAAATAAAACTCCCCCTTTCACCATCCACCCCTTGCACTCCAGCAGGGCCCCTAGCACTCCCTCTGTTATGGGCCGGTGGGAGCAGATCTGCTAATGCAGATGCTGAGTTAGAGAAGCAGCTTCTCCCCATCCATCAATTCTAACTGCATTCAACATATTCAATATGTGGGCTCCTTGATAACTTCCACTGTATGGAGAACAAAATGGAGGGAAATGATTATTGGCACAAAAGGGGGAAGCCGTAAATCTTCGAATCAGATAGAGGACAGATTGGAACAATATGGGTTCTCCAAGGTTGCCATGATAATGTACCTAATAACTCTTGGGCAAAAAGGCAATCTGCTTTCAATCAATCTCGCTTTTTCTGAGCAAAAATACCAATTCTGTTGAAGGAAGATTTTTTTCCTCTTCCTTTTTGATAGAGACTGCTCTCCACCCCGGAAATCATGCTGTGGCTTAAAGATATATATTTTACAATTGTCTAGAATGGTATTGGACAGCTAGCACCAAAGGAGAAAAGTCAATCCTTTTTTTCTCCTCCCCTCTCCTGCCAACATTTGTCTACTTCTTAAGAGAAGTGAAAGCTAATTAAAGGCTTAAGGGATAATATTGATTGCATTGGAATATATTTTATATGTACCCAGCACATTTTCAACTAAGAGAACCCTGGCTCTTTGTGAGGCGGAATAAATCAGCTGGCTGAGTCTTTGATTCAAGGGTGAGAGGGTGAACTCATCTTCCTTTCCACTTCTCACACATCTGTCCTGGAGATAAATGATCTCAGAAGAGGAAGAGCGAAGGCTGGCAGATGTTCATTCAGTTCTTTGTGTACAGGCTGGGAAGGATGAATGTTCTGACACTTCCCTGGACCTGTCATTGATCTGACTCCAGCTCGGAATGATAACCAGGCTTCTGCTGGGTTAGAACTTTGAGCTTTGCAGTGCCCAGTGCAGGGGGCCGGCTGGGTGGGGTTAACCTCTCGGCTCCCTTGTCTATTGAGTGGGGATGAGTAGCTTGCCCAGAATCACACACACCCTTGGTAGCGGAGCAGGGAATCAAACCTGGCTTCCTTTCGGGAAGAACCCTCGTCACTTGTCCGTCCCATATGGGTGGAGGTAGCCATACTTCGGATTCACGCTGGCCTTATTCTCAATCATGGAAGTTTTTGGGCAGAGAGCATTAGAATCCAGCCCCCCCACACACACACACACCAAACAGCCTCACTGTCATTTGTGGAGAGGTCAGATCAAGAGGGAGAGACCGTTTCTCGGTCTCTTTCTGAACACACTTGGCAAATTCAAAATTAGAAACCTTATTCAGGACATGCATATTCCTTTAGAGCCGGTTTTGTCCATAGAAAGGCCCTTTTGTCACCCACACACAAAAAACATCTTAAAATAAGACCTGATAAAAGTGTCTGTAATCTAGTTGTTCAGTCGACGTCGTGCATTCTGACTTACTCTGTGCTTCAGGAAAGAGTCATATGGGTTTGGGGACATAAAATTTGGGTGGGTGGCCAAGGGACCAGCCTTAACCTAGCAGGTCATGACCAGAGAGTAAAGCGATTATATTATAGCCTTTCTTCTAAGGAGCCAGTTGACAACCTTCCCTTCCCACGAGGGCCTCCGCTTGCCCGACCGCTCAGTGCAGCACCGTAACAATAACAGTCCATAATGGCGATATTATTAACTGCCTTGTGCATATTATTGATTTACTCTTTGTTCTGCATCATTATCCTTTCACCAATGAGTTTACTGCATTATTCTCACATACTTAGTCAAGCACCAAATTACAACGAAAGGGCAGGCTCCTGTAATGGCATCTAATGGAACATTGCATAAGCGATCATCGCTGCCTCCTCTTAGGAGCTGCCTCCAGCCAATGAGCCTTCTGTCTTCTTGGAAAGTGCTCAGGGTAATTATGAAGTGCACGGGACCTGGCCATTCTAAATTTTTCCTACCAGATGACTGTTTCGCCACCTGCCCATGCCACAAAGCCCAGCCAGGGAGTCAGCCTCTGTCACTATCGGCCGGAGGGGCACAGGGACCTGGGCTGAGCCTTTTGCTACAGGCTCTTTCCTGGAAGCCAGCAGGTTCCCTCTCCACATCCAGTCATGGGGTTAACCCTTGCACCAGAGTGCTTATTCCTGATTGAGCATCATATATAATGAATATAAGTGGCCAAAGTGGAGCCCAGTGTCAAAACTGGTCCAGGAGCCCAAAGACAGTGGGAGGCCCTGTTGTTCGGTAGCTCTGGAAGATGGGTTCTTCTGCTCAGGGTGAGCCATCATCTCCAGAAACAGAACCGCCATGACATAAGGCAGGTTCCATTCCTATCCCTTCCTGCTTTTCTCCCCATCTTGAGGTAAATTTCTTTGTCTCTTGTGGAAATCCCAGAAGGCCTGAGGAAGCAGCTGTCCGGGGAGGCGCAGCCTGCGGCGTGATCTCAGATTGCACGGGAGTCCCAGCCCCATCTCGCCCTGAGTGACGCTCACTTACTGTAAAGTGTTACATGCCCCCGTTGTCGGAGGAGTTATGGCAGAAAAATGCAAAATTTCCTTTTTACGGCTTATGGCCAGCAGAGCCCATAACGTGTCAAGCCGCACATTAGCCACCCTGATAAAAGTCCGCTTTCTTACACACAAAATCATCGTTTCAGCAAGATTTGTTATCTCATTACCTGATAAGCTCTATGTCATAAACCAGGACTCATTCGGTAAATCTCCCGGAGGAGGACGCTTTGTGGGCAAAAAGGGAGAGATATGAATCTGCAGGGGACCTGATAATGCAGCATTTAAGCACAGGCATAATGTCACTTATTGTTAAATGCATAAAACCACTTGGCCAAACGGTTGGGCTTTTAATAGGATTTTGTGCAGCATCAGGTGAGAAGCCATATGCTTTTCTGTTGAGGAGGCTCTGAGCGCCTTCCAGCCTCGCTGCTTTGCCTCGCCGCCCTCTGGGGAGCAGAGCTGGGCTTTATCGAGGCCTCCGCAGAGGCCGTGGTGCTTCTCTGCAGCTGTGCGCTTCCTGTGTCTTGTGGGGGCGTGGGGGGGGGGTGGCGATGCCGGGTCACTCCTGGGCCGGCCTCACCTAACTGGCCTCTCTCATTCAGGCACATTGTGGTCTGCGGACACATCACTCTGGAGAGCGTTTCCAACTTCCTAAAGGACTTTCTGCATAAGGACCGGGATGATGTCAACGTGGAGATCGTCTTTCTTCACAAGTAAGAGGCCCCTGCTCTTTCAAGACCCTCCTCCCAACCAGGCCCGGCGAGGGGGACTCCTGGGGCGTCTGTAGGAGGGCTGGGTGGGGGAGGTCTCGGGGGCAGGGTGGAGTTGCATCAGCCACCATTCCCACTGGCCTCACGAGAGGAGGACCTGGAACCGATGGAAAGGGAAGTGACACCCTCTTTCAAAGATGAGAGCAGCACCTGCCCCTGTGGAGGAGATGCTGGAAGATGGCAGTGGGATCCGTTATGGGTCAGACACATCATTACTCTCCCCCCAGCTGTCTGGATCTGTGTGATCCGGGTGTGTCCACAGTGTCTGATGTGGAGGACTAGCTGCGTGGTGTGGCTTCTTTATGACTACAAGACTGACATAGAGACCAAGCGAGACACAGACATAAGAGGAAGCAAGGTGCAAGGTACTAATAAAAGAAACAACAGCTGATGTTCCTGGAAGCCTTCAGCGTAGGACGTGGTACTGGTCACCACACATACCATCTCTTCTTAAATCAATAGAGGGAGGAAAAAGTGTGTGCTCCGCTCAGAGTACATTCTGAATCCTGACTCATCCAATTACTGAACAAGCTGTTCAACCTCCCCAGGCCTCAGTTTCCACATCCGTAAGATGTGGAGATCAAAGCGGTTTCTAGCTACCTTCTTGGGCTATTGTAAGAATGAAAAGAAGTAACCCATTGAGAGCTTACAGAGCAGAATCAGGCACACAGTAAGTGTTCAATAAATGTTAGCTGTTATCATGAGAGAGAAAATACATTAGGCCACAGAGTGAACTTAAGAGGTAGGTCTTATCGTGTTTGTCTTATGGGTGAGGAAAGCAAGGTATCTCTCTCTGCTCAGTGCCGTTGAGATTCTTTGCTTGATCCCCTTTTAGGTAAAAGTCCGCCACAGGGATGGAGAGTTGGGGGGCTCTGCCAGTGTTGATCTGGGTGGCACCATCTTCTTTTACGGAAATGGGGCCAGCATGGGGCCAGTCTTAACCTCACCCTGTCAAGGGACAAAACTCACATGTTGGTGTTGGTTCCATACAAGGTTGACACCCAGGACTCAGTCCTGCTCTGAGATCCCCCTGAGGCTGGCTCCCCTATAGAGGTTCTGTGCCGTCTTCTTCCTTTCCTGAATATGATGCTGGCCACCCCCTTGGAGCACCAGCATTTTTGTTCTTAGCAGTGACTTCTGCAAGTTCTGAAAAGACCAGTCAGGCCATGGGCACAGGAGCAGAAGCCATAGATCCAGTTCATCACTTAGCTATTGGTGATCAGCTGTGGGGCTCATCCTGTGCTGGGCGTTTGGAAGGGTCAAGACAAGTACAGTGTATAGAATAGCGTAAGGGTTCTACCCTCATATAGTCTGGGCATTTCAAGACAAGCACGTGTGCAACATTTGGAGCACAGCATGGGTCCTACGTTAACTGACTCGATCAGTTTCATCAAGTGGCAGAATAACACAGGGGATCTGTATTGGGGAGAGACCACCTCTCCTTCTGTTACCAGGGCCGGGGGGCTTCCTGAAGGAGGCCAGACTGGTAATGGATCTAGGAGACGGGTTGAATTTGTACAAGCAGCTGCTTTTCTCTTACCCATTGCTTTAATCTGAATCAACAAGCTGGCTGCTAATCCTTCGTTTGCTAGGATTCACCTTTGGGTCGCCAGTGCCTGCCTTGTAATAGATGACCCAGATAATTAACCTCCCGAAGACTTGGATTAATAACATACCTTCCTCTAGAGTTTTTTTGAGGTTTAAATAAGTTACTAGTCATCAAGTGTTTAGAATGGTGTCTGTCCCGTAGTAAACGCTCAAGAACATTAGCAGTTATTATTTTTACTGAAGACGACCTAGATGGTAGGCAAGGGCTGATTAACTCAGTCCGTGGCACCTAGTAGGTTCTAACTAAATGTTGTCTCCCAGTGCTTAGTGCAGTACCTAACAGAGAATAGGTATTCTTCATCTCTGAATGAATAGGTCAACCAATGCTTTAAGCCTTGTCCTGCAAAGGGAAAGATGGCTATGTACCTCCGAACTAAGAATGATGAATAGTGTACACATGCGTGAATCAAGAACAGTATCAGGAGTGAATGACCTCTGTGTGTGACTGGCCACAGGTGACTTTTTTGATCCGGGCCCTGGGGGTGAAAAGTCCAGGCGGTAGAGAAGCAGGGAAAAGGCTTTTGACAAAGCAGCCAGCAGGAGACCGTCAGGAAGACCTTTGGCGCGTCCCTGACACCACAGCCTCAGTCTCTCTCTTCCTAAAACAGGAATTCTGTTCGTAATGACGTTGAAGATGTTTTGCCCTATAGGCTTTACGGAGACTTTGTAAAGGTTACGAACCTCTTTATTTTAACGCGGTACTGGTTTTGGTTTTCCATCGAGCGCGAGCCTTTTATTCTCTGAGTGCGAGCCTTTTATTTACGGCAAGAAAGGGGGCTGCCTTGAAGGTGAAAGCCTTTTTTCCAGGTCTCTCTCAGTGGAAATGGAGGGGAGGGAGGCCATGGAAGCCGAGAACCTGGGACTGTTATATTAATGCCCTTTTCTTTTCTCCTTGCACAGCATTTCCCCTAACCTGGAGCTTGAAGCTCTGTTCAAACGACATTTTACTCAGGTGGAATTTTATCAGGGTTCAGTCCTTAATCCACACGATCTTGCAAGAGTCAAGGTAAGAAGGAAGAAGGCACTTCTGCTTTCACTTTACTTGGGGTGAAAAGACGTGGCTCTCAGGGTGGCCTAGAGTCACCTCCAAACCCCTAATGCAATAAATCAGAGACTGCCAACCTCAATATCACCCTTGCACCCATTCTAGGCCTTTGTTCCACTGGCACATGGCCGACCATCCATAAACATTCCATACTTGAACTAGTCGTAACACGCTAGACATTGCTAGTTCTCTCAATATCAGCACTGCTAAATAAGGTAGACCAGTTGTATGGACTCAATAGTCTCACGCATAACATAATGATCGAACATTTCCCATCCTGAATACTTAAATTGGACTCAGCATAGCTCTGAAATCTGTTATTTTCATCAGAAAAGAACATTAAGGGTAAAGTATAAAATAAAGTTTAAGCAAACCATAAAACATTTTGAGCTTCCTTTTTTTCCTCACCAAGGACTAAAGGTGCAAAACTACACATGGAGGCATCTGTGAGCACTTGGCAATGGGCTAATCTCTCTTTCTAGAACGTGCTAAGTTAGAATCTTCTTATTAGGCATACCTAAGGCTTATGGGGGAAGGGATACAGCAAAACGGCATCTTCTACCTTATTCATTTTATATAGATTTAAGCATACTCAGTATTTGCATGCCAGTGGATACAGATTTATATTATGCATCCACTGACATCAAAATGCTTGCTGTGGTCATCGCACAATTCAGTAAATAATGTAATTGGCAAATAGGAATAAGCCAAAAGGACTTGGGTAAATTCTTTGCTTTATAAAAGAAAACTGGAGACAATTTGTGACATACCATGGGGGAAATTCTGCCCTCCTACCACATGGAGGAATGATCTGTTAAGTACAACATCCCAAGCAGGACAGACCTGAGCCAGCCTGGGAATTCTTATGCTTACAGAGGCCAGTTCATCTTAATATTATCCAGACATGATCCAAGTTATGTCTAATGTGAAATCCTGTGAGAACTCGGGAAAAATAGTTGTTGTTCATGGACCTAATTTAGATGCGAGCAATCCTTAGCACGACTCATGATCCTCTCAAAGGAATAAGTCTCTCTTGGCACGCATGTTTAGATAAGTCGGTAGGCTGTATCTTGAGGTCATCGGTAACACATCATTTCAAACACGTACATTTGTTGTCTTTTGAATATCTGAATGCTAATTGAATGCTAAATAGTACTGAGCTGTCATCTGAGTTAGGGGTCTTTTAGGGGTCTTATTTTCTCCTACTCCATGGTTACGGTGTGAAAACGGTTAGATGAAGGACGTTGGAGTTTAAATTTCTGAACCCCCAGTGACTCAGTTAACTTGGTAGCCTGAGAGAAGGGCTTTCACCCATCTAATGCCACTTCCCAAGTGGAAAAATTAGGATGATGGTGCAACAGTGGGGAGAGGTGGAGAGGGGTTTGAAAGACTTTATTAACTGTTATCTCAAGGAATCTGGAAAGCTTGCATGTAAGAGGCTAGGCAAAATGAAAAGTGTAATTATCAAGGTACGTGTTGTCCCCTCCAATAGCAGCAAGATGAAATGTTTATACCATAACAAGAACTTGCAACGTACACTCGTGACAAACTATAATCTCTCAGGATTATTTTTTTTTCTTTCCTTGCCAAGCACTAGGTTCCCCAAGAGCTGTCAACAGAGAGAGATTGCAACCAAGCATGGCTATTTATATGTTTGTGTTCTGTGATTTTCCTTTTGGTGTCTTAGATAGAGTCAGCAGATGCGTGCCTAATCCTTGCCAATAAGTACTGCGCAGACCCTGATGCTGAAGATGCCTCCAACATCATGAGGTAAGCTTGGGGAGGCTGGGAGGCTCTGGGCTGGCTATTCTGCGGCTACTTCCTGCCCTGTTGGGTCCTCTGCAGAGAACTGTTTCCTTGGGATCTTCTTTCGTCATTAGCCACCCTGCAGCTTGCCACCTGCATAGGCCCAGGGTCAGGGGAAATTGAGGCTGTGGTGGGTACAGAGGGCAGTGACACAAGGCATCCTCATTCAAAAGCCCATCCTTAGAAGATGGGCGCTCTGGGGCTCACAACCAGTCTGGGGGAGAGATGCTTTAGACAGGACTAGTAAGGAAAGACAGATTTCATTGGGCATAGGTCTGAAATAGGGTGCCATGTTTCCCGAGGGGGGAACGGGTGTGACAGCTCTGAACTGTAAATGATTTCATTCCTGGGGGATTTTGGGAAGTAGTTCTTGGGTGTCCTAACTAGGGGACAGTGCTGCTCATATCACGTGGACAGAGGTCAGAGATCCTGCTCAATATCCTACAATGCACAGGGCTTCCCCCACCCCAGCAGGGCGTTATCCAGCCCCAGGTGTCCATAGTGCAAGGTGTCCACAGAAGCCCCATGTTGGAGCTTTTGAAGTGTGTCTATAGCACATAGATTAACATCTCCCTCAAAGAGGAATTTGTTGACCATTGACCTTGTTTCAACCAGTTTCCCAAAGGAAATCCTTTTCTTCACTAAACACCTCCTCAATGCTTTTGGTACTGATATGAATTTCTAAGATAATGTTCTGGAGAAAGTTTCTCGACCGTATTTGCCTGCGGGTCACCCCTGCCCCCAACACACATACTTTTTTTTTTTTTAACAGAAGATCCCCTGAAGGGGAGCGCACTCTTAGGAAAACCCTGCCCGGTGCCTTTCCCGCCAACGGGCTAGGCTCATCTAAGGCCATTCTCTGGCCGACTCCTGCTCCCCATTCTCTTTTCATTTCAGAAGAGAATTGTTCCATTTTGGTTCTTTCCATAGACCCATATTCCAGACATCTCGAGGCCATGAAATGTCTAGAAAGTGAAGGTATTTTGCTCTAGAGAGTTATAGCCCTTTTGGATTCTTCTCTTCCGCAGCATAAATTGCAGAAGAGTTAGGAGAGCTGGGAGGGGATAATAAAGAAGAGAACCTTCTGGAGAAGAGAGGAACTGAGAGAAAACATTTCACTCCCACTAAATTCCCAGGAACTCTTGCCTAATTGTGAACAGCTATCCCTTGGATGGAGACCAAGATTCCCCTCTCCCTGCAGCTTGGTTTTTCTGTGGCCTGAGAATTTACTTGAGGTGCAGGGCAGGGAATTTGTCTTTGCACCATTCCAGGGCTCACCTCTCCTTTGCTTTGCTTCGACTCAGTGGCCCCAAGTGACATGAGCTTTCCCATCAGTAAGGTGGGGGAATTCCTCTGGAGCACGTCCTCCCCTCAGCATCTGGTCCTTGTGTCTGGCAAGCAACATCTGGCAGAGCGCTCTCTTTCCACTCGCTTTCCTTTGGCACTGTGCTTAGTGCAGTCCTCGTAAGGAAGTCGATGCATGATCTCTTGTGACCACTGGGCTTGCCAGGATGCAGGAAGATGGTGGAATGGGGACCTGCTTCCCCACCTGGGCCTGTCCCGTAACTCGTCACAGCTGGGAAGTGACAACAGAGGCCCCAGCTCAAGGTGCATCAGTTGGCCCTTTCCTTGAACTAGGATTTCCAGCCTTCACAATTATGTGTGCTTTGAAGTGATAAAAATGTAGCCTTTAAGGAACATGGTCTTCATTGTTTCAAACGGAAAAGCTAAAAGAAAATGAAACTTAATGTTTCGACCCCCACAGAGAAATTTGAGGCTGGCACAGCCTTTTTTTTTTTTCCCCCCAAAAGTGAATAATTCAAATGATAATAGCTTTGAAGTGGGCATTTCTCTTAATCACAATATTTTATTTAAGCCCTGTTGGCAGTAAGGTTAACTTGAAGACACGCAGGTTACCCGGGTGATTGGCATGATGCCAAGGCACACAAATGATCGAACCATGGTCCTGTGAGAAATGTGGCTAAGCCCTCCATTAACCGGAACCAGAACTAAGGCCCAGGCAGCAAAAGGAAAGGGGAAGCTCAGGGTTAAAAATGGGCTCTGTCTTTCCCTTATTTGTATAATCCTCCTTTCTTCTTAGTTTAATGAGACCAATCTGCCCCTTTTGAAATTAAAATGTCAAAGATCCATTTGAAATGAGCTAATGCAGAAAACTGGCTGATGCTGTGAACTGAATTCCTAAGGCTGACAGGACTCAAAGTCCTTGAGTTATAAGCATGGGCCGACACAACACTTTTTCAAAAAATAAAATGAAATCCTTCAAGTGCAAAAGCCCAGGGTGAATTTGTGACGGGAGAGCCTTCTGCGTGATCCATTTCCTAAATTCACAAGTGGTAGCTTTTCAGACAAAGCAGCTCCCTGGCCACCTTCTCTCCATCTTTGTACAAAGGGGGAGAAAGCATAGAGCGTTTCCTGGTGGGAAGTTTGTGGGGGTGGCCATGATAAATGTACTTGCATTTCTGATTAGGCTTAGGAGGTGGGCCTTTCTGTGGAATTCCATTCTTTCGCCTTCCTTGTCACAGAAGGAAATGTACAATGTCACCTTCTGACAGAGTCGGTAATGACAAAAACCATAACTTACACGTGGAGAGAGCTTTTAATGATTTCAAAGCATTTTCACATCTGGCTTTTCATTTGCTGCTCATACCAAGCCTGTGAAATACATAAAGCAGGTACTATGGCCCCCACTGTCCAGATGAGGGAACCGTCACAGAGGACCTGGGGATTTCCTGAAGGTCACCCAGTTTGTTAGTATAAGAGCTGGGACTGGAATGCAGGTGTTTTCTGTTTCCCTGCTCCAGGTCCTTCCCTTTACAGCACAGTGATTGTCCTGGGGAACAGAAAGGAGGATGGGGGCTTGGGGGGTGGGGTGGGCGCAGGGCAGGCAGTGGTTAATACTAAGTATGGACTGCGAGAGGTTTGGGGGAATTTTCCAGCAGACCATGACTTCTGTGGCAAGGCCTTGGCACTTACCTCTCGCCAGCATCAAAGTCATCATTTAGATGCTATTTGCTCTCAAAGGCTGAGTCCTGGACCCTCATCCTAGGAGCCCTGCTCAGAAATCATTTTTGTGAGAGAGGCCATGTGTATGTGACAATTAGAATCATTTGTCAGGCTGCTTGTGTGATTTGTCACTGTTGTCTCCTGTTGTTAACTTGGAGCACTGGCATCAAAGCAAAGTGGTTCTGGGCTCCTCCCTAGGGTACATGAGATTGCAAACCTCTGTTGGTCCCATGAGTTGAGCTTGCTTTATTTAGATGGCTATGTAGGTGTTAAGTCCAAGAGCCCCGCATCAGAACCTCCACCCCCAGTTCGCACATGCCATCACCAAGGCACCACAGGACCTCTCTCTTCTTTCACGCCCAGGACATGGTCTGTGCCTGTTCTGTGATTTCTTTCTCCCAAGACCATGGGGTAAGGCAGTGGAAACAGTTTAACTTGGCCCGGTGCCTGCAGCCCTTCTGAAGGCCCTGGCTGCTGGCCCCGCATTCACTCCCTTTGGATGGAATCAAATTAATCTTCCCATCAGACTCCACGGGTAAGGCAGACCCTGGCTCAACTTTCGTTCTTTTCTTTTTCAGAGTCATCTCCATAAAGAACTACCATCCCAAGATCAGAATCATCACTCAGATGCTGCAGTATCACAACAAGGTAGGGCAGTGAGAGCCGGTCCCAGGCTTAGAGGTACACGCGGAGATCCAGGCTCTTCCCCCTCACCTGATAGCTGCACACGACACCGCCCCCACCCCCACGGATATAGCGAAGTCCTATTTTGTGCCCTCAGGGCTTTTGCAGTCAAGGTGTGGAGTGTCCCAGGCAAGTGATGACACTTTTCTGTCTGAGACGAGGTGAACTTGGGGGGACAGTCCACGTGTCGGGTGGAGAACCTGGGACATGGCCCCCTCAAATGCAAGATGTGAATCTGCATGGTTGGATTCAGGAAAATAATTGGCTATCCAGAGATTAAACGTAAAGGAATTTTCCTAGTATTACATTTTATGGCGGCATCAGAAAGAAAACGGACATTGGAGTCTATGCTATTTCCCTGTGATGGCTTCTCTGTAAACCGGAGTCCTGTCTCTCATTCAAAGGCAAGGCCCCTTCACTTGGCCCGTCAGTAAACTCCCAGGAAAACAGCACTGGGGGAGGGAAGGTGGCATCTTTCTCTGTTTGGTATGGAACCAGTTATGAGAAACCAGAAGTGGCTCAGTACCTGCAACCAGGTGTCCTGTCTGGACAGAACAACTCCCTGCTGGGTTGTGAGTGAGTGTGTGTCCCATCTTATGGGCCATCTTCCCTGCAAAATAGGCAGTCAGGTGACCCAGAGGAGACCCCATTGTGCCAAATGCACCAGTGCCATGTCATTATTTCTTAATTGCTGGCAAGCGCCATCCCGTTTTGTTATGTGGAAGGCCATCGGAGGCGTTGCTGAGTGGAGCCTGCTGTCGGTGACTGGCCTACCGCTCGGGCTGCTGCCCGCTGCTGACTGCTGCCCAGCCCTTCCAGGTGGTTGCATCGTGGACTGTGCTGTGCCCCAGCCAGTGGGTTTGGTGGTGGGCACCCAAGGTCACGGTGTCCTGTTTGTCTCTGGAAAACCCAGAAGAAATAAAGTGAGGGTATGGGTAACTCACCAGCATCAATCTGGAGAAGTTTCTTTGACAGCAGCCCCTGTAGGTAGAGGTGAATTTTATTAGTAAGGCTGTGGCTAGTGACAGCTCCCGAGGCAATAAACTCTCCTTCTTTTCCTTTGTGATTTGAAACTTCATTTAGTGTGGGAGTGCTTTAAGCCGTTGTTTAGATTTTTGGCTGAATTTAGATTGAATAGAAAATTAACGTTGTATGTTTAGAAAGGGATGTCAGTTCCTTTTTTTCTCCTTCCAATGAGTGCTGATGCAGCATCTTCAAGGAATTAAGGAGGATTTCGGCTATGTGATTCTTGTCAAACTCAAAAGTAGTTCAATGGATCTAGGAGCCAGATGGTACCTGGTCAGTATTCACATGATCAGAGCAAGCTGAATATCTTTCACAGGCCTCCGCCCTGTAATTATTCAGCAACGGTGATGAAGACATCAACTGACCAATGGTAATTTGCCTACAACATATTTTGTTTAGAATCACCCCAATCTATTTGGGTTCCACAGTTAGGAAAATCCACTTAGGTGGCTCTGCACTTATAAGACATGTGAGGGTGCAACGGACCTAGTGACTTTGTTACGGGGCTCTTTTCTCTATTATTTCCTTTTTTTTTCTCTTGTAGAGAAAGAACAGAAAGTCTGCTGTTCGTTATTTGCCATTTCATTCCTTGCAGAATTGCATAGAGACTTTCTTCACCTTGCTTTCCAGTTTTGCTGTCTTTTAAAGGTCTCCTTCCCTTACAATATTTTTCTTCCTCTCTTGGAACTTTCTTTTCACCCACAGCTAGATGCCCAGAGATCTCCATCCGTTAAAACTTGCTTTTGGGAAAGAACCCAATACATGCATGTACACTTATATCACTGTCAACTGATTCTACATTCCATAAAGGGATGCCAGACTTAAACTTTAAAAAAATTTCAATCCCCTGGGACCTAACGATGGTGGTAGTCTAGAACCTAAAGGGAGGTAGGAAAACTGTCTTCTTTCTTTCCATATAAAATTCATCCCGAGTTTGTCATCTCAGACATATGGGTCGTATATTTATGGTTTTACGCTTTGACATCCATTATCTCATTTAGTCCTTATCTGACCATCTGTGCATTTTAGCATCCCAGTGTGACTTCAGTCAGTGGATCAAAGCTCTGTCCCAAAGCATCTCTGGTGGGTAGAAGTCGTGGTCACTTGGTAGCCAGTGAGCTACAAGGCAGAACTGCCAACTGCCCCTTTCTTGTCATATAGAGCCACCGCCTGGGGAACCAAACTGTGGCTCCTCTGCGCGGGACTTAACAGAAGGATTGATATTCTCCAAAGTGGATCTGTTTACTCTGAGTAGAATTCACACTCAGCCTCACCATCTCCTAATATGGAAAGGATTAGAAAGAAAACATGGCACATGTTCTGATTTGAGTGCAAATGGCTTAAACCTCTTAGGGAAAAAATGGTTTATGACATCTTGGAAAAGTGTCAACTCCTGATGATTTAGCTATTAATGGACTTTAAAAATTTTCCCAGCAGACTCTAGAGAAAGAGGTCTTTGTCTCTGACCTGAAGCCAAGTCCCAATGGCCCAATGGAGAGGCAAGCTCTCGAGGTTTCTCACTGTAAACCCTGACACTTGAGCAGGAGTGTTGAAGTGTTGTTTCTGAGAAGACTTTCTTTCTTCGTCATGGTGGCTTCCTCAGAGTTGTATGTGTAGTGAGAGATGGAACTGGGGCTGGAATTCATCTCTGCTGGCTTCCCAGGACAGCCAATTTTCACCTTCCTTTCATCTCAAACAGAGGGAAGCCCCGGTCCTGTTCATCCCGCTGATTGTCCATGTCAGAGAGGACGAGTCTCCAGAATTCTGTGTAGTGACGCTGGCCTCATCCAGTGGACCCAATTTCCCCTCAAATGAAAAAGAACAGAGTTGCCGGAAACAGACAAGCTGAGTTGCTGGCTCAGTCTCCCTCTTCATTTTGTGCACACAGAATCCCTCCCAGCCTTGGGCATGCCCTTCCCCATGATTGAAGATCTGGTGGCCAAAAAGGGAGGCTGAGAAATGAAACAAACTTGACTTTTCCATGTAATACCATGTAAAATATCTCTAAGGAACTCAATACCAGATGGAGACACTAGAGACCCTAGACCTAAAATCCTGGATTTCATACCCTGCATGGCACATGGGGATGTGAGACAACATCTTGTTTGTTTGTTTGAAGGTACCCTGAAGGTTACGTGGTGTCTGTCTGGGGCTCGGACCACCCGCATTTCCTTTCTCCCTGGATGGTTTACTTGTTGATGACTTGGGTTTAATTACTCCTCATTCTTCTCAGATGAGGTTCATGCAAATGAGTATTTCACCACATAGGCCCCGTGTATGCTCCACGAGATGCCAGGGAGGTAAAGGGGGAAAGTGGCCTCCTTAAGCCAGTGAGATAGGGAGAGAAGTGGGGTAAAGAGCCGGGCTCATTGCTGGAATGGAGTCCGTGATGTGGGAAGCTCTCTGATATTCGGCTGGACAGAAATTCCCATCTGCTCCAGCCCACACATAGGATTTTAACTGCTCTTGTCAGGGAGGATGGAGTCTGCTCTCCCAGGAGTAAACATTGCGGGGCTAAGACTCTACAGATTCTTGTAGAACCGGATTTTCCAAGACGGGTTTTCACAAGAGTGGTTATTTCTGAAAGACGAGTAGGGAGCTAGTGGACTTGCCCTTGAGTTCACGGCGGAGTCTTCCATCCCCTTCTAGTAGCATACCTACCATATACAGTCCTGCACGTGAGGGGAGGCCTGCTCGGTGCCCCTTGCTTCTGCTGATACCTGGAGAGAAACAGTGTCTCAAGGCCGTAGAGTCTTGGCAATAGCAGGAGCCAAGAAGGACTCTGACTCAACCTTTTGTGCAAAGCAAGAGTCTGTCCACTGAGGCCTGGAGAAGCACATACTGAGTTCTGGGGACAAAGACCTTGTATTTTTGGAGGCAGCTTTCTCTGTTTATTCGATAAACCACATCCTTAGAAAGTTTCTAAAAAAAAAAAACAAGCCAAAAAAACTGCTTTCTTGTAATGTATACCAGTTGGTCCTAATCCTGGCCCCTGGAACAAGGCAAGACAAGCCTAATCTCCCCCCATCACAGCAGGACCTGAGGTCCCAGAGGTAACCACCCTGTCTCTCTGGAAGCGTGGCCCTTCTTCAGGCCAAATGCTGCTGTTCCTCGAAAGATGTTTTCTACAACCCACATCTCCTCTTGTGCTTGTCATTTTTCTCTGGGAGTTATTCAGTTATCAACTTCCCTTTTTAAATCTGATTGTTACAACTGGATCAAGTGCTGGGGACTGGCTTGACCTGTTCACAACAGAAGGAAACATTCATCTTTCTTGTGACCTAGAGACCATTTCTAACAAGCTAGCGTTGGCTTTCTCTGTCATCTGTCACATGGTTGGCTTTTTTTCGTTGTTGTTTTTTTTACTGTCCCTTTATGTCTGCTGCCAAGTTTAGGACTTCTCATTTTGAACTAATATAACTGATTTTTTCTTTAACCTAAATGCTGTGCTTGACAAAAAACTCTTGAAAAAAAAATTTTTGTTTTTGCCCATTTTTCCAATTCTGGAGAACTTTTGAAGCTTTTTTTAAACCATAATTTATTGATTGATTTTTACGTCTTTATTATAGTTGATTTACAATGTCCTGTCAGTTCCTACTGTACAGCTCTGACCTAGTTTTATATATATAAAGTAATATATATAAACTATATATAAAATTATGTATATATAAAATATACATACAGCTAAGTGACCCAGTTTTTTATGTATATATTTTATATATTTTTTCTTTTTCTCACATTATCCTCCATCATGTTCCATCACAAGTGACTGGATATAGTTCCCTGTGCTAAACAGCAGGACCTAATTGTTTATCCAGTCCAAATACGATAGGTCTCATCTACTAACTCCAAACTCCCAGTCCATCCTATTCCCTCCCCCTCAGCAACCACAAGTCCGTTCTCTAGGTCCATGAGTTTGTTTCTGTTCTGTAGATAGGAGAACTTTTGAATCTTGATTCTTTCATCCTATGTATCATCTATGACTTTGCTTCACACCACGTAAAAATAATTAGATGAGCATGCCTCTGGGTGCTTATCTCTAGGTCCGAGTTCACTGTTGAATAGCATCAGTCCATCTGCAAGAGATTGTAACATGTCTGCACTGCGATGTGCCCAGTGATTTAGGGCAGTGCTTCTTGAAATGTGGTTCCTAGCTCAGCAGCTCTGCATCACCTCCAACTCGTTAGAAGTACAAATTCTCCAGCCTTACCCCACTTCCAAAGAACCAGAAACCTTGGGAGGGGCTGACAGTTTGGGTTGCTATAAACCCTTCAGTTGATTTTGATGCCCAAGCTTAGGAGCCACTCACTGGGCATGTGGGGAAGGCAGATGAAAAACTAAGATCCACAGGCGTCCGACGGTCTTAGAGGTTTTTTGAGGAGCCAACGTAGAACAACCTGGCCAGACCTCCTAGGACAGAGGGACTCTGTCACAAGAGTCCCTCTGGACTCTCTTTGGCTAAATGACAAAGCCAAGGGGAGGTCGCAGGCTTGGTGGGTACAGAAGCCATGTTCCAGAGACTAAAGTCTGATGAACAGAAGAGCTGAATAAAGCAGGAAATGCCAGACCCAGGCAAGGGAGAGAAAGGCCAAGTCTGGGTGACCCCCGAGCAGTCGGGCAGCGCTGCCATTTCCCAGAGGACATTTTAAACAATTGAATGCTTAACAAAGGAAGGCCTCATACCTGTTTTTGTTTCCACAGGCCCATCTGCTAAACATCCCGAGCTGGAACTGGAAAGAGGGGGATGATGCAATCTGCCTCGCCGAGCTGAAGCTGGGGTTCATCGCCCAGAGCTGCCTGGCTCAAGGCCTCTCCACCATGCTCGCCAACCTCTTCTCCATGAGGTCATTCATAAAGGTAACGTCTTGTCCTATTAGAGCGCATTAGCCCCGGATTCAATTTGTCGTGGGGTTGAGTAGAGAGCACAGCTTAAACTCAAAACAGATCGACAGGCTTTAACCACTTTGGTTAAGGAGGAATTCCTTGTTCCAGACTTAGGCACGAGGCCAACTTCTTTCAAAATTATGTTTTTATTTTTATTTGGCACATCCACGGCCATTAAATGATTGTTCAAAGCCCAATCCTCTCTTTTTTTAGATAAACCACATGTTTATCTATCAACAAAGCCTCCGCTGTTAAAACAAAAATATGATTTATATACATTCCATATGGTACCGGAGCGCCTAAAGAAAAGAATTATCATTTTGCTCCTTTACATCAAGTGGCTGGTGGACCTCTCACTGTGCAGATAAATGCAGACCATGTGTTTGTGCTGAAGCCCAAACCCCAACAACATAATTCATTTATTTATTTCTGCACAATCAAGGAGGCCAGCAGGGCTGACATGCCATGGTTGTTTGAATGGAGAGTGAAAGGAGGAACTGAGTCCTTGGCAGTGGAGCCCTTTACGCCGTGAGACGGGTAGTCTGGACATGCTCATCTCCCAGTCAGCGAGTCACCCACAGGGCTGACTGGACAGCTGCTCCCAAGTCCCCAAACTGGCCCCTACCTGCTGGACAACTCAGACAAAGAAAGACCCAGCTCTGTCCTCACAGGCCAGGCCAGGAGCATCTCTGGGACATTAAGGCGAGGTTCCAGGACCCCACTCAGGGGGCTTTTGGGGCTCTTAAGGATGGCACCGGTCCTCATCCTTGGCCGGTGAGCAGTCCTCATCCTTGGATTGCTCTTGGCCTAGACAGTCAAGGTCACAAACCAGTTCAGTAAATCCTGTCTAGTCTGGGCCCCCCTTGGTTCGGCATTGGTGGCCTTTAGCTCAAGGTGTCTGAACTTATATTCCCCTCCCTGTTACTCATTTATTTTATTTTACTTTTGTTTTTAGAGCTGCACCCATGGCATATTGAGGTTCCCAGGCTAGAGGTCTAATCAGAGCTACAGCTGCCGGCCTACACCACAGCCACAGCCATGCGGGATTCAAGCCACATCTGCCACCTACACCATAGCTCATGGCAACGCCAGATCCCTGACCCACTGAGCAAGGCCAGGGATCAAACTTGCAACCTCATGGATACTAGTCAGGTTAGTTTCCGCTGCACCGCAGTGGGAACTCCTGTTATTCATTTATAGACATTCCCCTTCTGGCATTACCGGTGGTTG
The DNA here is from genome assembly GCA_004024745.2 of Catagonus wagneri. NCBI lineage: Eukaryota > Metazoa > Chordata > Mammalia > Artiodactyla > Tayassuidae > Catagonus > Catagonus wagneri. Next base: position 8,760,338 of record PVHT021183726.1, read on the forward strand.
AAGTGGGAAATCAGAGAGTACCAGCAGATCCTGCAAAGGGGGCAGAAACTCTGACTCGGAATCTGTGAGATTTCCAACCTCTTGCTGCTCTGATTGCTGTGTCTGCCACTGGCAGCTAGTTATTCGGTGGAGTGGGGACATGGCCTTGGACGCAGGGAGAGGGATGGCTGTGAAGGATAGAGATGCAGGAGTTGGACTGACTCCACGGCAGGGCCCACCCTTGGCCTTCACGTGTTGGGTGACTTAGAGCATGGTTTTTCCCTAGGCCCTTGCCTTCTGGACCCACCCCTCTTATATCATTTAGTCAATTGATAGTTAACGTCACACAAAAGAACAAATTATTTTGGAGTTCCTTCGATCACTTCACCAACGGATGCTTTGATTAAAAAGGCCTTTACTTACTATGTGCGCAGAGACCTCAGCTCTGCAGAACTCCTGGCTCAGACCCAGCTCATGACTAGGGACATGGCTTTTGTTTAAACGGCTTCTTTAATCCAGGCTGCCGGTCCCCTGCCTGGATGCAGCTGAACGCAGGCAAAGTGGAGGCGGCAGCGAGGGCTCTGTGGCTGGACTTAGAGAGAAGCCTGAAGGCCACATGTAGCCTGGTGTCTTCCAGGCTCTTACATTTAGCACAAGGAGCCCAGACCTGGATAAAGGACTGTCGCCAAGAGAGCGCCTCTGGTTCATCCAGCCAAGCTCTGGTAGTTTCTTCCTGCAGGGAACTGCCCACAAGACCAGGCACGTGGTCTGAGGACTTGGGCTCTGCTTCCTGGCGTTGATGTAACACGTCCTTGGCAGGGCCCCACCACACATGGGGCCCTTGACATGCGTATGTTTTGATTTTGTGGTCCCTGCCTGGAAACTAGAGCTGCCTGTCAAGAAAATTAATCGAATGGATGTGACACTGATTCTTCAGTGTTATTACTAACAGGGAAAAAGAACTTCTGTCCAACTTTCCTCAAGACCTAGAAGGGCCTCACCTCTGCAGCCCAGGACGTCCCCTCCAGCCCAGCTAATCCCACCGCCAAGTTCTTATTTAGGAAGAGCCTATGGGAGAGGCCTGACTGGGCCCTGGTGTAACTGAAAACACGTTTCCTTTCCAGGGTTATGTTACCGTGTTATTTGTGTCCAGGGCCAACTCCTCTGTGTTTGGAGGCAGCACTCCGAATACAGCTCGTTGACATTCACGTGATCTTTGCGTCCGAATTTGCAAAGGAAAATGATCTGGAGATAACAAGGTCCCTCCTATCTGTCTGTCTGTCTGTCTGTCTGTCTGTCTATCTATCTATCTATCTATCTATCTATCTATCTATATTCATTTTAAATAGGGACAACCTCAGGAATTCCCTGGTGGCCCAGGAGATTAAGAACCTGGCCTTATCATGGCAGTGGCGCAGACTTGATCCCTGGTCTAGGAACTTTCACATGCTGGGGGCACAGACAAAGTAAAAAATAAAAATAAATAAACAAATAGGGACACAATAGTAATGCTCTCCTTGGCAGGTTTCGTATATTAGCTCTTGTTCCAGGGGCCACAAAGCCTTTATTTATTTTTTATGTGGGGTGTCGGATGGAAGAGAGAATCCATACGTGGATTATAGTTTATAGCAAGGGCTCCCTCCCCCGATGTCCCCTGTGTCCTGTGGCAGAGAATCCCTTAGCCATTCCCGGGGGACAGGCAGCCCTGTTAGGATGGCGGGAGGTGAGATGAGGCTTCGGCAGCATCTGATCCCATGAGAACTTAGCGTTTCTGGAAGCCAAAGGTGGAGGGCGAGCTCACCCCCTCCCTGGCCCTGGGCAGGTATGGTGCCTGTTTCTTACATCTGCAGAATACATTGTACTCTGCTCCCACTGAAAGAAGAAAGAACAAGAAACAGGGGTGACATAACACGGTGCCTGGCCATCTGGGCTTTTTGAAAGCACGAGGCTAAAGGCCACAACTGACTGTGAGGGGTGATAAAGTTCAATGAAAGAGAGAGGCACTACTGGCTTATAGTTACAACAGAGACCCAACCCAGGGGTACCAGGAAGTACGGGGGAGCACCTGTTTATCCCTTCAGCAAGGATGCTTTCAAAGACCCTTGGCTCCAGGATGCCACGTCATTGCTCCTGAAAGCCTAGCTCTGAATCGATCTCAACTTTTTAGGAATCTATTTATATTTTTTGCCCACATCATTGGGGGGTAATGAATTCCTTAAGTCTCCTTAAGAATTCCTAACTACTGTTAAAGGCTTTTTTCTGGCTGTTTGTCCTTAATTTGTTCCATTTACCCTTCAAGACCTGACCTCTGCAGTTTCTGGTGTGCTGTGGTTTGAACAAACCCATGCTAACCTTACAGTCAGTACCTTTATGAAAGAGGCTCAGGTTGGCGGCTCAGGGGTCCTCTGGCCCAGCATCTTGTCGCTAATGACAGTCACAGCTTGTTGCTAACGACAGATTAAGCATTTAGTCCAGCAGCATCTGGTTCTTGCCCTTGAATGCCTTGAAGGAGTGCTGACAAGTGCCCCGATTCCTGGGACTTTTCTGTATCTACATTGTTAGCCGGGCCCAGGACATCCTGATCACTTACCACCATCTGATCCACACCCCCCACCTGTCAGGTTCAAGTGAGACTCTCCCCAGTGTCTTCTGCACAGCTAAGACAACTTACTGAACCTCTCTGCCATTGCCTCATCCCTGAATAAATGGCCTCACTTATCTTCTCTCTGGCATCCTCACTTGAATGGAACTTAAGGTCCACTGATTTAAAAAAAAAAAAACATGCTTTTTTTGTTTTAGAGTTTAACATGTAATATTTAATTTTGTCTGCAACCTAACTGGTTTCAAGTCGAGACTTGACCCACTGTCTTTGTGAACTGCGCTATTATTTTTCCTAGGGTTAGCTATCCTTGGACGTGTTAAATTGTGTGTGTGGGTGTTGTGTGTTTTAGAGGGTGATCAATTCTGAGAATTTCTTTTTGGAGTTCCCACTGTGGCTCAGCGGAAATGAACCCAACTAGGATACACAAGGATGCGGGTTTGATCCCTGACCCCCACTCAGTGGGTTAAGGATCTGGCGTTGCCATGAGCTGTGGGTGTAGGCTGCAGAAGCTGCTCGGATCTGCGTGTCTGTGGCTGTGGTGTAGGCCAAGGGCTGTAGCTCTGATTCCATCTAAAGAAGTCTGAGAACTTCCATCTGCTATGGGTGCGGCCCTAAAAAAAATGGAAAATTCTTTTCAGTCTACACTGAGTCTTCAAATTTAGCACATTTAAATTGTTCTCAGGATTTCCAGCTATTTTAACTCTGCTAATCTATCAATTTACACACACACACACACACACATCCTCACACAGCCTAGAACGTGGAATGTATGCCATAATTATTTCTTGGTTGAGTAAATCAGTTATGAAATTAGAGAAAGTCCATGATACAATTCTTGTGTGTATGTTTTTTTTTACCTAACTTAATTCTACTTTTTTTTTTTTGTCTTTTTTAGGGCCATCCCCATAGCATATGGAGGTGCCCAGGCTAGGGGTCGAATTGGAGCTATAGCTGCTGGCCTACTCCACAGCCACAGCCACATCCATGCCAGATCCGAGCCTCATCTCAGACCTACACCACAGCTCAGGGCGATGCTAGATCCTTAACCCACTGAGTGAGGACAGGGATTGAACCTGCGTCTTCATGGATACTAATCAGATTCGTTTCCACTGAGCCATGACAGGAACTCTAGTTTTTTCCCTTATTTTATAAGATTTGGAATTTCTGGGTGAAATTTACTTAATATTGATCACAGCACAGTCCCCTCCATTGCATTTTCTATTTCTGAATGAGGAAGCACTAAGGAAATCAGACTGTGTTATTCAGATTGTCTCCTGGCTGAGGTGGACTTTGATGGACATGAGAACCATTTGTTCATTACTGCTGTCACCATATTGAGATAAACCTCCAGCCATGCAGAGTCCTAGCACTAATTGTAGCCAAGGGAATTGTTTTTAGTACCTTTGTTTTGGGTTATGTTTGCTTGCATATGTGTTTGTATATATGCATGTATTAAAGCATTATGGTTTAAGAGCTTGACCTGTAAATCAAGAATCTTTAATAACAGCTGGGCTATATTGGGTTCTAATGATGTGCCAAGCCCAATGCTAAGTGCTGTAAAGGCATCATCTCATTTAATTTTCACAGTGGCCTTACCCAAACTTGGCATTATTATCATCACTGCTTTTCCGTGGCAGACACTGTAGGTTAAGGGAAGTTCAGCAACTTATGGGAGGGTATAAAGCATGGAACTGACAACTCACGTGTCAAACCAGGTAAACTAGTTCCAAATGTGTCCTTGAGTATATCAAGAGGAAATAAGATTGAGGATGAGAGAGAAATTCAGCTAGTGTCATCATCTTAGTTTTTTGCCACAGATTTTATGGAAACTATTGATTCAGTAGAAATTCACCAGGCACCTACCCTATTCCAACCATTCACACTGTCAGCCTTCTGGCTAGGAGGCACTCACAAGCTTCAGGAAGCCTCTGTTCTGACTGCGATGTGTGAGCACATATTTGCCAGCCCCATCCTGTGCGTTTTGTTGACCTTTCTCTCAGACCAGCACTAGAAAGGCAGAGTCACTGCATCAGGACAGGTGAGCGGTTAGCCTGGGCTGGGATGAACTAGGCTTTCAGGAAGGAAATGACATTACACACTGCTGTATTCAGAGGCTGAGCCTCATTGGCTTTGGTGGGCTAAGAAAACAATTCTTATTGGCTGATGGGTGAGCGCTCTGGAGACCAGAGGTGTTCATCTAGACAAGGGAAGCCTGTGTGGAGTGGAAGAGAGGTGTGTGACAGGATTTCTGAGGTGGGACCAGAACCCCACATGATAAGGCCGGGGTTCAGGTGGCTTTCTGCTTCTAGGAGGAAACAGTGATGGTGTCAGAGGACAGGGTTTGTCTGACAAAATAAATTCACATGTTGTGTAAATTAGATGGTAGGGTGCAAACTCTTGCTTATTCCGTACCCTGGGCGATGTCACCCTGATTGCAAATGGTGTCATGACAGTGGACTTCTGCAGATCTTCCTCGCCGGTGGAGAGTGTCTGTTAAGACAAGTATACTCACCTCTTCGGTAATTTCATTTCTTCTTCTAAGTCCTAGAAACATAAAGGACCCTAGGATTTATATCTCCATCCAGAATCTGATTCCAGCATCATTTATTTAATTGCTACTCAATATCTTTATTTGAATGTTTGATCTCATCTGAGACCTAACATATCCAGAATTGAATTCCTATTCTTTTTGAGTAAACCTGGTCTTCTCCTGTTGCACTGGTTGGCAAGACCAAACTTCTCATTGCTCAGACCAAAGCCTTTGTTGTCTCCCTTAGCTCCTTTCCTCCTCTCAAGTACCATATTCAATTCAGCAGGAATTCCATTTGGTGTGACTTTGAAAATATGCCCAGAATCTGAGCAGTTCTCACTACTTCCACTTTATGTCGGATCATTCCACCCTCATCTCTCTCCTAGGGTATTATACCAGCTTCCTCACTGGCCTCCACGCTCTGCCCTTATCCCTCCCCCACCCTAGTCTATCCTCAATACAGCATCCAGAACAATCCTTCTCAAGCATGAGTCAGATCCTTTCACTTCTCATAAACCTCCACATGGTATCCCCTTTCATTAGAATAAAGTTCTTGCAAACATTCCAAGCAGTCCCAAGCAATCGAATTCCTGTAACCTCACTGGCCTCATCTCCTAAGGGCCCTTGTGGCCTGACGTCAGCCAAATTCCATAGCTGACGTCAGACAGAGGGAATAGCTTTGCATTTGCTATTCCCTCTGTCTGAAATGCTCTTCCCCTAAGCAGCTCCATGGCTTTCCTCCATCAAAAATCCTTCATGTTTTTGCTCAGTGCTAATTTCTTGGGTTGGGGGGTGGGGTCTTTTTCTAAAACATTAGAATTTCAAATTAATTAATTAATTAATTAATTTATTTTGCTTTTTAGGGCTGCACCCGCAGCATATGGAGGTTCCCAGGCTAGTGGTCTAATCAGAGCTACAGCTGCCAGCCTACCCACAGCAACAGCAATGCTGGATCCTTAACCCACTGAGCAAGGGCAGGGATCAGACCGACAACCTCATGGTTCCTAGTTGGATTCGTTTCCACTGCATCATGATGGGAATTCCTAGAATTGCAGTTTTAAAATGGGATTAAAAACAAACGTTTAGTCAAAGTATAATATATGAACCACAGCGTGCATCTGATAAATGGACAGTTTGTTAAATATTCATAGACTTACACTCCCATGTAACCAGCACCTGGATTAAGAAACAATTCATTCTTAGTGCCCCAGGAGCCCCTGTTTTTTAAGCAAGATAACAGTGTGGGTCTTGCTTACGTGTAGGTCTACTTTGGGACTTTCATGGGCAGAATCGGCATTTCTACAATGTTGAGCTCTCCAGTCTATGAAGATGGTATATCTCTAATAAAGGGATGCTTCATGATTCAAGAGTTTTCATGGCAAACACAGGAAAATCAAGAGGGAAGTGACTAAGCTCATCAGTTTCTCCAGGGCTTTGCGGGTCCCTACAGGAAGTAGCTGTTCTGCTTCACCATATTCCCTAGGGAGGATCTAGATGTTTTCCTTGGCTTCACTGGGTGAATCAAATTTCCATGTGGAAAAGCATCAGAATTGCATCTTTTAAGTTGGCATCACCCTTCCCTCTACACCCCATACCTCCACATCCTTGTCTACTCTCCAGGCTTGGTTTTTCTCCTTGGCATTTATTGTTTATTGCCTCTTTTCTCTGAGATAGTAGAAGTGCTATGAAGCCTAGAGCTACTTCCTGTATCCCCAGTGCCTAGAACAGTACCTGACTCATAATAGGTACTCAGTAGAGGCATGTTGACTAAGTGAATGCCTGGCCTGAGCCAGACAGCCGGGTGGGGCTAGGACCAGCAAGGACTTATGATTTGGGCTGATTTGGGTGCTGAAAACGTCTTCCTTTGCTACGCACGTGGTTCCCTTGCGAAATTAAAGAGCTTTGACTCCATGTAGAAACTTGAAATGTAAAGCTTTTTAATCCTTGGCGAGGATGCATGGAGGCTGGTCAGAGTTGGTTATAAACCGTTTCGACTGCCAGAAAATCCAGTCAGTGTGTTGTTTAAATTCACAAATCAAAATAAACACCCAGGAGTTGAAATGAATTTGCTAAACCTCAGTACCCCGTTTGGGTCCACAGAATTGTGTGTTCACTTTTCTTTCTACTTGAACCTCATTCAGTCAGTGGCTCTGCCTGCCTCCCCCACCATTGTTGACGCTGCCCAAGATGACTAACGCCCTCCTGAACACAGAGCAACTTCCCTGAAAACGATTGCAAAGGAAGAGAGAATTAATCCATGAACTATTAACAGGGATTCTGTTCCCCTCTGGCCCTGGTAATTTCTAGAACATTGAATTAAAGAGTTCTCAGACCTTTACAAATTCTCAAGGCAAACATTATTAGCAAAGGGAAGCCCATACAGCATGTTAGAAGATTGCCAGAAAATGTCAATGGAATTTCTGAATAAAATAAAAAAAAGATTGAAACTCCCCATCCCCATCTTCTCCCTCCCTTCCTCCCCTTAACATGATTAGAAAGTCATTTCATGTGTCTTACATGTTTGGTCAATCACAGGCAGACGTACATGATCGATGGTGACAGGGAACACATTTAATTCATTATTCTTTACTTTGCAGCAAAATGATTTGTGTAAACTGTCTGCCTAGCATTAAAGGTAAAACAAACTTAGAAACCCCAAAATGTTATATTTTTGTCTAATATTTTCCTTTTGGTTTTATAGCTGTAATCACATATGGATTCTTTTATTTGGCTTTTGGCAAAGACGGAACAAAGGCGAAGCAATGCAGAAAGATTACATAATACACAGAGCCCTGTGCTTGTTGATATGGAGCCTCAGAAACTGTAGTGGCCGGGACTAAATGTGAAACCTAGGAGTAGCTACTCCTCCCCCTGGCCCTTATCAACTGGCAAGATACTGTCACTAATGTGAAGTAAGACCCTCTTGATCAAGTCCCTGGTCAAACATCAGTGCAAACTCTCTCAGATATTATTGGCCTTTAATGCATTGAGTACATTTCTGAGTACACCTGGGCATTCTCCTTTCCTATAATTGCTACTCATCATTGGTGATTTTGCAAGCAAAAGAAAAAAAAATCTCAGAATACTATTAAGCTATTAGGAATAAAATCTCAGATTCCCTTATTAAATCTGTTATCTCTGTCCTGAAGTGATACCAAATAGAAATCTATGCCCAGAATAATGATAAGGGACCTGGAACTTTGAGATGACTATTCTACATCCCTAAGAGGTACAGAGCAAGAAACTACCATTGGTTAGATAAGGGGGATATTTTGTTAAGATGTTTAAACTTATCACAGCACCCTAAGTTTGGAAGTCACTTTAGAGTTTATAAGATATACCTTTTGCTGAAATCATTTTTATTTGATGCACAGGTATTTTATTGAGGATCATCTCAGAAATGTGCCTAAGGTAATAGCTGGCATCTCTGACCCTTCCTCCTCCGTAGAGGAGGAAGAAGTAGGAGAAGAGGAAATAGGAGATGACGTCGGATGGGAAATGGTAGAGCAAGGGCCAGATTTCTGCTGGATTGTTGGGTTCAGAGCTCAGGGCTTTCCCCACCGCTACATGCTGCTCCCCCTGGAAGAGTGTCTGAAATATAAACATTGCTTGGTTTTATATTCAGATCAGTAACTTCTAAGAACAGAAATCACTTTGCAGTATTTGTAAAAGTAGTATCCTAGGTTTCCCAGGCAATGCCAAGCCACATGATATAAAGATTCTCTTCCTATCCCTTCTCTTCCCCCCTTACTTCCTCCCTCCCCCCCTTACTTCCTCCCTTCCTCCCTCCCTCCCTCCCTCCCTTCCTTCCCTCCTTCTTTCCTTCCTTCCCTCCCTCCCTTTCGTTTTATTCATTTTGCTTTTCAGGGCCACATGTGTGGCATATGGAAGTTCCCAGACTAGGGGTCAGATTGGAGCTGCACCTGCTGGCCTACGCCACAGCCACAGCAATTCCAGATCTGAGCCAAGTCTTCGACCTTACACCATAGCTCCACAGTTCACAGCAATGCCGGATCCTTAACCCACTGAGCGAGGCCACAGATCAAACCCACAGCATCATGGAACTAGTTGGGTTTGTTACTGCTGAACCACAACTGGAACTCCCTAAGATATTTTTCAAAGGTAGGAAATCCTTATGTCTGACCCCCTTCTGTCCATGTCTCTTTAGTCTGGAAAAGACCAAGGCACTGCTCTTTTCCCTAGACCATAATGTCTTGTCATGTGGGAGAATTTGTTGCTCATGTTAAGCACTGCTGTGGATCTGGAGAAGGAGATGATGGCCAGTTTGCTGAGGAGGGATGTCAGAAAGCTAAGAAGCAGAGTCTCAACCCCCTGAAGGAGGGCGCCAGGGGGGGTCAGAATGAAGCGTAGCGAATTTCCAACACTGGGCTCCTATCAGTTAGAGGGAATGAGATCCAGAAGGGTTAAACAGTGACGAGATAAGGAAGCACAGCAAAATTTCTAACACTGTCTTTCCTATATAAAATTTTTAGTTTTAAAAATTTGGAGGCTTTCTCAAAATGTGAAATAATAGAGTTTCCATATGACCCAGCAGTTCCACACTTCTACTCTTAGGCATCTGTCCATGAGAAATGCAGCCTTATGTATTAATTTCCTCTGGCTGCTATAATAAATTACCACAAACATGGTTCTTACAACAGATTTTTGGTTTTTTCTCTTCCTTTTCTGGAGGCCAAAAGCCCAGGGAACTCGGTTTCATTGGACTAAAATGAAGGTGTTGGGAGGGCATCTGTGTTCTGTAAAACTAGAAAACAAGTATTCTGCCTCTAAAAAATATAGTGGCCGGACAGCCGTAAGATGACAGTTATAGGCGTTCCCATTGCAAAGGGGAGAAAATGGAAGGAAGAAACGAGTTACCAGCCCCAAGTACCTTCAAAATCCAACCAGACAGATTCCATTGGATTTTTAGATCTGGGAATAACCCTCTGTGGCTTAAAATCGGCATTAGGTAATGTGATGCCTCCAAATGTGTTCTTTCTCAAAATTGCTGTGGCTCTTCCAGTGTTTTTTTTTTTTTTTGGCCTTCCTATAGAAATTTTGGGATCAGCTTTTCTATAACTATGAAAAATCCTGCTGGTATTTTGATGGAAATTGTGTTCAACCTGTACTCTAATTTGGGGGAGCACTGACGCCAATGAACTTGGTTCCAGTTTGTGAACATGATGTCTCCATTTACTAAGATGATCTTTAACTTCTTTCGTCAGTGTTTTGTGGTTTTCAGCAGATTCTGTACATTTTTATTAGATTTATACCTAAGTATCACGTTTTTGGGGAGATATTATAAATGGCATCTTTAAAAAATTTTGTTTCCATCTGTTCGTTGGTAGGATATAGAAATACAGATTATTTTCGTATGTTGACCTTGTTTCCTTCTACTATATTTATTGCACTGGCTGGTGCTTCTTGTGGGATATTAAATAGGAGGAGTGAGAGTGAACATCTTTGATTTATTCCTATTCTGGGGAGAAAAAAATATATTTTTTTACCACTAAGTATAGCATTTGTTGCATTTTGTAGATGGTCCTCTTTTGAGCTTAAGTTATTTCCTAATAATAATTTGATGAGAGTTTTTATTGTGAAGGGATTTTGAATTTAGCCAAATGCTTTTTCTGCCTGAATTGATAGAATCATGCTGTTTATCTTTTTCAGACTATTAATATAGTGGGTTATATTGACTGATTTGAGACTATTAAACCAGCTGCTGTGCATTCCAAGATAAACCCCACATGGTCATAGTGTGATCTATTTATTTCTATATATCATCTATAGCTATATCTATAAGAAGATTTGATTTGTTGATATTTTGTGAAGATTTTTGTGTTTATGGGTGGATATCGTTCTATAGATTTCTTGTATTGTCTTTGACTTTAGTATTAGGGTAATGTCAGCTTCATAAAATGAGTTGGGAAGTGTTTTTCTTCTCTTTTCTGGAAGTGATTGTGTAGAATTCTTCTTTTTTTTTCTTTAAATATTACTAGAATTCACTAGTGAAGCCATCTGGACTTGAATTTCGTTTTTTTTCCAGAGGCTTTTAAAGACTAATTTCTTTAATATTTACAGGTCTATTTAGGTTATTTATTTAATCTTGGGTAAGTTGTGGCAGTTTGAGGTTTTTGAGGAATTAGTCTAATTTATCTGATTTGCTCAATTTATGTATGTAATTTCTTCGTGGTTTTCCATTGTTTTCCAGTTTAATGTTTGCAGAATCGATAATGAAACTGCACTCATTCTTGACTTTTAAATTTGTTTTGCTTTCTTTCTTTCTTCCTTTATTTTTTTCTTTTTTTGGCTGTGCCTGTGGCATGAGAAAGTCCCCGAGCTAGGATCAAACCCTTGCCACAGCAGTGACAATGCCAGATCCTTAACTTGCTAGGGCACCCCTCCCTTCTTCCCTCCCTTCCTGTCTTCCTTCCTTCCTTTTTTTTTGTCATTCTTACTACAAGAAAATTTTCCCGATATTTTCGATTAATCAGCTTTTGTTTGCATTATTTTCTTTGGTTTCATTATTTTCCTTGTTTTTTCTGCTTTCTTTTCACTTGCTTTGGGTTTATTTTACTCTTCTAGCTTTTTAACATGCAGCTTAGTTTACTTATTTAAGACTTTTCTTTTTTAATACAAGCATTTAATGCTGTATATTTCTAAGTGCTTTAGCCGCATTCTGCAATTTTTGATATGTTGTACTTTCGCTTTTCACTCAGTTAAAATATAATTTCATTTGAGACTTCTTTGACTTGTGGATTATTTAAATGTCTGTTGCTTAATTTCCAAGTATTTTATGAATATTCCTCTTATTTTTCTATTTTTGATTTGTAGTCTGAATCTATTATGGTCAGAGAACCTACTTTCTATGATTTCAATTATTTTAAATTTGTAAAGTATGTTTTATGTGCTTTAGCTTGGTGAATGTTTCATGTGAGCCTGAAAAGAATGTATATTCTATTATTGCTGAGTAGTGTTCCATAAATGTCAGTCAGAGGCGGTTGGTTGATGGTGCTGTTCAGTTTTTCAATACCCTTGCTGATTTTATTTCTACTAGTTCTTCCCATTACAATGAGAAGAGTGCTGAAATCTCCAGCTATGATTGTGGATTTATTTTCGTTCTGTCAAGTTTTGCTTTGTGAGTTTTGAATCTCTACTAAGTTTGTGTACATTTGGACTGTTGCTTTTTCTTGATGAATTGACCTTTTATCATTATATAGTATCCCTGATATCATTGGTGATGGTCTCTTTTAATAGACCCACCCAAGCTTTCTTCTGATTAGTGATTTCATGAGAGATATATCTCTTTTCATGATTAGTTGTTTAAACCCAACTATGTCTTTAAATTCTAAGTAAGTAATTTTCTTGTAGACAGCTTATAGTTGGGTCATTTAAAAATTTTTTACTCTTTGATTCTCTATTTGCTAAAGGTGTGTTAGACCATTTATGGTGTAATTATAGATATGTTTGAAGTATATCTAGTATTTTGTATTTTGTTTTCTGTTTCCTCTCTTTTAGTAGTTTTCTTTATTTTCTTCTTTTTGTTATTTTGAATGTTTTCAGTATTTCATTTTATTTATTATGGTGTTTCTTTATTATATAACTTTATCTAGTCTTTTAATTCATTGTCCTTGGGATTGTAATGTACATACTTAACTTTCTAATACTACTTAGATTTAATTATTTACCTGTTTAAGTGTAATGTGGAGACCATACCAACCTATAGGTCTCTTTGCCTTCCCTAATTTTTTTCTAGTTGTGTTCTTGAAAATCCCATCAGACAATGCTATGTTTGTTTTTTTTTTTCCTTTTCAGCCTTCAAACATACTTTAAAGAACTCAAAAGAAGTATAGTCTTTTATATTTATTCTAATATTTCCCACTTCTCGTATTCTCTCTTCCTTCCTGATGTTCCAGCTTTCCCCTTGGAATCATTTCTGTTCTATCTGAACAATTTTCTGTAGCAGTTCCTTTAGAGCTGCAACAAATACTATTTTCCTTCATCCGAGAATGTCTTTATTTCACCTTCATTCCTGAAGGACGTTTTTGGTGGGTATGGGATTCTAGGTTGACTAATATTTTCTGTCAGTACTCTAACTATATTATTTCACTTCATTGTTGCATCCTTTGTTTCTGGAGAAATCTATAGTTATTTGAGTTGTCATTAACCTATAAGAATGAGTCGTTTTTCTCCAATTACTTTAAAAATTCTCTTTTTGTCTTTATTTTACTCTCATCTCATTACACAGTGTTTAAACATTATTTCTTTGAGTTTATTCTGTTCAGTGTCACTGAGATTCTTATGTCTCTAGGTTCATCTTTGGTGGAATTTGGGAAGTTTTCATTCACTATTTCCTCAATTTTTTTTTCCTTCACCATACTCTTTCTGTTCTCCTTCTGGAATTCCTATGACATAGATATTGGACCTTTTGAATACATCATAGGACCCTAAGGCTCTGTTCACTTTTTTCAATCTTTTTTAAGATCTCTGTTGTTCAAATTGCACAACTTATGTTGATCTAACATCAAGGTTACTGATTGTTCCCTTCTTCATCTCCATTCTGCTATTGAGCCCATCCTGTGAGTGGGGTAGTTATATTTTTCAGTCTTAGAATTTCCATATGATTTTTATTTTTACTGTTTCCTTGCTAAGGCTTTCTCTCAGTTCTTTACAAAAGTGTCCTCTTTCAGTTAATGGAACATCTTATAATAGCTATGGTAAGGCTCTTGTTAGATAATTCTAATACTTGTGCCATCTAGGCAGTGGATGCAAGATGAAATCTTTTTGTTTAGTCATATGCCAAGTAATTTATTATTGTATCCTGGACATTCTGGTTATTTTATTATGGAACTGAGTCTTGTTTAAATCTTGCAGGCACGATGATAATTTTATTTTGGCATATATTTGACCTGTTTGGTTTTAGCCTGCAAATTCTGATCAAACATCTGTGGCTGTAATTTCAACGTCAGTTAAGTTTTCAAAGCATTGACAGTGCTGTTTGAATCTATCCCACCTCAGTCTCAGACTGGGTGGTGTTACACGTTAGTTCTTAAAATCTGTATATGCTGTGGAGGGTCAATTTCATCCTTGCACAGCTCAAGGTGAGCCCAGTAGTTCATAAGCAACTGTACAGGGCTACTTTCTTAAGTCTTCTTTTGCTGTGATCTCCAGGGGACTTGCAGTTTCCATGGGGTCTTCCTTTTTATTTTCTGGACCATAACGCTGGAGCTTTGGCTCCCTGGCTTGTGCTAATGTGATCAGTGGAGGACAAAGAGAAACAAAAAGCACGGGGTGTGGCTTCACTCTCTTGGGACCTCAGGTTTTCTAGCTCGAAAAGCTTCTCCTACCTCCTTTAATCTCCTTTTAGCTTCCACTCTCATTGCTGCCACTGGATGCCCTAGGGGTGAGGGTACAAGAAAAGAAAAGAAAAAATACTTAAAGCCATGATTTTCTTCATTCTATCTAAGTGATAGGAATTCCCTCTTCTGGACTTCAAGACAGAATAAGAGCTTCTTGTAGGGTTTTCTCTGTCCACATTCTTGTCCTCATTTACAGGTTCTGGGCTTCTTGGAAGTCAGGCTAGAGGATACTAGAGCAAAAGCATGAGGAAAATCACTATGTTTTTGGTGGTAGTTCCAATTCTGGGCATGTCCTCTAATCTGGTTGCTACTGTTTACTTCTCACAGTATTTAAATAGTTGTTCCATGCCTTGTGTTCAGGTCTCATAGATGCATTCACTGGAAAACACAAGGTAGGGTGTGCTTATTCCATTTTATTTGGAGCTAGATCACTTTAGAAACAACATTTTATGTTTGTCCTTTATAGCTGGATCAGGGAGAATATTGCCACTAAGGCATTGTCATCATCATCATGTCCTTTTAGCATATTCAGTAATCATTCTCTTTGGGGTAAATTTGAGGTAATCCACATTTTCATCAGAGGCTATGAATAACATAACATGGCAAGCTGCGTGACAGTGGAATCCTGCACATCTCATGATAGAACAATGTGAGGTGACTGTTTCAACTTCGGACTCATTTGGCTGATTTAGAGAAACTTGGGACACCTGTAAAATGATGCTAAGATCAATTTAGGCATCCATCTGCCATCTTGAAAAATGGCATGCAATAAAACCTTTCAACTGGGTACAATTTTTGTAGTTTATGTCATTAGCTGCTACATGTAGCCCACGGTAACAAGAGTGTTGCAGTCCCACTGATTAGACTTTCAAGTTCAGAGAAATACAGGTGTCCTGTCTCAGGGGTACGTATTATTTTTTTGGCTGTGCCCACAGCATGTGGAAGTTCCTGGGCCAAGGATTGAACCTGTGCCACAGTAGTGTCCCGAGCCACAGCAATGACAATACCAGATCCTTGACCTACTCAGCCACCAGGGAACTCCTTAATGCTATGCTTTACGTACACTAGGGAATGAGGAGTAGGATGGGAGGTAAATAGAATTAATTGATATATATAAGACAGATATATTGCTTCCTCCCCTTTCTCCATACTGTGTCGGTAGGTAGAGTGTCTCTGCCTGCCGAGAACTAACATACAGCTCTGTGACCACTGACCTTGGTGTGCAGAAGCTCTTCGTTGTGGTCAGTCTGCCAAGAGAAGCCAATGTTTATTCCTAGCCTCCATATTTATGGTGTTGCTTTTTAGGACAATGGATGTAATCAGTTTCTCCTTTTTTTTTCCCCTAGACTGTGACAAATATCATTTCTCAAGGAGCTTCTATTGGTTTCTTTTTTTTCAGCTAAAGTTTGGCAGCAAGAAGGCCATTTATTTTCATGGCTGGGCTTTTTTTTTCCTTCTCCTTGAATTGACTAGTGAGGAAAGAACCTGTGAAAGAGGACTCTTTGGTACCTCTTTCAGAATTTACATTATGTATTATGTTTGATCCTCTAAAGATCTTGGATGGTGTCTCCCTTTCCAGATCTATCCATGGAATACCGTGTTTTCCAAATTTGCCAGCATAGCCTCATCCTTTCCGTTCTCCCTCACCTGTGAAATGTGGATGGCGCTGTGAAGCTGTGCAGTGGGAGGGCTGGCTGGGGTGGGGAGCAGTTGTAAGGCTCTGATTTAGGACAGGATTTGTTGTAAGTCCTTAAACTGCTTATTCAAGCTTTCTGAGCTTCATATTCACCCACCATAAAAAGTAGAAGAGCCTAGGAGATCGTTGGAAACATGACCAGTATATGACAGCAACTAACCCCCAGCTTCCTCCTTAGGAGTGGGTTGTGCTGTTTGAGTTTCTATTTACACTGAGACCTGGATTAGGACTGGGCCATTGATGGGAGAAAATAGAGGGATGAACTTAATCTAAAACTCTCCTTTAGGGTGGTGTAAAGGCAGCCCTTTCTAAATCGCTTACCATTTTGTGTTGCTAGCATCTTTGCAAATGACTGATATTAGGAGAGGGCCCTGGAACTCCTTGTGGTGAGATGCAGAATTTTCTGCCTGAATGCATTTTCTAAGGCAGCAGCATTGTTCATCAGCCTAAGTGACACTAGTTCCCTTAACCCCTTCAACGTTTCTGTCAACAACCCACCCTCAGGAATTCCTGTTGTGGCTCAGAGGGTTAAGAACCCGACATGGTATCATTGAGGATGTGGGTTTGATCCCTGGCCTGGCCTAGTGGGTTAAGGATCTGGCGTTGCTGCAAGCTGCAGTGTAGGTTATAGATGTAGCTCAGATCCAGCATGGCTGTGGCTGTGGCACAGGCCAGCAGCTGCAGACCTGATTTGACCCCCCGGTCCAGGAACTTCCATATACTGCAGGTGTGGCTCTAAAATGAAACAAACAAACAAACAAACAAGCAAAATAAACCAAAACCCACACTCTACCTCCAAAGCTAGACGATTTTATCTGCAGGTACAGATGAAACCTGGGTGCAGCTGCCTGGATTTGCAGTAAATCTCAGTAAATGGAAATTTGCTGGCTCTTCTTCTCCACACGTAATCAAAGTCCAACCAGCAAGTGCAGCCCTGCCCAGGACAGAGCCCTGCAGTGGCAGTGTCTGAAAGGGGAACAGCTGTGTGCAGAGCTGTGGGGAACTCAGAGAGTGTAGCAGCTTCCCAGGTCCTGCTTAGAAGATTGAACTGTACTTGGACTTGAACTTGCCCATGGGACCAATGAGCACAGGGACAGAGAGACCTCTCCCTGACCCAATAGGATCATCATGAGTTCTTTCTTCTCATCTTATACCAGCTTGAGAATACCATCCTGGCAGTTTTCTGTGAATAGCAAACTATAATGAGTTGCATCTGAGAAATGCAACAAGAAGAAGGAAAATGTGCCTTCCATCACTCGTCCTGGGAGGCATACAGTTTATAGTTGGAAAGGATACCCTGGTAAACTATTCGGGGTAGGACAGATGACTTCCCTTGAACATTTTAGTGCACGTTCAAGTAAAACATGTGTTTTCCAACTTTCCTTCTAAAAGGGATGAATCCAATGAAGTGGAAAGCTTTTCCTGTGCTGAGGAAAGTGTGCAGAATTGGGGCCAGGATTGAATTGCTGATGGCAGTAGAGGCTGAGGGCTCTAACCAGTGATAATTCTCTCTTCTATCCCCGCTCTTCTCCAAATATAAGTTCAATCAGTATTTTTTAAAATGATGTTTGAACAAGCATCAATGTATTAGCATGCCTATCCAGTGGACCAAGGATGGGCCAGGTATCAGTTCAGAATCAGTCTGGGGGGCAAACAAAGAGGAAAGTCGTTTGCTATGAAGGAGGCCTAGAGGTCAGGGTAGAATCTCATGAGTCTCTATGGGAGCAATGTGGGCAACAGTCAAGTCCAGAAACCGGAAGTAGCTAATCCAGTCTACCTATGAGGGTTTTTCTGGCTCACAACTCCTTTCTGAAGGCCAGGCTGGGTCTTTCAACAACAGATTAAAGGCGCTGTCCACATATGGCCTCTCTCCTATTTGGGGAACCGATTGATCAGTTCCTCTGCTTAGTTTTCACCATCCATCCAGGGGATCAGTTGATGATCAGTGGTGTTCCAGGATTTTCCAGCAAGAGCTAAGCAATGGGAAGCCATGAATCATAGGCCCAACATCTAATTGGCCTATGTTCCTTTGATCAAGTAATAGAGATGTCTTCATAATTGCCATCATCATCACCATCACCAGCATCAGTACCAGCAGCAGCATCATTGTCACCATCCCCATCAAGCACTATAATCAACATTCATTGTTTATAATGTTAACTAATATTTATAGAAGATATACAGGGTACATTCTTGATAAATGTCATCATACAGTACAATTAAACCACCAAAACACCTGTCACATAGGAAGTGCTCAGTGAACATTAGGCAGGCACTGTGTTAGGTGCTTCACATGGATCGCCTCATTTTCTCTCCTTTCCTTGGAGGTGGGTACTATTGTTGCCCTCATTTTGCAGGTGAGGAGACTGAGGCTTGGAGAAGTTACACAGCTTGGCCCAGGGGCATTCGGTGAGGCTAGGATTGGAATCCAGAAGTGGCATGTGCTTTCGTACTTCCTACATTGCTGCTGCTATGCTCAGGATCATGGCCCTTCTTAAAAAGAAACTGCTAGTCCCAGCTAAATACCTCAGCAGTTTATAAGCTGTCTACTTTCAGGTCCTGAAGCAAATCTCTTTTTGATGAGGTCTAAAATCCACTCTAGGAAGCCACAGAGGGGAATTTTTGAAGTCATTTCTAACTTCCTGTGAAAATATTCTCTAGCTGGCAAGAGATTTTCTAGATAACAATGAATACATAACAAAGTGGGTGCCTCTGCCTGGGATACCTGGCTCACAAATAACCCATTTGGCTTCCCAATCATCCTGATACCTAAAACTAGCAGAATTTATGTTTGTGGCTTGAATGGCTCTGTTCAGCCAGAAAACAAAAGTTTATGGCTGCAACCCTTTGCTCTGAAATGAAATCTAGTCTCTTTGGCTCGACTTTATTAGGCCGTATTGTACAGCGATAGGAGACATAAGTATCCAGAATCTGCTGTCACTAAAACGGGACTGAGTTGGCAAGCGTTTTTTGTCCTCCCACTCAGCACTGTGTCCTGCAATGGAAAAGTTGAATAGAAATTAGGGATTACAAATCAGAGCCGTTTTCTGAAACTTTGTTTTTAATTGAATTAAATATAGCCATGTCATTGTTCTCTCTTTATACAACCCCCATTGAAACGAAGACCAAGCCATCATTGGGGTCACTGGATCAATGGAGGGAGATTAAGTAAATAAATCTGGATCCCTGAAATATTGTTTAGACCAATTACCACAACAACCCAAACACTGGGATACCCATCTTGTGCTTGATTATCTACAAGCTTTCTCTGTAAATCGCGCCAATATTTAGTGATACTTGTGGAAAGCATTCCTTTTCATCTCGGATCCTTTGGGATATGACTGCTTTTCTGGTCCTCAAACGTGTGATGAGGAATACCTGTTCCCTATTCTTCACTCTCTTTGGGAAATAACGTTCCATACTTTAAGCGTGGTCCATGTTTGGGGAGCATCCATATAGTCTGGGAGCTTTTTAGAAATGCAGAATCTTGGACCCCACTCCAGGAACACAGAAACCCATATTTTGCTAACCCCTTGGGGTGATGCCCCTGCTCATCTAGAGTTTGAGAAATGCAGGACTCAGAGCCTTGGACGTGCCCACTGTTAAGAAAGGGTCCCATGTTAACCTCAGTGGATGTGGTGGGATTCTCCCCAAACTGTCTAAAAGTATTGAAGGTTTTACAGAAGCATAGGTAATTCTCTATGGGTCTTTTTCATCAAAAGCAAGCTCATGATTCTTGTGCTGATTCAAATGCTTTTCTTTCTAACTTCTTTCCTTTTCTCTTATTTATTAATAGCCAACAGTTGATCTCCATTCGAGAACTTAGGGAAGGGAAATAATGGAATTGCCAAATACAGCCTTTGCTGGGCTCAATCTATTTCCTGTGGAATTGTGGTTTGACCTACATTGGAATCCAGAGAGTGCAGTGGAGGAGACAGAGGGCTAAGTCACATGGGAAAGACAGCATAGTCATGAGATGGAGCAAAGAGAGCTCCTTTCTGCAGGTATGGTGGTGGGACTCCTAGCTTATAGGAGGAAGGACTTCCGTTGTTTTGGTGGCAGATATACTTGTTCCTGAGAGGTTGTTCTGTCCAAGTCAAGCCTCCCTTATATTGGAGTTGGAATTTAGAAAACCATAAGCCACTTGCTAAGTAGCCCAAGATGTGGTGAGGTGACTAAATTTCCCAGAAACATGTTGCTCAGTAAGAAGTGTTCTGGGAAGTTTAAAAATCACCCGATGGTGCATGTTCCCTAGTAGATACCAAGAATGTAGAATTTTTTTTAAGCATTTAGGGGAAGAGATTGGTTCATTTCACGCTCAACCCTAAAGGCTGTGACGTGATCAGTGCTCACTTGCAACTGGATGATGGAAAAATTGTGCTTGTTTCTTTGTGTCTCTTTCTCCAGTTTCCTCTTGCTTAGTTCAGTTCAACAAATATTGATTGCTTAATTAATTAAGCACTTCTTGTAAGCACCTCATGAGGTAGAATGCTGCTTGTTCTAGAAGATACAAAGTTGAGTGCAGAAGGGAGGGGCTCATGTTCCAAATTACAGTTTACTATAGTTCTTACTAGATGTTGAAAGACTCAGATTCTAAGATGGTAGCTAATGATAATTAACATGTCTGGAGCACTTACTGTGAACCAGGGAGTGTTCTGACCATCCTTTTTTCTTTTTAAAAAAAAAGAATTTTTGAAGTTTGTATTTTATATTGCATTATAGTCAATTTACAGTGTCGTGTTAGCTTCAAGTGTACAGCAAAGTGACACAGTTATACTTATACATATATCCATTCTTTTTCAGATTGTTTTCCCATAGAGGTTATTCCCTGTGCTATACAGTAGGTCCTTATTGCTTACCTGTTTTATATATAGTAGTGTGTATATGCTAATCCCAAACTCCTAACGTATCCCTCCCCCACATTCCCCCTTTTGTAACCATAGTTCAATTTTGAAATGTGTGAGAATTTTTTATCCATCATCTCATTTAGCCCTCCCAGGCTCCCCAGAGGTAGCATGATTCATGCTCCCTAAATTAAGGCAAGGTACTTCAAGATGGGGAACTGAGGAAAAGCCTCATAGATGAGGTGCGTGTAATGGGAACGTTATGGGAAGAGTTGGATTTTGACAATTGAGAACAGCCACAGAGAGATCTGTTTCTGACAGTGGGACCAATCAGGGAAACAAAGTGGTGGGGGAGAATAGAAGAGCATTGCTTGTCTCTATGAGCTGCTCCTTGAAATAAAGGATTCTGTGATTAGGTGCCATGTTTCACATTTGGAGATTTAGAATTCATAGTAATGTGTACAGTACTCTAAGAGTTGCACTTAATAAAAATTACCTAGGAGTTCCTGTCATGGCTCAGTGGTTAACAACCTGACTAGTATCCACGAGGATGTAGGTTCGATCCCTGGCCCCCTCAGTGGGTTAAGGATCCAGTGCTGCCGTGAACTGTGGTGTAGGTTTCAGACGCAGCTCAGATCCTATGTTGCTGTGACTGTGGCGCAGGCCAGCAGCTGCAGCTCTGATTCAACCCCTAGCCTGGGAACCTCCATATGCCATGAGTGTAGCCCTAAAAAATGACAAAAAAAAAAATTACCTAGTTTGGCTTTGTTAAATCCGGTGCTTCCCAAATTTGTTTCATTCATTCATTCAACAAATATTGAGCTACTGCTATGTCCCATGCACTGTTCCAGGCACTGGAGATTCAGATGAATTTTTTCTGCCTTCAGAGTAAACTACATTTTCGTAAGAGTACCCTTGAACTCCCTCTCCACTCTTTTACGTTCAGGGTGACACCTATTAGTAAGTTCTGTCAAGCTTACTTTGGGAAATCTGAGATTAGACTAATCCTACTTTACTGGAATTTGGTGGAAATTGTGGAAAATAAGTTTTGTAAGATAGAGTGGGACCAGCACAACTTCAAGTTCAGCCCATGGATGGGAGCTGTGAATTGCTGGCTACTCATCCATGAAGAGGTGAGCACAGAGAATGAGAGGAAGTGCTTAGGAACTTTTAGAGCAATTTGACAGATTCATTTTATTTTATTTTTTATTTTTATTTTATAATGATTTTATTTTTTCTATTATAGCTGGTTTACAGTGTTCTGTCAATTTTCTACTGTACAGCAAGGTGACCCAGTACACATATATGTATATATCCTTTTTTCTCACATTATCATGCTCCATCATAAGTGACTAGATATAGTGCCCAGTGCTATACAGCAGGTATATATATACACAATAGAATACTACTAAGCCATAAAAAAGAACAAAATAATGCCATTTGCAGCAACATAGATGGAACTAGAGACTCTCATACTAAGTGAAGTAGGTCAGAAAGAGAAAGACAAATACCATACGATGTCACTTATATCTGGAATCTAATATACGGCACAAATGAACCTTTCCACAGAAAAGAAAATCATGGACATGGAGAACAGACTTGTGGTTGCCAAGGGGAGAGGGAGGGAATGGGATGGGTTTGGAATTTGGGGTTCATAGATGCAAACTATTGCCTTTGGAATAGACAGATTAATTTTATATTGGATGGATCTAATGATAAAATTTTTGGACTTGGTATTTTTTATGTCTTGTCTGTTCATTTTTTAATAATTCATTTCTGTTAGGTTTTGCAGAAGTTTGAGTTTGCAAAACAATGGATATTAGAAATAAAATGATAAATAAAGACAAAACCCTGGTCCTTCATTCCAAATGAGTTGAGAGGGTCTGTTCTGGAAAACCCTGCCTGCCAGGGCGCAGATTGTCCTCATGTGGACTACTTGGCAGGCATCTGCTTGGGAACATTAACTTGCCCTACCCAGACTGGAATTATTTTTAGTAGTATTTTAAGCACCTTATTATTTGAAGCATGAATGAGAATGTTTTAAACTGTTATCCAGATTGCAAAACCAGCGGTTCCCATTGTGGCTCAGCAGGTTAAGAATCCGATTAGTATCCTTCGATCCCCGGCCTTGCTCACAGGTTTAAGGATCTAGCATTGCTGTGGCTGTAGTATAGGCCAGTAGCTGCAGCTCCGATTTGACCCCCAGCCTGGGAACTTCCATATGCTGCAGGTGCAGCCCTAAGGAAAAAAAAAAAAAAAAAGATGGCAAAACCAAAGTTCTCTTTGTACAGATAGTGAATACACCAATCTTTAAAAAGGTCTGACTTCACTTGAGCATAAACCCCTTTTCTACATGGGAGAGGAAAAGAAGGAAAGGGTAGAAAAACCTGCATATTGAAAAAATTACCAATTTCTTGCCACACAGGCAACACTTTCTTAAATAATTTCTAAATAACAATTCTTTTAAAAAGTTCTCATATCACACTTTCAGCTAGCCCCTCCTCTAACTTCAGTCCTTGGGGCATTCTGTCTTTTCAGAAATAATCTGGGTTGCGGGAGCATAGCAAGGAGGGAACGCCTTAACTCTGTGGCCTGTGGTGCAATCTATTACTCTCTCTCTGAACACCTCTTGTGGGCTGATCTTTCTTGTTTTTTGCTTCTCATGATGCCTGATGGAAGAAATCTTATTTGATAGTCTGCAGCCCTCTAGTTTGGGAGTAAGAGATTTGGCACAAGTCCACCCCCAAATTAATCTTTGGAGTTGTTTGTTTATCCATGCTATGATGAAGCAACCAGTTATCTGGCATTCCATCAAATCTCAAATAATGTGTTTTAACTGACATCGTCTTGAAGTCTTTGGAAAAATCTGACGGTCTTTCGTCCTATCCTCATTTTCTGCAAACTGGAACCTGAAATAGGCCATCACTGTGGAATGCCAAATCGTTACAGGGTCCCCGAGATCACATGCTGCTCTCAGAAGGGCAGCTGACCTGAGTCCACTTCCAAGAAGGACAGCATTGATATGCCGTTTTGCACAGAGAAGGGAGATATTCTGAATAGGTGCAAATCACATTGGTTTCCTATCTCTGCTGCTTCTTTCCTTTGGTTTTCACTTTATCACCAGTTTCCTCCACCCCCAGAAAGCTGTTCGGTGAGGCATTCTCTGTTCTGGCACCTGTGTGGTCCTAAGCCAGCAAGACTCAATCGTTTTGCTGTTCAATTCTCTGAAGTGACTTTAGGATTCGTGATTATATTGAACAGTGTTGAGGCTTGGAAGGGAAGGGTAAAGTGTCGTATGCTCATTGGTAAAAACTGGGGCAAGTTTTTTAATTGGAACGTAGAAAGAAAGGAGGAGAGCGAGGTTGGTGATAGACTTTTTAACATTCAATTGTCTTAATGTTGTTCCTTCCAGCGAGAAATGATTCGATGTGACACTGAATCTGATTTCTCCCAGTGGCAGAGCATGCTGGTGAGGGAAGGGATCAAGGGAGGGATCTGCTCATTTTAGTGACCAGCCTGCACACTCATCAGCCTAGAGCCCATCTATACTGACTCCGTGTTTATTATTGTAGTTGAGAGCTTTACGCATTGTGTGTGCTCTTTTTTTTTTTTTTTTTTTGGTAAGAATAAATATGTTTTTGTGGGATCTAAGATTCGTTGGCCAGTTCCTGTCACTGCACTCTTTTTTAAGCTGTCACATTCTCAAGGACAGTGACAATGCATTGTGTAATTTTATGTACAAATATTCAGATGTGGCTAATTCTTTTTAATTAAGGATTTTTATGATGTAAAACTATGCATCCTTTAAAGGAAGGATATCGAGAATTTGGATAGATTTTTAAAAAAATCATAAATGCAATAAATACCTGCTAATATAATAGGCTTCCACTACCAGTTTTGGGCAAGGCTGGTGTGTATGTGCCAACTCACCTCTTCTTATTGCAGCCATTAACTTAATGGGCATTGGTTTTCATAATTTCCTCTTAGTTCATTATTTTTGATGTGTACGGTATAACATATATTTGGATTAAAGCAATGCATTTGTTTTCAATTAAATAAGGATTGGTATACGATAATGGTATATGGTAATCTCTGGAATTATTTACATGACTCCAGAGGTAGGGATGGAATTCTGCAAAATTATTTGGCTGTAATCAAACACCGGCATTCAGACTCTTTGCTGGGAACAGAAATCACAGTGATCATAACATAGCCCAGCTGGGATGGTTGATTTTTCACATTCACTGGGCTGTTAGCATTAGAGAAACACAGTTTCACTCTAATCAGAGAAGGCGTAAAATATAAAAGGTGTCATTACCGAGCTGCCGTTAGTAACACATGCAGAATCTGGGATCAAGAAGGTGTTACTTGCCCCAGAGCCAAGGTGGATGTTTCCAGTTGGACAGTTCCTTTGATGATGGAGCCTTTGCCCGTGGATTGGTGTACAACCATTTACTTAAGGGGCTGAGCTAGACTGGTTGAAAAATTAGGTAATGAAGGACAGATAAATAGGCTGTGAGCTGTGTGGAGGAGTTAGCCCCATGGCTCCGTTCCCTGTTCTCACTGAAGATCTGCGAGTGTTTGATGACTAAGAACCTGGAGCATATCACCTGCTCATCTTTGCTAGATGCTCTTCTGAAGCAGCTGGAGTTGGATGTGACAACCACTGGAGAAATTGCTGCCTCAGGAAATGCTTTGCCTTTAACAGATTTCTCAGTAGCTGGCAGATTAATTTTGGCAACTTTCCCTAAGTCATTTAGGTCCCATTCCTTCATTTTTCTGCCGGGAAGTGTGTATTCACATTACAGTTAAAAATACGTTGACAACAGGAATGTGCAGAACAGCATGTACTATTTTAGGAAAGAAGTTGTAGGCTGGGATGGTTCCATTTTATAGAATAGAAATGATGGAGTTCCCGCTGTGGTGCAGTGGGTTAAGGATCTGGCATTGCTGCAGCTGCAGATGTGGTGTAGGTTGTAGCTCTGGCTCAGATTTGATTCCTGGCCCATGAACTGACATATGCCGCAGGTGTGGCCAAAAAAGGAAAAAAAAACAAAAAAGAATAGAAATGAATGATGCCATCATGCTTTGAGGGGAGTTCTGAACCCTCCTTCCAGCTCAACTTTAAACTGGTATTACTTCTCACCGACTTCTCACCAGGGTTTAAGATGTTACGTCCCTAAGGAGCTCCTGTTCTGGTATTTCCCTCTCAGGTACTTATATTCAGCAAACTCTCCCTGCCCCCCCCCCAAAAAAAAAATCCTAGAGCCATTGCTTTTGCATATATCTGCCCTGGAATTCTCTAGCAATAGATATTATGGTGGGTGGTTAAGGGCTTGAACTCTGAATCCTGTTTGTATGGCTGATTGGCTTTGTGACCTTCAGTGGATTACCTAACCTCTCTGTGCATCTGTCTTTATTGTCTATTAAAGGAGAATGGGAATGACAGTCACTTGCTCTACCCTCTCTAGATCTCTTTGTTCACTGTCATTGAACAGTGTCAAGCATTTTAAACTCAATGTATTTTACACTCATTTTTCCTTTTCTAAGAATACATTTCATTACTGCTGACCCAAATAAGAGGGATGTGTACTTTTGCTTTTTTTCAAAACGATCAAAGATGCCATGCTTGAGATTTAAGGTCAGCTTTTATGATAAGGGGTAATTGAAGCCCTTGTCTCGGGATGAAGATTGACATTCTGATGTTTGAGTTTGTGACTTTACAGTGTCACATGGCTGGGCGCTGGCTCCCTGACGCTTCTGACGTGATTGGCTTTTTCCTGTCATTGTTCTGTCACCACTTGTCATTCTTGCCCTTAAAGGGTCTAAGTGTTCATTATAATTACTGATTTTTCTAATGTATGTATTATCTTTTTTAATTGTGGTGCAATACATATAATATAAAATCTGTCATTTTGAGTGGGGTTTTTTTGTGGGAATCTTTATCAGAAACTGAAAAACTTGTTAACTTATCAATAAGGAAATTGTGTTATAAATGTGGACATCTTGAAGGGTTATAACAATGAATTTGAACTCAGCGTTTAGACAGTTCATTCAATGCCATTCCATCTTGCATTGTCGATACCATCTGAGAACCTGCATGTGTACATGGAAGAGGCATTTTGCTTTCCAGAAAAATTCTGTACATCTTTTCTCGTTTTTTGACTTTCAGTCCTCAAGCATTCCAGGACAGCCACAAGGATAAACTTGCAGGAAAAATAAATGTATAAAAAGTCAGCAAAATTCAGCTATATATGCTCAGCTATATCTTAGCCATATATACATCTGATATGGCAAGAGGAAAATATGAGAAAATAAATAACAGTTTAAATAAAATTCAGTAAATGCAACGGCTCCTAAGATACAGAATATGCTCAAAAATATTTGCTGAATAAATGAATCAGTGAAGCAGTTTATTCTCAGTTCAAAATAAACAAGAATAATTTGTTGTTATCCCACAAAGAATTTGTTTCTACTTAAAGTTTAAAAGTTTAGTTATGAAACTGCAATAAAATTTGGTCTCAAGAAGTAGTTCCATTAGGGCATAGAGGCATGAAAATACCAAGTATAACTAAAGGAAGCAAATTAAAACCACACTAATTTAGGAATAGCACCAAAAATAAAAATTGATATGATTTCATATTTTCATTATTTTTGAAAGTCAAGTAGAATATTTAAATTAGCCACATAAGCAGCATATTGTAAAAGAAATGTCTCTGTCCAAAGAACGGGCTGGATTCTTGTACTTCAAGAAAAGTATTTGCCCATAGAACTCTACTATGGGAGTTCCCACTGAGGTGCAGTGGGTTAAGAATCTGTCTGCAGTGACTTGGGTCACTGTGGAGATGAGAGTTTGATCCCTGGTCCAGTACAGTGGGTTAAAGTATCTGGCATTGCTGCAGCTGTGGCTTGTATTCAATCCCTGGCCCAGTGGGTGTGACCATTAAAAAAAAAACAAAACAAAACTGTACTCTGAGGATTTATAATTGGCAATCACTCAGATAATAACCTATTTACCAATAGGTAATTATAACACAGTGCCTGAAATATTATATTTAAATACTAAATATTTCAAACTATTTGCTAATGCAAACTAAGCTTCTTCGAATTAGATTTAATGACTTTTGCTTAAGAAGTCCAGAATATTTTTTATTTGAAAAAAGTGTTCAAATCTTATATTTTGGGGAAATTTAAAATCTTGTGTTTGGCTCAACACATAGAAGTTAATTTTTTTCCCATTACTTAATAAACTTTATTACAATTATAGGTGTACAAAAATCATCACAAACAAATTTTATAGCAAGAAGTTAATTTTTAAAATCGTAAAGTTTAGCGATAGAAAGGTTGAGCCCTATATTTTTTTTAGGACGTTGCTCTGGGGAAGAAAAATTGGTAGATGAACAGCCATACCCTGTAGTATTGCAGGGCACAGGTCTGAGGTGTGGGCATAGGTTAGAAGCAGCTCAAACTAATGATGTTAACCAACATAACCTAATCACCCAGACTGAGCACAAAGCAGACAAACTGCATAGGAGCAGGGACCACTCATTTCATTTCTAAAATATTCCTGGCTTTTGTATTCCGGCGCGCCATCTAGGAGATGGCAGGCGTGCATTGCCCACTAGTTCCAAGTCTGTTTCAACGTCAAGCCTTGCATTTCCCCCAGTTAACTGACTGTTGAGCCTACGCAAGATGCCTGTGAGTTCAGTACCTGCACAGGACAAGTGTTAAGGGCTGGGAAGCTCCCATTCTTCCTCCCCTTATGCTGCCTTCAGTAGAAGTGAATTTGAGAGGCAGCAGCTTACAGCTACCCCAGGACACACGGCCTGCCTGCCTTGGGAATCCGTGACATCCCCAGGCTCCCAGAGCTCAGCATTCTCATTATTATTCACTTTCTACTTTTTAAAGATTGATTCCATGGTAAAATCCTACCAGAAATGCCTAACATGAAGAGGGCTGTTGAGAAGACCAGTTGAACTTGATTAATTAGAAAAAAGTTTTAAAATGAAGTTTGGGTTAAGGCCTCTCTGAAACTAATTTTACTTTTTTGTGATATTCAAGTTGGGGCTGGAAAAATCTACTTTTCCCCCCCCAAAGTAGAAATAGATGTAGGAGTTCCCATTGTGGCTCAGTGGTTAACGAATCCGACTAGGAACCATGAGATTGCGGGTTCGATCCCTGGCCTTGCTCAGTGGGTTAAGGATCCGGCGTTGCCGTGAGCTGTGGTGTCGGTTGCAGATGTGGCTCAGATCCTGCATTGCTGTGGTTGTGGTGTAGGCCGGCGGCTACAGCTCCAATTAGACCTCCAGCCTGGGAACCTCCATATGCCGCAGGTGCGACCCTAGAAAAGGCAAAAAGACAAAAATAAAAGGAAAAAGATGTATTGTTTTATGTTTTTTATATGTATATATGCTCATTACAAAAGCCTTTAGACAGTACAGAAATCTATAGAGAAAAAGTGTCATTCTTCATCTCAGAAATAACAACTCTTACTGTTTTGATATAAAGCTTTCTAGACTTTTCTATGACTTTATGAACATTCAGATAATTATAAGGCATTTAAAAAATAGCATTGGACTGGGAGTTCCCTTCATGGCTCAGCAGAAACTAATCTGACTAGTATGCATGAAGGTGTGAAGGTTTGATGCCTGGCCTTGCTCAGGGGTCACGGGTCTGGTATTGCCGTGAGTTGTAGTGTAGGCTGCAGACACAGCTTGGATCCCACATTGCTGTGACTGTGGTGTAGGCTGGCAGCTGTAACTCTGACTGGACCCCTAGCCTGGGAACTTCCATAGGGTGTTCCCCTAAAAACCAAAAAGGAAAAAATAGGATTGGACTGTACACACTATTTAGTAGTGTAATGGGCCTTTTTATGTAATTTCTCTATGAAAAGGTATACATTTTCATCATAGTTTTTAATTGCTTCTGTGTACTCCATGGTATAAAGCTACTGTCTGTGGTTATTTCTGATTTTTCAGAGTGGAAGGGTGTTCTTATGTATATGTGTGTGTACTTGTCTCCTTGTTTCTTTGCTATGAGTACTTAGAATTGTTGTGGAAGGAAGTGTGCGTGCTTGTAGATTTTGATAACAATTTAAAAATTGCTCTGAAAGGAGTTCCTGTCGTGGCTCAGTGGTTAACAATTCCAACTAGATTGCGGGTTCGATCCCTGGCCTTGCTCAGTGGGTTAAGGATCCGGCGTTGCCGTGAGCTGTGGTGTCGGTTGCAGATGCGGCTCGGATCCCGCGTTGCTGTGGCTGTGATGTAGGCTGGAGGCTACAGCTCCTGTTAGACCCCTAGCCTGGGAACCTCCATATGCCATGGGTGCGGCCCTAGACATGGCAAAAAAAAAAAAAAAAAAAAAAAAGACAAAAATTGCTCTGAAAACATTGTCTCAAAAAATCGTATCAGTTTTGAGTGAGTTCCTTTGCCTTCACACAGGTTTCAGAAGAAGTGGCACTTAGAGGAGACACCCATCTAGTAAGAGTTTGTGGTCACAGAAAGCTTCACACGGCCCTGTGGTTGTGCTGGTGGTTGTTGAAGATGCTCACCATCACACAGCCCATGCACTCACTGGTCTGCCCAACGGCATTACCACGGCTTCCTTCTCCCAGGTCCCGTGTTAAGCCCTCGTCCTGTGCTCTTCTCCCTTAGATTGAGGAAGACACGTGGCAGAAGTACTACTTGGAAGGAGTCTCAAATGAAATGTACACAGAATATCTCTCCAGTGCCTTCGTGGGTCTGTCCTTCCCTACTGTTTGTGAGTAAGTGACCACTAACCATATGCTCTTTGGCTTTCGGGGACATTTAAGGTGACCCTGGCAGGAAAGACACCCCCACCTGTGGCCAGCACAGCGGGGGCACTTGACAGTTACCGAGCGCCTTGTGGTCAGCCTTCTGCAGTGAAGAGAAAGGTGGGGGCTCGTTACACGGCCCCTGCCTTGGGGATTTCTGCCGACTCTCCTTTCCCTCCGGTCCTGAGAATCTCAGGCTGGGACCCATCACTTGCACTAAATTATGAACTGCAATTTTCCTGCGTGTCTTCGATTATGCCCCTGTGATGTAGACACACTTATGAAGGGAGGCGTGAACCCAGGCCTCTGATGTTCCCAGGGCAAAAGCAGATCTTGCCAGTCCCTTGATGAAAGAGATTTTAATCTCTCTTTCAGTCAAGTCAGATCACAAAGACATCAGAGAAACTGCTGTTCAAAGTGCTTTTCACTATTTTCTGAGGAAATGTGGACCCCAATGTACAGAGAGAAGCCTTGAAATAGTCTTGAGCAATTTCTCCTCTATACAGACAACTGTCATGTTATGAGTAGAAGGGCTCAGCATCACTTTGTACCGGCTCAGCAAAATGAATTTGAGCAAGGAGTAGCCCCAGCCTACATGTTTTCTCAAGAGAGCACAGGTGATCGGCTAAAAGGCGAGACCTCAGGAGCTCCACGGGTCCCAGACCCCAGGAAACTTCCACCGGGACGATGCCTCTGATTTCCCGCTCAGAAGCTCAGCTGCTGAGTGTAAGCCAAACAGGGGCTTTGTCCCCTAGGGAAACACAGACTCCCTGGGAATGCTGAAACACCAAGCCCAGTCCTTTGTCACCGTAGCAAGGAGTTTGATAAACTCACTGATAAAAACTGGGAAGAGTCTGGGACCCCACTGGACTGAGGAAGAAGAGCTATTCCCTCGTGCTCTTGGCCTGCAAACCAAACCCGCCTTCTGGAAAAGGGCAGCCCTGAAGGGGACAGTCCTGGAGCCTCCTCTGCCTCAAGGTTTTCTGTTCTGTGCCGGCAGAGAGGGGACAGAGTGCCTGGTTTTGTGTTTACCTGTCAGTGACCTCTGTCCGCGAGCGCAGCAGATACCACCTGCCTGTGCCTGGGCCCAGACACTAAGCAATCCGAAACCGCTGGACTGTTGACTGAAATTCCTCACCCTGTCTCCAAGCGAAAGTTTAAATGCTAAATGGACTGGAAAAGTGAATAGGTAATTGATTCTGAAGGAGTTATTTTCTGAAAATGGATGCCCTGGTGTAACTCCCGTGTGTTCCTTTCTTGGAGAGCTGCTGCTTTTTCTGCCATAGAAAGAAGTTTAAAAAAAAAAAAAGAAAGAAGTTAACCGCTCAGGGGCACCGGGTCCTGGAACACAGTCTGTCCCAGGGGATGTTCTCTGTCTTGGCGCTTAGCCTGCTTAGAATAGAAAAGCCCATGAGAATTCAGGACTTAGAAGCTGGTTCTATAAAAAGGCCATTGAGGCCTCTTATATCTAATGTAGGGGTGGTCTGAGCACATGGCAGAACTGCCAGCGCCTGGAGGGGTGCTGCGGGGATTAGCAGGGGAGGATGTGAAGCCCCCTTCTTTGACTGTCGAGGCTCCCGGGCTTGACTGGTGTCGACACGAGTGCTCCCTTGCAAGCCCCTGCCCCTGTGCCCTCCGGCCCCCTCTCCCTGCTCTCCCACTGCCTCTCTTATTTTGCTTCTGGGAAACACGTCCGTTCATTTTAAGAGCGTTGACCTGGAGGGTTAGGACTGCTCCCTCTAGAAGTCGCAGCTGGGATACCAGTGGTGTCAGTGTGATTCGCATATTTGTCCCACACAGTGTTTACTTTTTTACAAGTTAGTCGCCACTGTTTCCAAATGCTTCCTTTTCCACATACATACTAGATTCCCAACCTCTTTTAAACATCTGATGAACCAGCACAATGCTAACTACCAAATGCTAACTGGCTCCAGTTTGGTGCAAGAACCAGACTGGGGTTAGAGAATGTCCTCCCCTTCCTGGCATCCTTTTTTGGGGGAATATAGTTGCTTTATCATATTGTGTTAGTTTCAGGTATACAGCAAAGTGATTCAGTTATATGTATACACATTCTTTTGCAGTTTCTTTCCTCGTATAGGTTATTACAGAATACTGAATAGAGTTTCTTGTGCTGTACAGCAGGTCCTTGTTCGTTATTTTAAACCGGGCCAGATTTGCATTGACCTGAGGGGCCTGGACCCATTGACTCGTGAGTTTGCCAGATGTGACCCATTGGGTGTGTGAAATGTCCTCTGCCCTTTGGAGCAGGCTCAACCGCTGAGCGCTAGTCTGTAAATATTTTCCTTGATAGATGTTCATGTTTACAACATGTCCCGAGATGAAGAAAAGCCCTCAGACATACCTTGTTGTCAGAGAATTTAGTGTTTGGTACAGCTTCTAGAATCCAAAAAAAAAAAAAAAAAAAAATGCCTACCAAAAAACCTCTGATGTGAATGAAAATGTGTTCAACTTACTGCTGTTGTTCGTTTAACACAATGATACAGCTGAGGTAGAAATAATCAATAAAGAAAGGACATTTAATGAGATTTAGGAACATCCCAAAACATTGAAGCTCTCCTCAAGCATTTGATTATCTGGAGGCTTAATTATCTGTGTTTTCTACTTTAAATTAAAGAAAAGCCATAACTCAAAGTTACCAGCAGTTTAATGATAACACTCTTCAATTCAGGTTAATTAAAGCACAGCCGTAATTAGAGTGTAGCGTTGTATATCACCGGGCTGGCGCATAAGTATTTTCATTACAGTAAGAATTGGCTATTCAATTTCAAGATGACATAAAGGACGCCAAAATATATTTTAAGCTGGTTCATGTAGAAGAAAAAGAATTGGGGAATATTCTGGGTATAATAAAACACAGATAAAATATACAGATTTTCAGAGCAGTTTCTGTAATTATGCCCGGCATTAAAACAATATGCAGCCAATAACATCTTGAAGCATGAAAAGAAATAAATTTGCTCTTCCTTGGGCTGGCAGAGTGCCCCTTGCAGGGTAGAATCACCACACCAAAAAGCCTGGAGTTATCCTCAGAAGCTCCGAGAGTCATTCAGAGAAAAGATAAGGGGTCAGGATTGGTGGGCGAAATTTGAGGTTGATTTTCCAAGAGAACAGAATGTGGGGGGAAGGAGGTCCCCGAGGCAAGCTTTTTTTAAGTAATAATTTTAAGTGGAGAGATGCTTTCTTCTGCTCAGGTGAGATTTGCATCAGCTTCTCTGCACCAGCCTCTGGCTTCAGGTGTGTATCACCAGAAGACACAGCTTTGTCCCCAAACAGTAACTAAAATAGACAAAAAATGCAGTGTCGCTTCTAAATATTTCACTTACCTTCTCTCATGGAATCAGCGCAGCGATCCTGTGGCATTTATATGGGTATCCCCATCCCTGGCTTATCAAGGAGGACACACTGAGATGAGAGGATGTCAGTGTCCCCTTCCACGGCCACCAAGCAGACAAGTTACAGAACCAGGATTCGGATGCCGGGGCTTCATGCAGCTAGAAACAGCTTTGGGGGAACTGCTAGCAAAAGGCTGGCTAATTAAGAATCTCCTGGGGAGCTTTTTAAATGGAGAGGATTCTAGTCCGTCTCCAGATTTTAATATTTAGGGCAAGTTCCCCCAAAGTTGTGATTTTTTGCAAGTAAGTTAGGTGATTTTGATTCAACGTCTGATGGCTGGAACCCCCACCAACCCCGTTCTCCACATCACAGGCTGGAAGAACCTCTTATTCCCGTTTTGGGCTCAGTCACTGGAATCTTTTCTTTTCTTTTCCTTTCCTTTTCTTTTTTTTTTTTTTTGTCTTTTTAGGTCCGCACCCATGGCATGTGGAGGTTCCCAGGCTAGGGGCCGAATAGGAGCTGTAGCTGCTGGCCTACACCATAGCCACAGCAGCATGGGAGTTCTGAGCAGGATCTGTGACCTACACCACAGCTCATGGCAATGCCAGATCCATAACCCACTGAGCAAGGCCTGGGATCAAACCGGTGTCCTCATGGGTACTAGTTGGGTTCGTTAACCACTAAGCCATGATGGGAACTCCCTGGAATGTTCCTTTCTGATTGGAGCCAAATCACAGAATTGTAGGTAGACCATATCTTACCATCTAAAGTCAAGATTGGGGCCTTTAAATCAGGTGTACTTTAATAACAAACAAAAAAAAAAGATTGGGGCATTTGTGTAAGCTTCCTTTCCATCACTCCTTCTTCACAAAGGGTTTTCTACAGTCTCCAGGGATGTAGGAGTGAGTCTGTACTGTACCACACCAAGCAAACTGCTGACTGCTCTCCCCACTCCCCACACCTAATCTAAGTCAGAGTAAGAAAAAGACACAGGGTACTGATGCCTTTTGTGCTCTTGGCCAGCTTTCCACTGGGATCATAAAAGCAGTTTCATGGAGTTCCCTTTGTGGCTCAGCAGTTAATGAACCAACTAGTATCCATGAAGATGTGGGTTTGATCCCTGGCCTCGCTCAGTGGGTTAAGGATACAGCATTGCCATGAGCTGTGGTGTAGGTTGCAGACGCGGCTTGGATCCTGCCTTGCTGTGGCTGTGGCCTAGGGCAGCAGCTGTATTTCCAATTGGACCCCTAGCCTGGGAACTTCCATGTACTGCGGGTGCGGCCCTAAAAGGCGAAAATAAGTAAAATAAATAAAATAAAATAAGCAGTTTCGAGCTGGGGAGAACAGATAAGCACCAAATGCAGAGAAGGACAGTTCAGGATGCAACTGGCCAAAAGGCCGCTTGGGCTTGATGGACATCGTGGTGTGTGCATCCTGGACCTTCCCTAGACTGCCCTTAGGTGTGCCCTATAAGGACCGGCCACTCCTGAGCATCTGCTCTTGGTTTTGCATAGCTGGCTTGCCCCTGGGTGTGTGTGTCAGATCAAAACAAAGAAGCTTTAGGATCTGAAAGAGAGGGTGCTATCCATTGTTCTCCAAAGGCCAGAAAACCATCTGTTCCCCGTCCCTCTCACTCCCCATCTTCCTCAGCAGGGGACTTCGGAGTATGCAGATGGCCAGTGCCAAGCTTGCAGGAAGCAGGGGGCTGGGGTATGAGGCCATCTTTGCCACCAAGGGGTCTTGCTTTTGTGCGGTTCAATGCAGTGTGAGCTATGGAGTCACAAAGGCCTGGGGTCAAACCTCCGGATCCTCTACTTGCTGGAAATGTAACTCGGGACAAGATATTTGGTGTCTGCCTGCCACCTTCTTTTGATAGTTACCCGCTGCCTAGCCTTAGGCTTGGTGCTCACTCCCGGTTTCCTCATCTCTGAAATCATTATGATTGAACTTATCTCTCAGTTCCAGCTAATGTCCTTTTCCTCTCTCCCTCTCTCTTCCCTCCCCCGTCTGTTCTGCCCACTGAATGTAATATAAGCACCAAGAAAGGAAGAAGTAGATCATGGCATTTTCAGGTTTTATTTACTCTTGCGCTTTAGAAAATTCTGCCATCAGTCACCAGCCAATTAACAGGGAAGACAGTTAATGAGCTCAGGATATTTGCGCCAGTGTAGCAGGCATAGTACCATCTCTAGAGGAACCTGCAATTAGATTTGATCAAATATATGCTCATTAAAAGATTCATAGTTCGTACTTTCAAATGCCAAGGAAAGGATTCTCTCTCCGTACCATGGCTGTCTTTTGAGATTTTGCAGTTTGGTGAAAGAAAATAATACCCATCCTCAGGGAGAGATAAGCACCCATTGACGAGTGTCTGATGGATACACACACTGGGGGCCAGCTGCTGATGGCCATAGGGAAAGAGAGCTCCCTGTAGGCTGGGGGGTGACCAGGAAAGGCTCTCTGGAAGAGATGACACTTGAGCTGTGCCTTGCGTGACAGTTGGATTAAGAGAGGGAATAAAGAGGGAAGAAGACATCCTAAGTGGGAGGGAATCTGGAGGCTGGGGGCAACAGGGTACCACTCAGAGCTCTCACAACACCCGGGTCTCTGAGATTTTCGGAGAGCAAACTAATTTCCCCCTTAGATGGGAGAAGGAGACAAATCAGAGTTCTTTTGGTGTGTGATGTTTTTAGGGGGAAACAGCGATAGTGTTTTTATCATGAGAACTAAGTATCCCCTGCCTCCAGGTAGGAAAGCGAGGGCAGCGCAGAGAGGTAGGGGAGGAGGAGCAGAAGAAATCACCGGTTCAAAGGTTTGGCTACTGCAGGAACGCTGCGTTCCAAGTCCCCAGTCTCATGGTGAGCATATTAGTCATTCATCACTTGCAAAATATAAAAGCTTAATTGTATCAGGTTTTACAGCTCAGAGGGGATTAGAACAAAAGATGTATTTAAAAGCGCGTGTGTCTCTCCGTGTCCCCATCAGCTGATGGAGCAGTTAAAATTCAGATTTGATGTGGGATATTTAATGTGTCACTTGAGGGACTCTGACCAGATCGTCACTGGGCTAAAGGGCAGGGGTTCTGCCCTCCAGCCCAGGTGCAAACCTGATGCTTCTGAGCTGGCTTAGACCGTGTGGGGGCTGGGGAATTTGTGTATGTGGGGGTATTATAATGAGGACCGAGCGTATATGAAATGCAGACAGGAATACAGTTTATGATTATTTCTGCTTCAGGGACCCAGAAGATGACCAGTAATCCTTCTACATGCTAGTGAATAAACCAGTGACCATAGACTCTACTACGGCCCTTAACTTAAGGCGACAGAGGCAGTGGGAGGTCTAGAATTCTTTGTAGGAGGGTCCGGGAGGCAATCCAGTAGAAATTCTGGGGCTTGACTTGATGCTGGGTACACACAGCAAACACATTTTACATTTTGCCTTTCTGATTCATCTTAGTAGCAAACGTTTCTAAAATATATTTACTGACATTTTAGGCAAGCATTAATTTTCCATATGAAAGAATGTAATCACGTTTAAATTCAAACGTCTTCGATGTGCTAGTGGAGACATTGTGAGTGTGTGTGTATGTGTCTGAGGGTGGAGCTGTTCTAAAGCCTTCCCTCTCCACCTCTGTCAAAACTGTTGGGAAACCTGAAGGCCATTTTCATGAGCAGTTTAAATCACTTCTGTTTTCCTGGTGCTGAGTCTTGCAAATCCCGCTGTTTCAAATTTTCTTTAACTAGATGTTTTCATTTCGAGAGCTTCTCATCTTAAAGCTCCTAAAGGTGAGTCTTTTTCATTCTAGCCCTTAGATCCTAAAGATCTGGTTTCCCAATGCACAGTGTTTATATCCACATCTATGGTTTCCATGTGTCAGACTGATATTCCCAGGGTCTCTCTGGATAGCCGAAGAGAGGCTGGCACTTCCAGGTGGCGCTGGGTTTTGTGGGCACAGTGAAAGCTGCCGCTTCTGTCCTCACCCACTTCTCTCCTGGGTGAGTCATCTTCAGCAACCCCCAAACCACATCTTTGCATACCCTTCCTGAGCCCATTAGAAGGTGCAAACTCTATGTCAGGTTTCTGTGCTTAATTCACACCAGCAAGCAATCTTTCTAGTCAAGGGGACTGATTTAATGGCAAGAACAATTTATTTCCCCTTGGGTAGGTGGAAACAGTTGGACTCTAATTCTTAAGAGCCTTTGTTCAGGAACATCTGGGTTGAAACTACTGTAGTTAACAGATGATGCTGGCAGTAAAAAAAAAAAAAAAAGGCTTTGTATAATGCCATTGTCAAATTTGGTAGACCTCTGCTTAATAACTATCAAGAAAGCGATCTAACTTGTTATTACAACAGTTTTATTGCAGATTGCTGGTTTAAGACCTTTCTGTGACAAGTGGCATTTTTTTTTCTTGAAAAAAAAAAAGTTGTTTCGATTCCCCTGTAATTACTTTTGCAACCAGTGGCAACTTCCTGCCTTGGACACATTGGGACATTTTATTTTAGAAACCAAGAATTTTCTCACTAACTTATGGCTGCTTTCATCCTGTTTATCACATCATGAAAGCTACCTTGCTTCTTTCTTCTCTCTTACTTCATGCTAAGCCTCCTTTCTCGTCCCACCCCCATTCTGTGTGTGCTTAAATAAGCCATAAGAATGGCTCTAAGAATTGGATGAGCAAAACCCATCTTGCTTAACCAAAAAAAAAAAAAAAAAAAATTGTCGAATGATGCAAATAAATATTTAATTTCAGGACATCAGTTCTGAGTGGTCTGAAGGCCATCCTTTGTAACAGGGTCTGTGGAGGGTTCTGAGGAGAAATCACTGCCTGTATCTTAGCTTTGTACCTGCCTTGTGTCATAGAAATGAAGGCAACTATTGGATTCCCAGAGCCTATCACTGCTATTGTTTCCTTCTATGTCCTTCTTTGTCTCTCTGTCTGCTGCTGACTAGCAAGTTAAAAAGCATCTTGTTTCATGATTCTATCCTCACTTTCAGGCCTTCTGCCTAAACTAGGCTTTCCTAGTTAACCACATAACCCTGTTTTGGATCATTCTGCTCCACATTCTTTCATACATTTATTTAATCAACATTTATTGCCAGTTTAATCTTTGCACTTTGCAAAATGCCAGGGAAACAACACACATGTCTAGCACTGAAAAAACTCAGTTTGGAGGTCAGAGACAAGTGAACAGGTGATTACCACACCCACTGCCCCGTTTATTCACCGTGGTCTCCTCTTCCCCCTGGACCCACAACAGAGACCATGCCTCAACTGCAGCCTTCAGCCCAGCACCCTAGTGAATTGACATTCTCCAGTTCTCTGTGGCAGGAACTAATGAAAAACTGTGATTTTTAAGTAGGGAGAGATTAGTTCTCTTTCTAGTGTAAATTGTAAATTACTTAAGATTTATGTTTTGCAAATATCCAGAGTATACTCATTAGAGCAGAGATTAATAGCTCAGATACCTGTGGGGGTAGGCAATTAGCAAGAAGGAATTAGAGTGAAGAGTTCTGAGACAATTGGGAGTGGTGGGGACTGTGGCACTTTGGAGATCACATGTTCCATTCCAGGGGTAAGTCCTTTGAAGCTCCAGTCCCTTGTAGCCGATGGAATGTGGCTCTAGTATGACCGTATCTGATTTATCAAGGAAAGCTGAAAAGTTGGTTTTTATATGAAATTACCTATTGGTATCTAATTCTGGTTTGTTTTTTTAAAAACGCTGTACTGAGCAAACAGAACATGTCTGTATGTTGGGCTTCTGGCAATCACTTTATTTCCATTGCTTTTATATGAAGCATCTAACACACTACATTGAGACTTGATTTTCACTTTTGACGTTTCCACATGTGAGTTGTTTAACCTTGAACAAGTTGCTTGATTGCCACTTTTGGCTTTTCTATATACCATTTGACCTTAAACAAGTCAGTTTTCCTTTTATGGACCTTAGTTTGTCATCTATATGAGAAGGGCTGGGCCAGTCAATTTTAAATTGCCTCAGTCTGAAAATCTGTGGTTGTGGCACTGTTTTGCATATACAAGCAGACCTCCTTTCATTGCACCTGGCTTTATAACACTTTGCAAATAATTTTTTTAAATTTTAAAAATTTTTAATTTATTTTATTTTATTTTTTTGCAAATTGAAGGTTTATGGTAACATTGCATCAAACATTTTCCCAATAGTGTTTGCTCACTGTGTGTCTCTGTGTCACATTCTGACAATTTTCTTAGTATTTCAAACCTTTCCATTATCATTATATCTTATGCTGATCTATGATCAGTGATCTTTGATGTTACTATAGTAATTTTTAAATTTAAATTTTTAAAAATTTAATTTTATGGGAGTATAGTTGACTTACGATGTTTTATTTTCAAGTATACAACAACGTGAATCAGTTAACGTATGCGTGTATCCATTCTTTTTTCCCATATAGGTTATTACAGATTATTGAGTAGATTTTCCTGTGCTTTGTCCTTGTTACTTATCTATTTTTATATACAGTAGTATGTATATGTTGTTCCTGTTCTCCTAATTTATTCCTCTGCATCATGATTCCACTTACGGTAACCATAAGTTTGATTTTGAAATCTGTGAGTTTATTTCTGTTTTATAAATAAATTATTTTGTACTATCTTTATTAGATTGTACATGTAAGTGATATCATATGATATTTGTCTTTCCCTACCTGACTTACTTCACCTCATATGATAATCTCTAGGTCCATCCCTGTTGCTGGAAAGGATTATTTTGTTCTTTTTTATGGCTGAGTAATAGTCCATTGTATATATGTACTACATCTTCTTTATCCGTTCATCTGTTGATGGACATTTAGTTTGCTTCCACGTCTTGGCTATTGCAAATAGTGCTGCAATGAACATTAGGGTGCATATATCTTTTTGAATTATTGTTTTCTCCAGATATATACCCTGGAATGGACTTGCTGGATTATATGGTAGTTCTATAATTAGTTTTTGAAGAAACCTCCATACTGTTCTCCATAGTGATTGTAGTAATTTACATTCCCACCAGCAGTGTAGGAGAGTTCCCTTTTCTCCACAACCTCTCCAGCATTTATAGTCTGTAGATATTTTTTCTTTTTACAGCCACACCTGCAGCATATGGAAGTTCCTAGGCACTCTCAGCTGCAGCTGCCACCCTACGCCACAACCATGACAACAGCAACATTAGATCTAAGCTGCTTCTGTGACCTATGTGGCAGCTTGGGGCAATGCCAGATCCTTAACCCACTGAGCAAGGCAAGGGATTAAACCTGCATCCTCACAGATACTATGTCAAGTTCTTAAACCACTGAGCCACCGTGGGAATTCCCTATTTTTGTAGACTTTTTGAAGATGGCCATTCTGGTGGTGTGAGGTGATACCTCATTGTAGTTTTGATTTGCATTTCTCTAATAATTAATGATGTTGAACATCTTTTCATGTGCTTTTTGGCCATCTGACTCTTTTTGGAGAAATGCCTGTTTAGATCTTCTGCTCAATTTTTGTTTGGATTATTATTATTTTTTTTAATATAAAGCTGCATGAAATGTTTGTATGTTTGTTGGTTGCTTCATTTGCAAATATTTTCTCCCGTTCTGTGGGTTGTCTTTTCATTTTTTTTTAATGGTTTCCTTTGCTGTGCAAAAGCTTTTAAATTTAATTAAGTCCCATTTACTCTAGGAGGTGGATCAAGAAAGATATTGCTGGAGTTCCCGTCGTGGTGCAGTGGTTAACGAATCCGACTAGGAACCATGAGGTTGCGGGTTCGATCCCTGCCCTTGCTCAGTGGGTTAACGATCCGGCATTGCCGTGAGCTGTGGTGTAGGTTGAAGACGCGGCTCGGATCCTGCGTTGCTGTGGCTGCGGCGCAGGCCAGTGGTTACAGCTCCGATTAGACCCCTAGCCTGGGAAACTCCACATGCCGCGGGTGCGGCCATAAAATGACAAAAAAGGCAA
Source organism: Catagonus wagneri (assembly GCA_004024745.2). Taxonomy (NCBI): domain Eukaryota; kingdom Metazoa; phylum Chordata; class Mammalia; order Artiodactyla; family Tayassuidae; genus Catagonus; species Catagonus wagneri. The sequence continues at coordinate 8,802,451 of PVHT021183726.1, forward strand.
AAAAAAAAAAAAAGAAAGATATTGCTGTGATTTATGTCAAAGAGTGTTCTGCCTATGTTTACCTCTAGGAGTTTTATAGTATCTGGCCTTATATTAGGTCTTTGATCCATTTTGTGTTTATTTTTATTATGTATAGTGTTAGAGAATGTCCTGATTTCATTCTTTTACATGTAGCTGTCTAGTTTTCCCAGCACCACATATTGAAGAGACTGTGTTTCCTCCCTTATATGTACTTACCTCCCTCACTATAAATTTGTTTGTTTAATCTTTTTTTTAAAGGTCCACATCCAAGGCCTATGAAGGTTCCCAGGCTAAGAGGTCAAATTGGAACTGTAGCTGCCAGCCTGTGCTACAACCACAGCAAAGTGGGATCCAAGCTGCATCTGTGACCTGCACCACAGCTCATGGCAACACCTGATCCTTAACCTACTGAGCAAGGCCAGGGATCAAACCTGCATCCTCACAGATACTAGATAGATTCATTTCTGCAAGCCACAATGGGAACTCCATAAATTAGTTGACCATAGGTGCTTGGGTATATTTCTGGGCTGTCTATCCTGTTCCATTGATTTATATTTCTGGTTTTGTGCCAGTACCATGCTGTTTTGATGACAGTAGCTTTGTAGCATAGTCTGAAGTCAGGGAGCCTGATTCCTCCAGCTCTGTTTTCCCTTCTCAAGATTGCTTTGACTCTTTGGGGTCTTCTGTGATTCCGTACAAATTTAAAATTGTTTGTTCTAGCTCTGTGCCATCATAATTGTTTTGATATCTTTAAGCAATAAAGTGGTCTTAAAAATTAAGGTATGTACATTGTTTTTTAGATATAATGCTATTGCACACTCAATAGACTACAGTATAGTATAAACATAACTTTTATATACAATAGGAAACTGACAGTTTTGTGTGATTTGCTTTATCGGGATATCTGCTTTATTGTGGTCATCTGTAACTGAACCCACAGTATCTCCAAGGTCTACCCGTAATCACTTTGTTTATGTTATTCTGTCTGCCTTTTCTTAGTGCCTTTTGCCAGTGAACAATGACTGTTTTAGGTCAAGGGGTTCTTCAAAAGAGGCTTTTATAAGGCTATGTATAGGATTCAGGTCTGCTGGTCTACCCCATGCAGGCAAGGAATATGCACAAGGCCATGTAGACTTTATTGACTTTTCTGAGTTAGAAAGCTCCTTTCTTTTTATATCTACTTGGTAAATGGTATCGTGGCAGCTAGGAAAACATAATTCACCCTTACTATGAACTTTTCTTCCCTTCTCACCAATAGGATCAGGTCATTAAGCAATTAAGCATCACTTTGCTGTACAGCAGAAATTGCCACAACATTGTAAGTCAACTATACTTCAATAACTTTTTTTAAAGGAAAAAAGAAAGATCCTTAATCCTATGAACCAGCAGAATCCCAGAGTGGCCATTGTTCATAGGTTTTCTTCAAATTGGCCTCTTCTTGATCGGCGCTAAGTTAAGATCAGCCTTCTTCTTGTTGGCACTTAGTTGCTATTTACATTAGAAAGTGGTTCCTTAATTTGGTAGTTTGTTTCAGCAAATATTGCATAAGCCATCTGATATTTTAAACAATTTAAGCTCCAGAAGTAATAGCCCCATAAAGGGTGTGTGTTAGCTGTACTCTATGGAACATAAATTAAGAGGAGCTTTTTCCAGCTATAGTTGACTGTGTGGGTTGGTGTTTCAGCAAACTGCATAATCAGCACAAAGCCCAGGTCATTAGAGTCTGCCAGCAGGAATCAGAAAACCTGCAAATCACCTGAAGAGACCAAATAACCCTGGATGGAAGTGGTCCTTTGAAATCAGACTGTGTGTTGAAAGCAGTATGGGGACCGTGACCTCCCAGGCAAGAATAAACAGTTGGCCTTCATTCCCACTGGAGAGTTTGAGGCCTTCCCCAGCAACTTACCCTCCAGCAGCATATCCCCAGGTCTAGCACATCTGATTATGTCACTTCTCTGTTTAGAACCAACTCCAAACCTCCTATTCCACCTAGAATAAACTACAGATGCCTTGCTGTGGCCGGCAAAGTCTTTGTGATCTTGTTCCCACCTCGCTCCCTGACCCAATCACTGTCACACTTGATCTTATTCACTCAGCTGCAGCCTTGCCGGCTTTAATGCTGGTCCTCAAATACCCTGACTTCCTTCCTACCTCAGGGCCCTTGCACTTGCTGCTTCCACTCCCTTGGAAGTTCTTTCCCCAGATCTCCTCCTGCCCACTTCTTCTCACCATGCTCTAGTGCTCTGTGCCCTGGTGTTACTTTTTCAGGATGGTCCTCCTGGACCTTGGCAGATAACACACCTTCCCAGTTACTTTGTATCCTCTTAGGTGTTTTATTTTCTGCACAGTGCTTGTACTCATCTGGGAATTTATTATGTAATCACTGGTATATTTGCTTATTGCCTATCTAACCCAATATAAAATGGTCTTCGCTAGGGACAAAGATGTTGGATATCCTGTCAGGCGCTGTCTAGCTGGGGACCTTGGGAAAGTCACATGGACTTTCCTGGCCTTAGTTTTATCCCTGTAAAAAAAAGAGATACCAATCAAAGTCTGAATAACTGGGGTAATATCTCCCCCTTAGGGATACTGTGGGAATGAAACGAGAACACCAAGGCTCTGACCTGTGACCCAGCACCCCTCTCCATCCCTGTGAGTTACAGCGCTGGAGCTGAATAACCATCAGCTCATTTCTCAATCTGTCAGTCAACCAATGTTTTACTATCCAGAAGTCCTGAAAACATAAGAAACTTTAGAAACATATATATATATATATATATACACACACACACACACACACACACACAATGTTATACACATATATTAATATATATACATATATTAATATACATAATACATACATATTTGTTTATCTGAGCTCTATTTCAATGAGTTTATAAATACGTCTTCACCTAGCTGTAGCAGATTATTTACCAATTTGTACCTATATAATATATTGATCTCATACCTTAAAATAGTCTTCAAAAAGTCACTTTGGGAGTTCCCGTTGTGGCTCAGTGGAAACGAATCTGACTAGTATCCATGAGGATGTGAGTTCTGTCCCTGGCCCCATTCAGTGGATTAAGGATTGGCATTGCCATGAGCTGCAGTATAGGTCACAGACGTGGCTTGGATCCTGCATTGCTGTGGCTGTGGTGTAGGCTGGCAGCTGTAGCTCCAATTCATCCCCTAGCCTGGGAACTTCCATATGCCACACGTTACAGCCATAAAATAAAATAAAATGTCCACTTTGAATGCTAATACCACGTTGTACCCTGCTGTATCTAACCATGGCCTTTTTATTGGACGTTTAAGTTACTTTCAGTTTTATTACTCTGTATCAGTATCATTTCCTTGAACATCTTTGTACGTAAATATTTTACCAAACCTTTAGTTTGTTTTCTTAGAATCAAACCCCAGTAAATGGATATCATTCATTTCTTGAGTTTCTCTGTACCAAGGGTTCTATGTACAGCACTCTGGGACTTCCAAACAAGTCCAAAAGTCTTAAAGAAGTTGCACTGGTTGAGGAGATAAAGTTCAGACACGGCAAATAGTAGGAGGCAATCACGGCCAGCATAACATCAACTCAAAGCTAAACCTTGAGGTTACAGAGAAGGTGCTGGAGGAATTTTGAGAATAGAAAATGAGAGGGTGGCAGTGGCTGGAGAAGGGTGACCTGGAAGGTTTGATTTGACGTGGGCCTGGAGGATGGGTTGGGAGGGGAGGAGGAGGCATTCCAGGGTAGGAACCGTGTAAGTGAAGGCCCGGAGGCGGGAACCAGCCAGCCCCAAAGCAGTCTGGGCTGCAGACAAGAGCACCGGGCAGATGCGGTCAGCCAGCTTGGATGGAGCCAGGAGTAAGAATGGTGCTGTCATGTGCTGGGCACTTACACAGAGGCTAAGGATTATTACCGTCATTCCGAGCACACAGGGGTCTGCTTGGAACAACAATATGAGCCATTTGTACAAAAGACGATATGGCATCCAAATAACGGGTCCAGCTGCTCCCAACGCCTCCCTCTTCCTGCAGTTAACATTTTACTACCCGACTGAGTAACTAATGAATCTGGCCCAGCACAAATCCCCAGACACAGATCCCTGCTTGGGGTCTGTGTCTAGACATTCAGACCCGAGTGCAATTTGCACTTTGAACATTCAGCACCTTATCACTTGCAAGAAATCAAGTTAAATGGGGAAGATGGGGAGGTGGGGCCCACACCCCCCTCCTTTGGCACAGCAGCTCTAGAATGAGGGTCCCTTGGATAATGACCGCATCAGGAGTTGGAAAGGTCATTACAGTGTTTGTTATGTGGCTCTGGTCATTCCACAGCACTGACTGGCGCGTTTCTCCATCTTGTTGCAGGCTGTGCTTTGTGAAGCTCAAGCTTCTCATGATAGCCATTGAGTACAAGTCCGCCAACCGAGAGAGTCGGTAAGTTTGCCGTGACCCAGCGGCCGCTGCCATTTGTGATGCTGAGCGTGCGCCCTGGGAACTTTCAGTCCACTTCTTCCTGTCACATTATGTATTTGTTTGGACCCTAACGCACCACCTCTGACTCAAAGGCACGTTTCAAGGCATGTTCAACCAGACTCTGCCACTTCTATCCCAGACACTGCCTGGCATTGCTAGCCCCACCCAGGCACACAGAGAAGTGTTTCTCCAAGGGAAAGGGGTCAGGCACCCAGATTGCCCCCTGATCATGCCAGCTTGCCCTTTTCACCCTCTGGGCATAAAACCAGCGACAGACCCCGTTCTTAAAACAGTTTTTACTGCTGTAGGCAAAACGCAGGTGGACTCTGGCCACCATAGCAGGCACAGGGCAGGGCCATGATAGGAGACACCGGCTCTCTTGATGGCCAAATTACAAGCAGCCTATTGTGTACCATATGTGTTTCTCCCGGTGCCTCTGAAATCCAGGTGGCAGAATATCAGCTTCATGTAAATTAGCCGGGAGAGCAGGGCTGGGAGGCAGGAGCCCTCTTTATTTATTTATTTTGCACTTAATTATGTGCAAACCAGACTGATGGGGGACCGGGTCTGGTTGAAATAGATAACACCCCAGTCAATACATAAGTTTGCGCTGGAAGAAGGACGCATTGCGCCAACAAGGAATTTTGTTGCTGGAGTACTGTATACATTACAGATAAAAGATGATTTTTTTTTGCTCCCCAATCCTTCTCAATACTTTTGGAAGAAAGAGCTCACTGAGAAATTCTCAGGCTTGCATCCTCTGAAATGACATCCGTGGTCTGTTCCTAGTTATGCCAAATAAGTCTTCCTGTAGATGCTCAAGAGAAGGGTGCAGCTGTCTTCCAGCATACGCCTTCATAACTGGAAAGAGTGCAGGGAGAGTCTAGAAGGATCCTTCTTGTTTAAAGAGTTTGCATTACCTGGGTGTTTGACTCAATAAAGCCAGACTCCCAAATGTGCAGTCCATGTCTCTGTGACCAGACAGCCTACCAAACACTGGATTGTGAACAAGTCAATCCAGTGTTCTCTCTTACCTTAACTACCAGATCAGATTCCTCACAAAGTCAATCTGATCCCGTGTTAAACTATTTGGAAAATCCAAATCAACCGAAAGGAGGACAGAAAGGTTGATTTGGTGGCCACATAGTAGACCATGGCCATATCAGTTAACAGCTGTCGATGCAGGTATATGTTTTCCTTCTCTGTGTTGGCAAAGTGAAGAATATTATTTGCAAAACGAAACACAACAACCAAAAAAACAACTGAGAGTCCTTGGCTGTTTGCCATTCAGCAGATAAGGTGGGTGTTTCTTGGACTGCTGCTTACCCACGTTGTTGCTGGTACACACCTATACCTTTGTGGGGAAAATGGGTATCCTGAGTTTTTGTGCACGGTATTCTTTATGTTGCCAAGTCAGTAAATCTTTCTGTAATTTAGTGTTATCACTTTTGTGCATCTCTAAGGAAAGAAAAAAGTCAGGATGTCAGTGATGCTGAGTAGTGGTTCTCAACCATCCTGGAATAATTTCATGTCGGGAGACTGCACCTTGAACCCTGACCAGCCATCTCCCATCTGCCATCTTTGTGTCACAAGGAGGGAGAGAGAAGGGCTATGAATGGTTGGGTGCAAATCCACTGTAGCCACTCTCAGAAAAATAACTCAGAACTTTCCCTGAAGAAATCTTTGCTTTGATGGATGTTCCAATTAACTCACAAATCTGAGATGTTTTCAACAAAGCCATATGTATGCAAACAGATAGGTTTTTTTTTAGAATTTATTTTCATTTCTCAGAAAAGGGAGAAAAAACTTGTTTGGCTTGGTTTTGGCTTTCTGTGTGCAGTTGCCAGCTTTAATCCTCACATGTGGCTTGGTCTCAGTGTGGAAGCACATGGGTTCTTGTGGAAAAAAGGTGTGTTGGAGGGAATGTGGATCATGCCTCCGAGAACACACAGGACTTCAACACAGTATCCGTGTTAAAAAGAACTGAGTTTATGACCCTTCCCGAGAAAATAAATTTTTGATTTTGTCCCTCCTTTAACAGTGTCCCATTTCCCTTCCTCTCACATTGCCTAAGTGATCAGGTGCTACAAGGCAGAGACCCCTGCTTCTCTTTTCCACCCCTGCCCTCCCCGTGCCTCTGACCTGTGTGAATTAGCTCCTCTGTTGCCCTTTCACCCATGATACTGTTTCCATGCTTTGCTGAAAAACCTTGTTTTCACACGCATCCTTCAGATAATTTGAAACAAAGGTTTTATTCCTTCTTTCCTTCTGGTGTGAGTCAATTTATGATCCAATTGTTTGATTTTCAATTCTTTTCTTGTCGTTTTGCAGAAGCCGAAAGCGGTATGCTCTCTTCGTTAACTTTCCTCCCAACTTCCACCCTCTGTCTTCACTTCTAACTGCAGGACTAACCCTTTGCCGAGACTTCAGGAAGATAGAGATTATATATATGTGTCTGTGTATATATAATCTCATTCCCTTGTCTAGTATATACATATATATATGTAAATATATATGTATTTTTATATACAAATCTCTCTCCGACCAGAGTACATAAAAATTGAAAGTAGCATATTGCTTTTCTTGTTTGATTTGTTGAGCCTTTTGGATGACGCACTAACTTCTTTGCAGGAAACTTAAAAAAAAACAATGAAAAAAAAAAACAAAGACCTGATCTTATTTTCAGCCATGGCACCCATGATGGGAACAAATGCTATTAATGTTGAAAAAGGGGGATGCTTCTCTCCAGCCCTTGGTGTCTGTCTCTGTGCTGTCCTGATGTGTCTTGGTGTCCACCAGACTCTGTGGTGCCATCTGTCCGCATACCACATCCGCATTCCTGGTGACCTTCTCCGCCCCGTGTCTGGTTTCCAGTTTGTAGAGCTGAATTCATGTCCTTTTATCCACAAAACAGAGACCAAGCCCCTACACTTAACTCTTTTTTCCTGATGCTAATTTTGATGATAACATCTGTGTACTTTCTTTCTGTACCAGTACTCAGTACACACTTAGAACACTGCAACTAAATTGCCAGCTCATCACCTTTGATTTCCTGAACGAGTACTGTTTATTGAGATGAACTCATGGCTTTCCTTTTTTTTTTTTCTCTCTCTCAGTGTGTTTGGGCATATTTCTTAATATGAAGTATCTCAACTTTTACCATGTGTCCTCACCCTGTTTTGCTGCTGTTTTATGTTGCGGGAAGCATGACCAAATTCTCACTGACAGTGGGTTTTTTTTTTTTTTTTAAACATTTTGGCTTAATATTTTCAATATAGTTTTAAATAATGTAGTCTCTAAGACAGTATTGTTGAAAACATACTATTGAGATGCGTACTTGTTCATCTTCTCAAAAGTTGTTTGGCTCTGTAATTGTAATCACTGTCCTGTGTTTGTGTTTGTAATTGTGTGTGTGTGTGTATTTGTTTGGAACTCTTTGCAAAGTCAGACTCTTCTGTGATTTTTTTTGAGTAGAGGTGGCTTCCTGTCAGTTTGGTATTATTGATATGATCCAACTGCGAGAAGTTACTGCAACACTTTGCATCTTCAAAGGTCCACAGTGGTTGCACCTCTGCTGTTGGCTTTTGGTTTTTGAGTCCTTTGAACCTGTGGTGAAGGCATGTTGTGATGTAGGCATGACTTGTCCTGAAGTGAATCAGAAAGTGACAAGGCTTGCTCCCAGAACCCAATATCCGACATGGTCCTTCCCAAATGAACTCTCTGTCCCTACCCCATATGGCTACTATTTTCCTTATGTCCAAAATAGATTTTCAAATGCCATTGCTAAGATTAACTGAGATGGATTCAGGCTCAACAAGCCCTTGCCCCTGTTATTGGCAGACCACAGTGGCAGTCATTTGAGTGTGACCAACTGGGAGCAATCTTTATTATGCTGTCTCTGTGTAAGTGAATTGGGTTCAAATAGATTGCGGCATGGACTACACACTGTGCTCGGATGTACATTCCAAAAGGAAAAGTGGGTGTGTCTACTTGTGTGGGACTGCAGCAGAATACATTTTAAAGCCTGGAAGAAATGAAAAGTTCTAGAAAGGCAATAAGATTTGAGATTTGGGGTTTCTGTAGGTTATGCCCTAACAACTCATAAACTATAGGACAACAAGTGGGTCAAGTTCCCAGCAATAGCAATGTATGATGACCTCTCATGGTCAAGAGGCCTCTTCCCAGTGACCTGATTCATCAGGGCACAGCATGAACTAAAGTCCTCGATGGTTCTTCTTGCTGTCGTTAGTGAAGTCCCACTAGCTTGCTAGACACAGATGTAATTACCATCTTATCAAGTACAAACTATCTTCTCATGTGGGTGATGTGTTTGTAACTGCTCAGGGAATGGTACGATACACCTGCCAAAACTGAGGCAGGGGTGGGAGGGGATACACACCTGTCATATTTATCCGTAGTGGATAAAAGTTTCCTTAAAAAAAGCCCTGCTTCTGTAAATTACCGATCCTTGGTTGTCTCCCAAAGCAGCAAACCATTCAAGTTCAGGATGATAGAATAAGGAGTAATTGGATGGTTCCCAGTTGTTATGCATAAGTGGTAGAAAAAAAAAAGGAATACATCATTTTTTTTCCCCCCATCAAGCCCCAAATCTCCAGCCTGACTAAAGTTCAGCAGGAGATATGCCATGAAATGAGCTGCAGCTTGAGGAGCCCCATTCCGGGAGGAACCTGACAGGGACATTTCCCTGCTGGGCTGCATCCCACTAGCAGTTTCATGTGAATGTATTTCACATTTAGGAACACATATTTCAGTTCTAAGTGACTGGTGTTTCAATATTGAAATCAATTGTCCCAGTTCCCCAAGTGACTAGCCATTTATATATCTGTGTTAGCTCAGTTGCCAACCCCCTAGAAGAGGAGTGATCACTCATTTGATAGGCCTGCCTGATCCGAATTGCAGCTTGGTCTGTGAGAGAACAGCTGTGACCACCTTTCTCTTTATCAGAAAAGAGACATTTTTGGAACTGTGATCCATTCATTCAACAAAAAGTCGAAATGCACCTATTCATGCAGGGCTCTGAGCTGGCAACCATGAGAAACTTATTGGTGAAAGTAAATAAAATAGGATTATGCTTTTTACTCCCTGATTGAACTATGGATTTCCTGCAGAAAATATATCTTTGCTTCATAAAGTGGGTAAGGAACCAAAGAGTAAATCTAGATTCAAAACTAGCTTGAGAGCAGAGGATAGAGAGAGAGAGAACACGAATCCTTGGAGAAGGGACCACACCAACCCTTTGCCTCTAGCTGTTACTGAATGTTTTCCCTAGACATTAGCAAGGTCATAGAAGAAAAAGGATAGTTTATAGTTCCTTGAGATGAGAGAAAGTTCACCACTGCCAAGAAGCTGTCCCCACTGGAATTCTGCTAATTGATATATGGACTTTTTTTTTCTTAGAGATTTTCTTGATTCTTCACATGACACGTCTTAAAGTTTATCTCTGATAAGCTAGTGAATTAGACAAAACTGGAGCAAGACACCAATTTAAACTGATAGACAGGGAGGGAGACTTTTGGCAGTGTCCTAAGGACAAAACAAACCTAACAGTGGATATTCTTTTAAGAGATCAAAGATCTTTGAAAAGATTTACATATTCCCATTAGAAGGTCAATAACATAGTCTATGGGTGGCAGGCACTTGGCAGGAAAGAAAGTTACGTCTGTCAAGGATCCTTATCTTTTTATATTTTCAAAGAGAGGAGGATTTACTCCTTTAAACTTTCTCAATTTGGAATGCGGATAGAAGACTCACTGTCTAAAATTCAAAAAGAGTAATGTATTTCCTCAAAGAGACTTTGACACTCTGTACCCTTACACGGGTTGTATTTTTCCTTGAAATCAGGGGCACCTGCATCTTTACTAAACCCTTAAATCTGTGAGTGGAAACCAGCACCATCAGCTTCTTTATGTCTCGAGGTTTCTTTCCTTCATTATTCCCTAGAGTGGTGCTCAGGTTTTCGATTGCCTCCCAGAAGGCTGCCTTAACCCGACTGGGGTAGCTCCCAGCGCTGCAGCCTCACATCGTACACAGAGGTGATGGAAAGCCTCTTCCCCATCCGAGAGAGAACAGGAGAGTGTCCTGGAATCACACGATCAGTCATGTCTTTGGAGGTGCTTTCGGAGCCTTTTATACAATCAGCCATAAGCTTTAAAGAATGGAGAGGTAGATGCTTCACACTGCAGCCAAAAGTCCAAGTGAGCCCATCTCCAGATATTATGGGGAATAAAATGTTTCAGATCCTGCAGTCAGTACAAAGCTATTTCAAGACCAGTAAGGGTGCCTTCTGGGTAGTTAATTAGCACCAAAGACAAATAGAGAGCTGTGATGTTGTGAAAGATGATCCGTCTGTCCTTTAGTCACTGTATTTACCTTGCTTGCTATTAATAGTGGCCATGTATTAAGGACCTACTATGTGGTTCTTAGCACACAGTGTGTACTTTAATTCTCCTAGTGACACTGTAAGCTAGTGACCCTTCATTCCGTTTAACGGATAAGGAGAGTGAGGCTGAGTGGCAGGTCCAAGCCCAAGGCCAGGACCTGAGCCCATCAGCCTGACACACGCACCTACTCTTAGCCAACATTGGCAACGAAACTGAGATTTGAACACGAACCTGCCTTACGTCAGGGCCCCAAATCTTTCCTCTCCACGACGCTCACTTGATTAAAGCAAGCTTGAAGGCTGCAATAAATTATCGCAACCTGACATCTCTGGTATGACAGTCCCAGATTCTCACTGTACGCCAGTTCTTATTCACTGTTGCTAAAGAACAAAGGAAATGAAAAGGAACTTTCCATTGATGGGAACCTTGCTATCACCGTATTCCCACCATGACACAATGGGCTTGATCACTGGAGTGCAGTTAATGAAGCATATGATGTAAAGGAGGAAAACAGGGTTCTTTGAGAGGCTTGTTTTGCGCATATATGTCACCCAGACATTGAGGAGTGTCAAATTTCCCCTTTTGAATTGCATTGTTAAAATCAGGATAAGATTTTTTTTTTTCCCACTCAGAGGCCTTTTTTTTTTTACCCTCTTAGATGAATACACATCAAAATGTAGGCTTATTCAACTTTAAGGAATTAGCGCCTTTAAACTCCAGAAGGACCCAGAACTTTCCATGTATGTCCTTGTCTATTATTCTGGAGTGCACAGTTCTTTACCCTGTAACTTTATCTCACTGTAGCAGGACATTTCAATAAGGAGTCCTGTGTTACATTTCGTGGGGCCAGCTAGAGTGAGAATTTCATTAAAAATGAAGTACACTTTTGACTTTTTTTTTACTGTAATAGATAATAAAAATAATGATAACCAATATGCATTGAGATTTTTGTGCATTATCTCTCTTAATCCTCTGAAGAAAGACAATGCTTATCTTCACCACGATCTTGTAGGTGAGGCACTGAGCTCTAGGCAAGCTTAGTAATGTGCCCCAAGTCAGGTAGGTACTGAATGGCAGGCTGGATGTTGGACCCAATTTCTGATTGCAAGGTCAGGGCATAGAGGAATTGCCATGTAGTTATGAGGGTAAGAAAGGGTGCAAAAGCCACCATTCTGCCCATTCTGCCTTTCTGTTTTTTGTTGTTGTTTTTTGATGTGCCTGTGGCATGTAGAAGGTCCCCAGCTAGGGAACAAAGCTGTGCCACAGCAGCGACCCAAGCCACTGCAGTGATGACACTAGAGACTTAACCTGCTGCCCCACAAGGGAAAATCCTGCCTTTCTAAAGCATCCCATTTAACTGGCTCTGAAAAAGGAATCCGTCTAGGAGTTCCCATCATGGCTCAATAGCTTAAGAACCTCACTAGTATGCATGAGGACACGGGTTCAATCTCTGGCCTCGCTCAGTGGGTTAAGGGTCCAGCATTGCCGTAGGCTGTGGTGTAGGTCGCAGATGTGGCTTGGATTCAGCGTTGCTGTGGCTGTGGTGTGGACCACCAGTTGCAGCTCTGATTCGACCCCTAGCCTGGGAACTTCCATATGCCACAGGTAGAGCTGTAAAAAGAAAAAAAAAAAATAGAATCCATCTAAACTGTGTAAGCTTTGCCCATTTTCCCTTTTCCCCTCACAGTCGTGCAAAGTCAAAGGGCTGTTAAACCAAGGTGAAGAGTTGTTGGAGAGGTAATTAGGAGGCGCCTGTACAGCACCCCTACCCATTGCACGCCGTGCTCTTAGCGTGGCCTGCTGCTTCCTGACTGGAGAGGAGGCTCACTGTGGCCTGTGGTTCTAGGGCAGAACCCTCAAATCCTCATGGACTCTTGCTAGCATTTAATGTTAATCACAGCGTTGTCACAGGATGGTTTTCCTCCTGTCAAGTCTTGTTATGGGTAATAATGGCTGTTCTCGTGATCACAAACATTTTTGCAGTTATGATCCACTGCGAGTTCTCTGAACAGAACACGTGTTCACTTGGGTCCTTCCTGCCTTGCTACAGACACAGCGCTTTGTTGGCCACAGCACATTTCTGGAATGGCTTTACCGGCAATAAGAGGTTACATGTTAAATACTACCCTCTGTTTGGATTGTTTTGGACAGTTGAGGACTTCCTTTACCCTGATTCCAAACATCTCTTCCCTTAAACATCTACTTTTCAGGTCCAAGAATAGCTCTGGAATCTACTGCTGCATTTAGAATGCCCAAATTCCATATCCATTAAACCCCGAGCCTCGTCTCAGTCTCTGTGGAAGATACTCCTGTATTCTGCTTCTGATCTGAAGAGAATTAAACTTGTTTGTTTCATCCATTTATTAGATTAGGATACGTTTATCTCTTCTGTCAATCCAAATGCAGCTTGGTCAGTTAATCTACTTATACTACTTTGAAACAGGACAGTGTATATTTAGATTCATACTTCCCTGCAGGGCAAGTTTTTGCAGGCATAATTTGCATTTGTTTTCTAATTACAGTTGGCCCCAGTCAGGATACACTAGACACATACCTAATGCAAACACTCCCGTACATTTTTGTAAATAACAGACTGGAATCATTAAGTATTTCCAACTGCTGGCACTTTTCTTTCTATTGTTAGAGTAGATCCAATTCTTTCTACATAAGCTTCCCATGGAATCCACTTCCACGTCCTTATCGGCATTATGCAGATGTTCTCTTTGCTTCTGCATTGGTTACAGGTGTCTCGTGCCATTCCCAGCAGTAATATGTGGTGTGTGTTCATGTATGTTCCTGTATGCATATAGGGGTCCCATTAATGCTTTGTCATCTAATGGAAAATTAGTGTAGGGATAGCTCCGTTAGGCCGGTAACACTCAACATTGACCATCAATAGCAGTTTCCAAAGGGATGTGTTATTAGGAACTTGGCTTCACATCAGAAGCCCATGATGGCAATACCACTGTGCAAACCCGGCCCTCAAACCTAGATTTGCTTTGCTATCTGCGACTGGGAGCATGCCAACCTGGGGGTCGGGCAGCAAAGCTTTAGGATGCCATTATCCAGTTAAATGTGTGGGACAGGGACCTCAGGCTCTAGATACAATCTTTGGGGAAAGCATTAGACTAGTGGGCCCCCTATAAAGTTAACAGTCTACGGTGTAGAATTCAAGGTTTTCTTCAGAACATGACCTCATAACTGTGTCTTCTTTGTTTGTTTTTGTTCACTGAGCAGTATATTAATTAATCCTGGAAACCATCTTAAGATCCAAGAAGGTACTTTAGGATTTTTCATCGCAAGTGATGCCAAAGAAGTTAAAAGGTAAGAGTTTATTTTCATTTGCCATCCTTTTTTGGCTCAGCCATAGACCTCTCCATCCATTGCGCTGGGCCTGCTTTCAGTGTATACTGGGACCCAAACTTCTTTTCATGTCTGTGGACATCAAATGGTGCTGAGGAGTCTTAGGAAAAAAAGTTTACACTTTCAAGTGCTTCCACGGACTCCTCTTCACACAGTCAGTTCCACACCTTTGAACTGGAATCATGGCATTGTAGACCTAGGAGGCCCTCGATACCGGTTCTTTCATTGTCCAAGGGAAGAAAGTCAGTCCCAGAGAATCTAAGTGATTGTTTAAGATCATCTGGATTCTTGATGCCTCGGAACAACACCAGACAACTGGCCCCTTGTCTAGTGCACTTAAGGTTATCCAGGCAGATATACTCGGGAATTATCTGTTTTCTACTTTAAGGGCCAAATGGAATCTCAAAAGGTTGGGGTTAATTTCAGATGAAATACTAAACTGGCTGTATTTCTCTTTGTGGCCTCCTAGGTTAAGGGCTGAAGTGCTCAGCTTCAGTTCTTAAGCCTCTCTGGGTACAGCCCAGGATTTCACTGGCCTCAGTGTTTCAGGACACTCTTATTAGTACCCCCAAATCTGTTTAAATGGCCTAGGAGGTCATAGGGCTTTTTGCAGAACATCATGGAAGATTGTTATATTGATTTTATGCTGTGAATGAGGAAAAACTCACTAGCAGAAAATAGGACTCAGATGGTCTGGCGGGTCACTCGGCTCAACAGTAATGTTACATAGAATATTTTAAATACATTATGAATTGTCAAGGTCGATAATTTTTTTTTTTTTTAATTTTATGGCTGCACTGCACCCTTGGAAGTTCCTAGGCCAGGGGCTTGGATCTGAGCTGCAATTGCGACCTAAACCACAGACACGGCAATGCTGGATCCTTAACGCATGGTGTGGGGATTGAACCCACACCTCCACAGCGACCCGAGCCGCTCTCGTCAGATTCTTAGCCCACTGAGCCACTGTGAGAACTCCAACATCTGTAATTTTTAAATGAGACTATTGTCTTCATTAAACGAGTTTCCACTCAAGGTGAGGACCGTGCTGGGTGTTCTCCATTCTTTGCTGGTACTTCTCAAAATAACCTGGTGAGACAGGTCTGACGAATGATTTGTCCAAGGCCATGCAGCACATAAGCAAGTGGCGGAGCCCGACTGGTTCTGGTCTTTCCTTTTTTAAAACTCGCATTTTCCACCACACATGAAAATACCAGCGACTTCTCATGCAGAGTTCAGTGTGAGCCAGCACTGTTCTGAGTACCAGGTACAAGACATGGATGAACTCAATGAATCCTCTTGACAAACTAGGGGACCGGTAGCATTACTCTTCCTGTGAGGAAGCTGAGGCACACTGCTGAGTCATAAAGCCAGGATTTAAAACCTGGAAGTGGGGTTCCAGAGCTTACGTTCTTATTTGCCAAGAGGTGAGCCTGCCACTCTGAGCACAGGACTATGAGAGGTGACAACTCGCACACTAGCCCTACTAGTTAGAAAAGCTTTTAGGAAAAATACGGGGTGCAGAAGCAAAGAAAATAAAAATCTTTGAGACTTAGCTATCTCCTGACTTAAATTTACTTCTGAAAATTGGGAAAAGATTGCCATTATTCAGATGTGGAAGAGGAAAACATCCTTATCGAGTTCATGGATCCTCACCTTGTCCAGGGGTAACAACCCCCAAAGTGGGTTCACTCGAGAGGGGAAAGTGGAAGTAAATGGGAGCGAAGCCCCTCCAGGTCTTCTGAAAGAGAAGGTTGTGCTCCCGTCTAGCATGCGAGGCACAAAAGCTGGAAACAGCATCTAAGCACCAGGCACAGGGTGCTGGTGCACAGCAGCACCGTCGATCACATGGACCTCCCAGACAGCAAATATAACATGAAGCTCCCATTTGTGTAATTCTATTTCCTATTGCATCTCTCACTAATGAATGTCACAAATACCAGGCAGTCCAAAAAACAAATTACCTCCTGTATTAGGGAGTGCAATATGTCTCATTTCAGTGCTTTATGGTATTCACAAATAAATGCTGACACAATCAGCCTCAACACCAGCCTATAATTTTCCGTGGTGTGTGATCTGTCAAGAGCAAATGCTGTCAGTTAGGGGATTTCAGATAGATGAAGACTGCAGAAAACCACAGAAAGGACATTGGAGGTTTGAATGGCACTAAACAAGTTTTGTAAAAATGGAAAAGTAGATTACGATGATCTAGTATTGGGTCTGCACCCTGTGCTTCAAAAAAAGCAATGGAAAAAGTTAATGGATTGGAGCTTATAGAAACTTTCAGATGCAGCATTTTAGGAAAAGAAGAGCAAAAGCCGTCCCAGATTCTCATACTCCTTCAGCAAATGCCAGTAGGTCACTCACTTTGGAGAACATGCTGTACTGGGTACCTGGGAGGCAGTGGTGGACTGCGGAGGGGTGATACTGATCTCACGGGCTCACGTACTAGGGAGGAAAGAATTGCAGTTTTGTTTATTCTTGGTGCAAAGAACGAATGCAGCTGTCATTGATTTAGATGGTGGGTAAGTGAAGGCTGCTCTGAGGGAGAGAGATTTGAGCAGAGATGGAGGTGATGGGGAAGAATCCACCATACAGAGATCAGAAAGGAAGAGGTGACACAGTAGGAACAATTTTGTCATGTTCAGGGGACCTAGGGAAGGGTGAGATGAGGTCGGTGAGAAAGGCAGTGGCTGGTTTCCACAGGACTTCATACAGAGATGGCACTTGCTATAAAATGGAGTCATTGATGGTTTTAAGTGGGAGGCTGATACAGCCAGGTTCATGGTATTAAAAGGTGATCCCACCTGCACTGTAGAGAAGGGGATGGAGTCAGACAGGAAGAGGAGATGACAGACTCAGACACTACTGAACAGTTTAGGTGGGAGAGATCCTAGATTGGTGAGTGGAGATGGAGAGGAGTAAGAGCAATTCAGAGTATATTTCAGGGAGCCTGTAGGGCCCATTGATTAACTGGGTATCAGAAGTGAGGGAGAAAAGGGACTCAAGAATGGGGCCTGGATTTGGAAGCTATGCAGTTGGATAGATGATGGCTCTGTCTTACTGAGCTGGAGGAGGAGCAAATTCAGGGAATTCTGTTTGGGCCGGGTTAAGTGGGTAATACATACTAAGCATACACATGGAGTTGCCCTAAAGCTAGTTGGAACTAAGATTCTGGCATCTGGAGGACAGTGAGGACTGGAGATGTAAGTGTGGGTGCTGTATCAGTGAGGGCCCTTTGGCAAGAAAGAGATGACCCACTTAGATGAGAAAAGGGAAGAGAGGTGTACAAAGGGACTATATAGAGCCATGGGCAGAGAGGTGAGAGGAAGGGAGAGCAAAGCACCCCAGAGCTAGCAAAGGAGGGGAACCGCTCCCAGCCCTGGCTCTGCAGACTCCAGGGGAAGGAGGGCTCTCGGAACTGGGACAGAGAGGTTGTAGTGCAGGAAAGAGCTGTGTCCCTCGGTAGAGAAATGTCACCAGTGTCATTTCATGACCACTTTTCAGCCTCTGTCTCCTGCCGGCCCCTCCCATTGTCCAGACACAACGTGAAACCTGAGGACAAGGGGATCCTAAGGGCCAGGGGTGCGGATCTGATCTGGTCTGGATGCAGATCCGGTCGTAATGATACATGGGGCGAGGCCAGTAGCTCAAGGCTGCTTGGAGCAGGGGGTGGGGTGAGGAGGAGAGGGAGTGGGGAAGAGAGCAGAGGGTTGACGTTGGGGGAGGAGGTACAGAGGGGTCCCGGGGAGTGGGAAAAGGCCCCTGGAATCCTCAGCCACCAACTTAAAGTGAGATCAGTGGGCACAGAGGTGTGTCCTTTTCCCAGCAAGCTCAGCTGCTGCTGTGCAGGTGTGCAATAAGGCGGGGCTTAGCCAGGTGAGCTCAGAGAGGCAGAGGTGGGTGGGGAGGAGATGGTGCTCCCAGAGAAGTGCCACTTGGCAAAAATCAGGTGGAGCCTAGGTACGCTGTCCCCTTTAGTTGTGTGTGTGTGGGGGGTGTCCAGGTCTCCATAGGACCCTTCCCGCCCCCACCCACCTTCCCATTTCACTCAGTGACTTTAACTATCTGGCTCTTGGGGGATTTCACCTTCAGAATCCAGCTTTAATTCACCAAGTAATCAGACTTCATCTTCTCAGTAGTCTGTCAGATTCATCATCATCTCACCATCTCTATAGGAAAGGAACGTTAAGCCCTGGGGCTCTGGGACTAGGCTGTGTGGATTTGAATCCTGGCTCCGCTACTCTTAGCTGTGTGACCTTGGGCAGGCTGATTAACCTCTCTGTGCTGCCATTTCCTAATCTGTAAAACAGATAAGAATCAGATCTCCTTCAGAGGATGGTTTGAGGATCAAATATGTTAATGCTTCTGAGATGCTTAGAGAAGCTCCTGGCCTATAATCTGTGCTCTATATATGTCAGCTGTCATTTTTGTTACAATTATTATTATGTGTAGAAATATTGAAAAGGGTAGAAAACGGCCAAAGGAAGTGAAAGCAAAAAATCCCTTCCTTCTTTCCTGCCCTTCTCCTTTCAGGGCAGGTTATCACTGACTGGGTTCTTAGCGACATTGCCACTCTGGCAAACCATTAGCTCTCTTTTCTTTTTTGTAACATGGATGGCGACCGGCATTTAAATGGTGGATGAACTGCTAGGGTGGAAAGAGCACTGGGCTTGGATTTAGAAGTCCCAGAGCTGGCCAAGGTCCAGACAGGATGACTTTGGGCAGGTCACGGAAACCTCCTCAACTTACAGATGATGACACTGAGTCCCAGGGACTTTGGCTGTGAAATTTGCAGGATCTCTTCCAGATCCCAGTCTTAATGTTGATTTCCAACCAGCACCAATCATAAAGGAAGTCCTGTAAAAAACCTAAAAGGGAACCAAGAATACAACGGTCAAGAATTGTGTTTCTTTATAGCCCGGGTCAAGGAAAGACCCTGTTAATCCTTGGCATTCATTTGCAGGTTGGGAGCGGAAAAGGGGATAAGCCAGGGGTTTTCTTACTCTCCCTATGCAGAAGGCTGTTCCAATGAATTTTATCACAGTGTCCTCCAATATTGAAGGGACCAGCCCCCAGTGCTGTTCTTCTAGGCCCCGTGCATTTTAAATGGTGCACCAGTGATCTTGTTTTGTCTCATCCAGAAGATCTCTGACATAGCCAACGTACCTGTCATCACATATTGCCAGTGGAGTCACATGATGGGATTTTCTTGTTGATTGCTTCCTCTGGGTCTCCTTCTATGCCCCCCAGTCCTAAAATACACTCTCCCTACGTCACCCCAGGGGTCAGTCAAGCTATGCTCCTTAATGAGAAGCAAACCATCACTGATGACATGTTGTCAGGCCCAGAGAGCATGGGCTTGGGTCCAGCCAGTTTGAGAGTAAATGTGGGCTGTGAAATCCCATAAGGAATTGACAGAGGATCCCTTTGACTTTCCTTTTCCCGTTCCTTCTAGACCTCTTTCACCTTGGCTGACAAGAGAAGGTGCTTTCAAGGTGACAAGGCTAATATTTTTTACTTGACTGAGGAATGTCACCCTGTGTCCCTTTAATACCTATCTGATTGGACCATGGGGATGTCGGAGATGTATTGGACTTTCTGCTAAAGGCCCAGGGCTGGTTGCCCACATGTTCTGATGAGCGAGATTGAGAGCTGGTGTCCAAAATGAAAGGCGAGCGAGCAGACATGGTGTGTCATGTCAGTGGGCTCTCTCCCCGCTCCCTTTCAAATAAAAGTTTATGAAGAGAAGCACTAACTCAAATCTCAGATGGTCACACACACACACACAAACAATATTGCCGTCTGTAGATGTCTAAACCTTTCAGAAGATTAAAGGAAATTAGTGCTGGCATGTTTCATTAATTTGGCACCATGGTGGAGGAAATGTGGTCCTCATTTCACTCGGACGGATTATGAACCTTGTCAGTTTTTCCATTCTCTTTCTCCAGGGCATTTTTTTACTGCAAGGCCTGTCATGATGACATCACAGATCCCAAAAGAATCAAAAAATGCGGCTGCAAACGGCGTAAGTAGTGTTTTTCTCCCCCTTCATTCCCCCTCTCCTTCCTTGTTTCCCCCCAAACTCATTTCCCTTCCCCTCTTCCTTTTAAAGAAACACTAAACATCAAGAGCTTTCTTGAATATGTTTATGTTTCACCCTGCAGTTGAAAGAGACACGAAATAAATACCTGTCCTCCCTTGGTTAGTGCGGAGGATGAAAAATTGCCACCATCGACACCTGGGTGTGAACCTCATGCCTAATCCCTACTTCTTGACTCAAAAGAGATGCCTGGGTAGATGTGTCCAGTCAAGCACAGTGAAGACGATGTATGGGAAGGAGGGCTAGCCAAGGTCCTGGAGGAGAGAGTGTTTGCGCACCGTGATTTCCAGTGGACAGGCTCTGCCAAGCAGAAAGATGGCCGAGCTAGGGCTCAGAGGGAAACTGAGTCTTAGGACTCCTTCTCCCAAATGGGAGCTGACTCTCTTGCCATTTGGGATTCCGGCAGCTTTGGGCTAGAGTTTTCCGTTGTGATACCCTGGAACTAGCCCACGAGAGGAACTTGGCCTTCAGCAGTGGACTTTATGTGCCATTGCCCCAGGGACCAACTTCAGACACCATTGCTCCTCAGGGTAGATGAGATCGGGCTCAATAGCCCTGTCTCAAACTCTTTACAAAGCAGCTGGCCAACAGGGCCCCTTGAGAAAGACATAGGAAATCAGGAATGTGGGATTGAGAAACTAGGACCTAACGTGAACTTTGCAATAATTAGGTTGCCTTGCCTAATAGAAAGTGTTCCCAACCCTGGAGACAATAACAATAGTGACGCCTTTCTTCCTATGGTAACTGAATGTTTGTAGCACTCGTTATGATCATTATCTTATTTGATCCCATTTTACAGAGAGAGGAAACTGAGGCTCCAAGTTTAGTGAGAGGATGAAATTGCTGAGGGCCACGCCGATCTGACAGGGGTTCAGGCTTGCCCAAAGGCCTCTCTTGATGCCGTGCACTAGTCTTTTTTTTTTTTTGCAAGAGAGAAAGGCAAGGTGGGTAAGCTTGGGTCAGATGTAAGAACCCAATTATGAAAGAGCAGCTCATAAAATCCTTTTTCACAAGCACAAACCAGACATTTCTGAGCTATGCCGACCAAAGCAAGGGTTTTTTTCATGGCACCCCTAAAAGGGGACACAGTAAATGCAAAATGAGATATAAACATCGTTCTGCTGGAGCATGGAGAAGACACTCAATCTTGTGGGCAAATGCCCATGGGAAGTGCTCTCGGTCTAGAGCAGTTGCTATAGAATTCCTCTTGGGCTGCTTCCCAGGCTTTGGGCAGCTTAGGTCCACTGTTTTGCTTTCCCTTCTGCACTGAGTTAACACAACGCCCCCCCTTGCCCCCCGCCCAGCCCTGACGCCTCACCCAGGTGAGTATGCCTGTCTCAGGATAAGAGGCTCTAACTTCTCTTCTCGGGGTCTAAGAATTCTCCAGTTCTGACAGCTTACCGGGAAGAGCATCTAAGGGCCTGCAGGGGCTCAGAACAGACTCACTCCCCATCCAGCCCCCAAGACACCATTGCTCTAAAGGCCCATCTCAATGAGCAGTGCACCCAGCCCAGCTCGGTTGGTTGTAAACCCAGAAATATGGCTCAGCTGACCAGACCTCACTGGGTCGTTTACATCAGAAGAACTGCAACATCCCAAGGCAGGAACACGCAACAGAGGGTAACACATACAAGAGGGTCGACTCCTATAGGGAAACACTTGTAGTGGAGGGGGTTGGGGAATGCAGAGAGTACTGAAGCCAATCGTCTTGACCAGATAATTGCCAGAGGACCTGACCCCATGGGGGTAGCAGTGAAATGGCAAGACTGCTTGCACTTGTGGGTTGGTTATTCAGCTGTTTCTGAGTGCCTTCTTGGTGCAAGGTGCTGTTCTTGGTGCTAGAGATGGCGCGGCGAACAGGATAGTCCCTGCCCTTCTGGAGGCTTCGCTCTGGTGCACGGGGACGAGCAGCGATCATAGGAAAACTTAAATACCTTCAGGTACAGACAGCGCTCCGCAGAGAAAGGAGACGGCCCGAGGGCATGAGCAACCTTGTAGGGATTCTGCTGTGGCCAGAAAGGTCTGCAAGGCCCCCTGATACTGCAGCTGAGACCCAGTCCAGGGAGGCAGAAGAGCAAAGGCAAAGGCACAGATATATTCGTGGTGTTCGAGGAAAGGAAGAAAAGCCAGTGGGGCTGGTGGCGTTAGGGAGGGAGTGGTATGAGACGAGGTCAGAGGCCATGGGAAGAAACTTGGGTTTCAGTCCTGTGATAAATGCAGCCATTGGAGGAGTTTAAGCAAGTTGATGACACCACAGTTCTTATTTTAAGGCATCTCCCTGGTGACTGGACAGAGGACAGGCTCTAGGGAGGCAGGAGCAGAAATGTCAGGAGGAAGAGAAAGACGGTGATGCTGGAATGTTCCTTGCAGGGCACTGTAATGGAACCCTGCGGACAGTTTTTTTCTGTTTCTAAAAGTGAGGATTTAGCCTCTAGGATATTTTTCCATCTTGGTTTCAGGCAAGCAAACAGTGGCTAATTTTAACTTCATCCCGGGGAGAGAGGGATGCAATTGTTTGAAATAATCCTACTCTCTTCATTCCTTGATAGTGGGTTCAGCTAGTGAATTGCATGATCTCCCAGCCTACACAAGGACTGTGTCTGCAAAGCCGAGCCAGTGTGATGAGGGTGTCTGTCTCTTGGCACCCCTTGACCCCTTGGGGTCTTCATATAGAGGCCCTCAGCTGTGAAGTCGATATTGGATAACCATAAGAGTTGTCCAAAGAGTGTTCTTTCTAATTAAAAGGCCAGAGTAGCCTGTGTTACAGAGCGCAGGGTGCAGATGTGTGTGTGTGGAATAAAATGAATTATTAAACGCGAACCTCCCTGGGCATACCGGGCAAATTAGGAAATCGGGGGAGATAGGTTTTGGTTGCAAAGAAACTTTTATTAGAGGGAGCTGGAATTATTAATAATGCATTGGTGTGGGGGGGGCTTCCCCGCCTTTGAATGCAGATTGCCTGGCGCCCTAATAAGTTGGAGAGGTCAACTGACCCACAAGGTCAATTGTTCCACCCTCTGAGGCCAGGTATTAGCAGTTCAGCTACTGTCATAACGGTGTGTCTCCACGAGGGCAGAGCTGATGACATCCCTGGTGTTTATCCACAGCTTTCTGTCCCTCCCCTCTGCCAACCTAGCCTTTCCCTCTCCAGATTTCTCCCTCCAGCCCTCCCCCAGCCTCCCCGTACACTTCCATTCAACCACCTTAAACATATCGTGATGTGCTGTCTGGAGAATTATTGAGGGTGGACATTCCGTTTCTGGAAATTCTGTGGTAGTATAGTTTAACTTTTGCGTATTTTTTTTTCCCCATTCCTTCGTAGTTCTCCATCAACGAAGAGAATCCAATCCAGCTGTCTGGCCAAGGAGCGAGTTCTCAGAATCTACTGTTTACCCATTGTCTTTTTTTTTTTCCTGCATAACAAACCTGGTCTAATGATTTACATTTTTCTCCCCCAGCCTCTAAACGTTTGCCCAAGGGTGGACTCCTAGGGGACAAGTCGTGTCTAAATTGCTGTGTTGGAAGGAGTCTTCTTTAACTTCTAATCATTGACATATTTTTGATTTATCTTTTTTCTCTTTGCTGCCCTGGGACACGGCCCCTACTCTATTTTAACTGCACACTGGTAGTGATATATTGTGAGTAAAACGGGTTCCCAGCAGCCCGGAGTCTAGTTCCCTCTGTCTTTCTCTAGAAGAGATACTTCTTTTATTTTCTGTACAGTTGCGGTTTCTTTTTATTTCTTTTGGTCTTTATGTTGCATGTAGCAGTGACATCATGCCCCAACTCCGTCCACAGAGTAGCCTGGAGCCGGGGAGCCCTGCGAGCAGGGAGGCCCTCTCTGTTCATCTACCCCCATCCCCCGTCCCGCCAGCCTCTTGCCAGCTTCTGGCGCTGTCTTATTTTTCCATCCGAAAATAAGACCTTGACGGCAGTGTTTCTCTTGAAGGCCTTGTCTCAGGACCTTTGGGGGACACTGAGTGGGCTGAAGTAATTACCACTAGCTCTCGGTGCCTCGTCCATTGGGCATCATTGTCATGCTTGCCTTTGATCAATTATACTTGGTCTCCTCTGCTATTGAGCTTGAAGTCCTATCCTGAAGGAAACACATGCGCTCCATATATATTCCCGTGCTGTGATATATATATGATATGTACCAGTATTTTATATGTAAAAATGTGCATTTTTATATATAAGCGTAGAGAAAGTTTATAGAGAGACTGATGTATTCCTTACAGTCTGTGTGCCTCTCTATATGAGAAAGGGCTTGCGAGAGAATTAACAGGACACCCAACTTTGGGACTGTAAGTATCTAAATTGCCTTACTGGAGACAAGTATTTCCACAGTGGTAATTATGTCCTACAGTCTGTGAAGTTCCCTTGCTTTAAAACAAAGTTTCTCCTTCAACGGTACCCAGGAGGGCATACCCAGTTCCTTGATGGGTGTTAGTCAGGCATCTTGCAAGATCCATTAACTTGTTTAAGGCAGAAAAAGATGACCCGAGGAGAGCATTCCATCTCATTAATGAGCTATGTAGAAGCCTGAATGAGTAAATGTAAGTCTTTGAGCCCTGAACTTACTCAGGGAGTAGGATCATCTCCCCCAGCAAGATGAAGCAATTGATGAGGTTTTAGGCCAGTATTTCTGTGTGTAACTTAGTGCAGTGCTGCCTTCAGTGGCACCAGCAATGAGCATCAGTCTTGACCCAGCCTGCAGCCCAGGTCAGTCTAGTGGCCCTGGACTTTGGAGGGGCTGTCTCCACACCTGTCCCTCTCCTACTCCTTTGCAGCAGAAGAGACAAGTTGGTCATCTGGTTTGGGTTAATCTTCAGGGTCTGAGGGCATGGAACACTCAAGGTACCAACGACAACAACAACAACAAGCAATGACCTTCTGCAGTGCTGTGCAAAATTCTTCCAAAATGGACCGCATCGCTCCCTCTGTCTGCGGAGCACCTTGAAAAAATGGCTTGAAGGCGTGAACCACTTTCCTACCTGCAGAGCTACCTACAGTGTAGCTAATGATCTCTCAGAATTGGAGGGAAATTGTGATGTCTATCAACAAACAACTTTAGTGCCAAATTCTTCTGTCTTCTCCAGCCACAGTATGGCATTGAGGGCAGGATCAGCTAGCGTCTTGTGCTCTTTGCTGCTGACATTAACGAGCTTTTTCTTCCCCATCTTTCCATTCTTGGGAAATCACCTGGAAAATCCCTCTCCTCCCTCCAGAAGTTAATGAGAGGGATTTTGCTAAGTGAAGACATCATTCCTCATTTATAGGACTTGAAAGGATGCTCTCAGATTCCCAGTGTACCATCAAACAAACGCCTCAGCCTTACACCTCGGTGGAGTTTCTCTTCCATGGAGACTTTTACCTAGAATTTTAGTCACTACTGAGCATATCGTAGAGCAGCTCCAGAGTTTGGGCTTGGAAATAAGCCTTCCTTCTTTGAACTGATTTTAAACATGCAGTTGCAATCTGACAAGTGTCTCTGAATTGAGTGGCAAAGGTTTTTTCCTTCCATACCAGTCTTCCCTTGAATTGCTCCATTTGAAACCTAAAATATTTTTTCCCCAGCATTTGGAAAACTCCACCTGCACCTTTCAATCCAGTGCTGCTTTTCCTGCCCCTTCCAACCCACCCTGGAAATTAAGATTCTGCAATTGGAAATTGGCTGACAATTTGGTTGCTGATGCAGAAGGCAGATGGTGCTGAGAACAGGATGGAGTCCAACTCCCTCTTCCATTCCAGGCTTGGCTCCGAAGGGCTAAACCAGCAGAGAACCTGAACTTGACAGCTGATTGTCAGTTTGATGCAAGGGAAAAGCAGTAACTAAGCTACATCAACAGCAGCCCTTTCTCCACACATTTCCTTTTTCCTGATCACAGCCTTTGAAGATATAAGGAAAGCCATCCAAGCATACGTCTGAGAAGTCTTCCAGTTGTAAACCCTTAAGAGTAAACAGCTTTGATGATGCCCATTAGGGAAATACTTTTATTTTGTCTCTACAAATAGCACTAGGAAGTCATAATGGAAATCTTGGATGAATATCCACTTCATTGTGGTGAAGGAAAGCACATAAAAGCTTTTTCTCAAATTGCAAAACTGCTAGGACAGAGTTCTTAGAGGAGAAAGGTGAGACTCAGGGTCTAATTCTTGGCAACCACAGAACGTCTTTGAATCTCTGGCACCAGTCCAAGACCAAGAACCTTCTGATGTGGACCAAAGAGGAAAGGGAGTCTCCAGAGGCTTGTATTTCTGCTTTCCCAGAGTTAAGCCGGCAGGCTGGTGGGGGCAATTAATTGAGCATAAAGTTCCAAGAGCCCTAAGGTGGAATGACAAGTAGCTGCAGTATTCACACCTACCGGAGACACTCTTATCTGTTCGTTTCTCAGGAAGCTACAGCAGGGCTTTAAGGTCCCACTCTGCTGAGCCGCTGTGCTTGCAAGTTGCCACTTTAGCCCACTCTAGGACCATGTCCTAAAACCACTTGCCACTTCATCTCCGCTGCTCCCTAAACATCTGAGGTGGATTGGGAGAGACCATTTAATTGAAATGACACTGCGCATTTCAATTCTTAGAGTCATGCAGCAGCCTCTCCCAGCTAGTTCAGGTGGTCTGTTAACTAGCTGCGGTTCCACATAGATCCACTAGATGTCCTCACAGATCTATTTACTATTAGCATTGAGCTCCTAGGGAAAACCCTTCTCTGAGGATTGAGATTGGGGGAGAGAGCATTGGGTGACTGACTGGGTTAAAGAAAAGAAAATCAGCAAACACCAAAGGAGAGAGAGCACTTTATGTGGCCAGGGAGTAGATAGGAAACTTCACTTCTGTTTTAAATAAGTACTGAAACTTTCGAAATTGCCCTTTGAAACCTAACCTTGGGAGTTGTTAAGTGGCACTCTGATACCTGAAATTAACCTCCGAACCTACATCAGCTCCAGACGAGGAAACAATCATGGGGACATGGAAATAAAATACGGGCGATTCTGAATACCCACGATTCACTGAAACAAAACCGAAGGATTAGGAAGCAGAGAGAGGGAGAGAGTCGAGGGGGACGAGGGATGGTATTTTCTAAACTAGGAGGTCCGCGACTTCATGTTGATATGATTTTATTTTACAACTTGAGAGTATAATTTTACATCGAGTGTCCACATCTTCTGGAACAGCTGCCACCAGGGAGGCCAGTCCCCACTCATTTTTGGTTAAGGAGCTTGTTCGTGACTCATCCAGTGGCCCCGAGGAAGGCTTTTCCTGGCTGGAACGTACCTCCTTCAAGACTGACGGATCACAGCCACCAGATGGGAGGTCAGAAAGGCCTTACCTTTTAGGAAAGTAGGCCCGGAAGAATCCGGGGGAAGGCACCAGGTCCGGAGGTCAGTCAGTAGGAATGGACTGTTCCAGAAATGGAGCGAAAGAGCCCACCTCCAGTCAGAGGCACCTGAGTCTCCACATTGTAATCCCCACATTGTAATTCCTGAAGGTCTGTCAGCGCGTGGGCTCAGTCATTTTTGACTGTTTCTGTCTTGTCTTTGAGCCTCCCATTGATCGTTCTGGCTGATTTTTGTTTTTTTTTCTTTTTGTGTGTGGTGCTACTTGTTTGTCTTTTGAGATTTCTATTTTGGGTTTGGTGTGAGTGTAACACTGATGACTGGGAAGGAATGAGGAGATGAAGTAGCATGTTTTTTTTTTTTATGCATATGCTGCTTTGAAAGTGAGTGCTTACAGTTAACATTTAATCTTCTTATAGCAAATGTTTTTTTTTTTTTTTTTTGCTGCTTCGATGACCAGTTTCAGCCTGTTCCTGCATGCTAACACTATGAAATTTTAGAACAATGCATGGTCTCCAGAAGAGCCGGCGATGACAATTGCAAAAAATTCGTGATAGGCACTGGTTTGAGGTTGTGTTTCCTCCTGAACCTTTAGCAAGTAGGAAGTTTCAATAACCCATTATGAGGGGCTCACCTCTGACGAAATCATTTCGAAAGTTATTCTACCCCCAACCTCCCTCCCCTTGTTTTTAAAGACAGTGTCTGTGTGTGTATATATATATATGTATGTATGTGTATATATATATATATATATATATATATATATATATATATGGAAGAACTTTCTTTCCCTATAAATGTGTCAGAGTCTATTATTGTATATGAACCCAAAAGGGCAGTATGGAAACAAAAACCAGGCACTGTTGCTAATGAGAAGCATAGCGTTTCAAAATTTGACGGGCTTCTCTTCTGCTACAGCATTTGATTAAAAATTTTTTTCAAAACAATTTATCTACAGTGAAACAAGAAATCGTCTATGTTTCCCTCCTCCGTATAAATAACAAGTCAATATTTTCCATAAAAGAACCACAGAGAAAGCAAGCAAGTGGCTTGTGAGTTGTACACCAGATCTGGATGTGTTTAAATAACTTTATTTTCCTGTCTTCAGCCGAAGACTGTTTTCCCGTTCTTGACTTCAACAACTGCTGTTTGGGGTGTCATACCATGCCTTAGAAATTCTTCTGATTCAAATGCTATAGTGGAACTTTTTTTTTTTTTTTTTTGGTAAAAGCTAAGCTCAGGAATGATGTCCCTTGCATTGAACAGGGCTGGGGCTGCATGGTGATGATCTAAACAACTGACTAGCTAGGATATGAAAAGAACATGTCACTAAAAATGCGAGCCGAGATCACAGGAATGGAGTTGCTACTGAAGAGATCTCTCATTCATCTCCCCCAGTGCCTGTTCCTCACTTTCATAACGTTCCCCCTGCTTGACAAATATATTGTATGGCAAGTCATAAAGGTCTTAGAACAGGACTTGACCCATTTGAGAGATTTAAACCCCTCTTCCTGGTGACTGTAACATTCAAAGAGGCCAAAACCACCAGCCATATTTTAAAGTAAGAGTGTAACCATGCTCCACAAAGGGGGGAAAAAAGATGGGGGAAAAAAATGACTTTCAGAATGGAAGGTGTGGACACAGAGAATAACACCCCTCCAGCTGAGCTTACTGTTTGGTTGTGATGCTTGGGATAAACATGAATTCTTCTCTCATCTTGTGTGAGACGCGGGCAGGTTCATGCTAAGGATAAGCAAAGGTGTTTGCCTGCTGCAGCAGCGAAATGAGGTACAAAAAGCTTCTTATACTGAAATATAAATTGGCTTGAAGAGGGAAGGTGAAGGGCCTTGAGAACTATGACGGTGATGCCCAGCAACTTCTGTAGGTCAGCACTCAAACTGGATTCCCAGGCAGCGCCAGACCTACAGTACTAGCTTCAGAATAGCCAAATGCCTCATGCAAATGTCAGTGAGCTATTTTACCTGGGACCTAGTTTTTCATGTTTTATCATTTTGCATCAATTCTGGCCAATATTTTCTGTACGAAAAAAAAAAAAATTCAGATCAACCAATAGCCTGACAGCTTTCTGAATTTTTGGTGGGTGGGGGGAGAAAATCAGATGCGATTTTCAGATTCTTTCATCTTTAAAAATACACCCCTGAGTAGCTCAGTGCATTCCCATAGACCAGCATCTCATACGCTTTCGGTGATTTCTTATTTGTGAACTGCCTTTAATGTCAAATACGCAGCATTAGCCTTGAGTAGCTGCATTTCTTATATGGACAGATTTGGATATTTGTTCTGTCAAGAGTAAATTTAAATTCCTGTAGGCATCATGTAAACTCACTCTGGGGAAGTTCAGCAGAGGCATCCTCAGATTCGATATTAACACGTAATCGTTTCACATCTAATTTGATGAAAGCTTGTCCCAGCCTGTGCCTAATGCCCAGACACGGGTGGAAATTAGGAAGCCAACCTATTAGACATCTTTGCATCTTGCAAAAACCTTTGATTGTACCAAAGAAGCAATTAATCGGCTGTGTGTCTATTCTGTCCTCCTGTATTAATTGTGCTGGGGGGGAAAACAATGTTGGTTACAATTTTGCTGTCTATAATGTGTGCTGCTTCTCATCCAGTCACCCGATTGTCATCAGCCATGCCCTTTCCTGTGGTCACCCGCCGTATCTACGGGAGAAATATACTATGCGACAGCCTTGGGTCGGGGGGGGGCGCTCTAAAGATAATGTTACATTTTCTCTGCTGTTTTTTCATGTACAACCAAACTGTTAGCCACAGTCACTCTGCATTTTTTTTTCTGGGTCAAGACTGTTAACGTGAACTAAGACCTGTGTTCAATCCCTTCAGCTCCCTTCCAGCCGCCTTGCTGTGTGTGACTTTGCCATTAACTGCCACTCTTCCTCTCCTCCCATCCGACCACATGGTTATAGCCAAGATGTCCATCTACAAGAGAATGAGACGGGCATGTTGTTTTGATTGCGGACGTTCTGAGCGTGACTGCTCGTGCATGTCAGGCCGTGTGCGTGCTAACGTGGACACCCTTGGGAGAGCCTTCCCACTTTCTCCTGTCTCTGTTAATGATTGCGCCACCAGTTTCCGTGCCTGTAAGTTTGAACCCCGACACCCGCAGTTCTGTGTCTGTCTGTGGTATCACCCTCCCCGTCCTGTGGCGTGCTCTGTGCTTCTGTGAGTCTGTCGGCCGATGTTTGCTTCCCAGTGTGACCTCGTCTGTGGTGAGGTGTTGCCCTCGCTGCCTGTGTCGCTGTGTACATGCTCGGGGCAGGGGTGTTGCGGGGGTGAGGGTGGGGGGCTCCCTCCCTGTTCTGTGAACTTGTGTTTCTTGTCAGAGCGTGCAGGCTGTGATGTTAGAATCTGGCTATAATAGGTAATACATATAATATCTAGTGATAGTACTCCTCTCTCTTTTAAATTAATGTGACAGCGAACCAAACAGTCTGTTGACACAGAGATGCGGATGTATGGGAAAGTGTAGCTTAGCACTTGGGCAAAGAGGTTAGATATGAGATCAGGTCGCAGGGAGAAAGGAAAATGGTGTAGAGAGAAGCAGCCAACTGTGGCATGAGCTTTAATGAGCTTTTATGTCGTTTCCAAAATGCAACAGGGTTTCCATGCAGATGGGTATTTTTTTTTTAATTTAAAAAAACGTGTACTGTGTTTCCCTAACATATCTCCTTCGTCCAGTGCCGGATTGCCTCCTATGCTCTGAAAGAGAACATTCTGAATCTGCCCACCTGTACCGACTGGTAGATTCTAGAGCTTTCCCTCCAAAGGTGACTCGTTCAAAGGATGATTCTGTCAATACCATTTGTGTTTCCAAAAATATAACCCCCTGTTTAACTAAAGTATCTTGTAGCATCTGTGATTCCAAATAACAACAAAAACCGTAATCCAAGAACCTCCATGGTCTCCTCGAGTCTGTCTTGAAGGCCATGGGGTCAGTCTTTGCCCCCCATGAGCTCAGGGTTGTTGAGGGGTCTCTCAGGGTCTTGCAATGGTGGCTGGTGGGGCTGAGCTACACCGATTCCCGAGACCCCCCAGCCCACCCCCCCTTCATCCTTGCTCTCAGAATGGACTTTGCTGGTATTTTATTGACTCAGTTTGAAAATGATGTTACTGAAAGCTCCAGCTTG
The DNA here is from genome assembly GCA_004024745.2 of Catagonus wagneri. Classification (NCBI taxonomy): domain Eukaryota; kingdom Metazoa; phylum Chordata; class Mammalia; order Artiodactyla; family Tayassuidae; genus Catagonus; species Catagonus wagneri. The sequence continues at coordinate 8,834,315 of PVHT021183726.1, forward strand.
TTCACTGAGGGTTCTTGTCTAAAGGCAGAAGAGGCTGTGTTTTGCCTGAGGATCTGGTTGCCTTAAAGTAAGGCTGTTACCTTATTTTCACATTTTTGGTAGTAGGGGGCGGGGTAGAAGACAAATCTTTCTGTGTTCATCCCTTCCTCTTGAAAGCACCCCCCCTCATGTTCATGGGTGACCATCTTATCCAATCTCTTCCTTTTAAAGTGCCCAGAGCTGATTGAACTAAATTTTCACCAGCAGCAATTAATTCCTGCTGGCAACCAGGAGGGGGAAGAGTGCTTCGTTCTTGAGAATTTATCCCCCTGACAAATTGGCTGGTGTTGAATGTGGTCCTAGCAGGGTGTGCTTGTGGGCAGTGGTCCATGGGGCTCCCAGGGCTGAATGCGGTGGCACGGGGTGCCATATGAGGCACTAAACCCACAGTTTGGGTCTGAGAGGTTGTTTGTGTGAGAAGCTGTCTCAGAGACGTTTGGAAAACTTGGATTGAGGATCCTAGAATCATCATCCAGTCTGACATGATCCACTACTCCTTCAGAACAGTGCCCAGAAGCAGGCTTCCCTCTTTAAAGTGATACCCCATAGAAGTTCCTGTCGTGGCTCAGTGGAAATGAATCCGACTAGCGTCCGTGAAAGCGCAGGTTTGATCCCTGGCCTTGCTCAGTGGGTTAAGGATCTGGCATTGCCGTGAGCTGTGGTGTAGGACACATATGCATCTTGGATCCTGCATTACTGTGGCTGTGGTAGAGGCCAGTGGTTACAGCTCTGATTCGACCCCTAGCCTGGGAACCTCCATATACTGCAGGTTCGGCCCTAAAAAGATAATTTTTTAAAAAAATGATACCCAATAGATGTGTTGAGAGTGACTTTGGACTGTCCCAATCATCTGGCATAGACTCCTAGGGAGGAAATTTCCTTTAAAATCTTTCTCTTAGGAGTTTCCATTGTGGCTCAGTAGGTTAAGAACCCAGCTAGTATCCATTAGAATATAGGTTCTATCCCTGGCCTCACTTAGTGAGTTAAGGATGTGCATTGCTTCAAGCTGTGATGTAGGTCACAGATGTGGCTTGGATCTGGTGTGGCTGTGGCTGTGGTGTAGACTGGAAGCTGCAGCTCTGATTTGACTCCTAGCCTGGGAACTTCCCTATGCCTCAGGTGTGGCCCTAAAAAGCAGAAAAAAAAAAAATCTTTCTTACAGATGCCATAGTATGTTTCCTTCCTCCTGGAATTTCATCTCTCTCTGGCTTGAATGACACTGTCAAGGTGAACTTGGCCACAGCCACACAGAGAATTTGTCTGTGATGCCTGGCAAGACATCAGGTTCAAAGATGGGAGCTGGGGAGGGGTGAACCGGGGAGCTCTGATGGCACAGTTTGACTGCATCTCTTTGGTTGCTGGTGTGCACTCTAAATGCTGGTTACCCGTCTGCCTAAGGCGCAACTCCTATTTTCAGACCACTGCTAGACTCTCAAACCCTGGCCAGAGATCCCATAGAGAAAAGGAAGGAGCCGCTCAGGCTCTAAACTAGCGCCTGCGGTCATGCCTTGGCACCGGCCACCCACACCAATCACAGTGAATTTTGTGTCCCCCGCATGAGGCCCATGATACCCTGTGTGTGCAGTTGCCATTTGATCTGGGGGAAACCATAATTGGAGGGATTTCTCAGCTCTGCAACTTAATCCAAGTGTTGATGGAGGCCAGGGGAAGGAAACCCGGGGCTGGGATTGTCCCGTCTTCTCAGAAACGTCCCGGCTGTGGGATTGGTGTCCTTCTACCCCGCCGGCATCAGCCCAGCATGGAAAACGTGAACCTTTGGGCTGTATGTTGAAGGCTTTAAGTGGTACTGACAGCTTGGGGGGTGGGGGGTGCTTCCTCTGCTTCATCAGTCTCCCCGCCGTCGTCACTCCATCAAACAAAACTAGATTTCACCCATCCCTGTGTGCGTCCGCTCACCTTTGACCATTCGTAATAAGTTAGAAAAATCCATCCCAACCCGAGCCCCTTTGCGGGCCCACGTAAACCCTTCTTCTCCAATTAAAAATATGTCTGTGTCTACGCAGAATTCCGAGGAGAACTCCAGTGGCGATCCCCGGGCTTCTCTCACTGGGGGTGGGGTTGGGTGGTGCCTGTTGGACTGAGCTGGTTGCCTCAAAGAGCAGTGGTGAGAGTGGGCTTTTCATTAAATATGAGCAGATGTGAAACGTAGAGGGTTTGACAATTAGAAATGGCAGGAGAAGGGCCCTTGAATCAAAGTGAGGTCAGATGGGCGGATCAGATTACTTCTCTTACATTCTTTAGTTGTTCTGAAAATCATTTTGAATTAGTGTCAGCAGAGCCATGATGGGTTTTGCCCTTTGTCTTTTATGCTGGGGCTGTATTGTTTCCCAAGACACTCATTAAAGGTCATTATATTATTATGGAGCTTGCTTTGGTCGCAGTTTCCCAGTTGAGCCAGTGTACTTTGGAGACTGCCTAATTCGTTCTCTTTTTTTGCCTTTCGTCTACCTCTTTACTAAATTTTTTTTTTTCTCATAAGGGGAAAGATTTCCGTTTTCAGGGGACGTTAAATGGAAACACAAAGTCCCATTATGTGTGTTCTGAAGTGGGAAGAGAAGGAGTCAGTTCCCAGAGGAGTGGCAATATATTAAAAGTGTTTGCACAGTTTTAGAAATCAGCCTTTCTAATAGCAGGACCTGCCTGCCCTGTACACCTCTCCTCGGAGGTGTGGCCTGTTACGCGCCCTCATCGTAGTTAAGTCACATATGTTTCTCCCAGTTGTCTCCTTCCATTGAACTCAAAGGGATGTAAGGCCACACTGTGCTGACAAAAAGATTTGCGGAGAAGGAGGACTTTTACAGAAGACTAAAAAAACAGTGTCAGATAAGTAAGGCAAAGAATGACCAGTAAGGATTCATCACAAGACTATTTTTGGCCAGATTGATCCTTTCACGTAGTGACTCAAATCAGTGTACATAGCCTCCTTTTCTGATCATTCTGATTTTTTTTTTTTTTTTAGGGCTACACCCTTGGCACATGGAGGTTCCCAGGTTAGGGGTCGGATTGGAGCTGTAGCCTCTGGCCTACAACACAGCCACAGCCACAGCAACTCGGGATATGAGCAGTGTCTGCCACCTATACCACAGCTCACGGCAATGCCAGATCCTTAATCCTGAGCGAGGCCAGGGATCGAACCTGTGTCGTCATGGATGCTAGTCAGATTCATTTCCTCTGAGCCATGACAGGAACTCTCTGATTCTGTTTCTACTTCTGATGACCCCTGGCAAAAGTACCAGCTCTCTTTAAAAGATGCTGAGGTGGTGTGGGCCCCAGACTTTTCACAAGTAGCTATGTTCTAGGACCATCAAATATATATAATTTGTCTAGCAGCATAGAGAAGTGCATACGCATAGGCTGAGGTTCTAATCTGTTCCACTTCCCTTCCATATGATTTTGTAAAAGAGAACCTTTTCTCTGTTCAGAATTTATTCTGGTTGTTTCAGTCTTGACTGCTACCTGATTGCTAAGTCTAATAGAAAGGGACAATTAAAACTATGATGCAGTGACAACGTAGGACCCTATTGATTCAAACCTGCTGAGACCTGCCTGACGTGATGCTGGCCACAAACCATCAGTAAGCCTGGCATGAACAAATTAATCATGTGCTGGAGGAGAAACAGATCTTTAGACTTGCACTTGGAAACAGTTTTCGCTAAAGGACATGTGTGATCACTCACACCAACCTTTCAGTTGACTAATAGTTTAAACCTGCACAATTACATACACCCTTTTGCAAACTACTGTAGCTAATTTTAAGTTGTGCAGGACTTCTATTTCGGATATAAATATAATACAAGAGGGCATTCAGCTCCAGTGGTTCGGGTGAGGGCAAAGTCCAATACGATTAGGTTGAAGGGAGCCATACCAAAATCAGTTTAGTGTAATCTTGAGTCTTGTCAGATAATAAACAAAAATCAGCTTATCCCGGGTAGCCTTTGGTTTGTACAGGCAGGGAATTAACATTGTCAATAGAACTAAAGTCACTCGACTGAACTAATGGCATTTTGAAGTACATAAAATCAGATATGAGGGCAGGGGCTGGAAATAGCTCTAGGAAAGTGTCTATAATCAGACACACCCTATGCGGACAGTCCCCAGTGGCCGTTGCAGGGAGATTTAATTTCATAAGCTGTCTTTCAAAAGTAACAGCCTATAATTATCTCAGTCCTTTTCTGCATGTATACTTTGGGGGGACTTCCTCAGGCTCCCCAATCTGAAATCTCATTTGTTGATTTTGCTCAGGATCCTGAAACTAAAGACTCTCTTCCCCCACCACCACGATCAGTGACAGAGAAGATAGAGGACAGCCAGAGCAGACTTGGCCCAAACCAACTTGATCATAGTTTCCCATGTATTTTTTTTAAGCCCTTTCATCAGTGGGTCCGCCGTTTCTTCCATTTTTCTGGTGCTTTGATTGGTGTGGTGTCTCTCTCTCAACATCCATGACAGCCAGCACTAAGCAGCTTTTGGATTCTGCCCGAGTTCTTTAGCCTTGGCTTGTGTGCCCTGATTTAGCCATTCACCCTGCATTGCAGGATGTGAAAACAGGAAGGCAGCTAAGTCTAGGAAGCCATTTAATCATGCCGTGAGGCGAACAATGGGCCAGGGAGGGCATGTTAAGGCACTTTGGTTGGTAGGAGACAAGGCTGCAGAAGCGAATGGCTCTCCCTGGATTTTGTGGGAGCCACATTGAGCAGTGGGTTGACGCCAAGTATGCCTTCCTACATGCATCTCTGGTGATCAGCTCACTGTAAGACAACCATCATGCGTAGGCAAGATTTCCTTTGAAAGGCGTATTTTTTTTTTTTTGTCTTTTTGCATTTTCTAGGGCTGCACCCATAGCATACGAAGGTACTAAGGCTAGGGGTCTAATAGGAGCTGCAGCCACCAGCCTACGCCACAGCCACAGCAACGCGGGATCCAAGCTGCTTCTGCAACCTACACCACAGCTCACGGCAACGCCGGATCCTTAACCCACTGAGCGAGGCCAGGGATTGAACCCGCAACCTCATGGTTCCTAGTCGGATTCGTTAACCACTGAGCCACGATGGGAACTCCTGAAAGTCATCTTTATAATTGCCCCTCTCTAAAGAGCTCCCAAAGACCCACGTTTTTATTTCTAAAAACATTTTTTGGGACCTCGTTGTGGTCTCCTCCCTGCCCCTCCCCCTCCAACATAGTCCTGTGAATTCTTTAATATCCGTACGCTCTGAAGAGGTACCACACGCAGATTAAAGAGAAAGGGACTGGTAGGCAAACCCCAGCCAAATTTTCAAAAGAAGTCCTTTTGAAACAGAGCCGGGAAACAAGAAGTAGAAAGGTAAGAAAGAGGGAAGGGTGCTTTGTGTGAGCCGCCATCACTTGAACACCCCCCTTCCCGGGGATCCGATGCTTTAATAAGTGACTGAGCTCTTCAAGGACAAAGCAGAAAAGACGTTGGCATGCCACAAGTAAGCTAAGCAGAAGCCCTTATGCAAGGTGACGTGGAAATTATGTTTGCATTTTTATTGCAGGACAGTGGCCGGTTGTCATCCCACTCACCCTGACAGCTCCTTCCACCGGGCATCGGACTCCGCCTCTTACCTCCGTGGTGGGGGACAGATGTGGCCAGTTAGCTCTCCATCTCCCCCGCTCCTCCACTATCTCGGGCGACAGATGCCAGGGCCAGCCCGCCTTTCACTTGAGCCTTCTTGTCAAGGCTGTGCCTTGAGCTCAAATCCTGACCTTTACTGTATGAAATAAAGTACTGATGAACAAGCAGAGGTTTGAATTAGAGCAGGCTGGGAGCAAATGTCAGGTCCATCTCTGCTTCCCTCCTCCACCTGCACTGGGAGCTTGGATTAGACCCAGGCTGGAGTTTGCAGCGCCTTAGGCTTTATGGGTCTGGAGAGACATCACTTATTAACAAAGAGTTATTAAATTTTTATCAATTTTACAACACAATGTAAATGCCTCCTATGAATCTACATTGTATTCATTATCATTTAAAACGTTAATTAAGTCAAAGTTGCATTTAATTTCTCTCTAAATGGACCTCGGGGAGGAGGCTTTTAGAAACATCTGTGGGAGCGTGAGGCTCCTAGAGACAGGGAATCCCCCAGCCCGCATTCAGGACAGCCCCCCGAGCTGATTGCTATTGCGTGCCTGTGGCTAATTTGTTGTGATGCGACTGGGCATTGTCTTGAATTAGTATCAGACCAAGATGGTGTAAAGCTGCTGGAGTGAGCCTGGCGGGGCGAAGGCACAGGCTGTATGCATCCTGCCTCCAAATCCCATCCAGACGGAAATGAGCCCTTGATCCGCAGCACCTCTGGTGTCGATCAAGCCTTGGGACCCTCCCTTCTCATACGGCGCCCATCATTTCAGTCGGATGCTTCCTCGATCTGAGATGGACGTTTGTCATCTGGCCCGACAAATGCAGGATATTTGCCAGCACGCTCATAGGAAAGTTCTCCGCGTTTGGGATCTTTGATTCGCATTTAAGTCTAGAATCAGTGGAGCACAGAACAGAGTAGAGTGGATGTAGAGATTATAAACAAGTCGTCCTCACTGAGGAGGAGAGAAGAGTGAGGCCTTCTTAGATGTGCTGAAAAATTGCTTCCCCCCTTTGAGGCAAGGTTGACACATCTGCTATTATTATAAAAGCATTCCCTCCCCAGGAACAGAGTCTTGTCCATGTCGTGTGCTAGGAAATAGCCAATTGCTTGAATTTACATGAAGACTAGACTTAGTGCCGTATCTACTCTTGTTGTAGGCAAGGGGCTCTGCCAACATGGCAGAGGTGTGTGTACAAGTGGATATATGCGTGTTGGGTTATTGTTGCTGTTCTCTTGAATCCACAGGTGGCATTTGCTGCATTGCAGGCGCTGCCCTGTGGCCCATACAAATATTATCCTCATCCTTATCATGAGGTAGTCTTTGTTAATTGCAGTTGAGGCAGCTGGAAACTGTGGCATCTGTAAGCAGCGCATTGACAGATGAGGCGACTGAGGCACAGAGAGGTTAAGTGATTTTCCAGGGGTCACAGAGTGAGTCTGGTATGGCTGGCACTTGAGAATAGGCTGGATGGTGCACAGCCTGTGCAGCAAGTTGAGTTACTTGGTTCCTCACACAGCCGAACAAGATGGATAAGTCCAGTCTGTCTCCAAAGAAGAAAGGCAAGGATTCCAGTACTGAAAGCTGGAGGCAGTGTGTGTGTGGGGGGGTGTCGTAAGAGAGAGAGGGGCCTCGTGCTTGGCAGTTCAAAGGCCCAGGGGTCATCTCCGCGGAAAGGTCCCACAGGATGTGAGAGTTCACATGTGCTTTGTGGAATGGGAGTTAAAGGGCATCCTGCCTGACGAGGTGAGAAAGGGGGTACAAGCAGGAGCTGGGGGCTGGAGCCTCCTGCCTTAGAGCTGGGCACCCAGTTTGGCTGGAGCTTAAGACCTTTGCTGGGAGTGCAGGGAGAGGAGCCTTGAAGGCTGAGTGGGGCTGAGTTATTGGCACTGTGTTCACGTGTTATGCAATGGAAAGCCTCCAAGTTATTGGACCAAGGCAAGGGCGGCGAAGGCTTTGTTTGGGGAGGACTTCTGGCTGTGCGAAGAGGGTCTGGGGCTGGGGAGGTGCTTGGGACCCCTCCCCCCATGAGGATGGAGAAGGTGAGTGGGGGCACTGCTGTGCTGGGAGGAGGCAGGAGCGAGCTGCTCTGAGAAGCCTGAGGAAGGAGGACATAATCGCATGGCCGCAAGGACTTGCAGCTGAAGCACATTATTCAAATGCAAATCCAAGAAATTAAACTTTTTCAAGGAAACTTTAACGGCACTGAGCGGTAGAATTCCATCAGTTCAATTTCTTGAGCTTAATTCTCCCCAGCTGACCCGGCAGTCATTGTCTTCCCTATTTGGGCTCCATAGAGTTTCCTGCTCCTTGGAGAATTTACTGAAAGACTTGGGTGAGACTGGAGACCCATGGGGCTGCCTCTGCTACCCCTCGTCCTGGGGGTCTGCTCCTTCTATTTCCTTTTTCAAACCATTATTTCTTTCTCCCTTACCAGCCTCCCCCGTTTCCAACGAGACTCACATCTTGGGTGTGGTAACGGGGCAGAGCCATACAGCTTAGAATTGCTGGCATGAATGGCATTGGCCCAGTCTGGGCAGTAGAAACAGAGCAGGTAGGGCCACCAGCTGGGACATGTGATCGGCCCTGAGGGTCTTGGCTCAAGCTGTAGGCAGTGGCTTCAGTGAGAACTCCGGGGCATTCTTTTTTAAATCCCTGTGTATGGCAATGCGACTTTCTCCTTCCATCTTTCTCAGAGAAGACAAGGTGTCTTCTTATATCTACGTAGGAAAAAAAAAAATAAAGTGCTTCACCTCCCATTCACTGAAAACCTATTGCAGTTTCCAGCCACTTACCCTACCCAGTGGAAACACAATTTCCTGTGAAGTTGTGCCACATAAAATCCAAGGAAGGTGGGTGGCATGTCTGAGTACCATGGTACAATTATCTTTTGCTTTTTCGTTCTCTGCACCCAAGAACATGGTCTGTGTTCATGGTGTCTGGGGATCAGCATCCATGCCCGGAGGATTTGTATAAATCTTCAGCACTGAAGGGTTGTTAAAGCAGCACAGAAAGGCACAGGAGCCCTGGCCTCCCTGACAGGGGTGGAATGTGCAAGCTGAGAACACCAGCTTCTGGAAGCGAAATGAGGCAAGATACACTCACCCATGTGGTTATATGGTGTCCTTTCTCTCTCAGAGGTTCTCTCCTGAACCAACAGGAATGACCTAGATCGTCAAGGAATCCTCCATCCTCTCATTTGCTTATCAGAGTTTTGCTTCCCTGGTCAGACGTTTTTCCCAAGGGCAATCTAAAACGCGTTAGCGTTGTCAGACCCACACATTTGAAATCTCAGAGAACATAGAAAAGACCTTTTTGTAAATAGTGCCTGGTTTGCAGACAGATTCTAAACATGCCCATAGATTGTCCTTCTGAGGAAACGTTCTACTGATATCCAGCTCAAATGAGAGGAGAAGGTCAAAGTGGCCTTCTCCGACCATTTTGTTTGGTCATCCATGGGAAGTGCCATACAGTGGGGGTGAGTCCCACCAAATATGCAGAGAGCTACAGAGAAAACCCTATGAAGACTCAAAGTGGAAGCTTTGGAGGCAGGTCTAAATCTGAGGTGATCAACTGCACCGAGAGGCTTTTAAATCAACTAATAAATACCGCGTCTTACCCCCAGAGCTGGGGCCTATAAGATTAGTGCAGACAGGGACATCCGCAGACCCCAGACCCTGGGCAGTCTCCTGGGAGTGGAGCTGGGACCATCTTAACATGACCTCCATTTTGGTCCGTGCCAGCTTTCTGGGCTAGAGCCTGTTGGATTGCACTCCATCAAGAAAAGACCTAGGGGCTACCTGTCTTCTCTCCAAGGCCAGAACCTAGGCTAGCATCCTTGGCTGGGTTGTGTATATTGGCAAGAACACCTGAGTAGGAAGTAGCCTGAAGGATTCCAGGTCAGTAAATATTTGATGAGTACAGGAATGAATAAATGAAGGGATTCTCAACTTTATTAGTTAAAGGAATAGACGGTCTGCCAGAAGCATGATGGCCCCGGATCTGTGAAGTTCCTTAAACTTTCTAAGCCGCTTACAGTTGTGTGTGTGTGTGTGTATTGTATATGTCTATACAATCTTCTTACCCAGTTGCGATTGTGTGTACACAGTGTACACAACTGGGAGACAAGGAGATTCAGAGGGGAAAATGTAGCAAGAAAAAGAACAACTAGGACATAATCTTGAAAATTATCAATGGAAAGGTAAAATCCATATTCTTTGTGAAAGTTAAATATTAGAAGAGAAGATCTAGAAACAAAGGAAAAAAAAAAAAAACTCAAAGGGCAAAAATCCTCAACGTATATGCAGGGCATTTGTCCTAGAAAACCAAAAACTTGTGACATTTGCCTTCAGTTTTCCTAATTTCAATGAGCCTGATCACAGGACTCACACTGTCCTGTGAGTCGAGGTGGCACAAAAATACCAGTGCGTCAGGGAGGGGCCCATTGGTTCAGAGCTGTAACCATTTGCAGGTGACCAAGTCAGCCTGCCAACATGAGGAGAAACATTAAAGACCACTCAGGACTCTTAAACTCATTGACTCTGACTGGAGGTGGGCACATCCAGTCCTGCAGCCCCCACATGACGACTCCCCCATCTTGAGGTGTCCGCAGGCCACAAGTCTCAAGGATAATTTTCTATCGTGTCCTTATGCTGTGGGTTCTATATTTGAGACAAGTTGCAAGCATGAGCTTTCTCGATGGCTCACAGAGCTCTTTCAGGATGTACCAAGCTTTTTCTTACTTTTGAGTGGCTTCGGATTGCTCCATGCATTTGTCAAGGTGAATTTTGCCATTTCTTCAGTGCAGAGGAATAAAATTTCCACATATGGCTGGTAACATATCCAACTGAGAGAACAGGTCCCGCAGGCATGCTTCAAAGCCAAAGCCCTAAACAGGTGTTACTGAGAAAGGAGGTACAATGACCTGCAGAGAAAAGAGACTCGCAGGGAAAATGACAGGTTGCAACTTGCTAAGAATGCAGACAGAGAGGAGGTAGAGAGGCTCAGGTCCCATGGCTGAAAGTCTTGGGACATGGACGTGAAATGTGCAAGGCACTAGTTGCTGGAAGGGCCACTCCTCGAAAGATTTCTTCCATGACGATGAAGATGGGTTTCTGATGGGCAGACATCTCCTGTCTTTGCTCTGATTTAGCATGGGGGACTCCCAAGCCAGTCCCTTCCCTGTGCAGTAAGCCAAGTGATGACCTTGGCAATTAAAGCCTGAGATTCTAGGGAGCCTTAGAGCAGGAAAAAGAAGGGTGGAATTTGTGTATTTTCTGGGGTTTTGATATCAGTCCTGGTGCGGTCATGTTTTGATATCTTCACCAAATGGATGCTTAGTGGATGCTGATTTCTATAATAAGAGTAATTCCTTACACATATTTGAATCTTTATACCTCTCAAATAAGACTGATATCTTATTTTATCTAGGCAGTCCTAGAAAAGACAGCATCCCTTACTGTGATGGCACTTTGCACCAGCTCCAGAACTTCTCTGTTCCTTAGTTTCCTCATCTGTTAGATGGAGGTAACAATAGAAGTATCTCATGGAGCAGCTGTGACTCTGTCCCTCATCATTCATCTTACTGAAACAACCCTATGACTTGTCCATCTCCAAAATGGACATGGAGACAGTGAATTCACTGTGTTCTCAGAAGATGGAAGGAAGGTTGGAGAGCAGACAAGAGGGGAGCAGGTGGTGGAGAAAGATAATATTTCCTTCTTTTTAATTTCTATCAAAATTACTTTTCTTAACGGTGGTCTAGATCTTAACCCATCTTTGAGGTCTAGATTGTGTCGAGGCTTCACTTTGTTGCCTTTTCTAACTTTATGAGCAATTGGTCTGTACTTGTTGATTTTCCCATTAGTAAGATTAGAACAAGAATTGGGGTCAAGGTGGTGCCTGAATCCTTCACCACACCCTGCCATTGCCTCTTTCTTTGAGCAGACCTGATGTGAGGGCAGGTTGCCTGAGTTTTGACACACATTGGAAATCCTAAGGATACCATGATCTTGTTCCCTCCTCCATCCTACCGATGGCTGCTCATTTGACCTCTGGATTAGATTTCAAACCCTCTCTCCTCATTCTCAGTGGCATTGCCAACTTTCAGCCTTCATTTTTCTCTTAGCTGGTCTATCACACCAAGTACTTCACCTCCAATTAATTAGTCTCTCTTGCCTCTAAGCTACCACTAAATTTATCAGGTTAAAGCACAGATTTGACCATGTAATTATAGCCTTTTAAAGAGAAAAAATATATATAAACTTTTGATGACTGCTTGTTCCAATAGGATAACCTCCAGTCTTATCATGGTACTCAAAGACCTTCATGGTTTGGCTTTCACCTGCCTTTCTAGTTCTGTTCTTCATCTATCTTTCATCTAACCATTGTTTTAAAATGTTTTGTTATGTAACATGTTTCTGTAACTTTTTCCTATGCCTGAGATTCTTTCCTTCTGCTTTTCTAGCTGATGGATGCTTACCCATCCTGTAAAGCAGAGGTCAGCTGACTGTGGTCCTTCTGCTTGTTTTAGTATATACAGTTTTATTGTAATGTAGTCACAGCCATTTATTTGCATATTGTCCATGGCTGCTTTCAAGTCAAAGCTGCCAAGCTGAGTAATTTGCAAGGGAGAGCTCTCAACAAATATTTGCCAAATAACCTACACTGTGTTGGGAAGATGGAAACTACGTCTCCATAGTTTATTAGGAACATCTCAAGTAAAGAGGGTCTTGAGCCTTGCTTCTTATTCCCTGGTGACATCCTCAAGTAAACACTTGTTTCTGAGTACCTGCTTCCTTTGCCTCCTGGAGCGCTCTTGAGGAGCTGGTTCTAGAAGTGACCACTCCTTCTTTTGAAGGCAAGGCATTTCTCCCACTGCTCTGCTGGACACCGTGCTTGGACTCTAGTGGGCCTGGGGGTGCTGATACATTCCCTTCCGTAAGTCATCGGGCACCTGAATTCGCTGGGAATGTGCGGCAAACCCGTCGTTTCGCTCCTGCCCCAGGGACCTCACCTGCCCTCACGTGTGCAATGCATTTCTAACCTGAACAGACTCCTTTCATCCAACTCTGGTTCCCCATTCACTGAATTTATCCCAACTGCTCTGAAGGCAGGGTTTGCGCTTTTCATCACTCAGACCCCAGCCAGCTGCAGGGACCTTCTCTCTGTGCTGATATACTGGCCGATCCATTAGCATTCCATCGAGGCAGGGTAAGTCCCCAGCTCCACCAGAGTCCCCCCGCCACCCTCCTCATCTACCTGAAATTTCTCCTGGCAGCTCTATCTCGCCACACAAGAGGGAACCAGCCAAGGTGAGACAGGAGATATTCTCTGCCCATGATTGAGACCCACTTCTCCAAGTCCCCTGTGATCAGTAACTGGAGATGCTTCGGGCTCATAGAAAGCACTCTGACATTTGATTCTCTTTATGCATATGCCTTATCCAAAAGATGCAAGAACAGAATGTAAAGGTTCCACAGTCCCCATCAGAAATATCAAAACTGAGTGTGTGTATATGTTTTAAAGAGTATTGCATGAGCAATCTTTTCCACTGTAGTTGTTAGAGATTAAATCTTGATAACTTTCTGAAATTACAGTGGACTTCCCACCAACTTCCCACAGCAATCCAAGAACAGCCCTACCTTCTTAAGCTCTGGAATGTTATCAGCGTGGTAGTTTTGCTTAAGATCAAATCAGGGCAACACAGAAATTGTCGTTTTTCGTTTCCTGGGGCCCTTTGATCCCATTTGGGGTTTATTTGTTTCAAGTGAACAATACAATTCCTATTGCAGACATCTATCCCCGAGAGTGCTTTTCTATTTTATTTTTTTCCTGTTAGAGATCAAATCAGAGTTGTAAGTAGTGTGGTCATTAGTTATCACCACCAGATTTCACAGCCTCTGCTTTATTTCTGTTCTTACAGAATCACCAGTCTTCTCTGTTGCATAATGATCACTTACAGTGAAGCTACAATATGCCTTTCATGGGTACTTGGGTGTTAATTTATTTCACAGTTTCCTTTGCAGATATAATCAGAGTCACCTATCACATCCCCGTTTCTTCCTTTTATTGTGTTCCTTTGCTATCGCATTTGTGTGATCTTTTTCTGAAAAAAAAAAAAAATGACAGGCACTGTTTCTCTGTTCACTCTATCAGTGACTTATATGCTCCGTGACTCCTCTGTTGCCATTTTAAAAAATATAACATTTTACAGATATAATCTTAGTTATTTATAGCTCAGGTTTTGTTATATGAGAAAATTCCCTAAATGATACCCCGGTTTAAGTACAGTTTTTAAAGCTGGGGGAAAATATTCTTTGCAAAAACGTTTTCCTCTAAATTGTAAATGAAGGGGAAGCTCTCAGTTAGTAAGACTCTAATGTATTTTTTCCTGATTTCTTAGTACATCGAAATGTATGAACATTATTTTTATGTAAGTGATCAAGTTGTGGTGTTTAATAACATGTGATTAGAGGGAAAAGAGCTATCCCTTTTGATTTATTTGGATATTTACTGGGTGAATAACAGTGCTTTACATATTAGAATTGGTTTGTCAACAATTAACATTCTAGGTTTTTATACAACCCATACTTCAGGTAATAGAGGATTATTAAACTGCAACCAGTGTGTTAGAAATCTGCCGAGTGGTAATAAAATTCTTATGTGTAACAGCAGCCAAGAAATACTGCTGTGTATTTATGCATAGATTGCAAGATAGATGAAAGCCTCCAAATGCAGATCTACCAGCAGGTGGCGCTGCTCTTCTATAAATGAACCCCTCTACCTAGATGCACTCTAGGTACTTACGACCCCCACCCCTCTACTCGTTGCTTTTTCTTTTCCGGATTCTCTCTCTCTTATTTCTCTATGATGAATGTCTAAAACTGTGTTGTTGGTTTGTTGACGAGATAGTCTCCTCCTAAGACAACACCTTTTAATTGGTAAGATTTCCTTAAATCCAACTTAATGCTCATTTGGAACAAGTCCTGGTTGAATAAATGTTACTGTTTTTAAGAGGTTGCGACACAACACCAGATTCTCACCCCTAAGACTGGATTACCTCTGTCATTTGAGCATTCTTATGTGGCCAGTCCCATTTTTAACTAGTGTTTATTTATACAAAGTAATTCCCTAGGCTTCATTCCATGCCAGCATAATGAGGGACATTTTTATAAAGGGGGCTTATGTACCGGATTAATGTGCTGTGTAAAAATGATTTTAACATAATGCTCTTTCATCAAGAATTACCTTAGAATCCAAGTTAACCGAAGAAGGTTGCTTTTCTCACTGGGCCAGAACTAAATTTCTAACAAACAGGATCAGAAGGTTTTTGTTTTTCCCCCTCCAATAAGGTTGTCCACACGAAGGCTGATCAGCTCATCAATTTGAGCAACAGTGAGGCAAAACAACCTCAAATTTACCGGCAAAATTTTTATTCTTTTTAAACCACACACAATTTTTAAATCGTTTTAATTTCTTTAAAGGCACAGCTACATCTTTTAACTAATTTTTTTCCTTCTTTCTCTAACCTACACTATTCTTTTTACAGGGTTTTTGGTTTTAAACATGGCTGTTTAGGAGACAATGGATTTATTGAGGTTATGTAAGGGGAGAATGAAAATACATCCTAGGATGACTCATATATTTGTTTATTTTCTTCACTGTTAAATGCTACCTATCGGACTATATAGAAATTTGAATGCAGGTTTTTTTTTTTTTTACTCTTTTCATAATTTAAAAATTTGAAACCATGAATTTGGGGAATCCAATAGGAATTTTCTATTCTGAGTTTTTTTTTTCCCCCAACTTTTTCTAGGCATACTGGGCCACGTGGTGCAGCTTAAGGGTCCGTTCTTATTTTTATTATTGTATTGCATTATTTGCATTCTTATTTTATTCACTTATTTGCTTTTGATTAGGTGTTATGATTAGGTGAAACCAAGGAGGGGAGGACTGGGAGGAGCATTTCCTTCTCAGTAAATCTTCTTGAAAGCACTGGTTTTGTTGAAAATGTATTTCTAAGTATTGACTGCGACTGTCAATTGAAGCCTGTTAAAGGCAGATCGTGACAACTTTTCTTCCAGTTCTCTTTATAGGGAGGGTGAGATCAACGTGAGTAGTTGAAGCCAGGGGACAACCATCCCAAAGTAAATGTTGGAACTCACCTGGCTGGGCTAGGAAGCTACAGCCTTGCGAGTTCTGCAGGATCCCTTTTCTAGGCATTAAATAACTTGATTCTCCTGTCAAATACACTCTCTAGAAGAAAATCGAGACCTCCAATGGAGCTGGACTAGTGCCAGGGGCCTCCTCTTTTCAGTTTGATGTGCATATGTGTGCATCTTATCTTGGACCCTTATTAACTTTCAAGTGGCTGGAGAGAAGAAAGTAGACAGAGTTGGGAGATTTCCGATAGACTCTTCTAAGCTGCAAACCACCCACTGCTGGCTCTGAATTTGAGTTTTGAAATTGGAGGAAAAAGAACTTTCAGAGGATTCAGATGATTACCAAGTATTATCCAAATTCTGCCATTTGAAGTTTAAGACCTTACACGGTCTGCCCCTTATGTCCCCCAACTGTGCCCTCAAATAAACCTTCCTGATCCAGCCAGACTGATTTTCTTATAGTTCCTGAGCCCAGTGCCTCCCACCACCTTGGCTTTGCTCCAGCCGTACCCTCCACCCAGCATCATGGCTCCAGGGCTCCCAGTGCACCAGCCCCGTGTTTGGTTCTGGGGACATGCAAGTGAATAAGGCTGAGGCTGCCGTCTTCATCCATCCAACCTCTATTTTAAGTTTTATTTCCCCTGGTCACCCAGACCTTCTAGCACCGCTTGTGTGGACATTGCATTTAGCCCTCACCTGATACTATCATGCAACACTTTTCATACTAGTATTTCATACCACTTATGAATTTTACCTATCTATCTATCTATCTATCTATCTATCAATCATCTACTATCTTTTTAATGCAGTTGTCTCATTTCTCCCCCTCGACTTGTGGTTCTTTCTTATTGTGCATCTTTGAAAAGGTTTTAGAGAAAAGAAAAAGCAATGCCTCGGCTCCACCCCTTTAGGATTTGTGTTGAATCGGTCTGGTGTTCTACAGCATTGTCAGTTCAGTTTGTTGAAAGGCAGAGTTGAAAACCACTGAGCTGGACCACACTTGCCCTAGACCAGGAACCCTGCTTTTCCTATTCTGGAGTGCTTTGGGGTTAAGTCTGGTAGGAAGTTCTGGATAATTATTTGTGGCTCTAGGATTCTGAGGCCTTCAGTCCATGGCTGGCTCCTGGAATATTCATCGAGTAACAGAAGAGAGCATTGAACCCAGAACCGTCACAGATCAGAGCCAAAAAGCTCCTGTGCTTAATGAATGCCAATCCTCCAGAAGGGGAATTGTCTTGCCAAGGCTATGTGGTTGATCTAGGCTGGGACTAGAACCCAGGCTCCTCTCACCCCTAGGCTGTGCTTCTCCTCTCTGCAATACCACCTCTTGGCAACTAGTAGCTATTTCTTTGGAACTTTACTAGGAACTCAGCAATATGAGGGATTCAGAGATTTGTAGGTTACATAAAAGAACTTCGAAGTCTAGTTGGGGAGGACACACTAAAGTGGAAAACAAATACTGATGCAGAAACAGTGAGATGTCAGAGGAGTGTGAGATGAGAAGTGCTAAGAGATCTTTAGAGAAGGGAGGTATTCTGCCTTAATACAGTCATCTGGGAAGGCTTCCTGGAGGAAGAAGGCTAGCCTGTTTCTTGAAGAATAGATGGACTAGGGAGGTGAAAGGAAGAGCTGGTGGGAAGGAATAGAGAAGGAGGTAGCCTTATCCTCTGCCTCTCTCATCATCCTCAACATATGCCCCAATCCCATGAACTCCCACCAGAAATTCAAGGGAAGAGGCCCCTCACAATCAGGCAGCATGGGTTTCCTGTAATTTAGAGGGAACAGTGGGGTTTCTTCACGTTTCCATCTGACTTTCATTTGTTGTTGCTCTGAGCGGTCCCAGCCTTCTCCAATTGAAGCCCACTTAAATATTTTCTGGCTTTCCTTGTTTTATGACACTTGGCATAGCCTAATTATTTTGACCTGAGCTTTTCATTGGGGCCATATGAAGTATGGGACAAAGGTGACAGTGGAGCAGGATGCAGAGAATGGGGGAGGGTGGCAACTCTCACCCCATTCTAGTGGTTGGGAACCTGGTCAGCTGCTTGGGGCAGAGGAGAGACGGTGAACCCATTTGTGTAGAACATAGTCAAAGGAAAGCAGATGGGAGAGCTCCAATTCCTTTGATTTCTCAAAGTCAAGGTGATTCATTTATCAAGAGCCTGCCCGGAACTCTCAGGCACTTTTCATGTCTTCGGTCTAATCTCAGAACAACCCTGTGAGGAAAGGATGCTGGGGTTATTCCCATCTTTTAGGTAAGAACAGTGAACTTAGGTTATTTACTAAATACCCAGGTTCAGACCTAACAGTGCAGTTTCAAGGCTTGCGTGCTTAACCATTACTCTCATTGCAGCTTAATATGAATTGACGTTTGAAGTTCCTGTTGTAGCTCAGCAGGTTAAAAACCCAACTAGTATCCATGAGAATGCGAGTCCCATCCCTGGCCTCACTCACTGGGTTAATGATCTGGCATTGCTGCAAGCTGCAGCATAGGTCACAGATGTGGCATGGATTCCACATTGCTGTGACTGTGGTGTAGGCCTGGCAGCTGCGGCTCTGCTGCAGCTCGTAGCCCAGGAACTTCCATATGCTGCAGGTGCGGCCATGAAAAGGAGAGAAAGAAAGGGAGAGAGAGAGAGAGAGAGAGGGAAAGAGAGAAAGAGAGAGAAAGGAAGAAAAGAAAAGAAAAAGAAAAAGAAAAGAAAAGAAAAAGAAAAGAAAGAGGGAGGGAAGGGAAGAAAGAAAGGGAAAGAAAGAAAATATGAGTTGACACTTGTAGAAGGACCTTCCCCACCTTATGGTCCTCATCTCAGGAATAGCACCCTTGTCACAGGAGCCGCAGTCAGACGCTAACATAGGGTGCCTACCATACGATGTGGGATCCAGTGGGCAGAATGGGGGTATTTGAGCAGATGGGAAGCTCATGTTCCCTGAGATAGTTACCCTTTTGGAATGGAAGAGACCAGTCTTCTGCAAGATTTTAAAACAGAGTTTAAAAATCATATGTTCATGGATAATCTTCAGACGTAAAGATCATTAGATGCATACAATCAGAGGGAGCAGTCGGGTGGTGCCAAGCAGGGCACAGCAAGGCAGTATGTCCTCAGGCTACCAGCATGTGGCCACTTGTTATCTCATGTAGACCCACAGCATCTCCAAATCTTGGCATCCTCATCTGTCCGGCAGGGATCTTGTGACACTGGCTGTTGAGAAACTGCTCTGAGATCAGAGCTCTAACGAGGGCCAGACTTGGACTTGGTCAGGCAGCTTGACTCTAGATGCCTCTATCCTCATGCTATTATCACAGGCAGAATTCTGACAGCAAATGATCTAAATTAGAGGTCAGCAGACCTGGGTGCTGGCTGTGGGCTGCGCGTTAGTGTAGCCTTGAGCTGAAAGACGATGAGGCTGGTCACTCCTGAACCCTGTCCTGCCAGCTCCTGTATTCCACACTGCAGTCTCTGTGTTGACCAGCAAAGGCCCACCATGCACTAGCATTTTTAAATGTTGCAGAGGTTATGTTGAAGATAAATCATAGTAGAATGCAGATAATGATTTTATTGTTTAAGAACATCTTTAGAAGTTGACCATGCCCTTAAGAAATATACTAAATGCTGTGTTTAGTGTAAAATCACCATCCAGACGGGTCCTTACCTCCCAAGGTTAAAAGCATACAGTATTTCTAAAGTGCTCTGGCAGAACATTCTTCATCAGGCCATGCAGTGTACCTGGGTTGCACTAAAAGCCGATGCATTTTAGCTTTATCTGAGTTTCAGAGAAAGTATCAATGCAACCATCTGGAATACATATTAGAATTCTAGGGGGCTCTTGACAAAACCAGCTCAATGGAAGATAGGGTGTTTATGGATGAGCCGGTAATAATAATGACATTAATAATAATAATGGTCCTTATCTGTATAATGGCTTATGGCTTAGAAAATAATTTCACATACACACAATTAGATTCTAGGCTGATCTTCAAATAGAAGCATTGAGGCAAGCACTCATTTTGAAAACATAAATAGCAAAGTGAACATGGAAATGAAAATATGATTGACATTTTCTGCTAGTCATGTTTACTGGAAGCTGTTTAGGGGGAAGAAAAACAAAAAGAGAAGGAAGGTAACATCTGAGTCAAAACATATAAGCAAATAACAACTTTCACCTCCAAGTGGAATGTAAATCAACATTGTGCTCAGCAGGAGAATTTGATGTGAGGTGTGAAATTAAGTCCGGAAGAGACCTGACCCTTTCTCTCTCTTCTGTTTCTCACCCTGGGCTGGTGGCAAATCTTAGATTCCTGAGGCATCATGATCTCCTCTCCATGCCTTTGGGTGTCTGACAGTTTGTAAATCCACAAGGAAACCTTTCTTGCGAGGGTTTTCCTGGACCATCTCATGCAAACCGCGTGAAATGATCAAAAGAACTCTTGGTTTATATCTGCCTTGTCCTAGACATGCACACAGATGCAAACTAAGAGAACATCTTTGTCATGCCAGGCAGGATGGCAGGACCAGTTCCTAGAACACCCTTGAGAAATGGACACGGCAGGGCTGTGATGAGAGGGGAGGACCAAGCGCTTGCCTTGGGCACCAGTTTCAAGGGGGCACCAAAAACTTCAGTGATCAAGATAAAAGTAGTTTAATGTGGAGTTCCCGTCGTGGCACAGTGGTTAACGAATCCGACTAGGAACCATGAGGTTGCAGGTTCTATCCCTGGCCTTGCTCAGTGGGTTAAGGATCTGGTGATGCCGTGGGCTGTGGTGTAGGTTGCAGACACCGCTCAGATCCTGCGTTGCTGTGGCTGTGGCGAAGGCCAGAGACTACAACTCATGTTAGACCCCTAGCCTGGGAACCTCCATATGCTATGAGTGCAGCCCTAGAAAAGGCAAAAAGACAAAAAACAGAAGAAGAAGAAAAAGAAATAGTTTAATGCAATGTTGTTTTAGAAATCAAAATGTGAAAAAAACCCACAAAACGGAGTTCCCGTCATGGCTCAGTGGAAATGCACCTGACTAGGAACCGTGAGGTTGCGGGTTCGATCCCTGGCTTCACTCAGTAGATTAAGTATCCAGCATTGCCGTGAGTTGTGGTGTAGGTTGCAGATGTGGCTCAGATCCCGCGTTGCTGTGGCTGTGGCGAAGGCCGGCAGCTACAGCTCCTGTTAGACCCCTAGCCTGGGAACCTCCGCATGCCGCAGGTGTGGCCCTAAAATGACAAAAAGACAAAAAAAAAAGTACAAAAAAAATCCTCAAGGAATGAAATGTCAGAATTTTGAATAAAGACAGGATAAATAGCCATTTTAACGCTGGCCTTTAAGTACTGAATTTCATTAGGTCGGTAGGGGTTATAATAACAAACAACACAACTGGCAGGTCTGCCACCTACGTGAATACTTGAAGTGTGCCAGGGACAGTGTTCAGTAGCCTACAGACATTTACTCTTGAGACATTTCAGGGGGGATTCAATTCACCCTACAGTAAATCCAAATCTACTTGGTAATAAACTATATTAGAAAGAGAGTTCCTTTACAGGCTCCATAAATTCCATTACAGTCCATTTTGTCTTTGTTAAACATATGAGTTGAAAATTACACTCCCTTTATTCACAATGATCATTTTAGACACAGAGCTCAAAAAGATCAGCATTAACTTTAAAAAATATATTAGCATGCTCATATCTATTAAGCCCCATTGCTTTGTAGGCTCCAGCTGATGATTTTATAAAGTATACCACAGGAGGGGAAAAAAAATCAAGGATAATTATAAATTCATATATACATAATTCATTGGCATAAAGCGATTTGAAGGGGATGGGTGTAGAATTATCTCTTTCCTCCAGAAAAATCACAGAGATGTTCTGATTAAGCCCATCATCTAGTCTATGTGAAATTCCAGCCAAACTGATGGGGCACATTTTCTTTTCTGAAACTACCTTTGATAAGAAATGCATTACAAACTCATCAGTTTGGTTTCTGGTGAACAAAAAGACAGCAGCCG
The DNA here is from genome assembly GCA_004024745.2 of Catagonus wagneri. Lineage (NCBI taxonomy): Eukaryota > Metazoa > Chordata > Mammalia > Artiodactyla > Tayassuidae > Catagonus > Catagonus wagneri. The sequence continues at coordinate 8,856,131 of PVHT021183726.1, forward strand.
TCTGGATCATTCTGGATTCACAGTGAAACTGCCACACCGTGTATCCTCCAACTAAAGCTGTGCCAGTTTGACAAGGGGCAGATGAATCCAGGAGTTATTGTGCAGGGCTTTAAATCTATGCGGCAGCTGACGGTTGAAATAATCATCTATGTATCGCTCTGAGCTAGCTGGGGAAAGGTTGAAGCTGTATATTTTCAGCATATCTAGTCTAATGGGTAATCTGTTGTCTTGGATAGGCTCTTTCAGGGTGGACTTGCAGCCCACACTGACAGCTCCGAGGAGAGGAATTGCTTCATGGTAGATGTGGTTTGCCTTGATTCTCAAAGCGCACGGTGGGCGAATCTAACTTAGCTCAAGTTGGAAAATGGGAAGCTCACCTGACTGGTCCCTGGCAAGGACCTGTAGGATTAACAGCTCGCTGGGTGGGAGGGGCCTTGACTTATCCGTATCCATGCACTTGAAGTGAGTTTCATGTGCATTTCTTCTCTCCTTCCGCTGTCCTGGCAGATTGGGAAGAATATTGTCCTTTTTGGAAAAAGCTAGGAACGTGTGTGATGACACACAAGAGCAGGAGTCAGGAGACCTTTTCTATCGAGGGCCAGCTAGTAAATATGTTAGGTCTGGGGGCCATGCAATCTCAGTTGCAGTTATTCAACTCTGAGTTGTAGAGTGGACACAGCCAGGATGCTAGGTAAGCAAACAACTGTGGCCACATTACGGTAAAGCTTATTTGTAGCCATTGAATTTCATATCATTTTGATGTGTTGCGAAATAGTCGTCTTCTTAGATTTCCCCCAATCCTTTAAAAATGTAAATCGGCTATAATGAAAAAAAATAAAAATGTAAAAACCATTTTTAGCTCATAAGCTCTCCGAAAATATATTTCCAGAGTATAGTTTGCTGATCCCAGAACTTGAGAAGTATAAAAAGAAAGCAGACAGCTGTTGGTGCCAGGAACTTGGTGGAGACCATCCCTGTCCTGAAACTTGTCCCCACAAACACGTGCTGCGTGTGTCAGGACGACACAAAGTAGTCCGGTGCGCTTCTTGACCTTGAAGCCTTTTCTATCTTGTGGGGAGTTGGGACCAGGGAGGAAAGGATAGGGCAGTTGAGAAGAGACTGTTTTGGTTGAACTCGTGTCTTTTTTTTTTTCCCCTCAGTTTGAGCTAAAGTAAAAGTTCTCTTCTTCTACCTCCAAACTCCATAGTGATAATTCATCAAAAGTGTTGCACCTCTCATTTCCACGATGTATTTGCTTCTTAGACTTTCTCTGGTCTTCTTTGCATCTCATCTCTGAGCAGCGAATGCCTACTGATCTTTGCTTGAGCCTCTTCTTTGCCCTTGAGGTGATGGAAACAGTCTATTCCAAGAAAGAAAGAAAAAGAAAGAAAAAAAGGACAACCAGATCTCCGAAAGGAATTTTCTATCAGATACTGAGCAGGGCAAGAGCGCTGGGCAAGCTACACTGACAGGTCAAGTTTTGAATAGAGAGATGTGAGGTGAGCTTCTAGATCCAGGGGACTTTGAGGAAGGTCGGACTCTAATCAGGGTGCACACAGGGCTCAAGGCTCTGGTTTGAGATTGGTGTGTGGGCACAAGAGGTGCCTCCCATGCGCTGAATTTGATTCTGGAAGATCTGTTAAGCCACACTATTTCGGTAGAGAACCTTGCATTCCAGGTCATGCGGATTCTGTTAATATATTTATATAGTATTTCTTCTCTCTCCCATGTAGGAGCTAAGTTCTTTCATTACTGTGTGTTGATGGACTCAAACTTGTACAATTCAGGTTTCCTAGGCAGTGAATAGAGCTAGAAATATACCCTGTGATTAACTTCTGCATATCCTATTGTTCCTCCAAGTCTCCCTCCCCATTCTCCTATTAGCTCCACAAAAGCCAGATATGAAAAAGCTTCAACAAGCCTCCCCTTCCCTGCCCCCTCAGCCTGCTGTGGGGCACTGCTCCCCGTGCCTCTGAGCTGGCTACTGGGAGCCACTTTCCATCCTCCTTTTACATAATAACAAGTCGAAGTTGTTTCCAGAGCAGATTCCCTAGATTTTCTGAATAAATGCATGTGCAATTTCTGGGTCAGAACTGGTGAAATCATCTTCCCTGATAATATATGATAAGCCGATCGTTCAATTATAGACAGTTGTATATATCTATTCTGTGTTGGTGATATTAATGTTGGTATTCCTTTTGATGGGAACCATCCTTCCTCTTTTAATTATCTGTGTATTAATAGTCACCATGATCTTTCCAAACGAAGGCATTTTGGTGAGATTGATCTTATCGATAGCACTGCAAAGTGTTCACTGATCTTCTTGGTTGTATAGGTTATCCCAAGATTGTCAGACTTTAAACTCTTGTTCCAAGGATAGCACCCATTTTAACTTCCCCATGTTCGGATTGGAGCTGCCCACTGACTCTTTAGGCATTGAACGTGGCTCTGACACCCATCTTACCTGAACTTAGCTGTCCAAGCTCACCGACGGACACCTGGCAACACGGAAGCAAAAGTCAGGTGCTCCTTTAGAGTGGTGAAAGGACCAAACTCACAGTATGGATTATTTATCTGACATTTCTTGTTTTTTTTTGTTTTGTTTTTTGTTTTTGTTTCTTTTTGCCTTCATGGCTTATGGCAACATCCATACACTTTCAGCAGTCTGATTTGAGTGACAGCCAGCCAGGGTTCTGGTAGTCTATGATTATGAGACAGGAAACGTCCCTCTATAAAGCAGGCACCATTCTGTCCTACAGCCCAGGGACTGCACTTTCCTGGCCATGGTAAGAACTTGAGTTAACCAGCCCAGATTTCCTAGCGAAAGCCATCGGCAGTCGAACCAGAGAAAGGTTGGATCGGCTTGGGAGTTTTGTCCGTTGTGAATTACTTTATTGCCAAATGACTGTATTACTGTGATGTACATGATTTTTCTTGGAGGGGAAGTTCAAGAAACCCACAGGAACTAGGAAGCACACGGTTCCATGTCTAGTCCAGCAATTTCATAAATTGCTGTTTTTAGTAAAACAACATTCACATCCTGAAAGGCTGAAAACACACACCCGATTTCCACTGATGTCACTCAGGATACAAGGAGATGCTACACACCAGCCTTCTGTAGGAGTGGCAAACCCCTGGCACTTAATGCAAGTTAGGCAGCAATACCACAGCCAAGAGGGCTGACCAAGTCAGTGGTTTGAGATGAAAACGATAGTTTCGCACCGAGGACTGATGACTGGGACTATCATGATTATGCAGTAGGATGCACTTTAGCAGCCTTCAGGAGATAATGGGTCTGGTTTTGCTGCAAAACGGAGTTTCCTTTGTCCACGGATATTATTCGGGAGAAGGGAACTTGGTATATTTTGGGAAATGATGGCACAAACAAGATTGTCTTGCGACACATTATCCTGCTTGATGTCCATGACAACAACGGCAAAAAGATTTTTAGGAAGTCATGGGGATAAAAGAGAAGACAAAACAAAACAAAAAAAAAACGGAACCCAAAACCCAAAAAACTCAAGTTCAGCTGTGAGGGAGGAAACTTCCGTTTTAATTTAAAACTATAATTCTCTTCAACGTTAAAATTGGTTTGGTGCGTTTCTAATGAAAAACTTCACAGAGGATTAATTTCAGTTTTCTTTTCTTGTTATTGTTTGGCAGCCAAGGCTGGCGCTAGATCACGCTATCCCAAAGACCCATTTGAGTTCAAGAACACAACTCACAATTCTCGGCTTGTGACCGAGCCAGGTGAAGGATGTGCTGGAATCCACCCCATTGTTTAATAACTTCACCCCCTCCTTGTTCTACTTTAACATGCTGAGCTCAGTGGAAGAAGAAAGACGGACTACTATGGATTTCAGCATGCACTTAGCTTGTGGGGCAGCAAAATACCAAAGAGAAAACCCATGGAAAACGATCAATAATCATTAAAACTACCCCCAAACTAGCAGCTTGTGCAGGACTTCAGTCGGAAGCCCTGTTAGCTAGATGCCTTTGCCTTCCAGCCACTTTGCATGCCTCTTACTCTGAGTGATTCCAGTGTGAATATGACATTACTAATGACCTGCTAAGTGTGTGCAGATGTGGGTTTCTCCAGATGTGGTGATTAATAACGTAATGGAGATAGCCGGTTGACTCATGTTTATGGGTTGTTAGCCTTTTACTACATTTCCGAGTTGATTTGCTTTGAACATTTTTTTTTCTTTTTAACAAGCTCACCTTGAAGTCTGAAAGGGCATCATCCCCCTAAATCCTGTTAAGGAAACAGGAAAAGGATTGTGCCCAGGCTGGAGCTGAGTGTCTAGCCCATCACGGGTCAGCGCTGTACTATTTAGGAAAGCTGAAAGGCGGAATCCTGGGCCCATCTTACTCGAAGTGCCCGCAAAGAGGCATTGGTGAACCTTGACACAGGGTTTGAAAGCTAGCTAGGCCTGTAAAGGAAGAGATTTCTCTTTAAAAAAAAAAAAAAAAGCCAGTAAGGTACATGATCATCTTGAAGTGAGCCCAGAGTTCTGGCCCGTGTTTCTGGAAGATGTTGCCTTGCTTTTTGCTTAAAAACAGAATGCTGATGAAAAGTTGAGTAAAATGTTGTTACAGATGTTCAACTCTGCATTAAGGCTGTCGGAATTACCACCACATCTTAAATCAATTCCCAGAGCATTGTCTGGAGGTTATGTCATTGAAGTAATGAATCCTCTTTAGTCAAGTATAAGCAAACATGTTAAAACATCGTTGTAACTTTAAATTAAACTCCAGCGCAAACCAAGGGATCTGAAGGCTCATTAGACTCGCCTGACATTTTTCTAGCACTGAGTTTTCCCAAACTGTAAAACTGTTAGATTCAGTGCCTATTAGACAAGCAAGCACTGGGAAGTTACAACGGCACATTAAGTGTTATACTTAGGGATGTGCAAAAACAAGCCCTTGAATTTTATGAGTACTCGGAGACTGGATGGAGTTCAACTCCTATAAAAATTCCACGTTGAATTCCTGAACTTGTTTGTGTGTTAGAGAAGCTGGTAAGTCAGGTCCCTTGGAAAGACCATATCTTCCTATGGCTTCCACAGCAGGACGACGCAAGTGGAAATGCCAGAGACAGAAATGTGTTGTAATTAGCCAGAAAGTGGGTGAATATGAACCGGAATTCCTTCAATACGTTGGTCTTTCGTGGAAGTAGATAGATGTGTTTCCCTTTTAATTCCCTTTTTATTCCTCTCGTGTCATCACAGAAGCCATGAAAATGAAAATTATATTATATAGCTTAACTAAACGTTTCCCTCAATCTGTTTTCTTTAAATATGCAGAAATTGATAGAATCCATATCCAGGATAATAATTAAATATGGTTTATATCCTACTTAGGAGAAAGAAGTTATCACTGCTCCTCTTGTGGGATCTAAGCCATCTGTAATGGTCTCCATTACCCAACGTTCATATATTTAAGCTGGAGACGTTTCCTCCCATCTCTTCAGGGAACAGATCTGCATTTCCAAGCCTTGAGTGCAGGAGGAAACCTTTGAACATGCATTTCATTTAAGAGAACAAGTCCCAGTTTAAATGCAGCATGATTATGATGGATGATCTTTCTGAGTTGCGATGAAAATAGTTTCCTTGCATAGAAGGAGGCCTGACTTTAGCATCAGAACAAGGTGTTTTCCTGGAGCAGGCGAACAGGTATTAACTTGCACGTCTTGCATCTGAAGATCACTACAAGTAAACAGACGGTGACAAGGTGCGAGGCTAATGGACATTTAACCAGAGAGGGTTCTATATATTCTAGGCCCAGCGCAGATGCAGAAAGTTAGGTGAAAAAAATCCAGCAGAAATGCCGGTGGGTGTGGTTTCTTAACTAATACAGACTTGTTGTATAATTGGACAAAACTATGGCAATATCTGCTGGCCTTGAATAAAGTTAGCCAAGTAGGCCAGGTGAGCTAAAAGACCTTCTCGGTTATTTCATTCTAACCGTAAGAGGGCTTGTGTGATAGAGAAGAAAAGAACTTTCGCCCCCTACCAGACCCGCTCACATGCACACACATTATATAGTCCCTCATGCTGCTCAACTAATCTAGGTCATCCAAAACACAGTGCAGTTGTTGCAAGTGGTCCATATTAAAAGATGACCTTGTATTGCAGAGGTAGTCAAAGCAAGAGTTTCCACTCTGTCCCAAGGTGGGGTAAGTGCCAAAGTACACTTACACAATTCTCTCTCTCTCTCTCTCACTGCCTTTCTACCCCGTTATTGCCTGTGGTGCCCAGCCCCCATCCTATGAAAGGAAGAAGAATGCAGGTCAGGCTCAGAGTGCCTTTTTGCTTGCCGGGAGATGCATATCACATCTAAGTGATTTTTTTCCATACCATTTATGTGGCTGGTATTTATTTCCTTTAATCTTTTAAGTGCTGTTTAGACTCTGTGCGATTTGCCGCGGATACTCGTTTCTGATAAGATGTGATATCCTCCCAGCCACATAGTTCCTGCCTGGAGCCCTAAGTAACTGATAGGGTCGCAGCCTGAGCTTGGGCCTCCGGGGGCCAGGGTGGGAGAAGCAGGTGGTTGGATGTGTGGTCTGGGGGTGTTTGCAGGTGCTTTCTTGCCTTCATTTCTTCTGGTCACGCTTTCACCTCCAACCATGTTCTTGGTCCCTTTTCCTGTGTTGACCGGAAGTTGGACAACCTCAGACTGACATCAGAAAAAGGGAGTGTACTTAGGAGATACTTGGAAGCAAGTTTGGAGGGTAGTGGGATTATTAGACTCTCTCTTGTACCATGTATCGTAACGTAGTAAATTTATTTAGGGTTTTCAGGGAAGTACCCTATCATGCATGTCCCAATAGGGGTCTTCCTGGCTAATATCAAGGAGCTGAAGTGGCATTTCCTCCCCCACCGGAGACACCATTAATGTATATGAAGCTTCTTTTGATGTCAGCATTGCTAATATTTCTCTTCTTGGCTTTAAGGTAACTGTGTATATTTCGAGTTTCAGGGGTACTTCCTCCCAGTCAACTATAAGCATCCAAGGATCTTATTTTTCCTTCTTGACATTGTAGCTGTAGCCCGAATTGTGGGGGTGGGGAGAGGAAGACTAGGATTTGGCTGCTGATGCCCTTGGGTGACAGACTGGGTACGCATCTGCTAATTACCAAGCAGCTCTCTTAAAAAGAAGCATGATGAAGGCTAATACAGAGCTTATTAGTGGGTGTCTTTGGGCAAAAGCGTAGCGTGTGCTGTGCTGTTTGTGAGCAGAGCTTCACATTGCTTAGCGATCTGTGTGGTTGAGACATTTGGAAAACAGCCCTTGGTTTCCGGTTCCCTCTGCTGCCCTCCTTCCCCACCCCCACCGCCTCATCAGAGACATCATTCAATGGCAACCTCCTCCTTCACATGGGTGCTCTTCTCCGGCCTGGTTCTCCGACCTTGCAGCCTGGTGCACATCCATGTGCACGTCCCCGCTCCCCCCCACCTCCCCGCCCCACGCGCCCTCCCTCTTGGGAGGTGGAGCCACAAGAGCTGAGCTGGGCTGGGATTCCTGAGCCAGAACACACCAATGTTCCCAGTCCTGACTGATGGCAACATTGGCTGTTAAGGCCACAGATCCTTGCCTCTCTCTCCAAGGCTCTTCCTCTGATCTGCGGGTATACGGAACCAGTTCCGTTGGTTCATTTGCAGCAGCAGCCAGCTGGCAGCTCTTACACTGCTGCTCCAAACACAACTTTATTTCTGATTTTGGATATAAGGAAAACCAATTTGGTTACCCAGCCAAGCAAAGTAACCAAAATGAATTCTCAGCGTGACGATAGAGTGTTTCCATAGATATATTTATACATAGACTTGTATGCAGATATTTTATAATTTCTTTTCTTATGGCAGGGTGTTTACACACTGTTTTAGTCTGTTCAAAGTGCATGCTCAAACACCGGAGTGTAAAGAGGTGATGCTTTCACCTTTCCTGAGCCGGCCTCTTTGACTAACGCCTTGGTCTTTGTCCTTGGGTCCTAAGAGACGGCCATGAGTTCCTAGTGAGTGACTGAGCCGTGAGTGTGTGTCCTTTGATATCTTGCCTGTATTGCACAGTCTGCCCGCAAACTGTTCATAATCTCATGAGCTGCCTGTATTTCCAGTTGAAGATGAGCAGCCGTCAACACTGTCACCCAAAAAAAAGCAGCGGAACGGAGGCATGCGGAATTCACCCAGCTCCTCGCCCAAGCTGATGAGGTAAGGACAGGGGCCCCCTCGAGCTTCGTCTCCTCTCCTTGCACCCCACCCCCACCCCCACCCCAACCTCGCCAGGCCCAGAGGCGCCCCTCCCCAACAAGCTCCAGGCGGAGGAGGGGACGAGATCGTTAGAGGGCTTCTTAAAGGCTGGAGTATTTATTCTGTCAGCTTGTCAGCAGTTAATGATAGAGCTGAAAAAATTCTGTCATGAAAAACAGTTTGAAAAGCTGTTTGAAAAATACATAGGCTTTAAAGTCTTAGCTGTCACCATGTCCTGTCTATGTGTAGTTCCTAAACAGCCGTGGCACTAATGACGGCGGCAGCCAATCAGAGGCACTCGGGTGGTTAGTTCGCCTCTGGCAAGTCTCTTTCTGCTGGAGCCCCTCCGAGGACTGTTTTCTGTACTTAAGGCCATATGTGCGATGTAGCATCACAATCAAAAATGAACCTGAAGATTACCTTCTCTTTATCCTGTCGATTGAAATCAAATTTCTGTTAATTGATTTTGACTGATAAAAAAGTCTAATAATCTGTGGACTTGCCAAAGCAAAGTTCAAAAGTAATCTAGTTCTGCTCAGGCTAAAAGCAATATTAATTATGAAATAGAGCTCTTTCTCTCTCTCTTTCTCTCTCGTCCTTCCTTCCTTCCTTCCTTCCTTCCTTCCTTCCTTCCTTCCTTCCTTCCTTCCGTCCTTCCTTCCTTCCTTCCTTCCGTCCTTCCTTCCTTCCTTCCCTCCCTCCCTCCTTCGCTGCTTCCTCCCTCCCTCCTCTTCTCTTTTGACTACAGCTTCCCTGGGAAATGGCAAGTGAGGCCAGTTTTCAGTAGAGTTTTGCTGGTTCCTCTTCTTGGCCTCTTCATCTTTCGTCTCCCTTTTTTGGTCCTTGATTCTTCTGCCAATCCCTGTGCTCATTTTCCTCTAACAGCCTAACTCTCCAGCACCTCGATGAAACGGGAGTGATGTCAGATTTGACCTGCCCTCCCTTAATGATTCCTGCCAAGGAAACACCTGCCATCTTGACAGTACTTTCTGCTGTTACTTTCGTTGCCGTTGGCCATTCTCCCCACTTTGGTTATTGATACAAAATTATGGCGATTGCCTCCTCCTTCCCCCCTTCTCTCAGCATCTGCTTCTCCCTGGCTCTCCACAACCCCCTTTCTAGGATGGAGACAGGGCTGTTAAGGGTTTCCTTGGCAGATCTCTGCCTCCCCCTTGCTCAGTCTTGCCTGGGTGTTGCTGATTTACATGCTTGTTTACGGTTTATGAGGAGGAATAAAATGTGCCAACTGCCAAGCTTCTCGGTTTTATGATGCCAGTTGTCCTGCTAACATCCGTTCTCTATTGACTCACCTTTAGGTAATCGCCTTATCTAACACTCATGGTTTTATCGATTTAACGTAGAGAAAAAGCTCAGGCCCTTATCTTTTACCTAAATTTAGAGAAGCAAATAAATAAATAAAGAGAAATCTGAAAAATCTGAAACCTTTGGAGCCAAATTCCCTGTCCCTGTTTGCTATGTAAAGTATGGCTCATTTCTTTGATCTTGAGTAATAATAATTCTGAGGAGTTATACTGTTTTCATATGCTTCAAAGCTGTGTCAAAGTTTTGCTGCTTAAGGGTACTTCTTTATTCTGTTGGCTCTTGGGTACCAAGATGACAGGTCTTCTGTACGAGGTGGAAGCTTTTTTAAGTCGTAGCCTTCAGCAAAACATCAAATTACCAAATCCAGGGTAACACACTTCTACACAAATGCCTTTCCTGTAGATATATTATACCATATATATTAAATACTTTAGTGTTACACGCTACATTTTATGTGCAATAGAAAGTGATGGTTTGAGGTAGCCTTGGGGGAACCTTTTTTTTTCCACAAGCAGAAAAAGCTAGTATATACCGTATCAAGTATGGTTTTTACAGGACTTTCTGCCCGAAGGCCTTTGTAAATAAGTAATGATCAACAGATTGGCTGTGGGTTTTTGAAAAGCATGCCTGTGTCAGTTTGCATGATGGGGGAGAATTTTCAAAGTGGGTCTTGCTTTCATTGCCTGTCGGTGAGGGGCTGAGGGAGGCAGTCATCCCAGGCTGGAGCTGTCTGCTCGGTGGTACATCAGAATTGCTAAACGGGGGGCAGGCCAGGCGGTGAGCTGAAACTTGCCAAGTTACAGAACTTGGGTTCCTGGTACTGGTGCCTTGGGGCTGTGTAGCCACGCCCATGGTTACTGTCACTGGGCACTTGGCCCCACCAACCTGCAACAATCACAGTCAGCAACTCAGGTGGAAAAGGGCCATCCCTTGATGAGGCAGAAAGCCTTGGATCCCCTCGTTCCCCGTTCTGTGTTGCGGGTCCGCTGCAGACTCTGTCTAGGGTGGGAGCCGAGACAGGGTGTGGAGCCCTCTCTTTGTTTCCCTTCTTTTCCAGGGTATGAATGAAGAGCCTGTGGGCCATTTGATTTGGTTTGAAGCCCTAGCCCTGGTCATAAGGTTGCTGAGGCTTATTTTTTTTCCAGCCCCCTCCCCCTTTTTTTTCTTTTAAGGACCTCACCTGCAGCATATGGGAGTTCCCAGGCTAGGGGTTCAATCAGTGCTGCAGCTGCTGGGCCTTATACCACAGCAACAGCAACAGCAGATCTGAGCCGCGTCTGCGACCTTTGCAGCAGCTTGCAGCAACCATGGATTCTTAACCCACTGAGGGAGGCCAGGGATCGAACCCGCATCCTTGTGGATACTAGTTGGATTCTTAACCCACTGAGCCACAAGGGGAACTCCTTTTCTAGCTCCTTCATGCTGATTGATTGACAGAAACAGAGGGGCTCATGTACCACCTTCTGGCTTCTCTAGGTCCCCCTGCCCCCCCAATCTTCAAACACTCCCTTTCTACTCTACAAAAGCTAGGACTCCCAGGTCCTATTCCTTATGACCGGAAACATCCATAAAGGAGGCTAATGACTCATTTGAAGTGGATGTTTCGACATGAGTTTGTGGCTCTCTGCTTGCGCAGAATCAATCATTCTGAATGCAGGCAGGTTTTAGTGGCCTATGGGCAGTGATAGGAACAGTTCCAGGAGAAACCAGGGAGCCCAGAATGGGCTGGGGCTGGGCTTTAATTTATCACCGTGGCCTCTGTAAATAAAGCAGGCTCTGGCGTGAGAGGTCCTTGCAAGCTGTCCACCGGCATGAAATGCTACAGGCATCTGGCACTAATGGCCTTGGTCTCCCCTTTGCTCTGGTATCAGGTCTACCTTGGTTTTTAAGTGTCACTTCCCTCTCTGCACAATCATTAGATGAACTGCCTCGTTTTGTGTGTCTGGATCCTGAGGCAGTATGTGTTTCAGTTCCCCTGGTGGACAACCACCCTCATGGCCAGGCAGCCAAATGGCAAGTGTCTGTGCTCCAAGCCAGGAGACTGTGTAATAAGAGGTACCTATGGCCTGACACCCCGCCAAGGAGCAGGCCCAGGAGGTCATCAGGGTCATGGTATTTGTCTCCCTGTTGGTCTCTTAACACAAAATTATTAGGAACCTCTCCTAGTTTTCTTCTAAAATCACCAAGTACCTGCTGTCCAGTTCTCCCTGATCAGTGTGTTTGTGCCCCATAAGGAAAGCTGTGTCTCCCTTCAGTCCTAAAGGCTCTAGTGGGCGAGAATTTTCTTTAAATAACTAACTCAAGGGTTCTTAATTTGGGGGACTCCCAGACCCCTTTGACTATCTAGTGAAATCTCTCTAGAAAGCTCTCTCTAGGAAAAAAAAAAAAGTTCCTTGGACACTGTTTTGCCTACAGTTGAAGGAGATTCCCTAAATCCCTGCCCCGGTTACTATGACATTCAGTTCATTTTGCAACCACCTCCGAGTCGTCGCCTCCACAAATGCTTTTTGGCTGCTGAGACGTTGTCTTCGGTGGCTCGACAGTGGAGGAAAGGCCTGGGATCCCACATCTGTCCTCGAGTGCCACCCTAACAGGTGATGGGTCTCAGCTGCCTGTTTCGATTTCTTTTCCCAGGTCAGTTCTTCTCTGGGAAATGTTGTGAGAGAGCCCACTGTTGTCAAGATGTTGTGAAAGGGCTTTCAGGGATATAAAGTAAGACGGATTACAGGCTTCAGATTACATGGGTTCCATGTCTTGGAAATGCTCACAGTTTAATGTGAAAGACAGACAAGCATACACAGCAGAATAGAATAAGAACTGTTTTAAGATCTGCCAGCTTGGGCTAGGAGACCAGAGCAAACCATTGTTAACTCTGGTTCGAGGGCCTGAGCCTAGTGTGTGAATGTGGTGTCCTTGAACTTAGCCCCGTGTGATGAGGAGAATTCTCTGCTAACAGCGTTACCTTCCAGTGTCCATTGTTTGCCGGGTTCCAGGCATCCTTCCCAGAGCATCCGTCCTGTTAATTCACTGAATCCTAACTGCAGCTCCATGAGGAGGGGTTGTTCTCTCCTCCAGTCTGTGAACAAGGAGGCTGAGTCACAGACATGCGAAGAGTAGTAAACCCAGTAAATCTTGACTCATTAGGAAGATCTGAACCCAGACGCTTTTGTTTCCAAGCCCACATTATTAACTTCTTCACTCTTCTGCCCCATGGAGGGAATAGATGTGTATGGATCAAGGAGCTCCTAGAGTGGTATCCCTGGAGTTGAAAATATGAGAGTGTTCCGGCACCTAGTCATGAGGGCCTTTCCTGTCAGAAGCATAAACCTAGCAGGTTTCTGAGGAGGCAGTGCCATAACTTGTGTTTGGGAAGGTCACTGATGGCAGTATGAGGAAGGGGTTAGAAACCTTCAGGGCTTGCCGAACACGCAGTTGCATGAATTCAAAAGTGTGAACACAAGGCCCACCTCTGCCCCAGCCTCTGCCGAGGGCCTTTGGGTATCAGTCATTCAGGGTTTGCTGTAGAACAGTGGACCAGATGTGGGCTAAGCAGTCTTCCCAAGCAGGACACACAGCGTCCCTGACATTAGTTACACCTCTTTCTTCAGGTCCTAGGGGACTTGGTGTTAGATGCCAGGGACCGTAAAGATTTCCTCAGGGTGTCCTGGGTGGACATCTTATGCAAAGAGATACCCCCCAGCCAGGCTAGCAAGGATGACAACACAAAAACCAGAAATCAAACACTGCCAAAGGAGCTTCATGTCATAAGACCTGGGACACATTACATATTTGTTTTCTGAATGAGAGTGGAAATAGGATTTGAGGACAACAGATTATCCTCTTGGGTAGTAACTGATCATTAAGTGCAATGAACTCATCTGCTTGTTAAGTCCCTTCTCTTTTGCCTCATACTTTTCCTGGGGTTTTTGTGTCAGGACCACTAGCTTGAAAGGCTGTAGTCATAGAAAATGGCAATGTGACCTGACCCACTCAGAGCTGGAACAGAATGCCACTCTCACTGATTCTACCACTGGGCAGAAGAAAGAAGGAAGGCCAGGACAGCTTAGCTAAGTAAATTCACCTCTTAATGCACAAGCAAATAGCAAATGACAGGCCCCCACAGGACTGGAGAAGAAAGAAATAGTGGGTCTCATCCTACCAAGGCTCGTGGATTTGACATAGGTCCCCGGACATGTTGCATGTGCCGCAGAGGGTCATTATCTTGTCCCTTCATTTCAAGAGCATCTTATATGCTCTCCTCCAGGACTGAAGGACTGTCAGCTCTCCCGGCTTGTCTCCCAAACATAAAGGCAGTAATTTCCTTCTTCCTTGGAGAAGAGTGACTGCCTAGCAAGAGATGACATACCAGGTAGCAACAGTTCTTGATTGTTCACTTGTTGGGCAGGAAAAAAAAAATTGTAAGTAGAGAGATACAGGAAGTTTGGCCAGGGTAGACTGGAGGTTTTCTCAAGCTGACTCCAAGGATGGCTGTCTGCTGGGAGATAGGGGCAGGGCGGTAGGCACCATGTCTCAGGAGTGATGGTCATTACACAGGATGGTGGGGGCCGTGTTGGAGAGTGTTAGGAACCAGAATCCCAAAGACAGGATCCTGGCAACATAGTGGAAAATAAAATTCAACCAGAGATAAAAAAGCCTCTGAGAATGAGGCTGATGCAATGAGAACCATTTATGTTGAGGCAAACCCCAGAATGGGTCCTTTCAGGGAGACTACTTGAGACTCCCCTCCAGTTTCCTGTGGCTGGAGCAGCCAGAGACCTACACACGTGACCTGCTGTTCCTGCGCGTGTCACTGAAGGACTTAGTTACTCACTGCAGCTTTGTCTTCTCTGGAGTGGAAGAAACAATGGGGAGAAAGGATGGTAGAAAACTGAATTATAAGCATTGTACTTTATAAGAACGAATATTTCATTTGCTTCTTTTATGCTTATTTGCCGATGAGCTCTTAGAAATAGAGGTCAGCCAGAGAGTCATTTGTGTGGCCTCGGGGGTGAGGAATCCCCATCAAGGGTTGACACAGTCCCTCAAGTTCCAGAGAGTCACAGAGAGAGACTCAGAGCAGGCAACCTGGGTGTGCTTTTATCATCAGACCTGCATTCTCCATTCGAAGAGCAAGGTCAGGACTAGAGTGAAGCATGTGAGGGGCCTCCCTCAGTGTTGCTCCTAGGACCCTCTGTGGCCCCACTCTCGCCCTGGCCTGGTTGGATAGAACCAAAGCGGTCCTGTCTGGATGTTACAAATGGTTGCTAACATTGGTAGAATTGACTCAAACCACAAAGTTCCTCCATTTGGGCAAAACTTTATGGCAATGATCTTCCAACTCTAATGGGCATCGGAATCTTCTAGAGTACCTTGTTAAAATAGAGCTTGATTCAGTAGGGCTGGGCTGGGCTGGAGAATTGCATTCGTCTCAAGCTCCCAGGTGACACTGTGGCGGCTGGTGTGGAGTCCTGCTTTGAGAACCATTGCTTATGGGAATCAGAGCTTCATGTGCTGGGAGTCTTCTCACAGAAATGCTCAGACCTAGACTTGGAGCACTAACTAGTTGCTTAATTAAGCACATCTGTGTTGACCACCATCAGGCATCAGACATGAGTCCCGTCTGCTGATGGGTTACAGCAGCCAGCTCCGGGTACACTCTAGGCAGCCTGACTGGTTAAAGACATATTACACAGTCCTCCTTCCCATCATGATGCCCTGTTTCAAAGACTGTCCCTGTAAAGTGAAAAGCAGTGTAAGAGACTTGATTGTTACATCAAGATATCAAAGGTGAGTGGACTTTCACTGGACACTTCTGGTCTCCATAGAAGGTCTGGTGAATAGGTTGAGTAGTTTGAGATGTTCAGAGATTAGAGGTCAGTCATCAGCTTTTCTTGGTGGTTGGTTGTTTAGCGAGAATCTACTGAGCTTTCTGTTAGCTTCTGGAAATGCATGGAAGAGGAAAAGAGGAACTCCCTGCCTTGAAGATCACCAACTAATGGATAAGACAGACAGGCAAATTCTTACTTCTGAAAGAGCATATCGCTTCTGTAAGAGCTCCTGGGAAGGGAAAGCAAGCTCTCCCTCTCTGAGGTTATGGAGGAGGATGGTTCAGGACGAACATTAGAGGCAAACTGTGAAGCTTCAGAGTATCTTGAGACCCTTACAGGGGTGCCCGATGTAATGGATAACTCAACAAGACCAGTATTTGCCACTGAAACTGAAAGGCTTGCAAAGGCGTGAGAAATTGCCCAATTTTATCAAGCCTCCCATTTCCTAGGAAAACCACTTTAGAGTTAGCTTCTCTCATTACAAGATAGGACACTTGTAATGATAGCAAAGGCCATTATCATGTGATAAGAAAAGAGGTCCTGAAAATCAAGCAGGAGAAAGGATGGAATTTTAAAACCATTTTGTAACTTTTCTCTTTCCTCCCTTTTGTTTGTTTGCTTGGGTTTGGTTTCTTGTACTTTAATGTAAATTTCTGAAACCCAGCGTTGAACCCACCTTCACAGAAAGAAACTGGGATTTTCCTCTAAGGGGAACTATGCTCTTTAAAATATAATGCCATCTCCCTCACAGCAGGTTTGCTAGAAAAGGGATTTGTGGTTTTGCTTTAGGCTGTTGTCTTCAAGGCAAGCTTTCTGTGTGTCTGCTGTAACTGGGCATTTAGTTCACTTCCTGGGATTAACTGATGGCAAGTGGCATTCCTTCTTCTGCAAACCCTCCAAACAATGATCTTTTATTCTTTTTTTGAAGTCAGGCATGCTTAATTTCTAGCTGTGGACTTTGGAGGTGTGAGCTGAGATTCAAGAGGCATAGCTATGAAAAATTTAACTCACTAGGGCTCCTCGGTTGTTATAAAAAGGTAGATATTTATAAATAGAGTTTTCAGATATTAGGAAAAGACAAAAGCTTGCCTGGCCCTAATTGATTGTTGAGGCTGTCCTTAGCACAGTCCTGGCAAGGGGCGCATGAAGAAATTTCCTGCTGATTATTCACACAAGCTGTGCATTTTGTAAATGCCCGCCATGCTGCTTTCCCTCTCTTTGCACTGTGGCTGGGGCGCTGCAGGGGAGAGTGAGCAAGATTCTGCAAGTAGGAAGGGGTGAGATGCCTGCAAGGAAAAAGGGGTGAGATGCCTTCAAGGGGGAAGCGGTGAGATATGGGCCAAGCAGCCCTGCATCCAGTTGAGAAGACCTCTCTGCTCAAAGCCTTGTATCTCCTCTTACTACCCATGCCACCTTAGCCACATTATGCATCCACTCTTTCCCATCCTTACCAACAGGGGATAATAACAGAAATTACCTTGAAGTGTCATCGTGACAAGTAAATAATAGAATGTAGGTAAAAGTTTTAGCACAGCAGCATGTGGAAAGGCTCAGCCCAGGCTGGCTCTTCATTTCAGTAATATCTGCAGTAGCAGGAGCAATATAATAGTAGAAATAATAATAGGAGGACCCCACCTCTATAGTAATGACCATTCTCTCTTTTCTGTCTCCTTTTACCATTGTGAGAGCTATAAATGAATGAGCAGGTTCTAAGCAAAGTACAAAAATTGAGAATAATAATAGTCATTAACATTTATTGAGAACACGCTGTGTCAGGTTCAACGCCAAGTGCATGCCATGTCTTTACTCGTATAATCCTCAAATTGAATCCATTAATCGATGATGTTTAATATTCCCACTGCACAGATGGAGAAACTGAGGCAAGGTACAATAAAACAAGTCGTTGATGAACCAAGACTGGAAGATAGACATTTTGGCTCTGGAGCCAGTTAG
Source organism: Catagonus wagneri (assembly GCA_004024745.2). Lineage (NCBI taxonomy): Eukaryota > Metazoa > Chordata > Mammalia > Artiodactyla > Tayassuidae > Catagonus > Catagonus wagneri. Next base: position 8,873,487 of record PVHT021183726.1, read on the forward strand.
TGAGGAACAGTTCCAGTCATCAGCTTTTCAGTGCTTCTAATTTCCCATCTTTGCTCCAACAACAACTTTTCTATACTTCCTCCATGCCCTCCAACATTTTGATACCCAACAGTATTTCCAAAATCCTTCCAGTCACCTCTCATTCATTGAGAGAACAGTACTTCAGATCTTAAAGGTCTTCAAGCCTCACCCAACATGTATAACAAAATCCCCTCTTATCTACAGCTCTTCAGGTGTGTCTTAAATCATGAGAGATCCAATGCTTTGGGAAACAACTTGTGTCATTTAAAAGAAAAAAAAAAAGGAGTTCCCTTCGTGGCTCAGTGGTTAACAAATCCAGCTAGGAACCATGAGGTTGCGGGTTTGATCCCTGGCCTTGCTCAGTGGGTTAAGGATCCGGTGTTGATGTGAGCTGTGGTGTAGGTCACAGACGCGGCTTGGATCCCACATTGCTGTGGCTGTGGTGTAGGTCGGCAGCTACAGCTCCTATTAGACCCCTAGCCTGGGAACCTCCGTATGCTGTGGGTGCGGCCCTAGATAAGGCAAAAAGACAAAAAAATAAAAAGAAAAGAAAAGAAAAAAAAAACTTCAGTTTGTATACCACTCTTCATTCTTGGAAACTTGAGTTTGGCTTCATCGAAATCCCTAGTCTGCTCTGCACATCAGTTACTGATTGAGTCCATCAGTCATACTCAATCAGTTGAATTGATGACCAGTTGATGGCGGCCATCTCCCACTTGATGGTCATGGCACATCTGAGGGCAGCTGGTGTGCCTGGCCTGAGTCTTCTGTCCCTCAGGTTGGGCAGTACAACCTCTCCAGCCATTGTTTTTGGGTGCCTTTCTTTGGTTCTTTTCTTTTGGGTCTCAGTTCTCTAAATGGGTCCCATGAGTGGATCATGACTAGACTGTGCCGAGATTCCTCCTCACCTTTCAGGGTTCAGATCATATGTTGCTTTCTATGCAAAGGCTTTCTTGATGTTACTCAGATACCAGGCAATTAACAGCTTTCTTGGTGTTCTCATACCACCTTGCACAGTACTTTGCTATAGCACTTACCACGGTGTCTCGCAACCATCATCTGACATCTCCTTTCTTGCTCGCTGTATCACAACCTTCTTTTCGACCATGGACTGTGCCTTTGTCATTTCAGCATCCCCTGTTCCTGGAACAGAAGAGGGGATTCATGTTTATTGGTTGCTATGGTAATTCAAAAAACCAAAGTTCAGATTTCAGGTACCATGAGTGGTCAGAAAAGGAAATATCATCGCTCAGGGAGTTCTTTGACAGTCTTCAGACCGGCCTCCCCCTTTTTTTAATAATCCTGGATGACTTATATTTAACTTATCAAGGGCAGGCGTTCCTGCTATGATGCAATAGGATTGGCAGTGTCTCTGCAGCACTGGGACGTGAGATACTCAAAGTTCAATCCCCAGCCTGGCACAGTGGGTGAAAGGATCCAGTGTTGCCACCGCTCTGGCCTAGATCTGCAGCTGTGGCTCAGGGATTTGATCCCTGGCCCAGGAATTCCATATGCCATGGAGTACCCAAAAAAGAAAAAATAATGACCCAGGGCAAGCTGAGGCTTGCAGGATGTAGCGAGTGCAGCACGGCATACTGAGACTTCCCGGATGCTTTTAGGTGTTCCAGCACAAATCATGGCTTGCAGCCCTGGTGTCAAATAACATCTGGTGCACCCAGATCCGCACTCTGGTTAATGAGGCTTGACATTAAAAAGCTGTCTTTTTCCTTCTCGTTGAGGGTCATTTGGTCATCAGACTTATTTATTTACTTTTCTAAGATGAGGGTTGGAGTCCAGTGTAACCAAGGGGTTGAGTCCTTCCCAGAAAGACAGGGAATCGAAATGTATCTCTTCTTCCTCAAGGTACATATTTTCTGAAAGGCATTTTGCCCAGCTTACTTCATCATTTACTTGCTTGCTAATATCATATGAATATAAATCCTGCATACATGGGGGGGCAGGTCTCGGACCTTCCTGAGACAAAACTTCCACTACAACCAATAAACAACCTGACTTTATATTATCAGGGCAAATTTATGAAGATCTCCTTGCAACTAAAAGATGTTCTTCTAGGGATGGGAAGAAGGAGTTCATTCTGCTGGCTTTCTCAAACCTCTTCTTTATGGTGGATAGCAGATGTGTGGAGAACTCTTAAAGATTCTTAAGGAACAACAACAACAAAACCCCTCCAAGTTTGTTCTTGCCCTGATCTGTGACCCGTTCTTATCAGCAACTGCCTTTTCATTTTAGTGTTTTTGACTGAGCTCAGTATTTGAAAGGTGACCTGCTGGTTTGCAACACCTCCAGATTTTCCAGCAACCCAGCTACTGAGATGTTATTCCAAGCTGATAGTTCTTCTCCTTTAAAGATCAGATATGACACTTCCTATAGTGATCTAACATGTTCATTGACGATAACTTTGCAGGATTGCCTCATATGATATTTGTCATTTGGCATGTAGCCTAAAAGAAAATTCTCAGGAATAAATAAATGTGATGAGAGCCTTCCCATTTAAGTGGAATTAAAGCCTATTCAGAGGCCCATGGTGGAGATCCTAAAAGCTTAATTGTAGGACTATGGACCGGGTAAGGTGGGCTGCTGTTCAACTCTGTGTCCTGAATATGTAAATGAGAAGCATCAGAGAAATTTCAGAGGACGAATACTAAGAACTAAGTACTTATAACTAAAGTTCACCCTTTAATGCTTGATACAGATGGTTTAAAAGGTAAAATAGGAGTTCCTGTTGTGGCTCAGTGGGTTAAGAACCTGACTAGTATTCATGAGGATGCAGGTTTGATCCCTGGCCTGGTTCAGTGGGTTGAGGATCCAGCATTGAGACCAGCTGCAGTGTAGGTGGCCAATGCAGCTCGGATCAGTGTTGTCACGATTGTGGTGTAGGCCTCAGCTGCAGCTTCAATTCAACACCCAGCCCCGGAACTTCCATATGCCACAGATGCAGCCATAAAAAGAAAAAAAGAAAGGATAAAATAGGAGTTCCCTGGTGGCCTAGTGGGTTAAGGATCCAGTGTTTTCACTGCTGTGGCTTGGGTTGTGGCTGTGACACGGGTTCAATTCCTGGCCCAGGAACTTCTGCATGCTGTATGGGCATGGCCAAAATTTAAAAAAAAAAAAAAAAAAAAAAGGTAAAATAACTTTACAATAACTTTTTGGCATTTCAACTGATATTTTCTATCTTGAATTGACAAGATTATTCAGGGAAAATAGCTCCACTGCACAGATCGCTATGTCCTAATTTTCTGTGGTTATTGTTGTAGAAACCCAAATACCTCCCTCCAAACTGAAGAAAAGACTCTCTATCAGAGACAGAATCTAGGCAATGGCCGTGGGCCAAGGTGCAGGATTATATTTCTTAACTGTAAGCTTGTTAGAGCTGCCTGATT
>PVHT021183726.1:8877008-8893367 GCA_004024745.2 Catagonus wagneri
GGGGGGGGGGTGGAGGGCGCGTCATTAGACGGTGCAGATACAGTTGTCAAGGCAGGGAGAGGGGGTGTTGTTTAGGATTGAAATCATGTATTCCAGATGTGGGCATTTGGTAGTCAATCTGCTCTGAAGTGACACGCTGCTGAATCTTTAAAGGGCTTCAGCCGGGGAGAGCAAAATCTGATTGGGCAAATTGCTAAAATATTTAAAGTGCAGCCTGTTAAAGCTTTTACTGCGAAGAGCATCACGTCAGAAGTTGTAGTCAGAACGAGCGAGTAATTGGCTTTCCATCCTCATGCCAGTCAGTCAGCATGAGGCTCTATTCGAGTTCTTTCCTCTTCATTGCCAGTGCTAATAACAACCCTTTGGACTGCTCGTGTGCATGCGTGAGTGTGTGTGTGTGTGTGTGTGTGTGTGTGTGTGTGTGTGTGTCTGGAGAGACTGGATAGCTGGTAAAATGAGAAGAGAAGGAGGGAGAGATCCCTAGAAAGGGAGATGAAATCCACCAAATGATGTGAAGTCCATTTTAGGAAAAAGAGGATCAGGAGAGAAAGGCAGAATGATAACCTTCCTGGTCACCTGCATGGCCAGGAAGTGGTGGTGGTTTGAGGGCAGTTATCTGTCAAAGGTTGGGTTCTGCAAGCCAAAGAATGGCCTTCAGTGACAACTGCTTCCTCTGCATCTTTTTATCTCCTCTGAGATGTAACTCAGGGGGCACTTTCCATTTATAATTTATCACGTTTTCCACTTAGGTTTTCCTGTCCTGTTCTCCCCAGGCATGACCCCTTGTTAATCCCTGGCAATGATCAGATTGACAACATGGACTCCAACGTGAAAAAGTACGACTCCACGGGGATGTTTCACTGGTGTGCACCCAAGGAGATAGAGAAAGTCATCCTGGTGAGTGACAGATTGCAGAACTGATGCCATCCGCTTCTGTCCCGTATTATGCTTGCTAGGAATGAGGTTTTCCTAACTCCGTGGTGCAGTGACAGTCCCTGATCCTAGTTATTTCTGATAGTTAATATTCAGGACATCCATGGAAGCAGCTAGAACTCTCACCAGAACGTGAACTGAGAGTGGGATTTTCAATCTCTGAATATTTATTGGCTCATTACCATAAGAGGTGACCACGTGCTGTGTGACAAGCATCATGGGAGGCAGCGTGTACCGTTAACTCCCATGAACGTGGTTCTGGGACCAGAGCCCATCTATGTCATCGGTAACTGTGAAGCCTTGGACGAGTCACTTGACCTCTTTGTATTTTATTTTTTAGTTATATCTATTTGACTGATGCTGTAAAGTGGTGTTTATTGCATCATACATTGTCTTCTTTTTTTAAATTTTTAGTTAGATTTGATTTACAATGTTCCTTCAATTTCTGTTGCACAGCAAAGTGACCCAATCATATACATATATATATATATATATATATATATATATATATATATACACATTCTTTTTTTCTTTTTCATACTGTCTTCCATCATGTTCTAACCCAAGAGAATGGGCATAGTTTACAGCACAGGGTGCTTCTTTGTACTTCAGTTCTCTTACGTATAAGAAGATGAGAATAACCACAACTCATAGGGTTGTAGTAAAGATTAAAACTCATCGTATGACTCAGTAAACTTTATTATTATTCTTGTTAATTGTTATTAAATGCCTTGAAGAAATTTGAATGCTACCTGTATTGTTATTTGTTTAGAACAGTGCCTTGGATCCTTCTAGATAATAGCCTTGTGTGTTTGTGGCCCTTTGTAGCACATGATATAGGCAGAAAAATCACATTTGCTAATGAAAACAAGAATGGCAGTGGTCTAGCTCGGGGAGGCTGGGGCTCAGAGCCCCATTTCATGCTTGGCTATTTTCAGTAGCAGCCGTGGGCTTCTTCTGGTCTGTTCCAGGAATGCCAGCCTGGATAACAATCCATTCTACTCTTTAGACTTGTCCGATTAACAGTTTTAGGTTTTAATGCGTACATTGGCTTTCCTATGGTTGATTGTCTTGCTAATCCATGAAAAATGGATTAATAATCAGGAAGGTCAGTCGGAAAGGTTCTTTCTCTCTTGTGCCTTCTAATCCCCAGATTGCTGTGGCCTCTCCTTTATGTCAGCCAGGAAAATCCTATCATTTCTGATGTCATGCCACCCTTCCTAAGAAAGGACTGTTCCAGTGCCTCAGAATGGCTTTGTCCTCTAATCCACTAGATTTTCCTTGTGTTTTATCTGAATGTCTGTGTGTTTTCTCAATTTAGTTATAATTGAGTATTAAAAGCCAATACAGCTTTGTGCCGGAGGCTGTCCGGGAGGTGTGAAAGTTGCAGACAAAAGCACAGAAAGTCGGAATTCTCAGGACACAGCCTCTGTCCAAGGAGTGTAAATGGTTCCTATCACAAAGCTGCTTCGTGGGTTTACATTCTGTTGTTGTGTCCACCCCTACTTTTGCTCCAGGGATGTAAACGCTCAGCCTGGTGTTACTCACCTGGGGGCAAGTCAGAGGCTGGGTTGTCATTTGGGGGTCCCAGGGTTTTAATGGCTTTCCTAGATAATCCTGAGGAGTGTCTGGTTAACTGACATTCCAAGTCCCCCACCGACACCAAAGAGTTTAGTGAGGCAAGGTACTACTTCTCTCATCAGAAAAATAACATCACTTAAGGAAATGTTTGTAACAAGCCTATTATGTGTTTGGGACTGTTCTTGTTGCAGGGGATACCACCCCTGACAATGACTGCGTTCATAAAGCTTGTATCCTAGCAGGAGCACAGAGCAGATCTCCAGGTAGACAGATGTGTATGTCATTACGTTCCAGGGACTGATACAGTACTAGGAAGAAAATAAAGCAGGGTCATGGGCTAGAAAGATACTGGGAGGTGCTATTTAGACAGTGTGGTCCAAAAAACCTTCTAAATTAACCCTGGCACAGAGAGGGGAATGCTTGGAAGAGCCAGCCACAAGAAGATGCTTTCGGGGTGCAGGGCACTAACTGTTTTGGGGGTTAGAAAATACAGCAGGGGAGTTCCCATCATGGATCAGTGGAAGCAAATCTGACTAGTATCCATGAGGGCATGGATTTGATCCCTGGCCTCTCACAGTGGGTTAAGGGTCCGTCATTGCCGTGAGCTGTGGTGTAGGTTGCAGACGAGGCTTGGATCTGGTGTTGCTGTGGCTGTGGTGTAGGCTGGCAGTTGTGGCTCCAATTCGACCCCAGCGTGGGAACCTCCATATGCCATGGAGGCCCTAAAAAGGCCAAAAAAAAAAAAAAAAGGGAAATAAAGAAAATATGGCAGTAATGCTGAGGACTTGACCATCTAATTAGAAGATAAAAATGTACTATGAAATAATATATTAAAAGCTAAATGTTATAAAGCACAAAGTGCTGTTTGAATCTAATGTGTATCCAAGTGGCCAGGGAACTCTTATTAGATACAAACAGGTTGAGCTTAGAAAGGGGATCATGCCCATCATGGCCCCACTTGGACTAGGCCTTAAAGAATGTGTGGGAAACACTAAATCCACCCATGAGTGGTTTCTCTGTTGGGTCTTCAGCCTGGCAGAATGAGTCTCCCCAGTGCTCAGTCCTGGGAATCAGGATCTTTTTTAGGTCTTCCAGGTGATATCGCTGTGGCTACTCTAAGAGTCGGTGTTTCGGTCCCCAGATCTAAGCTCCTGGGTTCAGCACCACATAGGCCACTCCGCTAACCGGTGCCTTCTCTGCCTCCTCTGTTCTAGCTTTCCAGCCCCTCTTTTGGACCCAGTTTGTATTCCTCAGGCTTGCTTAAGAGAGCTAGGCTCCCAGATGATCTGGCCGATTCAAATTAACTAGCAGGTTGCAGACTGGTTGACCCTCTGTTGGTGGTACCCAGGTGCTCACACTTCCATGCAGCCAAGATAACTAACTCCAGGTATTATCCATGAAGCAGTGATGTGGGGTGGGACTCCCCAGTGGGTCCCCCTTGGTCACCATTTATAAGACATTTTTTACAGCCTGTGTCTTAGATATCCCTGTACCATTGCCGAGAGAAACCAATAATGGTGACAGCCGCTGCTTTAGTCTAACGATCAAGGAGTGAAAGCTGGCTTCTTCCTCTCCTTGGGGGTTACTGTAATAACCCTGACATTGCCATGAATTGCAATATTGGCATTTAAACAATCAATACACCGGTCAATTCCAGGGATTAAATTGAGCAGAGTTTGATATGTGCAGTGGACATTAATATGCCTCCCCCAAAGCACTGAAAGCCACATGGGGCCATCTGGATGCGCAGTGGGTGGATGGGGAGGAAGAAAGGCAGAGTGGGAGGCATCAGACCAGAAAGAGAGGCAGAGAAAGGCCCACGCTGGTCTCCCGTGTTGCTCTCTGCACTAACACGACGAGCAGTGGACAACCATTTGCATTTCCTGGGTAGCTCTAATGGGGGTACTTTTATTCTTTGATTTGTCTCGTTTGTAAATACAGGCCCAGAGTTGCAGGAAGACATGGGCTTTTGCTTTTCTGTCTCCAGATCCTTTTAGTGGTTGTTTGGGAGTCTTGTTCTGGTGACTTGCACAGGTGGCCATTCCAAACATGTCCCCAAGGCAGCAGTGGACAGTGGTCTGCAAACTCTGTAAAGGGCCACGTAATAAATCATTTAGGTTTTGCTGGCCATCCTATCTCTGTCACAACTAATCACCCCTGCTTTTTTTTAATATAGTAGCAGCCATTGATACTACCTAAATGAGTAAGATTGGCGGTGTTGCAATAAAGTTTTCTTAGACTTTGAATTTCATACAAGGTTCACATGTTATGAAATATTCTTCTTTTGATTTATTTTCAACCATTTGAAAATGAGAAAACCAGCCTTAGATCACTGGCCCTTCAAAAGCAGGCAGTGCACCAGATTTGACCTGTGAGCAATAGCTGGCCAGCCCCTGGCTTGAGAGAGCGTGTTCTGCCTACTGATGGATGCAAGGATGTCCTGAGAGATCCTGTGGATGAGTCTAGAATTCAAAACTCATTTCTTGAGCCAAGGCCAGCATGGGCCTTACTGTTTTATCATCTCAGCAAGAGAGGCAGACAAGGCAGCCCATTTTATCAGCAATTTCCTGGCAAGTAAGACTTCCTTTTCCAAATCACAAAAATATTGCTGTTTTCTCTTCTTTCCCCCCCTGAAAGTGATTATGAAGGGTCTCCTATTCATATGTGTATGAGGTATATCTCCCTTAAATCTTTTCTCAAAGATGGTCGTGATGAATATATGTTTACCTATATGTATTATGCCAATATGATTTATACACCCATACTCAAATTATAAGTGTAGAGGGAGTATATATAACATTGAAGAAATAATTAAAAAAAAAGAATAGCGCATAGTAGGCCCTCGACAAATGTTTACTCGGTATTTTGCACAAGGGAGTTTTTAGCACTTCCCACAACCCTGTGAGGTCTTCGCTCCAATGCTCATGAACTTCTCCTCTGACAGACGCGAAGTGAAGCTGCCATGACCGTCCTGAGTGGCCACGTGGTGGTCTGTATCTTTGGCGACGTCAGTTCAGCCCTGATTGGCCTCCGGAACCTGGTGATGCCCCTGCGTGCCAGCAACTTTCATTACCACGAGCTCAAGCACATCGTATTTGTGGGTTCCATTGAGTACCTCAAGCGGGAATGGGAGACGCTTCATAACTTCCCCAAAGTGTCCATATTGCCGGTAAGTCCAAGCTTCCATTATTAATGCTCTTTGCTTCTTTTCATTCACAAAAGACAATCCCAGATGGATATAATAGTTGTAGCTTTGATCATGTCTCTGCTTCTTCATCTGGTTCTGAGCCTGAGGACTCAGCCCTTCCCCTCTGCTCTGTCTAGGAATAGCCAAACCCTGGGAGACCCTATTAAAAGGAATTTGCAGCCACGTTCAATTGCTCACCAGGCACGGAGTTTGGCTGGTATCAAATGTATTAAGCATATCGGTGTCTAAACACTCTCTACTTTGCCTGCCCAAAGCCAGTGCTTTGCAATATTATGATGCTTATAGCAGAATTTACATATGGAACTATTTATATCATTTTATTTATGACATTATGAATGCTTGGAGAAATCTTAGTTCGCATGTTCTGTTTTTAACTAAATGCGTTTAGCAGAATTCTTTATTTCTGCCCTACAAAAGGCCAACCCCTTTCTGCTGGGCAACCCCTACCTCCTAGTCGTTTAGAGCCCAGGAGTGTTTTCATGAGGTTGTGTGTGTGTGCATTCACATGTGTGCTTGAGATGTTCTTGATACAAAGCGCTAGGACCAAAATCTAAAAAGATCCATTTGGGATTCCATAATTTAGTGTGAGGGCTTGGGCTGCCTGATCTGGGAGTCATGTAACTAACTACTTCCCAATCATTAATCAATATATTTTCTATAAACTTTCAAATAATAGTAGAGCAGTGTACATTTCAACACTGACGGAATTCTCCAGGTCACAGATCCGTGCAAACATCACTTCTCCTCCACATATTTTTCTTGGAAGTTCACATGCCTAAAACTGAGGAACATGCATCTGATTCTCTATCTCAAGAAGTGGAGTAAGTCTTCACGATTTCTATTTCTGCTTCTAGAACCTCAGAAATGGAAAGAGAAAAGTCAAATAATATAAATCAATAAAGAAGACATAAGAATCTATCCACAAATAATGCCCATTCATATCGACCATGTATCATAACGAATGCCTGTCACAATTAGACACCCAATAAATCAAGGAGTGAGAGAAATATGGACAGATAATTTTTGGATGCTGGGCCCAATCTCACTGACTTAATGAACACAAGAGCTTAAAAATAGTCACCTGCAGAAAAAGAAATAGTTGTATTCCTGGAAGAGCCTAAACACTTATTATACCTTGTTAATTTCAGAAACTCAGTAGATGTGATTACATATTTCCATGATTATCTTCCTCCATGTGTTCTTTCCCATGGTCCTTGGGAACAATGTACTGGAGTTCAACAGTATCTTGGAAAGACCATATTATTTTTCTGAGATATAGGAGACTATGTGTGTATGAATGCACGTTGTGTGTATGTGTGGAGTGTTGGGTGTGTGTGTGTGACATTTGCTCTGTGTATATCCTTGTTGTATGTGTGTTTCCTTGTGCATGACCTTGTACACATCACTCACCTGCTTGCATCTGTATAAATGACCTCCATATCTGCAGGGCCTTTCCAAAACCCTCCAAAATCTAGCACACTCAAGCACAACTTTTGTCTGCAAAATGGGCCTTCATCTATATCCTCACATATATCATTGTTTAAACAGGGCCCCACACATAGGGCCAGCCCAGAGAAGCACCAGGCATTTCTATGGATGTCATTTGTCTTTCTTGCATTTTGAAGTCATAAGTGCACAGCTGCAGAGGGATTATCTTCTGTCACAATTACTGTCGGATTCCCTGCAAGGTGAAAATGCAAAGAATATGGACATAAGCAGTTGAAGTTTATGCCCTGGTGAAATGATTCAAGAAATTGGGCAGACTTACTTTGCACCCAGAGACAAAAGGAAAAGAGGGGAGAGCTTTCCCTCCCTGAAAAGATCCTGCTCCTGAGCCTGGACTAGTCGCTTCCCAGCCCCATAGTCCTAAATGCCTCTCTGCCATGATTGCACTTTGCAGCAGCATCTTGAAGACTAAGAATAGACTCCAGGTCATAAAATCCACCAGGTCATAAAAGAGGGTTGATGGCTTTGAATGCTGCAGCCAAGTGTACTTTCCCCAGATCTCCCACTCCAGGAGGGGGAGCAAGAGGAAGGCAGTTGGCAAACCGTCTCCCTACCGACAGTGGGTGGAAGGTGACTCAGGTCTCTATGAAGGCAAATCAGAAGCTGGATTCAGGCTGGAGGGCTAGGGAGGCTGGTGACTGGCCTCGAACCCCTAATGAGGCCCCTGGAACCCTCAGCCAAGGGATGAGCGATTAGTTCTGCCCTGGCCCCTCCTGAGGACCCAGAGTCCGTGGGGGTCATGCTTTTCTCCTCCAACCCTCATCTTTCTGTCCTACTAGTAGCTATATTCCCTGCCTTTCTGTCATTACCTTCTAGATCTGGAGGGTTTTTTTTTTCCCATTGTTTTTGGTCGTTATGGGATTTTTCAAAAAAAAATCTGTTTACTAGCTTATTTATTTTTAATTACTCCAGTAATACACAAATACGTTCTTGTTATAAAATATTCAAACAAAACAGAAGTGTATAAAGTCAAAAACAAACTTTTCCTTCACCCTCCCCAATCTTATTCCCCTCCCCAGGGGTAATTACTGTCATTAGTTTAATGTGTACTTTTCTTGAACTTTCTCTCTGAGTGTATGCACATTTATAAATACATTTATACATATATAGCTTTATTTTGTGGGTCTCTTTCCACATAAATGAAATCATACTTTCCGAATTGTCTAGAACTTGGATTTTTGGCAATCCTTTTCCCTGCTGCATAGACTTCCATTGTATGTAGGCTGTATATATGATGCTGTATTTAACTATGCCTAGGTTCTTGGACAATTAAGCAATTTCCTTTTTTTTTTTTTTTGCTTGCTGAAAACATACACTAAAATTATATGACTTGAATCTTAACTCCTTTCCTTCTCCCCTTTGCAAGATATACATTAATTCTACTCTGTCCTACATCCTCCAAATTGAGCACCACTTTCAGCCCCGCCTTATCACACCATTGCTCCTTGGCTATTTCCCCTTGGCTGCCTGGGAAATGCTAGCTGGAGCTGCTGCCTTTTTGCCGGAGACAGAATTGACCTGCTATTAAATAAACAGGCATTTGAAACCCACCCCCTGGTTCCATTCTGAAAGCCAGAGGTTGCCACAGGACAGTTACTTAAATCAAGACAATTTCCAGGCAGGAAGAAGATGTAGAACCCTGGCATTATTCCTCTCCCTCGTTAGTTAGTAATAGCTTGATTGAGTATTGAGAGCAAGCCTAAAATGCTGCCATCAGCACCAACTACCCTTTAGATTAGCACACAGCTCCTATTCCCTGGAATGTAGTTAGGCCAGCTTAATGTCAAGGCATAAAAAAGATACTTGTTAAATAATTTCCCAAAGCTCCGGCTCAATCTTTAATTTGTTTTTATTTTCCCCCCTTCTTTCCCTCTCGTCCCTTAGTCTCATTTTTGCTTCTCCATTTTTTTTTTCTCTTTTCTCTATGCCAAAGGGTACGCCATTAAGTCGGGCTGATTTAAGGGCCGTCAACATCAACCTCTGTGACATGTGCGTTATCCTGTCAGCCAATCAGAATAATATTGATGATACTTCGCTGCAGGACAAGGAATGCATCTTGGCGTCACTCAACATCAAATCTATGCAGTTTGATGACAGCATCGGGGTCTTGCAGGCTAATTCCCAAGGTAAGAACAGCCTGTAATACTTCTCTGTTGTGCCTACAGGGGACAGAGGCTGGCAAGAGGGATATCCTTCACTCAGTAATTCAAAAAAGCTCACATCAGCCTGCTTGGTAGTGAAACCCACAGTGGCTGCCATGGCTTTCAAAGGGGCATCTGCTGTCTCTTTTTGCCAGTCCAGGAAGCAGGCTTGAGACCCTAACACCCACCCTCCCAAAAGGCTGCCTTCCCCGAGAATAATCCAGTCTTTAAAATGCTACCCCCTCTGCCTTCCCGATGAGTGGCTTTATGACCAGAGTCACCAGCTAAATGTCAGAGTGCTGAAATGATGCTGGGTGAACAATTCCCAATCTTTCTCCCTAGCATGGATTTTTGTCGTTGACCTGTGTTAAGCTTTGCTATTGTTATAGTGGCACGGGGGTGTTATTAGGCTTTGCATTGTTATGGGCTGACCAAGGGATGCTGGTCTCCAGAGAGTTTGGACTATATGGACACTAAAAGTCATTGAGCAAGAGGTGACACTTGTCAGCCCATGCATTCTCTATAAGAGGCACGGCAGTGTTAAGTGACACACATCTGCCATCTCTGCTCTGCCCTGATCTTCCCTGTCATTTGCTCTGGGATCCTGGGCAGATGGTGACACGACAACGTTGTGAGGAGTCTCAGGCAAGCACTGCAAAAACCCTTCAACACACAGCCTCACTAATCAGGGCTGTAGCAGGATGGAAGGTGGAGAATTTTCCTCTAACACTTGTGTGTGGGCTTGCCAGGAACTGTAGGATCATTGTCATATGTGGTCTAAGGGATGGGTGGCACTAGGGGCCTGATGGGGGCCTGAATGCCATCATTCAAGGATCAGAAGATAGAGGGCGCATCATCCATGAGAACTATAGCCCACTGGACTGTGAAGCACCATCTTATTGATGTGATAAAGCTCACCTGGATTGTGCAGCCTAGACCTACATGCTGCATTATCTTTGGTCAACTCAGCATCACCACCACCTCCTTCTAACATCCCCTCAACATTACAGCAAAGCCAGGAACAGTAATTCTCAAAGCCTCTTCCTGCATGGTTTTAGGCTGGAGTCTGCCAATGAGAGAAGGGCAGATTACAGTGACTGTGGTGAGATCTGGAAAGGAGAGAAAAAGAGGCCGTGACTCTTGGGAGGCAGTTGCAGGCAGACCCTGAGTAGATGCAAGGTTCAAAGCAGTTCTCATGAGAAGATTTGAGAACCATTGGTTTTGTCACTGGAGATGGAGATGGGGGTGGGGGCTTCCCCGAGGGTCCTGAGGTTCACAGTACATTCTGATGAAGTTCAGGAAAACCTTCCCCTTGATGTTGCAAGTGAAATAGCTAATAGTTGCCTCTTTGACTTTTGTTCCTCCAGCCCTTCCCGTGGTTGTGTCAACTTCTAGTTTTCATCATACTCGGCACAGAGTGGTTTCTATTCTTGACATAACCTTGGCTGATATAGCCTGAAGCTTGGCTTTGACGTCTCTACTCTACCCTCCTCTGCCTCTCCCCCAAATCTAAATCTTGGTATCCATTTGTTCCTCCACGCCCATGGCACGGGGCAATGTGTGGAGGCCCTAAGAGAGGTCCACAGCTCTTCCCGGCCCCCCTGCACGGCTTGCTCAGGGAGCCAGGGTGATCAAGGATGTGAGGAGACAGCTGGCCTTCTAGGAGGTGGAAGAGGCAAGCTAGCTTTCAGTTCCTGCCTTTAAGTGGTTGGTCTTTAATGTGTGTCTTCCAGCCCACACTCCAGCACGGCACCGTTGGGGACCTTGTTAGAAATGCAGAATTTCCTGCTACCCCTACCATGTCGGAATCTGCATCCTAACAGAGTCCCCAGGTGATTCGTATGCATTGCTTTAAGGCTGACAAAACCCCATCTGGTGAACACACTGACCCACCTGACTAGACACTCCTCTTCTCTTGACAGAAACTCACAGAGGGTGCAGAAAGAAGTAGAAGCAGGGGAAGGGGCTCCCTTTGGGTGGAGATGGGAGCTGAAAAAGGGGATATGGGAAAGTCAGGAAAACACTCCCTTTCCCCAGCATGTCTATTTCCTCCCAATTCGAGAACTGTGAATTTTGAGGTCCTGAATTAGAATCTCAGTGAATCGTTTAGATACACATGCATCTGATGTAGGTGCACCTTCCAGCTCTCATAAACCTTATGCCAGCCCCTCAGATCCTATGTGATGGCCAAACGGGTCAAAGTGCTTCCCCTCCTCTCTTCACGTCTCCACTCAATTCTCAAAAGTCTTCTTCACTGTTTTTAACACAAGAATAAGCAAGAAAAGTAGCTCTTGGTGGGAGAGAAGAAAGGAAAGGGGAGCTTCTATTTTCTTACAAAAAGGGGGTATGTTACATATTCACACAAAGAGGCAGAGGATATGCTCTGTGGCCAGCCAGTGGCGGTTTTCAGAGACTCCTGGTCAGCACTGGAATGGAGCGTATGTCCCCCAGGAGCCAGCAAGCATTGTTCAGCTCTCAGTAAGAAACCATCAAAACTGTAGATCTTTGGGTGTTCCCATTGTGGTTCAGTGGAAATGAATCCAACTCATATCCATGAAGATGCCATGGCCTCACCTAGTGGGTTGGGGATCTGACATTGCCATGAGCTGTGGTGTAGGTTGCAGATGCGGCTTGGGTCCCTTGTTGCTGTGGCTGTGGTGTAGCCTGGCAGCTGCAGCTCCGCTTTGACCCCTACCCTGGGAACTTCCATACGCCACAGATAAGGCCCTTAAAAAAAAAAAGCAAAGCAAAACAAAACCAAAAAAACTGTAGAGCCACTAAGCCCGTATTTCCCCTCATTTTCTTAGTTTTCTTGTACCTCTCTTGCCCTTGGTTTCTGACACTCCCCTCCGGTGACACCTTGACCTTCTGAAACACGGTGGTCCAGCAGTAGCCATCAACACAGGAAATCACTTACTCCGAGGTGGATGAGCATGGTAGGTTCACCTCTGTGTGCTCTCCTTACAGCCCACCTGGAACGCCCTCTGGCCTCAGATACATGTGTTACCCTTCATTTGGGCATTTGGCACAACCAAGCTCCAAGTGGATTGGAATTACAGAGCACAAAATGGATTTTGTGTTACTCATTTTCATTTTGGGGAACAAATCTGATTTCCCCATGTGTGGTAACTACAGAGATTTCTAGCCACTGCCCTCCCCACCCCCACCTTCATCACTGTTAATTCTGCAGTCCTTACGGAAACTCATTCCTTTGTTTTGTCTTGAGAGCTGTGTTACCACCTCTCCAGAGCACAGCAGGACAGAAATGTGGACCCAGGGCAGATATGTGTGCTCTTGGGCCAGAGAATTCATGCAACCTTATGGCAAGTTGTTCTAACACGAACTGAAACAAGAAAACATGTTTTAATATGGAGCGGGTAGAGTCTTCACTGGGATTTGTGTTCACACACTTGCCACGGCGTGTTATTTGGTTGTCCAGACTCACAAAACCTCTTCTCTTTTCACATTCCCTTTCGGTGTCACCGTTCTAGCCCACATGGTGTCAGGACTGGCCCAGCCTAGGGATTCTGGACCAGATACTTCCTGAAAAGATCTGAGATGTGAGATGTGATGGCTGGCTGTCAAAAACAATTACAGAGAAAGGTGGCATACCCCATGCTGGACGGTATATCCGATGTGACAGTTGGGTCTATGAGATGCAGTTTTAATATACAGCAGGCAGGACTGCAGTGACAATTATATAAAGCAGGTGAAGCTGCTTCTTGCTGGTCAGCAAACATCAGCTCAGAAGCACTTTACAGCTCTTTACCAGCAACTAAGTGCCTTTATTTACAGAGCGCCTGTCACTTCCCTTTGGCTGGAGAGCTGGTGTATTATTTAGCACGCATTTATCTGGGGAAAACATTTCAATTTAAATCAGCTGGTACAACAGTGGCTCTTGCCAGACTCTCTCCCTGTGGTTCGAAAAGACAAGAACTGAGTCTGATCTTGGAAGGGAGGGTGAGTGGAGAGGGAGGAAGGGGCTGTTTTAAGAGAGCCACTTGACTCAGTACCTGAAAGGAAAGATCATGAGATTGAGTTTCCCATTATGCTTTTTTAAAAACTGAAGTATCATTGATTTACAATGTTATATTAGTTTCAGGTGTACAAGATAGTGATTCAATATTTTTATGTATTATGCCCCATTTAAAGTTATTATAAAATATTGGCTATATTCCCCTGTGCTGTGCAATATATCCTTGTGGTTTGTTTATTTTTACATAGAGTAGTTTGTGTCTCTTAATCCCCTATCTCTATCTAGTTTCTTCCCTTTCCTCTTCCCACTGGTAACCACTATTTTCTCTATACCCATGAGTCTGTTTCTATTTTGCTATATACATTCACTTGTGTTATTTTTTAGATTCCACATATAAATGGTAACATGCAGTATTTGTCTTTCTCTGTCTGACTTATTTTACTGCACATAATACCTTCTAGGTCCATCCATATTGTTGCACATGGTAGAACTTCTGTCTTTTTTGTGGCTGAGTAATATTCCTGTGTGTGTGTGTGTGTGTGTGCACGTGTGCATCACATCTTCTGTATCCTTTCTTCTATTGATGGACACTTAGGTTGCTTCCATATCTTGACGTTGTAAATAATGCTGCTATTGGAGCACATGTATCTTTGTGAATTAATGTTTTCATTTTCTTCAGATCTATACCTGAAGAAATATAGGAGTGGAATTTCTACCATGCGATAGTTTTCTTTTTAGTTTTTTGCCATTATGCTTTCATATCAAGTTATGAAGTGAACATTTATAGTTTCTTTCTGGGTCACCTTCCAGTAAGGGTAAATCTAAAGGGAAAGAAAGAGGAATAGGTGTCATCACTATGTGTCAGGTACTATAGCACCCAGCACACAAAGTGCCTACCATATTGGAAAGTGCAGGTCTAGAGCATAGACTTATTGCCTTGCTAAGTGTTTGGATTTATAGGAAGGTGATGATGATTAAACCCATATCTGAAAAAGATAACAGGCAGAAAAGTATGGACAGTGTTTAGAGGTGGAAAGAGATACTCCGATGAGCTGTGGAAGCAGACTTCTACAGTGGGATAGAAGGGATGGGATAAGGGCTGATGGGGTGGAATGAGGGCTGACAGGACAGGATGGCTTTAGTCATATTAATAGCAAGGACTAGACAGAAATTCAGATAGATTTGAAATACAGAAAATAGCCCTTGAGGACTAGTTGATGGGAGGAAGGTATGGATGCCAGGATGAGGAATTGGGAATGTGTGTCGAGGTTGCCCACTGGGTGGATGTAAAGTAATTAAGTAAGCAAAGGACCTAGGAGGAGAAACCAGGTCCTGGTTTATTTGAGTCGAAATTTTCTAGAGAATATCCAGCAAGAAATAAGAACATATGGTTATAGGGATAAAGTTAGATTTATCCCTTGGAGGTCATTGGTGGTGAACCGTGTATAGGCTTTGAGAGTAAATATTTCCTAGGGAGACTACGAGAAAAGGGCTCAATGTGGAACCTTGGAAAACATCAACATTGAAGGGACAAACAGAGGAAGAAAATCCAATGAGAGGGGCTGAGGACAAAGATTTAAGGGAGTAGGAAGTATGAAGCTAAAAGGAAAGAGGAAAAAGGTTGAATAAATTCCAGAGCAGTGATCTAGAATGTGTCCTAATTAGTTGTCACTATGGGTGTTTTCTTAAGTTCACTCTCAGCTCCTCTGGAGGCAAGGACTCTTCCTCATCTTGCTCATCAGCATGTCTCCAGGCCCTCCAGCACAGGACCTGACTCAGAGTTGACATGCCAGAAGAATTTGTAGGGCTGAACTGATTTGAAAGGAAACAGTGATGAACACCCTCAGATACTGCAGAAAAGTCAAGTAGGTGAGGGCCCCCCAAATGGCAGCAGTGCATTTGACCCTCAGGAAGTTCCTGATGATCTTAGCAAGAGCAGCTGAGTCACTTGTTGCCAGTAGAAGCCAGCATTCAGGGTACTGGTGCATTAATGGGTGCCATTATGCTTTTATATCAAGTTATGAAGTGAACATTTATAGTTTCTTTCTGGGTCACCTTCCAGTAAGGGTAAATCACTCTTGCAATATCATCAAACTCATCAAAGAAAGGGTTTCCCTTTTGCTTTTAGAACTGGGAGGAACACAGTATCTGTTGGCTCTAGTGGACTAGGGTGAAGTCCCCTAGAGGAGAAAAGTTGGACACTGTAGGAGAGAGTTGTTAAATGATAGGGAGACAGAGAGAAGTGGGAGAGATGTGTCCTTAAAAAGGTAATGGAATGTCCCTTTTCCTATTACTCAGAGAGCTAGATGGGGAAGATGAAACCAGAGGAAACTTCAGTTTGATGACTCTTCCTTTCTTCATAAAGCAACCAATTTGGCTTCCCTTGAAAAGTTAGGGGAGTGGGACATTAGGACAGGGAACTGATGGTGATAAGGATTCAGAGCTGACATCATGGTAAATATGACTGAATCTAGATAAAACACCATGAGCATTGGTGAGGACCAGCTGAGGATGGAACTGTGAAGGTGTAATGAAGCCAGTCAGTAAAGCCTCACAGTTTTCTCTGAAGTGCTTGGCAGAAAAAGCCCAGAACTTAGAAACTGGCTTTATTTTGGGATGGAGATTCAGAGGAGGCAAAGGATTCCATGGTTCTCTTGAGGGAATATTGACATGAGTGCCGAAGGGTCTAAGATGGTAAAGTGGAGAAGTTAAACCAGAGTTGGGGCTTATAGGCAGAGAGGCCAAAAATGAAGCAAGAAATAGATCTCTGTGAGGTCAAAGAACAGGAATGTGGAGTAGAGGGGAGGGAATTCAAAGGGTGTGGGGGTTTGATTAGAGAAGAATATGTGATGAGCTCAGAGAATGAAATATTCTTTGTAGAGTCAGAGCAGAGTTTGGCAGTATCACACTGAAAAAAGTTATTTTCCACAAGGACTCTAAGCCCAAAGCAAAGCTCACCTGATCGCCACCATCACCACCACCACCATGCCCACCACCACCATGCCCACCACCAC
>PVHT021183726.1:8894367-8907432 GCA_004024745.2 Catagonus wagneri
CCACCACCACCACCACTGCCATGCCCACCACCACCACCACCACCATGCCCACCACCACCACGCCCAGCATCATTGCCACTGCCACCAACAGCAACCATAATAATGCTAATGCTTCATGAACATTTCCTGCCATTTTGTGGTAGGCATTTTATCAACTAAGACATTAGGCATTTCTTAGATCTCTAGTTTTCACCCTTGGCTGCACATTGTAATCACTTGAGAAATGTTAAAAATATCAATGCCTGGGCTGCATCTTAGTAATTGTGATATAGATGTTGGTGGTGGGAGGTGTACAACTGGGCTTCAGGAGTTTTCAAAGCCCCCTGATGAGTCCCAAGTATAGTAGTATAGCCAGGTTGAGAACCGCTTCTCAAGGTGGTCCTCAGTGGAGGTGTATGAGGTAAGAAGGTGATTGTTTTGATTGTAAAGAGGAGAAAACTGAGGCTTAGAGAAGTTAAGTGATCATTTTAACCTGGGTCTCTTGGCTTCCTGGGCATGCTAACCTTTTACACAATGTTGCTCCTTTGGAACGATTATCTCAAACTTTTCATCTGCCTTTCTCCTTTCATGTTGTTTTGGATGGTCATTAGCTTTCCCAGTACTGAAAATCCTTAAATAGAAAAAAACGGGTCGGGGAACCAAGCTCTGTTTTCTGCCCAGCTGGCTCTGTTTGTCATTGTGTTTCTATCATGGAAACATGTCTCAGGGTGATAACTAAAGGGTATTAGCTGCCCAGTACACAGGCCTCCTTGACTAGTAGCTTTTGAAATGTGGCAGGGCTGAAATCCAGCACTACAGAGCTATTAAACAACATTGCTGCCCTCCAAAGCTAGCAGCGTGCTCGTTGCCGTGTCTGGGTCTCTTCAAGAAGATAGAGCATATACCAATGCCTGGGCTAAATGTGGATGACAGTATTAAGGCTCCTCTCTTGTCTCCTTTGCTGTTATATTGTCTGCATTCATTTGATTCATGCTACCTTTTCAGAAGGTGTCAATCCAGTTCCATGAACATTTATTAATCATGTGCCTAGACTGTGCATGGCAGCACTGCTAGAGAGTCAGGGGTCATAAAGCACATTCAAGGTCTTTGCCACATCCTAGGAAAGTATATAACTCTGCTTCGGAATGCTGGTCTATTACTGTGAGAGAATTACCATCTATGAAGGCTAACACTGGGGACGGGAAGAAAAAGAGTGAGTTTAAGAGACACTGGAAAAAATACACAGGATTTCAGCAAGTGGAAACAAATAGAACTGGCTGCAGTCAGAGAGAAGAGCAGAAGTAAGGAGACAGGTACCTGGGGATGTGTTGGAGGGACATCAGGAGTACAGACAGAGTGCATATAAGGCGCTGGGGAACATGAGACTGAAGGGTTGGGCACTGAGGAGCTTTTTTTTTTTTTTTTTTTTTTTAGTTAGGAAGTTGTAAATAATTTTTTATGAGTCTTTAGATTAGGAAGCTATAAATAATTCAGTAGGCACTGGGGAGCTACAGAGATTTCAAAGCAAGAGAGTGATGGGGTTAGACCTGAGCTTTAGGGAGCTGGATCTGGTGGCCCCATGAAGCATTGTTTGGAGTGGGAGAGATGAGGATGCATGGATACCAGGCAAGAACAATGCTTATCCAGGAGGAGACCAGGAACCTTGGACTGGGAAAAAACAGGGGAATCTAGTGTGAGATGAGTCTGTATAAAATAGATGGTGTGGAATGGAGCTTCCTTCCCGGTGATGGAGGACAGTGGCCGCACATGGGAAGACACTTATGGAGCAGAGGGAATGGCCACAGGAGAAAGAAGTGTTGACTGTGTTGGGTTTTAGTTATGATTCATTTCCTTGTGGACTTGGTGGAAAACCCAGGTGGGCATGAGAAGTGGATAGATGGACATGAAGTCTTGAATCCAGGAGAGGGTCACAGTTATGGATCTGCCCCATCGCTCACGCCCTAGAAGCGGAGAAGAACCTCATGGGAGAGGGTGAGGAAAGGGACTTGAAAGGCAGCAGCCTGAGGAGCATCTTAGAAAGAAAAGAGGGCACCATTGGTAGAAGCTACAAAACTGCAAGCTGAGCTGAGTTCCCCATGTCCTTGGGAAGGGAGGAGCATGCGTCTCAAACTCAGAACACATCCACTGCCCGGTTTTCCTTACCACCTCTAAACTTATTTGGCTACATTTTATACCTCTTTATGGCAACACGTTTAAAAAAAAAAAAAAAAAACCGAGAGTGGACACACCAGCAGGCACCTACATGCACACACACATATACACATACGCACATACACATACACCACAATTCCTCCAGCCCTCCATGACCCTCAGGCACAGTTACACTAAGTGATGTCCACATATAAGCAGACGCTCTCCTCTGTCTGCATTTCAACAAAGGTTAAGAGCCTTAAGTAGGGAACGACATTTTTCCTTGGAAGTATGGCTGTAGTCCTTGGAGAGACAGCATTAACTGGGGGCATAGGATACATCCTAAACTCTGAGATTGCTTTCACTGTACCAGAGAAGAAAATGTGCCTTCTGTTTTATATCTGGGGGAGATCATGTGGATTAAGATCTCTAAATTATATTGGACAGCAGGAGTCAGGATTCAAAAGGACCTTCCTTCAGTGGGAACTTTGGGACAAAACCAACAGGATGGAGTGGAATAAAGACCGCTGAGCATTAAGTTTCAGATAATTACTCAAGACAGGCTGGATAAACCTCGCTGATAGAAGTGTAATTTATTTGGAGCTGTGATTGTTTCATTCTGGTCGATCTGAGAGGGAGTGTGTCAAGGTCTATGAAGATTTGAAGGAAGGCCTTGACAAACGGGGAATGCTGCCAAGGGGACGGCCAGAATGGGGAAATGCTTAGACTCCATGTCACTTGTCCAGCAGTTAAGAGAAAGGGGCTAGGGGACTGAAAGGACCGTTTTATCCTCTACTCCATTGGATAAAACCAGGACCAATGGATAATCATTAAAGAGAACCAGACTTTGACCCAGAGTAAGAAAGGCAGGTCCAGCCCAGAATGGGCTGCCTAAAAATGCAGTGAGCGTCCTATCAGCACGAGACCATTTGCAAAGGAGAGTTCCTGGCATGGTGATCTTTGTGATGGCGGGGAAATTGGATGAGTTCTGTGGTCCTTTATACCTGAGGGTCTCTGGTCCTTCCTTGATTTCAATGACACAGAGCTCTGTGTTTTAGATGATCTACATTCTTACTCCAGAGGGAGAGCTGTACCGTTCGGTGGAATTGCGGTCATAACGGGCCTTTTAGTGGAAACTTCCATGTCCTTCCAGAATGGTACTGTCTTTGTGTCTAAGATGGGGAGTGACCTGCTTTGGGGTGAGCAGCTGTACATCTGGATTTTCCATTAATTTGACAGACCACCCCCATCTTCAGCTCCCATGTCATCCCTCAACACCTGCCCTTCCCAGTTTTTTCCCTTCTTCCACTCACCTCCCCCCGCACACCCGGGCCGCTCTCACTCGCAGACGTACCTCTGCACATATCCTCACACACATTCTCCCTCCCTGAAATCAGAGAAGCCTTTTTTTCAGCTGCTCCCATATAACATTTCATTACCGCAGTCTTCTCTCTCAATTCTGAAGCAGTGGTGGGGGAGAAGTCATTTCTCTTTATACCCACCAAACGAACAAAAGCTCAGCGCTAAAATATTTTTCTTCAGTTGTAACTGAAACGGCTGTTGGCTTCCGTCCCAAAAACCAGAAAGACAATTATACTTAACTGTTTAGAGATTTATAAATACCACACTGGAGTAGCCTCTAGGTAGTAACTTTAGATACCCAGCCCAATAATTTTCTTTTATTGGTTTGTGATTTAGATCTTATTTTGAGTCCTCTATAATAAGAGTAGTACATTTCATTAAAAGAGCTTACTAAACAATAAAGAAAATCTGGCTTAGGGCTCTGAGCGAGTCTCAAGTACAGAGAGGGGCCTGCCCTGTTCCATTTCTTCTGCGGACATCACAAGACAGATCAGTGCAACAGTACAGACGTATTTCAGCAAAGGAGCCAGAGCAGCCATTTTCTAAACAACTTCAACTTGGGAGAATTTTTCCGTCACAGCATATTTCACCACATGAGGGATGAAGACCGCCATCCACTATTCTGGCAATCGATTCCCAGCGAAGGAAGCAAGGAAAAACAACCACCACCACAACAATAACTAGAACAGGAGACTGAGGAACGTGGGCTGCTTTCGAACCTGTGAAGGCTTTCAGGCCCTCAGTGAATGGCGGTCTTAGCTAGGGGAGTGGATGTGGGGAAGAGAAAGGAAAAATGGACTGTATCATCTAGTCCTTCTAACTGTTTGCAGAGTGGATTGAGTTCCCTACTTGGGCTGTGCCCAGCTTGGGGCAACTGCAATGAAAGGAAATCTGAGCTTCAGAGACAGAAAACAGATGTAGGGTGGTGTTGGAGTTGGGCTGACCTCATCGTCCCAGCGTCGGGCCTCCATGAGCTGCTTTGCTACTCAAAACTCATGTGCCTCATTAATGCTCCTTTTAAAAAAAAATCACAATTCCTTTTTTTTCCCCCCAAGTGAGTCATGCACCAGGCACCCTCATAGACCATCTCTCCTTTCATCTCTCTGATAACTTGTTCAGGCAGAGGTACTTTACCTCCACTTTACAGATGAGAAAACGGAGGTGTGGGAAAATTCAGCCACTCGCCCAAAGCCTCAGAGATCAGATCCCCAAACTGATGACAAAGCCTGTGCTTCTCTCACCACATCAGTCTGCCTCGTAAAAGGGAACAAGTGTTATTCTGATCAGAACAGGCCTGAATCGCTAGGTCTGCTTTTCAAGGGTCATGGAAACATTCCTGGGGACAGAGCTTCAAGGAAATGAAAGCACTCAAGGCAGCCAGACTCCCAAACTGCTTCTGAAACTCATGGGTTGAGATTGTCCTACTCTTCTTGTCCCTGTGCCTCCTTGTCTGGTGGGTTCCTGACCCTCCTCACTCTGGCAGTCAGAGACACTGGGGTCCTCTTGGTCCCCGACTTTCTTGCTGCAACAGCTCCACAAGCAAGAGCAGAGCTGGGAGACGAGCTTGCTTAGCTGCCTCCATGAGCAGTGTAATTGTTTGTGCTTTTTTCCCCCCCTGTTAATATGGATTTGATTTTGGAGCTGTCAGAAAGAGGCTTGGAAAGCTTGAGACCCAGATATTGCTTTCTTTTGTTCAGAAACTTGTAAAATATTTCCAGGTTTAATCTACTCCTCCCACTTTCCAGGTGGAATTTCCGTGGAAGGCAGAGAATGAAAGGACCACTCCAGTCCTCAGAGCTTAAAATTTCAGGTTATATGTTATGCTTAGAAAAATGATCCAGATAAATTGTACTGTGGGAGGAAAGCACGGTTGTCTAATCAGAAGAAGGTAAAAGAAGTCTTGTCACCCCACGGACACTCTAAGGCCCCTGACGAAATTACAAATAAAGATCAGTGGTTCTTCTCCTGAAAAAAATCTTTTTGGTTTATACCCCATTCCTGAGGTTAATCTCTACTCTTTTCATGGTCCATGCTGTTACAGCACAAGGGGATCTCTAGGCAGACATGTCACCGATGTATAAAATAAATTGTATGGCACAACTTGAATGCACAAATTTAACAATGGGAGGTAGGGAATATTCCACACTACCTTGCAATATGCGTGATGTGAGTCATTTGTAATTTTCTGAGGCATGAATATAAGCCATGCACTGTGAAGATGACCCACATGCCTCAAGCTTGCAAATGAACCTCACCAACCATCCAATATACTTTTGTCTTTACCTAAGCTTTTATAGGCAAAAACTCATGCAAAGTCCGAAAACCTTTATTTCCTTTCTTAAAAATGTCCTTGCAAGGAAGCCAGCTGATTTACAAATGACTTTAGTTCTGGATCGGTGGAATAGTTAAGGGTATGAATGGTTATACTTCATGGACTGCTCTGAGGGAAATTATTCCCCCAACTCTAGAAGAGCAGTATAGTCATCAGTGAGTGTTTTGTTACACCTCTCCAGTAAAGAATTTCTGCCGGATATTCCCACCAGTGTCACCACACAGCCTGTTGTGAGAAGGCGGAAGTTGCTTTGGGCTGCAGTGGTCCAGTGGTGGAAGTAGCTCTCGAGTAAGTGGAGCTGGAATTGAAAATAGGTATGATTATTGCAACTAAAGGACTGGGCCTGAGTGAGGAAAGGCACCTAAGCAGGAAAGGCCACGTTTATTCGTAACAGGGCACTTGCTACGTGTCTACTAATGACATAGCCCAGGGGCGTAAAGATCTCAGGGTGTCAAAGGAAATGATTGTCGGTGAGATCGTGGTTAACCTGGATAGAGCCTCAAAGAATTGCCTTTTCTATCATCTAACTCACCTCCCCACTCCCCCAAATGCTAAGCATTTAAATGCTTAGCACAGCACCGCACACCCATAGATGCTTAGGAGAGGTTTGTGGTGTGAGCAAATAAATGATTTAATCTCAGTATCTATTGTTTGCAGTCTGCTCTTAGTTTGCCCTCCGAGGAGATAAAGCAGTTCGATCCCTTCATTAAATACCACATCCTCTCCTTCCAGGCGTCAGTCACTCTCCATTTATTTGATAGCTGGGCACCTGGCAAGGGTCACAGAGATCGAAGATGTTGAACTTGTCATTCAAAGCCCTGATCAGACTTGTCTAAGAGTTCTCTAGTGCAGATCGCCCCATTCCTTTAACCTTTGCTCAGAGCTCCTGATCTCTTCATCGCAGGTCTGTTGACCAGCCCAAGAACTGAGGAGGCTGTAGGGTTGAGATCTCTGAAGTTCAGTACATACCAAAAGATTCTCTACTTTCTGCCCCAGGGAGCTTGAAATGGTTCTTCAGAGCCTCTCCGGCCCCTCTCAGCAAATTGTGCTCTTACCCGGGCAGGGGCAATTCAGGAGACGGGGTTTGTGCTTCTGCTTAATGATGCTGAATCACAAATGGGGCTGTCAGAGGGACAACACTATTGCGTAGGTTCAAGGAACAAGGTTTTAAATATGACTTTTGTCAGTCATGTGGTATTTGACTTCAGATAAACCCTCTGATTGCATTTCTTCATCCTCATAGTGGGGTTTGTTAGAGTAAAATCCCTCAGTTAAATATCCTGAGGGATCGTGTGTGACTCTAAAGGTGCGATGGCTGCAGAGTGGTCTTAGAAAACATCAGGGGCTTTAGACATTGCATCTTGCAGTCAAGTTAACCATGGCGTATGAGGGCTCTGGAACTGACAACATGCGTTTGAATGCCAGCTCTGCTACCGATTAGGCCTGGGAAAATTATTTGACTTCTCTGTGCCTCAGTTATGTCATTGAGCATACTAATAGCATCAGGCTCATCACATTTCTCTGAGAGATAACTGAGAGAGGGCTTCCTTTAGTTGATACCTTTACATGAGTCAGAAAAAGTCATTCATTTCTCAAGACACTTTACTGTTAAAAAAAATTCTCATAATATACTGATTATGTTTGAAAAGTGTGCTTTTCTACCATCTAGGAAACTGTATTATAATAAATATGCAAATATGCTCTGTCTGTATTATAAGTGGTACCCACTTAGATGAGCTGTTGTTCAGTGCCTGACTTTCACCACCATACGTGGCAGCCCCGAGTGGATGCATGTAAAGTGTTTAATACCAAGGATGTAGCGATCAAGCAACATTAGCTATTTTTGTTATTATCGATATTGGGTAGTTTTAATGTTGTCTTTCATTTGGTCCCTAAAAATGACAGTTAGCAGTTTGTAGGGATATCCATTTGTACCCAGCAGCCGAAATTCCTGTTGTTTCTGCTTGTCAGTTGATGTGCATGGGAAGCAGATAATGATGGAGACCGGCACCTTTGGGAGATGAACCATCCAGGTGAGGGAGACTTACAAAAGCCTGCAGAGTTGTTAAGGGAGAATGGGGTCAGGTTAACAGTGACCGCTGGGGTTGGCCAGTGTGGTTCCACACAGTGGAGCTTCTCCAGGAAGCAAGGTGAGGCCTTCAGACAGCTCTCTGACAGAAGACCTCACTCACATCCACTCTGTGATGGTTGGTTATGGCAGGAGCCCTGATGTCTGGGTGTAATGACACCAATCCAGAGTTGGTACTGACTGAGTGGGGCTCCTGATGCTCTGGCTAAATGGTTGGTTGGCAACCAGCTTCCCTCCTTTACCACTTTTTTCCCTGAAACACAGTCATATGGGCCCTCAGCCAGGGGCCCCGGGGAATGATTTGTTCTTCACTGGGAAAGGAACCTTGGATCCTTTTAAATACCTAATAAAATGATGGCTCTTCTCTCAGCCCCTCCCCTAACTCCCCATAGGTGGCGTAGGCAGAAATATTTATGTACACATTGCAGTTTACCTAGCCCAGTGGCTTTCCACCTTAGCTGCATGTTATAATCAACAGGGGAACTTTTAAGCCCAGGCCATATCCCAGAGCAATTAAATCAGACTCTGGGCATAGAATGCAGGCATCTGAGATGCCAAGGTGCAGCCAAAGTTGAGAAGCACAAGGCTGGGCTGTACTTCCCCCAAGGTTGCCATTTGTGAGCCTCATATCAGGGCCATGTACTCACTTGGCTTAGATCTCCATAGAGCTGGCCTCCTCCTAAGGGTGATTTCTGGGCATTTTGGAAATGAACTTTGACTCCTGAACTTCCAGATAGTTCCCAGCCTTACAACATCCAATCCGAAAAGCGCAGAGGAAACAAACCAGGGGAAGCACGTGTGGGAGAGATCAACACAGGTGGGGGCAGGTGGGTCTTCAGCATAGCAAATGGAAGAATTTTGAAAATCAGTCAGACTCTGGGTCTAATGAGAAAGAAGGACAGTAAATAATGAGAATGTCAGGGTTGAAGTTTCACACTTCATCTGTAAACCTACTTTTAATCAGCCCCCGGGTGATGATAAATTCACGGTGGCTTTCTTTTTATTGGATCGTATGAGGCTGTTCCATATTTCTAAAGGAAGTCCAGGTGTATCTCTTTGTTTATATATTTATTTACATTTAGGATACTGAGGAATTTTTTTTTCAAAAACTCTCCTTTTTATGAACATTAATTATATACCATGCAAGGAAGCAACCGCCTCTATGTTATGAAATATTAAATCAAAATGCTTCTTATTCCCAGATGTCCCAGAGATAAATACAGCAGTATTCTGAAGCCCCTCTTGGAGCTGTTTTGCCTGCAAATTTATTGTTTTGTCTCCATTTTCAGAAAGCCCTGTTTTCTGTGAAGTATAGCACTCTAGGTGGTTTTTAAGGCGCAAACTCCTCCGGAGCTGCCTGTGTGGGCAACAACTCTTACGTGGATGGCACACGAGGGATGGCGTGTTGATCGGCTCCTTTAAGATGACAAATGGGCCGAGAGTGTTATTGTCTTTGATTGCACGCCTTACATCATCTGTATGTAGGAATAAGAGGGCCATACTTTATTTTTAGCCATTTTATAAATATTTAAGTCCTTATAGTTGCCTAAAGATATTAAAGCATATTTTACAGTAGTCAGAACATAAATATTATATATAGTGCAAAGATACCCAAAGTAGTTTAATGAATTCATAATTTTCTGTTCACATTTATTGGAATGTGTTTTATGTTCCAAAAGTTCCATTTAAAGAATAAGATACCATTCTGCTTCCTGAGAGCCCACCAAGTGTTGGTTGGCGTTTCGGGTGGGGTCTCAGTTCCAAGGTCTAGAGAGGCTTTCATTAGGAAGCAGGCAGACAGGAAGTCAGGCCCCGGGATGTATTTCCTCCATCTCTACCTTTAAAACGATATATAAATAGCTTTTGGAATAAACAATTCTGGTGCTTATTTAAATCATTAAAGCATCCCAGAGAGAAAACTTTTTATAGCCCCTTTCCTCTGTTTCGAGGAGATTAATTCAGAGAACCTAAGAACAATAAAGATGTACTTTGCAATTTTCCCTTCCTCCCCACCCCCTTTCAGAAGCAGGGACATAGACCCGGTTTGCCAGAGTACAGCCCTGCTTGGGGTACTGTTGATTCAGATAGTGCCTTCCCAAGGTGTTTGGAACATTTCTCCCTAGGTTCAAGAGTTTCAGCTCGCTCCATCTTTTCCCTACGTGCGAAGAAGTGACAGGGAGAATATTACTGCACCTCTTTTCAATTTTCCAGTGAAATAGAAAGACTTTCCTCTTTAATATTTCACAAAGTTTCTCCAGCTCCCAGTGGGAGTCCATGCTGGATAATGTTTGCTAATTACCAACAACAAAACTAGACATACAACGCTGGTAAATTACCTGACCCTTTCCATTTTAATGAGACAACAAGGATTTCGCGAAGTGATGTTGTTTCACTGGTTAATGGTGTCAGCAATGTTGTAATTGTGGGTTGAGACACATTAGCTGAACCACCACATGTAGAAAGGGCTTTCTCTCCACAAGCCCTTTGGAGACTAGAACCATGTTATCATTAAGCCTCTGTCATTTGCACGCTGCTAATCACTTACTTTATTATCCCGCATATCCATTGTCTTTCTTTAATTGCTCTTTAAATTAAAATTAAAAATAGTTCTAAAGCCCACAATGGCTGGGATAGCATCTTGATTATGAAGATAACTTCAAGAAAATGGAACAACGGATAACGTATTGCCAGGATTATGAGTGAGTCCCACTGTTACGTACGGTGCCTGCAGGCCCCAGGGGCCTAATTGTGGCAGTTTCTCTTCTTTCAGCCCATACTGTTTGTTTAATAAATGGTTATTTATGGCCTTTTCAGCCATTATAGCAGCTTTGGAGAAAGTACATCCTTCTCTTTGGTTTGGGCCCTGAAATTTCATTCTCCAAGCAAAGGTATAAGATTGAACTGAAAGGCAGGATCTGCACTAGAGAGTGTGAGGCCCTTTAAATGATGTCCTCTTAATTCTTCTTGCTTGTTTATTCTGTCCCAGCTTATTTTTTAAAATTTGTGGTTGTGAAAGGACAAAAACTTCAGAGCCAAAAAGGACCGTAGAGTCATTCTCATTTTACAGATGAAAAAACTGAGGACCAGAGCTGTTGCCATGGTTGTGATCACAGGGCAGGAGATGAAACTAATTGTCTGGTAGTGGGTGGATTGGATGCAGGGCTCCTGGAGGGACGATTATGGCTTATGGGCCACACCTGACACACAGGGTATTATCTCATGCCTGGAGTTGTGATGTGCATTCTGCATAATTGTCATGGTGTCGTGAATTTAGTGTCTCTTGTATGCCTATGTAGGTTTTTTTTTTTTTTTTTTTGATGCAAACTACGTCCTAGAATACTAGAAGGGAGGGCTCCTGTTGTTCACTTCTTAAAAGGGTGACCCCAGGAATGACTATGGGCGTTTCTGAACATTGAGTGAGAAAACCCAGTGTTATCATGGTTCCGATATTCCATATAGTGCCCCAGAATTAGGATGGTAGGCTTTCGAGAGCCAGAAGTGATTGGAGCATTGCCTTGTGTGCCTCAGTTTTACAGATGGGAAAACCGAGTTTGGGTAAGACATTGAATCTGTCTAAATTCTTACAGGTAGTTAAGGGGTGACCTGGAGCTAAAACTCATGTCTTTTGAATCTCTGTTTTTTCTGTCAGCACTACTCATTTGTCATTGATATCATCGTCTTATAAAGTGCTTACTCTGTGCCAGGTACTGTTATAAACAGTTGATCTGTATTATTTAACTCTTTTAATCTTCATTATATATTTCTCTTCCATTTTACATATAAGGAGACTGAGACACAGAATTTAAGTAAATTGCCCCAGATCCCACAACTAGAAACCAAAGGAGGCAGCACTCACACTCAGGCAGTCTAGCTGCTGCAGAGTTCTTAACCACAGTTCCTAACCACAACTTTATGGCTCATGTCAGAATGTGGTCTAAGGATGTTCAAAATCAAAGAGCACCAGTCAGCCTCTTCCTTAGTGAAGATCTGTGAGTGTGTGTGGTGGGGGTGGGGAGATACCTGACTCGAATGATCCAAGATCCCAGTTACATATTCATCTGCCAGGATCAATGCATATGCAGGAGAGTCTTTAAAACTTCAAAGAAAACATTTATAGTGCTTTTTTTTTTTTAAGGACTATCAAATGTTTGGAACCTTAGCCGCTATCTCCGGCGGCCAGGCGGCCTGTCTCTAGAACCTGTCAGAGACAGCTGGCTGAGAGTTGTCAGTGATGGGACTTGCTCTTCCTGAACTGCATGGCAGTGCCTTGGACCGCTTGGCAAATCCATCTTTTACAGCTACTTAATTTTCTGTGTGCTTAAGATATGGGTGTTTTGGTTTGCTTGTGATTTCCTAGCTCTGGTTTTTGCTACGCTGGCCATCAGTTTATACTAAACCAAACAACTGGGGCCCATTTGGCATTTGGTGTTTTAAATGTAAAAGGACATTTGAACTGCATGACAAATGCTGAAAAGCAAAGCCCATGGCACTGCGAACATAAAGAAACTGTTTATAATGTAAAGGTGGTTACATTTTCAGTCAATCTATCACTTTAATGAGCTCTTTGCATTTCTTTGATTAATGCTCACAAAAGGGGGAGAAAAAAATGGATGTAATGGAAACAAAATGGTATATAGTCTTGGCAGCATGAGGGTTTCTGTGTATTTTATTAGTATCCACTTCGTATCTCTGTCTTGCAATGTGCACGTCTACCTTTTCCCTGGCATAGTGTACATCTGGTTTACTAGAAATGAGATCCAGCATGGAAGAGGTAATTCTATATTAGTGGCCAAACAGCCTTTGTCCTCCTGTAGTGGCAGCAAAGAGGGAGTGATAAGTAAGAAGTAATAATAATAATAAAGGAAAGACTAACATATGCCATGCCCTGTTGAAGAATCCAACAGATATGGAGTTAAGAGAACATTAAAGATGCTTAGAATTTAAATTTTAGTATGTAGGAGTTCCCGTCGTGGCGCAGTGGTTAACGAATCCGACTAGGAACCATGAGGTTGCGGGTTCGATCCCTGCCCTTGCTCAGTGGGTTAACGATCCGGCGTTGCCGTGAGCTGTGGTGTAGGTTGCAGACGCGGCTCGGATCCTGCGTTGCTGTGGCTGCGGCGAAGGCCGGTGGCCACAGCTCCGATTAGACCCC
>PVHT021183726.1:8919834-8941623 GCA_004024745.2 Catagonus wagneri
GGAAGTTTACAGTGCATTTGGTTGAAGGTTGCTCAGCATTTGGTTGTAGTTTTGTTGTTTTTTGGGAGAGAAGTTGAGCTCCAGTCCTTCTATTCCGCCATCTTAATCCAATCTCCCAAACTGTAAAAATCAGAAACCAAGCAGGATACTCTCCAGTTTACTATGTTCACATCTACCTTGTGAAGTCTATGTCAGGCACACTGGGAAGTTCAAGAGTCCACCGTAAGTGGGGGTGACATATTCAACAGTCAGGGTGATTTCATCTGCACTGCAAGTTAAAAAAAAAAAAACTCCTCAATTTGGCTTATACATAAATATGTAAATATACATTATATATAATCTCATTATTATGCATATAATATTTAAAAATCTCATTATTGTATTTTATATTATCTCATTTGTAAATACATAAAATCTCGCACAGTAAGAAATCCTGAGATCAACTGGTTTTGGTTTTAGGCAGTTCTTCCTGTCATTCAGTTTTTTTATCATTCACTTCAGCCAATTCATCAAGCTGGCTTGTCCTCGCTGGTACCCATCCTTGTTCCAAGAGAGCTGCTACAGTTCCAGGCACAAAGCCATGTCCAGTAGACTAAAAGAGAATTTCTTTGTATGTGACTCTTTTTAAGAGCAAGGAAACAGTTCCTAAAGCTCCCAGGCAGGTTTCTTCCCACTCTCCCTTGGCCAGAACTGTGTCAAAGACCCAGGCTGAAGTCACTCATTGTCAAGAAAGTAAGTAATCAAAAGGTTTAAGATAAGAGTCAGGATAAGTTAGGTTATGCTGTGGTAACAAGAACAAGACAAAGAGCAACAAAACAAATCTCAGTGGCTTAAAGCAACAGAGATTGATTTTTCACTCAGAATGCTTTGTATATCTGGGCTATTGTCCAGGGCTGCTGCCCAGCCTTCATCTCCATAGTAACCTGTGTTGCCACAGCATGGGAAGAGAGATGGCAAGTCTAATACTTGTACCAGAAGTGATGATATGTGTCCTCTGCTTGCTTTTCATGGGCCAGAGCATTTCCTATGTCATGCGTCGTGTCTAACTTCAAGGATGCACAGAGATATAATCTTCGTGTGTGCCTAAAGAAAGAGGCAAACAGAAATGTGGAAGCAAGACCAGTAATTGGTGTAGAGACTGGTTTTTAGAGAACTATTAACATGGGTTAGAATAATTATAATGATCTCCTACTTTGTGCTTCTGAAAGCAACTCATCAGAGTTTATCCTGGGAGTACTAATTTTTGACATGTAAATAATGCGTATGTTATGTTTTTTATTGTGTATATACACTGTACTCTCATTATTTCCAAATTTGGCACATTTCTGACTTTTCTCCTTCCCACTAGGGTTCACACCTCCGGGAATGGACAGATCCTCTCCAGATAACAGCCCGGTGCATGGGATGTTACGCCAGCCATCCATCACGACTGGAGTCAACATTCCCATCATCACTGAACTAGGTAGGAGCAGATGTCAACTTTGGGTGGATATTTTGGTCCTCTCTTCCAACCCTGCAGGATATGAGGAGGTTGGCCTGTGTCTTAGCTCCATCAGTGTGGTAGGCTCTAGTGGTATTTGTTTAGGGGGAGGTCGGAGAGAGGGATGGGTAGAAATATGACAGATGACCAAAAGGAAAACTGTCTGATTTATCTTTCCTTTGAGATGAATAGATAGTTTCCTTCATACTGGTCACTGTTTTCAAGGGAGCATGAGATGATGGATTCGAGGTTGGGGCATTCCTTAGGGAAGGGGGAGGAAGGGAGGAAAGGTATAGTCCAAGGATTTTTTCCAGTGAGTCTCAATGAAATCATCTGTTGAAGTTGCCCCCTCTGAAGTACAAAGCCTCAAGTCTAAGCCAATCTCATTTTGAGAACTGCATAGAAACACGATAATTCTGCAATTAATCTATCCTCATTGAACTTTTCAACTAAATGCTGTTTTCAGTGACTGCCACTCTGGTCCATCAAAGGATGGGGTTTTGAGGGCCATAATCATTGGCCTGTGGGATCCAGCTTTTAACCTGGCCGTGGCACTCCCTGCTACTATCGATAAATGTGCAAAAACTGCTTCATGGTCTCTTCCCCTGAAGACAGTGACTAACAACCTCTGGTCCCGAGTCCCTTTACTTTAGAGTATTTCCTCGGTTATTCCCTCACTCTTTTCTTTTTCTGTACTTTCCTCCACTCCCTTTCCCCGACCCCTAAATGCTGTATCCAATTAGCTAAACCTGGCAAGTTGCCTTTGGTATCAGTCAATCAGGAAAAAAACAGTGGGACGCACATTCTAATGATAACTGAACTGGGTAAGAAGCACTGTTTTCTTTTCACATCAGTATCTCCTTTTGTTTTGTGGTTGGTGCTTCCAACTATCATCAGCTTGTTGTTATTTTTATATTTTTTTTATTTCACCGGCTGCAACAGAAAGGCTACCCCATGGCACTGCTTTGAATGTGTTTTATTTGCGGCTCTGGTTGGAATTGACTGTCTTGTTCTGGCCTTTCTTAATGATTTTTTTCCCCACACAGCATCAGTAAACCTTTGATCACACCCATCTGACCTGGCAGTTGTTTCCAAAGCATCTTTGCTCTAATTCATTTTCTTTGGCTTGGATTTTTTTTTCCTTGTTTCCCCTGCTCCCCCTCCCACCTTGTCCCTCATAGTCCTCTTCCAACACACTGTCAGTTTGACTGACATGTCTTCACAGCTCTCAGAGGAGGTCAAAGGAGAAATATAAAATTTTTAAGATAAGAGACCTAAGATGGTGCCTTCCCTCCAGCTGTTTGTTTTCCTTTATTCTGACTTTATTTGCCTTTTTTTTTTCCCTACTAGGCCCTTTCTCAGAAGCTCTGGTTCTGAAGCCATAAAAGCAGCCCGATCCTAGGGGACTCTTTCTTACTAAAACCATGGTTTTAAGAAAGGAGGCAAAGGGTGAGGTTAGCAGCGGCCCCCGACATTCCCTGCGCTCTGACCCCACCCTGCTGGCCCAGAGCCCTCTCTGGGAAATTCAGAGCGGCCTCATCTAGAAGATGAAGGACTCTGGGCATGGTGGCACTTGTCAGGCTCTCCCGGGATTCCTTATGACTTGGTTCATAACTCTGTGAAAAGCACCCATCGGCAGCCAGTCTCAGAACTGGGGATTGATCCTCTAAATAGAGACAGCAAGTGCTGCTCGGTAGAGGGCGGGTGGAGAGGTGGGGAGCATTTACCTTCAGATGACTCACAAATGAAACCAACATGCCTTTTTCTTGGCCCCCCCCCCAATATTTCAAAATAAGAGAGCAGGCTTTTAACACAGGGATGGTGCTTGCCAGGTGTCTGAACACTAAGGAATAGATTGTCCACTGTTCAGCACGGCTTTATTGTAGATGGAGCTATTTATCACGAAAGATTTGCTCAGGACGTGGAGTCTCACACTCTTTTCTCTTCCCAACAAGAGGACAGGTGTCTTTTTCATGTTTAGCAAAGTTGGCTAAAAGCCTAGCCTTCTGAATAGTTCTTCTCAGAACCTTAGGGTTTTAAGAGACCCCAGGAGCTTGCGTGGTCCAGACCTCTGGTTGGAAAATTAATCCAAACGTCTCTATCTCTGAAAACGTAGGCAGCACTTCAGGATTATCACTGCCAGGAATTTCTTTGTCTATTTTTTTTTTCCTTTTTGGCATGTGGAAGTTCTCAGGCCAAGGGACTGAACCCACACTGCAACAGTGGCCTGAGCCATAGCAGTGACAATGCTGGATCCTTACCACACTGAGCCACCAGGGAACTCTGTGTGTATGTGTGTGGGGGGGATTATTTCATTAGCTTTTTTTTTTTTTTCTCTCTCTCTTTGTTTGGATTCCCTGTGCTGCCAGCTAACTAGGATATTTTGATTTGTGATTAGTAGAGAAGAAACAGCTTGATGCCCCAATCTGAGGCAACTATTCAGACATTCAGTTAGCATAGCTGAGTCTCCTGAAGTCTTTGCCCCTCACCAGATTTCTTTTATGAGCTCAGAGGACCTTCCATGTGCTCACATCACCCTCACCTTCTGCCTTAAGCCCAGTTTTCCTTCGGGTCCTACCAGCTCTGGCCCTCAGCCCACCACCCTCCATCTAGCTCCCCTTCCCTCGTCTCCACAAATATTTACCTGTTCTGAAATGTCTTCCACTTTACACAGGGCCACGAAAATGCCTTTTAAAAAAAGCAGAGAAGGCACAAACATCAAATAAGTTTTTTAAGCTGTGTCACATATTCTTGTCTTCATTCACTCGGAGAGTCTCGGCTGATGTTAGCGGGTCAGAGTCTCCTAGAAGTTCCACAAGAAGCAAACATCTTTGAAGCTGTTTGAACCTGTTTCCCAGGTGTATTTGATCACAGACACTTTGGGGCAACTGTTTTCGTCTCCTCTTAGTACCCATATAGTTCTGTGAGGTAACACTTTGGGTAACACTGGTTGTTCTCCCTCTGAGACTGGGTGACCCAAAACGTTGCCGGGATTTTCACCGAACCTGGACTCCTACCTTGGGGTTCTTTCCCAGTGGTTCACATCCCCAGCTGGCTGAAAATCTCCTGTCGTCTCTCATGCCTAGTACCCGCCCCTCCCCAATGTCTTGAAAAGAGGTAACCCACACTGCTCCTCTGGGAGTGTTCACACCCATGCCCTTCTCAGCTCTTGCCAGTAATGAAAAGCACATCCCTCTGCATCTTCAAGTTCACATTTTCCCATTTGCAGGCAGGATGGCTCAACCATGGCCCACAGCACGCATCTGGGTAAATGGGGGAAAGAGAGAAAAAGCTACCACTTTACCCTGCTAGGATCCCTGAGCAAGGCCTTAACTATGTGCTTGTGAGAGCGGTGGAGGGGAGCTGGGAACTTTTGTAATGTAGTGGGTGGACCGGACATGAGGTCACGAGAGAAAACGACCATTTATCAAGACGCAGGGCCAGGCTCACCGAGCAGAATCTCACCGGAGCCTCCTGACAGCCCTAGGAGAGCTGCTAAAATTTTCCCTGTTTTACAGAGAGAGAAACTAAGGGGTAGAATGAGAAAATGCTTTGCCCAAGGGGGTTAGGGACACAACCTGGATTCAAAGCCCAGTCATCAGATCCTAGACTTTGCATTTTCACTAACCTGTAACTCAAGTGCTACTGCTACTAATGGGGACCCAGATGTGATAGACTTTGCAAGGACAGAGCCAAGATTTTCCCCCATTAGGATCTTTCTCTAGGGAAACATTTGGTATCATTTAAACATAATTCCCTGCCTCGCCTTTTGTCCTGTTATCATTATTTCACTTTATACGATAAACAAAGTTAAAAAAAAAAAAGTTATCCCAAAAGTTCCTTTCAGAAAAAAAAATTAAAACAATAACTCTAGGAAAGCTGCTGATCCCTTTAGAGAGGCATCAGTAAAAAGGAAACCTCATCTATTCTTTACCTAAAAGCACAATAATTATTCCAGAAATCACAAGCCCTCTCTCCTCCCCCACTGCACACTCCCCCCCCCACCACTTACTTGCTCTGCAAAACTGATAATTTCTGAAGCCAAGATGGGAATGGAAATTAATTTGTCATTTAATTTTTAATAAGTTAAAGACGTCTCAGTGACACAACCAATCAGTCTGCACGTGCATGCCAGAGGAGTCCTTGAGGAATCCTCACATGGAAATGAAATACAGCATCAAATGCGGCATCTGCCCGAGCTGAAGCACATAAAAGATTGAGCTGTTTAGAAGAGGGGAGGGGGAACGTGGGCATCCCCAGGCATCTCAGAATGCAGAGCAAGTCTTTGTCAGCAAGCAGCGAGACAGCCCAGGGCATATCTCCCCTGGGAAGGTCTCCCCTGGGGTGGCCTTTGTATTGAATGGGGGCTGGTTGGCTGTGGGCCTGGATTCAGGGCTGGACCCCAGGCGCTTCCCAGACCCATCCTTCTGCAGGCTGTGTGTTGTGCCTGAGGGTGGATTCCTTGCTACTTGCCTTTGCTGTGCTCCTAGTCTAATGCTCCTCCCTCTCCATAAATTGCTCTCTTTTCCTTGTGGCTAAACGTCCCATCCCAGCATGGCTACTCATCCTTGAAATACATCCATCTCTCAAAGGACTTGGCTACCAAAAAATGTTTCAGGGTGTTTTTCGTCATGATCCTAAAACTAGACCAAAGAATTGACCCACGCTGTCCACCAGCTCTCTGCCAGCCTGCCATGAAGCACAGCTGCGTGACTTCAGTGCCCTCCAGGCCGAGCAACCTTGAACAAGCACATCGGAGCAGTCCATTGAGTTCCCCTGACCCTGACCCTGACCCCGAGATCCATTGGCAGCTTCTCCCATGCTTTTCTTTCCTTTTCAGTGACTTCGTGTTTCTAAACCGGTAGCCTGCTCTCCCTCTGATTTTGCTGCTCGCATATGTGCTTTGGAGCTAATTTTTATTTTATACTCTTCCTAGTGAATGATACTAATGTCCAGTTTTTGGACCAAGACGATGACGATGACCCCGACACAGAACTGTACCTCACGCAGCCCTTTGCATGTGGGACAGCGTTTGCCGTCAGCGTCCTGGATTCACTCATGAGCGCGGTGAGTAGGTGGGAGACACAGAGACAGAGCACCCCCAGCCTCCACCAGATGAGAGGCATGGGCTGGAGCTTGAGGTCCCGGGGAGGGCAGACCACGCCGAGCCATGTAAAAGGGGATGCTGATGTCAGTCAAACTAGCGCCCACCTAAACCTCTGATTATAAATTCTTGAAAGTGTGAGGAAGGCAAGGAAAGCTGTGAGTGAATATAGGTGAGCGCTTGACCTGGTCTCAGGAGCAGAGAAAGATTTCCCCAAAGGAAGAATATATATTTTATGTCAAAATCTGAGCCACAAGAAGGGGAGATTTTGTGAGGAAGAGTATCCACCGAAGAAGGACAGCAAAGGTGAAGTCCTGGTGCAGGGGAAGGGTACCTGGCAGGTTCAAAGAAGGCAAAGAAAGCCTGGATAGCTGGACTGCAGTGAGAGCGGGAAATGGGAGGACAAGGCAGAGTTGGATCCTCAAAACCCATTTCATGTTTTTGGTTGGTCTTTTTTCTGAAGAGCAACGAGGAGGCCTTGAAAAGTTTTAAGTTGGGAGTTCCCATCGTGCTCAGTGGTTAACGAATCTGACTAGGAACCATAAGGTTGCAGGTTTGATCCTGGCCTTGCTCAGCAGGTAAAGGATCCAGCGTTTCCATGAGCTGTGGCGTAGGTTGCAGACTCGGCTCGGATCCCACGTTGCTGTGGCTGTGGCGAAGGCTGGCCGCTACAGCTCGTGTTAGACACTAGCCTGGGGACCTCCATATGCCGCGGTGGGTGTGGCCCTAGATAAGCCAAAAAGACAAAAGAAAAAAAGAAAGGTTTTAAGTTGGCACGTGATGTCATCTGGTTTACATTTTCCGGGGATGGCCTGGGCAGGCCTGTGGAGGATGGTCGGGGGCAGGATGGCAGTAAGAAGTCTGAGTAAGAGGCTCTCAGAACGTGGACAGGGGTGGAGCTGGCAGAGCTGGAGGGGGTGGGTGGATTTGAGTAGTGCTGTTGGCCAGTAAAATCGATAGGGCTCGGGATCGAATATGCGCAGAAGGCAGAAGAGGACAGAGTGTCAAGGCTGACTCCTAGGTCACCGCCTGTCCCTGGGTTGGAGTTCTTGCAGGAGCGGTGGGTGTGGGTCAAGGCCTGGTCGGTCTCTGCCCCAGGGAAGAAGTGGAGAGGTGGCAGGGAGAGGAGGGTAGGTTGTCCCTTTGGTGTCTTTTGTAACTTGATATGCATCGGTCAAGGCATTTGTTTTTTTCACTTGTGAGACCAAAAACAAATAACAGTGAAAAAGTAGGCCCCCTCTTAAAGGAGCCGTCTTGAGCTACAAAAGGCAAAGGAGATAGTAGACTGGGGACTGTGAAGTGTCCCCACTGAGTGACTTTATTTATTCTGTAGAAAATGTTATGTTATTTTGAAATTTTCAACTTCACCGTTTGTAAAAATACAGACATAGGCTGGGTGAAAACTGACCTTTGGAGAATCCACCACAAAAGGGTTTTATTGAGCATATGCAAACCATAAACAGAGCTCAGAGAGTTCTTATACACACGCATTTCCTCAAGTGCCTAAGAAAGCTATTCTGCATGCGTTAAACAACTGATATGCTAATTATGCATTCTTCTCATCTATTCATTAAAGCTAATTCCAGAAGGACCACTACTTGAGGAAAGAAAAAACATAGAGCTTTTTAAGACTAATTTAGGTTATTCTATATTCCTGAATGTGATCCAGCTACAAGCATATCTTAGTTAAAAATCAGAATTATAGATTTAAAAATAAATACGAGACAACATTCGTTTGAATTAAGGCTAAGTGGGCTTCATGCCATCCCCTTGCTTCCCAAGCCAAGGAGAGAAAACGGCCCTAAAGAAGGTCATTTTGGTTTCCTAGGGCTCATAACCTTTCTGATGGCTTGAGGATACTGAGCCTAACCTTTCTACCTGCCAGTGATGTTGGGCTCAGTTTGGGCAAACTCCTTAAAAAGGCCAGAGAGCTTGAGAGAAGCAACAGGACTTGCTCCTTATGGTACCATATTCTCTGTAAAAGTCCTCACCCTCTCAAATCCACTTTCAAACAGACTTCTCTAATTCATCTCCTCAGAAATTTCATTCTACTTCTGATCCCAGTTAGGCAGATTACAGAAGACTATGCTCACTAAAAACTTAAACTGTTTGTAGTAGTTCTTTTTTTTTTTCTTTCTAGAACTGTAAAACACTCTATCCCAATTTTTAAAGAGCTAAATTTACAAAATTGTTTCTGTACAGCAGGTGTTTAGTATATTCCAGGCAGGATCAGCTACATAATTCGGAAGCCTAAATCCTCTCTTTATCTTTAACTTTTGCCTTTTTTATTATAATATGTCTTGGTATGGGCCTGTTTGGGTTCAACTTGTTTTGGGGCCCTCTGTGCTTCCTTTATCTTGATATCTGTTTCCTTTCAAGTTGGAAAGTTTTCAGCCATAATTTCTTCAAATATATTTTCAATCCCCTTTTCTTTTTCTTCTCCTTTTGGAATCCCTATTATGCGTGGATTATCCTTCTTTATATTATCCCATAGATCTCTTATATTGCTTTCGCGTATTTGGTTTTCTGTCTGCTGTCCTGATTGAGTGATTTCCATTATTCTATCTTCTATAATAAAAAAAAAGTTTTTTTTAAAAACCTGCTTTTTCATAAGTGACTAAGAATTTCAGCATGGTGACAGCAGAGCCTTAAACCAAATGAGTGTGGGCTGTGGGTGACAGCGCAGACTACATGTCATAAAGCCAGTCCTGGTTCTAAGGAGTAAAACTGGTGTTAAGCACCAAAGAACTTTACCTCTACACAGTCAAGGAGGCACGTGGTGGCCACGGGGGTGGCCGTGGGAAGCACATCTACCTTTGAGTTGCTCCGCACTGCTGGCTGTCTACAGCAACCCTAAGGAGTCAGTCCTTGGAAACTTAGCTGAGAAGTCAAAGTGGGTTTGTTTGAAATTTCAAAAAAAAATAAAAAATCTGTCTCTAAACTCCTTTGAAATGCAAACTAAAAATGTTTGGGAGAGGGTGGTTAAGGCATGTGTGGATAGAGTAGTCTGCACTTCTGGATTCCAGCCTGGGAAGAAGGGGTGTCAGGAATCTAGTAACTGTTATTGTAATTATCATCAGCAGAGTAGTTTCTTTTTCTTTTTTTTTTTTGTCTTTTTGCCTTTATGTAGAGCCGCACCCGTGGCATATGGAGGTTCCCAGGCTAGGGGTCTAACAGGAGCTGTAGCCGCCGGCCTTCTCCACAGCCACAGCAACGCGCGATCCGAGCTGCGTCTGCAACCTACACCACAGCTCACGGCAACGCCGGATCCTTAACCCACTGAGCAAGGCCAGGGATCGAACCCGCAACCTCATGGTTCTTAGTCGGATTCGTTAACCACTGAGCCACGAAGGAAACTCCAGCAGAGTAGTTTCTTGATGGTCCAGGATGGTACAAAGCACCTCATTATTATGATTTTGGACAATAATGTGAATAAACCTGGTTGAAGTGTTGAAGCAAGAACTATTTAACTGATACATTGTTGTGGCTTCTGAAATCATTCATCCAAATGCCTGTCCCGGAGTTTCTGTTGTGGCACAGCGGAAACGAATCTGACTTGGAACCATGAAATACGGGTTTGATCCCTGGCCTCGCTCAGTGGATTAAGGATCTTGCCTTGCCATGAGCTGTGGTGTAGGTCACAGACTTGGCTCGGATCCTATGTTGCTGTGGCTGTGGTGTAGGTAGGCAGCTGTAGGTCTGATTAGACCCCTAGCCTGGGAAGCTCCATATACCAAGGGTGCAGCCCTAAAAAGTTAAAAAAAAAAAAGCCTGTCCACTTACTCCAGTGATGTCTCAAATTGAATCTGGTTCAACAGACCCAATTGGATATAGACCTTCTGATAAGATATTACTTGTGATTTCTTTGCATTCCACTCCAACCCTAATTTATGAAAAAAAATTAGGAGATTTTCTAGTACCGAGGCAGTAACTAGAAGAAACTAAAAGGGTTGGCAGGAATATAAATTGAGAAAGTGAGACTCTAAACAGCAGGAGGCAGAGGTAATCTTCCATCTCAGGCATCCGCTTCCAAGCAACATCACAACATTCACATACACATTTCTTTAGATGTAGATGATCTTTTTCCAGCATTCCTCCCTAAACTGCCATTTAATCATGTGTCTAAACACTCCCTGAATATTGTCCTTCATAACTCAACTCCTGCTGCTTACTGCTTCATTTGTTAAAAAGAATAATGTTTTGATTCAATACATGCATTCCTGGAACAGATAAGGATCTTGCAGACATGGCCTCATGGCTTTCTCCTGAAAATCAACAGCAGAAACCCATGATGAGAGAGAAGAACTATGCATGTGG
Organism: Catagonus wagneri; assembly: GCA_004024745.2. Taxonomy (NCBI): domain Eukaryota; kingdom Metazoa; phylum Chordata; class Mammalia; order Artiodactyla; family Tayassuidae; genus Catagonus; species Catagonus wagneri. The sequence goes on from PVHT021183726.1 coordinate 8,930,736, forward strand.
ATATATGCCTCTAAGAAGAAGATCACAAGAAATGTGTTTTCCAGTGTGATCCAGCTTGATGCCCACACATGCATGAAAAAATGCAAGAAAGCCTCCCTGTGAAACTGGCATCTGAGTATTTATAATTCTTTTCCACACAGCCTCCATTTTCCCCTACCCTCACCCCAAATTGAGTTCCACCTGGACCCTCCCTGGAAAGAAAAAAATAACTCAGGGACTCAAGAGCCATTCTGCTTGCACGAAGATCCCAGCACTGCCACTTACTGCTCGTATAACCTTAACCTCTCCATGCCTTGGTTTTCCCATCTTTAAAATGGGAATAATAATGGTCATAGGACCATTGAGATGATTGAATGAGCTAAGGTTATAAAGTGGTGAGTGCAGTGCTTAGCACACGGCAAGCTCCATACGCATTTACAGTTATTAATCAATGGATTTATTGGGCCCTTAGTACATGTCAGGCACTATCTTCCACTCTGGGGATCCTGCAGTGAAGAAGAAAGATGAACACTCTGCCCTCATGTGGTTTGAACTGTCATTTGAGTGGGCAGGTAACTACCTAAGTAGCAGTCACTATGTCAGTGGGTATGTGAATAATATCAGTTAGGGGTAATTAATTTGAAGAACTTAAAATAGTTTGATTTGGGTATGGAGACCCGTTTTAGCCACAGTGGTCTCAGATAACTTTGAAGCTGACACCGAAAAATTAGGAGAATAGCTGGAGGCTATGGGGACTCGATTTCCCGGTCAGAGAGCTGGCCTCCCTGTTTTCCACAAATAACTCAGCTTATATTGGTAAGACTGGAGGATACCACCCTCTGGAAGATGGACCTGTATGACTGACTCTTAACTGGACTTGGATTAAGGGCTGAGCCCTTGAGGTATATTGCAGAGAAGGCTGAGTTCTTGGTCAACCCAAGCTAAGTCCGTGTCATATGGTATGATGTCAGTTGCATAAACAAATCACTCCTCCATGGCTCTCCTCCTTACCCTCTGCCACCACTTACACTGCTCACAAGGAGAGAGTCCACGGGCCACAGTGCAGCAGATGAGCTGACACTAGTGTCTGCGTGGCAATCGGTGGTACATTCCATTGGACTCAACACACCGCTGCTGTCACATCAGGCCAGGAGAGCCCAGGATTGGAAAAAAAAAAAATCAAATGGTTCTCATCCCTCATGAAAGAAAAATGCTAAAAATAAAAATCTACACCATGAAAACTAGCAAATATAAAAAATGGCAGCTATGACATGGAAAATGACAATTTTAGAGCAATTATAAACGAAAGGCAAAGTGCCATTAAAGTTAAGGCAATGTTATTAAAAGATGTGTTAATTTTCAGTTAAATTTTCTATAAAAGACCAATTAGTTTAAAAGGCTTGACAGCATTAACTGTGAAACATAAGCTCTGGTAATTATACTTTAAAAAAATAAAAAGAGGAAGATGCAGGCGCAGAGGGGCCTGCACAGAACAGGCTAGATGGCGCTGCGGGCTCAGGTTTCCCGGTTGTAATCGGCTGGTCCTTTCCCCAGCATTTCTACGTTTCCTCACTGCCTGATACCCTCTCTACTCACAGAATCTGAGAATGCCCACAGCTTCGAGGCTAAGGGACCACCCATGTGATCTGGGCTAGCTCTCTGATATTAGAGCTGAGAATGCAGGCAGAGGCACAGGAAGAAAGGGATTTTCCAACTTGGTTACATTCTTCATTGTCCTTTTTATAAACTACCGTTTATTGAGTATTTGTTGTGCATTAAAAGTTACACAAAGCATCTCATTTAACACTATCCTATAATTTTTTTTTTTTTTTAACGCCTGGCAAATGGATGAGGAATTTGAAACATAGAAATTAGGCAACTTTCCTATTGTCATAGAGATTGAAAGGTAAAGCAGGGTTTTAAACTATACTTGCTAAGTTCTGAAGTCTGTACACAGACTCAGATGAAAGGCTACCCTGACGTTGGCATTGGCAATAGGGACTCCCGTATTCCTTAGACTACGCAGGTCTCTGGATTCCAGGCACTTAGCAGGACCCTAGAGAACTCAGTTCTCATAAGCTCCCCAACAAACATGCATACGGGAACAGCCATAGCAAAGACCTCTGCCCAGAGCATCCCTGGAGATTGATCCTGCAAGGCTGGAGGTTCTATGCAAGACAAGGGTTCTAGCATAGGTATAGTGAGCATGGACCATGGTGAGGCACAGAAAAGACTAGCAGTGCAAAAGCTTAGGAGGCAAAGGGTCACACCTATGTATTACAGAATTCTGTGTTTCTTCAATCTAGTGTTTCTGCTAACCCAGAAAAGAATTGAGCCTTCTGGGCCAGGTGAGTTATAGAGGGATTGGTTCTAGCTGCCACATCCTCCACAGGAGTTGTCTTTGGTAATTGGCCTTTGAAGTCCTTGGACCTGGTTTGTCCCTGTAATGCCAAAATAGTCATTTCCTAGGCAGAGAGCCCTGGATGTGCTGCTTAATTGCAGACCTCTCTGTGCTCTGTGAATGGTACTCCGGCCCCATCAAGAAATGCATGCCCTCCCAAATGACCGACTAGACACCTTTTTTCATGCAAAACATTGTCTCTCCCCCAAGTTGCTCAGATCACAAAGAGACCGTGATACATGCCCAGAGCACACCCATAGACAGTGCTCAAAATACTTCTCTTTGGCTGAATATTGAGGCATCAAAACGGGAGCAAGAGTGCTCTGCTGACAGACATCATTATTCGCCGTCAGAGCAGATACTGTTGCCCACAGCACCGCTCCTTGATGCCTGCCTGAAAAAAAATCAAGAAGAGAGATCTGGGATACAGTGCCGGCTTAGAGGGCAGAGAATTGCTTATCGGTATAGTGATTCCAGAATTGTTCGGGCACCTGCGAAACCCTCCGACCCACCCTGAAATTATACGCCTTGATGGGCAATTTTGAAAGTGACATACTCTTTAGAATAATAACATACAATTTCAGTCCAAACCAAGAGCCAGGGATTAGTAGGTGCTCAATAAATGTCAGCAAGTGATTGATCAAAAAGATTATGCTGTTTCAGTGTAACTGATTTCAACACAGAAGGGGAACTACGTTAAGGTCAAATCCTAAAGATTCGATGTTACAATCACCTTGCATGTTGACCTTCTAGACTTATCGCTGCCAAGCAGAATTTGAGTGTTCTTTGTTTAAAAATCGTTGACTGCGTTTTCCTTAGAACATGTATTCATGCTGAGTTGGAAAATTTGGAAAGAGCAGAGATATATAAAGAAGAAAATTTAAATTAACCATATTCCCAACACCCACAGATACACATGGTTAGTATTTTGGTATATTTCTTTCCAGATGGATAGATAAATACGGAATCATCCAATTTTATATCTCGGTTTTTTTCTTTTCAAAGTTAGTATTTTTCCCAGAGTGTTTAATCATGTCATCTCCTTGGGTATGATGGTTTGCAAAGCCTCCATAGGACTATCTGATACTCAAACATATTCTGGGTGTATCAGAATCTATTTAAACATTATCTATTGTGGGGTATTTCTGTTTCTTAAATTTTTATTATAACAATAATCCTGTGATAAACATTATTGCAAGTAAATCTTTAGACAAGAAGCAAGTTATTATCTGGAAGTAAACTTGCCAGGTTTTGAACAAATGGAACAAAATTTAAAATTCCTACTACACATTGCCAGATTATATCCCAGAGACAATTGTATTACCATCACTGGTATGTAAAGGCCAATTTGTGCACTTTGGTGGGCACAGATTCTCATTCTCCTTAGGCGGACTTTTAATTGTGTTTATGAAGTATATAAAATATTAGTTTGTGTGTAACTATGTAAAGTCATATTTTCATTTGCGAATTCTATGGTTTTTATGCTTTCAAAGTGCTTCCTCAACAAGAGAACTCATCAGGTAGCCTGAGCTCAGCTAAATACCGAATGATATTTTCATCAGGTTGTTTGTGGCTACATTTTTTTGGCCTCAATTAGTTTATAACATTTACTTCCTCCCCCCCCCCCAATTTTATTGAGACATAATTGACTTGTAACATTACGGAAGTTGAAGGTGTACAATCAAATGCATATTTATTATAAAATGATTACCACAATAAGGTCAACACATCCATCAATGTTTTGTTGTTGCTGAGAACTTTTAAAATCTACTCTCTTAGCGGTTTTCAAATATTATCACTATTTGTTACTGTATTTTCAACTGTAGTCACTTCACTTTAGCACATTACATCCTCAGAATTTATTCACCATAAAACTGGAGTATGTATCTTATGACCACCTTCACTCATTTTTCCCATTCCCCACTTCCTGCCCCTGGCAACCATCAGTCTCTTCTCTATTTCTGTGAGACCAATTTTATTGTTTGTTTTTTGCTTTTTTAGATTCCACATATAAGTGAGAGTATACAGTATTTGTATTTCTCTCACTTATTTCACTTAGCTTAATGCTCTTGGGTTTCATCCATGTTGTTGCAAATGGCAGGATTTCCTTCTTTTTATAGCTTAATAATATTCCATTGTGTATGTATGAATATAAACCACATTTTTTTTTATCCATTCATTTGCCAGTGGACACTTTGGTTGTTTTCATGTCTTAGCTATATTTGTAGTTTTTTGAGGAATCATCATACTGTTTTCCACAGTGACTGTACCAGTTTACATTCCAACTAGCAGCATATAAAGGTTTCCTTCTCTCTACATACTTACCAACACTTGTTATTTCTCATCTTTTTGACAATAGTCATTCTAACAGGTGTGACAGGTATATCACTGTGGTTTTGATTTGCATTTTCTCTGGTGAGTGATGTTGAGAATCCTTTTAAGTACCTGTAGGCCATTCTAATATCTTCTTTGGAAAAATGTCTGTTCAGTTCCTTTGCCCATTTTTAATACAATTATTTGGTGTTTTTTTTTTTTTTTTGCTATTGAGTTGTATGATTTGCATTTACTTTTTTTAGAGATTAAAAATATATTTATACAGTAGAAAATATATAAATAAAATTATAGGGAAAAAAGAAAATCAGAATTCTATTACCAGGAATTAATTGCCAAATAAAATTTCGGGGTACTAAATAAGAGTGATTTTTATATTATTGTAACTATATTTATCGAGGTCTGCACTTTTAACATGAGTTTTAGGTCATGATTTTTTGGATCCGACTTTTTGAGTATTTTAATGTTATGTCATATAATTATTACTACGACATAAAATATTCTCTGAAAGCATAACATTAATATCTATCTGTACAATTTAGGTAGTTCCCATTGTGGCTCAGTGGTAATGAACCTGACTAGTATCCATGAGGATGCAGTTCTAACACTGGCACCTCTCAGTGGGTTAAGGACCCAGTGTTGTGATGAGCTGTGGTGTAGGTTGCAGATGCAGTTTGGATCCTGCATTGTTGTGGCTGTGGCATAGGCTGGCAGCGGCAGCTCTGATTCAACCCCTAGCCCAGGAACTTTCATATGCTGCAGGTGTGGCCCCAAAAGGCAAAACAAAAACAAAAACAAAAACAAAAACAAAAACAAAAACTTCACAATTTAAGTCATGTACGTGTATCATTTATTTAGTCATTACCATATTGTTGAAATTTTTTCCAGACAGCCATTTCTCCTAAATCATTTGCTGAATGAATGTCTGTTCTCCATGATGAGTGATGCATTTTTATCACATTAAGAAATGGAACTGTAAACGTTTTTTGTAAAGGGCTAGGTGATGAATATTTTAGGCTTTCAAGAGCCATACAAACTCTGTTGAAACTGCTCAATTCTGTTGTTATAATACAAAAGCTGCTAGTAAGCAAATAGAAATGTCTGGGTCTTAATAAAACTTTATTAAAAACAAACAAAACCAAGTGACAGTCTGGATTTGGCCCAGGGCCATGATTTGCCAAGTCCTGGGTTAAAGTCTCATAATTACGTAACGGGGGTTCTGAATCCATTCTGTTTGATTAATCTTCTAATTTTTAACATTGCATACAAAGTTTAGTTATAATATCTTTAATGTTTATCATATACTACCTCAGAGGACAATTTTATCAACTGTTTCCAGAGAAAATTATCATAATTTTATCAAGTTTAAAAACATATAAATTCACTAAATATCGTCTTACTATTTCCTTGGTTGATGCTTTATTATTTCATCCTTCTGTTTTCCTCAGATAAAAAGTACAGAAAATTATTTTAATGTTTAGAATTACTTGTTGAAATTCTTTCATATTTAATAATAAAAGCATTTAAGACTCTGAATTTGCCTCTGTAGCTTTGGCCTCAATCCATAAAAGTTTTATATATCTTTTTCAGGTAGTTTTTAATTTTTAAATACTCTATATTCTAAGTTTGATTTCTATGTCGATCCGTAGTTATTTACGATACTTAAAAAAAAAAAAACCTTGGGGGTGTTGAGGTATTTATTTTTGTTTCTACTATTATATTTGTTTTTGAAATATAGACCATACAGCTTATACTTCATTATGTATACTGAAATTTTATACTTTGGGCCATTGATCATGCTTTGCAACTGTTGTTTGGAAGATATCTAAAACTCTTATGAAGTTTAGCACAGGTCTACTAAATATTATATTCTTAATTTCCCCATATTTTGGTCTGTTTGAACTGTGAAAACAAGAAACAATGATATTTCACATATAACTTTTACAGGTGACTCTCAGTCCATATTTATTTTACTATAATTGCTAATCAGTTTTGTGTCTATATTTTAGCTATAATTTCTCCATAAACAAGTTATATATTTATTGTAAATTTTAACTATGAACATAAAGTTAACTCACGTTATGTAATATTTTTAAATTTTCCCTTTAAATATAGTTTTCTTTGCCTATTTTGTTGTTTTCCTCTTTATCTCTGGAGATATCAGAGTTTGATTTTGATTCTGGTTTTTGAACATGTTTATGAATCGTTGCCACTTTACCAAGTCATTTAGCTCATTTATATTTAGTTACATAGCCTATAACACTGAAATTTTGCATTATGCTTTGTTTCTATAATTGTATCTTTTATTATCTATCTTTGGCATAATAAGGTCTATATTTTTTATGCTTATTTTCTCTAGTGATTGTAAATAATACACTCTGTTTTTAACTCTAGTTAGTGGCTACCAGATACTCTATCATTATCACTCTATCAAACTATATTTTCTAACTATTTTTATCTAGAAAAATGTAGTAGCTCTTGATTCCTTCCCCTATAAGATCAGGGAATTTACGTGACTTTACTTCCGTCCTTCTTTCCCCTACCTCATTTTTATGACTTTTAAAAATAATTTAAGGGAGTTCCTGTTGCAGCACAGCAGAAATGAATCTGACTAGTATCCAAGAGGGTGTGGTGCAATCCCTGGCCTCACTCAGTGGGTTGGGGATCTGGCATTGCTGTGAGTTGTGGTGCTGGTTACAGATGCGGCTCGGATCCCGCGTTGCTGTGCTGTGGTGTAGGCAGGCAGCTGTAGTCCTGATTCGACCACCTAGCCTGGGAACTTCCATATGCTGTGGGTGTGCGCCTAAAAAGAAAAAAAAAAGGAAAAAAATTAATATTACTTTATTGATAGATAATAGTTTTATCATGCTTTTCTGTCATACTTTTTCTTTCAAGAATTACTTTTGACAGTTGCATTCAGTTTTGTAATAATATATCCTTTTTAAAATTCCACGTTTTAATATATTTCACTGGTAGTTTCAAACCAAATTTACTTATTCTTTTAATTTTTAAAAGTTTAAAATGATCTTGAAGGAAGATGATATTTTTTTCGGAGTTTTATTTTTTTTTTCTTTTTCTTTTTAGGACTGTACCTGTGGCATATGGCAGTTCCCAGGCTAGGGGTCAAATTGGAGCTACAACTGCCAGCCTACACCACAGCCACAGCAGCTCGGGATCTGAGCCGCATCTGCGACCTCTACCACAGCTCATGACAATGCCAGATCCCTGACCCACTGACTGAGGCCAGGGATTGAACCCACATCCTCATGGATACTAGTTGGATTCATTTTCTCTGCACCACAACAAGAACTCCCTGAGTATTTTTTAAGTGAAGTACATCCATAAATTCTTAGGTAGTCAGAGATTAAAAATATTTATATTGGCTTCACAAATGATTTACAGTTTAGCTGCATGTAGAATTCTTGGAATAAATGTGTCCTTTCAAAATTCAGTTGATATCGCTCTTTTCTAGATAAGGCTCTGGCTAAACTGATCTTGTACATTTTTTTTTCCTTACAGCATTGTGTTAGGTCACTTTTTCTCTTCATTCACTATTTTAAACTCAAGTATTCATCTAGTACGAGTCTAGGTCTTGGCCATGTTCACTGAGTAAACCATTTTCATCTTCATCTTCAGTTCATTCTTCAGCTCAGGACAGGTTATACTCATTTGTTTCCTTTCTTGTGTCCTCATTTTTACCTGTTGAATTTTGTTTGCAACGTTAATTTTGAACACTTGCTATTTACCGGTTTGGCCCCTGTTGGCTTTCCTAAACCAGCATTCTCATACAAACTTTTTAAAAAGAAAGAAAATTTCTCTCTGTAGTTTAGGAAATCTTAGTTTTACTTCCACCTATTTTGTCTGTGTATGTGTGATTTTCAGTCTGCAACTTACTGCTTTATTTTTTTGTTGTTGTTGTGATAAGAATACTTCCCATGGGATTTACCTCATTTAATATATTTTTTCAGTGAACAATAAATTATTTTTAATTACTGTTTACTAACAGATAAAAATCTGGTCATTACAAGTTTAGTTACCTTTTAACTTTTTTTTAAACATCTTTATAGGGATATCATTACCATTATGAAATATGCCCACTTAAATGTACAATTCATTGGTTTCTGGAGTTCCCTGGTTAAGAATCTGGTGTTGTCATTGCTGTGACTTAGGTTGCTGCTGTGGCTTGGTTTCAAGCTCTGACTCCAGAGCTTATGCATACTGTGAGTGCAGCCAAAAAAAAAAAAAAAAAAAGAAAAAATTCAGTGGTTATCTACTATAATTGGATATATGTACAACCATCACCACAGTAGGTTTTAGAACATTTTCATTGGCTCAAGAAGAAACTCTGTACTTTTTAGCTGCTCCCACTGCCCCTCTGTCTCCCTCCCCCAGCCCTAAGTAACATTAATCTACTATATACCTCATAAATTTGCCTCTTTTGGACATTTCATATGAATGGAATCACATAACATGTACTCTTTTGTGACTGGCTTATTTTACTTAGTGTAATGTTTTCAAGGTTCATCCATGTTGGATAAACTTCATACCTCTTTATGGCCAAATAATATTCATGGATATAACACATTTTTGTGCATTTATAATGTGATAGATATTTGGATTATTTCCACTTTTTAGCTATTACGAATAATGCTGCTACAAATAGCCATGTACAAGTTTTCATATGCACATATTTTTTCATTTCTCTTGGGTATATGCATAAAAGCAGAATTACTAGGTTATTTGATACCTCTGTTTCATCTTATGGGGAACTGCCACTGTTTCCCAATATCGTTTTATATTCCTACCAGTAGTGTGTTAGGGTTTTAATTTCTTCACATCTCCATCAACTCTTGTTATGATCAGTCATTTTTATTTTAGCCATCCTAGTGGGTGTGAAGATCTCATGTGGTTTTGATTTTCATTTCTTGACTAGTGATGTTAAGCATTTTTTTCATTTTTTGTTTGTTTGTTTTACATTTGTATATCTTTTTCAGAGAAATGTTTATTCAAGTGTTTTTGTCCATTTTAAAATTTGGGTTACTTTTCTTTATGTTGTTGAGTTGCAAGATTTTTTTAATGTATATTTTGGTTACTAGACCCCTGTGGGATATATGGTTTGCAAATATTTTCTTTCACTCTGTGGGATTACTTTTCAGTTTCTGGATAGTATACTTTGTGCATAAACAATTCTCAGTTTTGATGAAATTTAATTTATCTATTTTTCCCTTTATTACCTATGCTTTGGGTATCATATTTAAGAATCAGTTTTCAAATCAAAGTCATAATGATTTACTTCTAAGTTTTCTTCCATGTGTTTTATAGTTTTACCTTTAATATTTAGGTCTTTGATCCATTTTGAATTAGTTTTTGTATATGGTGTGAGGCAGGGGTCCAAATTTATTCTTCTGAATGTAGATACCCAGTCGTGGTAACTGTTTAAGAGACTGTATTCTTTCCCTGTAGAATGGTCTTGGCACCTTTGTGGAAAATCAGTTGACACAAAGTGTATTAGTTTATTTCTGGACTCTCAATTTGATCCCAGTGTTCTATATGGCTGCCCTTAGGGCAGTACCATATGCTGTTGATTATAGTACTTCGTTGTGTGTTTTAAAGTCAGGAAGTGAGTCTTGCAAAGTTATGTTTCTTTTTTAAGATGGTTTGGTTATTTGTGGATGCTTGCGATCTCACATGAGTTTTAAAGTCAGCTTTTCCATTTCTGTATGGTCCTTGGGATTTTGATAGAAATTGCACTGAATCTGTAGATTTTTGGGGGGAGTATTGCCATCTTAATAAGTTTTCCAGTCCATAAACTTGAGATGTCTTTCCATTTATTTAGATTTTCTTTAATTCATTAAGATTTTGTATCTTCCATCACCTTGGTTAGATTTGTTCCTAAGTATTTTATTCTTGGTGATTCATTGTAACAAATTGTTTTTGGAACTTCATTCTTAAAATGTTCATTGCAAGTGCACAGATATACAAATGACTTTTGTATATTGATTTTTGTATCCTGCCACTTTGCTGAACTCGTTTATTATCTAGAATATCATTTTAGTGAATTCTTTAGGATTTTCTATATACAAGATCATATTCTCTTTGACTAGAGATAGTTTTACCTCTTCCTTTTTGATATGGATACCTTTATTTCTTTCTAGCCCTGGCTAAGACCTCCAGTAC
>PVHT021183726.1:8942623-9009039 GCA_004024745.2 Catagonus wagneri
ACAAATGACTTTTGTATATTGATTTTTGTATCCTGCCACTTTGCTGAACTCGTTTATTATCTAGAATATCATTTTAGTGAATTCTTTAGGATTTTCTATATACAAGATCATATTCTCTTTGACTAGAGATAGTTTTACCTCTTCCTTTTTGATATGGATACCTTTATTTCTTTCTAGCCCTGGCTAAGACCTCCAGTACTATGTTGAATAGAAGTGATGAGAACTGTTTTCCTCATCTTGCTCCTGATCTTAAGGGGAAGATTCATTCTTTCAGCAATAAGTCTGATGTTACTGTGGTTTTTTAATGCACGCCTTTTTTCAGGTTGAGGAAATTCCTTTCTATTCCTAGCTTATTGAGTGTGTTTGTCATGAAAGGGCTTTGGATTTTTTTAAAATCATCTATCATCACATCCATTTAAATTTCGATATCTTACCTAAAAATAATTGCATAAATTGTGTGAAGTACAATTATTTCTTATCATCAGATCTCTTACTTGTTAGACATACTCCATATTTTTAAAAAACTGATTTCGATTCTAAAACAAATCCTTCCTAAATTTTTCTTTTATGTCTTCCAGTAACTATTTAACCAACTATTTAACCAATGCTTTTCCTTTGTATCTTAAACACTGTGGTTCCCCTTTGAAAAATATTCATACTGACTCTTTCTTTCTCTCTATACATTTAAGCAAGGAGAAGTCTATTTTTCAGTGTCCAGGGTCATGAATGTTCTGCTGTCCACGTTTCATGCCAGTGGACACCTCCCTTGGTGTTGATCTAGAAGTATAATTATAGCATAAAGCCCTTGTCAAGGTTGAATGTCCAGCACTCCCTCATTTTCTGTGCCTCAGGGCTGAGGAGGTGTATTCTGCTTTTAGTGATGGACTTTCGGACTCTAGAGAATGGTATTTATCTGTGAAGACTTTGGGGAATATTGTTATATGCACCCCAGCCAATCTCCATGAGAGTAGACCTCTGGTGGCCTGTCCTGTCCTACCGCTGTCAGAGCCCAAGACGCAGAGCCCGCTGACCCTTGCTGTGCTATTCCTGAGTCTAAACTGGGTCTGAGCATGGAGGCAGCCTGAGACCTGGGAAGCGCAGATTCAAGTGTAAAATGAATGGCTTTGGTTTGCAACACCTCCCCCACCCATCCCCCCAAAAAAAACTGAAAAGATTTTTTAAAAGGGAAGATTAGGAATGGGTTGATTGGTTTTCTCATCAACAGAGGCCTGAATCTCTGATATGAGGCCATGAAGTATTTATTTGTGTTTCCTGTACACGAGGCACTTTTCTAAGTGCCTCACACGTATTAGTTATATAGTCCCTACAACTGCTCTATTATATTTTACGGATCATGCACTGAGGCACAAAAATGATAAATAACCTTCCAAAGTCACGCAGCTACTGAATGGTGAGGTCAGCATTAAACCTTCAGCCTGACTCTCACCCTTTAACCCCACCAGCAACATTTCCTCCTTACTTGTTCTTGTTCGGCTTCTCTGCCCCGGAGCACATCTGAGCTCCAGTAGATGATAGATTCATTCTCCTTAGGGTCTGACTGGTTCTGAATCACAGTCCTCGTTTCCTCTGCTGTTGAAATTTTGTATCGCTTTGGGTGTATTTGTGAGGACTTCAATGAGGAAAGCGATTCCAGCTTCTCGAACAGCTATCATCTTGACTCAGAGGTCCTCATGGAATTCTTTGCATATAAACTTGATCTTAATGATGGTGCTTATTTTACGGATGAGAAAATCAAAGCCCAGAACGATTAGGCAACCTCCCCCAAGACATAGAACTAGTGTGGCCAAGCAGGAGAGAGCTCATTCTTACCTGGTTCGTTCCCCACTAGGATTTGCCAGGTAAACTGTCCAAGAAACTGCTGAAATAAAAATGCAGCTTTCTTTCCTAATCTGCTCCCAAAGTTTCATCCATCCTCGAAAGCCACAGGCAAAATTTAGCTTGATATTTTTAGGTTGTTTGATTTCCTCTTACACTGGAAAATGGAAAACAGACCCTTAACTGGGATTTTTCTGGAATTAGGCTGTGTGACAAATGTCTTCTTGAGCTCTTTCATTTGACATCCTATTAATTTTTTAAAACTCTGCTTGTTTTGTTCCTGACAAATGTGTTCTGTTTCAGGTGTGAGACAAATGTACACGCAGAGGGAGACTTATTCTATAGCACTACCGAGGTTACTTAAAAACAAAAACACCAGGGCATCCACCTTGTCATAATATATGTCTGGCATATTTAATTGATAGAAGCTTCTGGTTCAGCTTGTTATCAAAGCATGTGATCAGTTGTTGAAGGTGTGGCTTTAACGATACTCTGGACGTCTTCTCCCAACAGAGAGAGAAGTTCTGCTGCTGTTGCGGGAGCCAGCCTCCTGGCATGTGGGTTACAGAAGCCCAGAGGCCATCCTCCCTGGGCTGAGCTGTTTTTGATTGCACATGACCAAAGTCCCTTAGCAAACCGGACAGGGAGCCTGTTTATATCCTGCTAGCACCGCTGATGGTAAACACCAGCCATTTTGACTTTAGCCCTTTTATCAAAATCCCCTGAATTGGTTTTTCAAAGTCAGGCTCTCCTGGCAGAACCAAGTAGGAGAAGAAAGAATGGAATAATTGGAGGCTGCTGTCTTTTCACTTCCCACATAAAATTATTTGAAGAGACAGGCCAGAACTTTAAACAGGAGATATCAAGAAAAGTTGTAATTTGAATGTCGGTTGTCATGACGTTATTGGGCGTTTGCTTAAAAGGACTCTCCCACCACCCCCCGCCTTCTCTTCCCAGACATACTTCAATGACAACATCCTTACCCTGATACGGACACTGGTGACCGGAGGAGCCACACCAGAGCTGGAGGCTCTGATTGCCGAGGAGAACGCGCTGCGAGGGGGCTATAGCACCCCCCAGACGCTGGCCAATCGGGACCGCTGCCGCGTGGCCCAATTAGCGCTGCTGGATGGGCCCTTTGCAGACCTGGGGGTGAGTTCCCAGGGTGGAGGGCCCCAGAGCCCGCTGTTTGGGAAGAGCCGGATCCGAATGTGTCCGGCAGTGACAAGCTAGGCCTCTGCAGGAAAAGGGCTGTAAGAGGTGATGTTTATGGCTTACTGTATATCAGGCACTGTGCTTTACATGTGGTCATTCACTTAAATCCCCACTTCAAGACCCTCTGACTTAGCTTCTCTTATCAGACACTTGAAGGAAAGCAGGCTCAGAGAGACCGAGGGCTGGCCCCGTCAGGAATTTGCACCAGGGATCTTCCAGAACCTGTGGTTTCACTCCCTTCCCTCAGGGACCTGCTGCCACAGGATGGGAGGCATGTGGTGGTTCCAGATGCAGCCAAGGCTGGGAATACTTTCTATAGGTCTTAGCGTGGCTCAGGGCTTCTTAGCCCAGGCTACACCCGCATAGGTCTGCCAGAGTGCCTGAACCGGGCTGGTGCCTGCAACCCAAAGGGTGGTGCCTGCAACCCAAAGGGAGGTGTTTGTTGCCCCTGAAGGTGGGGGTAGGGTGTGGGGGAGAGTGACTGGGTCCAGCCTCAGAATTAATAGCCCAGGAGGAAATTTAAAAACCACTGATGGCCATGGTCAGCCCCCATGGTTCCGGGCATGCCCCCAGCATTGGTGGTTTTCACCATACCATAGAGCAGCATAATCAGGTGCACCTAGACCCGCTGACCAAACAAATAGCTTCTGAATGTCTCTGAATTACAACATAGGTTTCCTAATTCTGAGGCTAGAGCCAATTACTCTCCCCCACACCCTCCCTGATGCAGAGGCGACCCACACTTCCCCTTGGGTTGCATGCGGCAGCCTGGTTCAGGCACTCTGGCAGGAGTATGTGGTCTTGACTCTTGGAACCCCAACCCCATGGATGCATTCAAGGGGTGGAGCCACCAGTCTTGGGAACCAGTAAACCCACATACATAATAGCACCACCCCGAAAGTCCAAACAGTGGAAAGAGAGCCAAGGAAAGGGTCACTTTTTCACTTTCTTCTGAAACACTGATGCCAACTTGAACCATGTTTTAGTTTGGTTATGGGCAGTGATCTATGTTAGACTGGGCTTTTAAAAAGTCCCCCTCTATAGCTAGTGGCTTTTTTTTTTTATCTCTCATTTACTTACCGATAACACCTTAAAATTAAGGATAAAGACTTGAAAGGGTGGTAAGATCTGGCTCCGATTGTGTTCTTTAATACGATGCCCATGTGGAAATATTAGCAACATAGAGGACAGATGCAGTCACTTTACTCCCAGCGAAGTCAGCCTTCGTCGCCCTTCCTGTAATAATGGCCACCCCAAGCTCCCTGGCTGCAGGAAGCCAGTGTTTCCAAGTGAATGAGTTTGCTTTCACATCCAGCATCAGGCCCCAGCCCCTTGGAAGGTGATTGTGAGCTGATTAGAACTGTGAATCCCAGTTATTCAGCCTGGAGACCTCCAGCTCCTGGGAAAACACATTCCCTTCCACCCTTGCCATCTCTGAGGTCTGCAAATTGTGCTTTTCACACAGTCCTTACCTGAAAGAGTCTGTCGCCATAGTACCTGGTGGGGTCTTTTCTCTTGGCAGTGATTTCAATTATCACTCGAGCAGTTTTGACAACACGGTCAGAGCACAGTGATTACAGCTGAGCTGGGGCTAAACATAATCACCATTTTGCAGGCCTGGTTCCTTCTCGGTTGAACAGACATCTGAGACCTTCAAGCTCACACCATCCTTTAAAGTGAGGGAGAGGTACCATCTCCTTCCAAATGGAAAACTAGAGAGAACCAGGGGAAAACTCATTATATCTGATCCTGAAAAATCAATGGTATTGGGGTGTATGCTGTAAACCACACTAACTTCTTCAGCCAGAATTCGTTGGCACAGACCCTCCAACTCAGGAGACACCCAAACAAGCTTTCATGAAGAAGGCCCCTTTCCCCTGGGACCTCTACATTCAGACACGTAAAAAATGATTTTGTTTCTCTCTGTTCCTTTGTTGTCTCCCAGGATGGTGGTTGTTATGGTGATCTGTTCTGCAAAGCTCTGAAAACATATAATATGCTTTGTTTTGGAATTTACCGGCTGAGAGATGCTCACCTCAGCACCCCCAGCCAGTGCACAAAGAGGTGAGTGTGTTTCTACTCTGCTCTCCCACCCCCAGGGCAGAGACAAAAATGCTTGCTCCTGTTCCCCACGGTGAGGGCAGAGGTCCACATGCCAGCTCTCAACATGCAAATTACGCTGCCCACATGAACTCCAACTCTGGTGGTTATGAGAAGCTTTTTTTCCTTTAATTACTAACAGCAGATAGAAAGACACTGTGGGAAGAATTCAAGTTTTATAGGACAGTTCCATCACCTAATTACAAAAGTCTGAAGGTAAGCATATCCTCCAAACACCCACTACTGGGATAATTCTGTTGGTAGCCATATAGAAATCTTTCCTATTGCTAGTGTTCATTCTAAATGATTCCTTGGCTGTGTCTCAGCCACCTGGATTTTTATTTAATGCATTTTTCAATTGACTCACACTTTTTTTTAACTTTTATATATTTATTGTAAAGAAAACTGTAGATTATTTCCTGAAGCAGAAAAAAATAGCAGTTCATGTGTGCTAGTTATAATGTACATTAAAGTAACGTCACAGCCACTGAAAATTAAAAGTACATCCTAGGACTGCCAGAATCAGTGTGTTTGTGTATAATGTATCCCAGGAAACAATGCCATAGAGATAAGTGTTTCTTAGACCTGCTTGCACATTAAAATTACAGGGGGTGCTTTTTAAAAGTACTCTGATTGTTCTGGCTTAACTGGTATGGAATGAAAATATGCAGTTTTAATGCCCTTAGATTACAGTATGGAGCCAGAGTGGAACATAATTGCTGTAGACCAGTGTGTTCTCAAAGTTAGTGAACATGAGAATCATCTGTAAAGCTTGTTTAAATGCAACTTACTGGACCCCACGCCCAAAGTGTCTGACTCAGTAGGTCTGAGATAGGTGGGGGTTGCTTAAGAATTTGCATTTTAATAAAAGAAAAAGCCGTGTATAGCAGAGAGACCTATATTCAATATCTTGTAATACCTATAGTGGAAAGGAATCTGAAAAAGGAAATGTGTGTGTGCATATATATATATATATATATATATGAATAACTTAGTTGTACTTCTGAAACTAGCACAACATTGTAAATCAACTATACTTCAATTTAAAAAAAAAGAATTTGCATTTTTAAGAAGTTCCCCAGTACTGCTGATATGTCCGGGCTGAGGACCGCACTGCTGAACTCTGCTATTAGAAGTGAAACAAAGCGATTCCGGTTATGTTTGGTGTTAACCAGAGAAAAGCATGGTCAAACTGAGGAGGACGATGAAAGCTGGAGAGACACATACACAGGGATATGTTTTATATTCTTCCATTTACTGAAATCCTCCACCAAAGTCGATTTTTAAGAGGTGAACTGGGAGGAAGGACTTAGATTTGGCTCCATCACGGTAGATAAAGAATCTGTGATGAAAGTCTGGAATTGTCAGAATCTTCTAGAATGAGAGATGCAGTGCAGTCTATGAAACCTCCTGTGTGCCCTCTGGCTACTCAAGGCCAAAGGGGAATTGGACATTGTACTGAAAGGGGTGCGCAGACCACAGGAAACACCTTTGGGTTCTCCCATAATTGGCACTAATTCAGCATCTCTGCCAGGGCCCATGGCTGGATTCCTCTGTCAAGCTAAACAGAGGAGGATGTCGTTGCACCTGGAAGATAATGTTTGAGGCCTTGGACCAACTGGAAGTCCATCTTCCAGATCCACTGCTAGACCGGGTCTGGTTCAGAGAGGGGGAACCTCCAGCAAGCTATTCTCATTCTGTGACCTCTTTGCTCTCCCCGTCCAGGTATGTCATCACCAACCCCCCGTACGAGTTTGAGCTCGTGCCGACGGACCTGATCTTCTGCTTAATGCAGTTTGACCACAACGCCGGCCAGTCCCGGGCCAGCCTCTCCCATTCCTCCCACTCGTCCCAGTCCTCCAGCAAGAAGAGCTCCTCTGTTCACTCTATCCCATCCACAGCCAACCGGCAGAACCGGCCCAAGTCCCGGGAGTCCCGCGACAAACAGAAGTACGTGCAGGAAGAGCGGCTCTGATATGTGTATCCACTGCCTCCATGTGTGAAACTGTATCTGCCACTCATTTCCCCAGTGGGTGTTTCCAACAGTAACTTTCCCCGTTTTCCCCTGTAGCCCCCCCTTTTTTTTACACATATTTGCATATGTATGATAGTGTGCATGTGGTTGTCATTTTTATTTCACCACCATAAAACCCTTGAGCACGACAGCAAATAAGCAGACGGACCAAAAGTTATTTATGATGCTAGGGGAAAAATAACCCAAAGGCATGCTCCAGACATAAATAGCTCACTGCAGGAAGGAGTTCACAGGTTAGAAGGGAGCGCTTGTGATCCACGTCAGTTATGCAAAGCGAGTTTAGTAAATGTAGAAGAAAAGTTCATTCTGATTTACCAGGATTATCAGGGTGCTTTGGGTTTTGAGTTTGTTGTTATTTTCCTTTCTTTTCTTTCCCTTGTTTTATATATATATATATATATATATATATATATATATATATTCATATATATATAGATATATATATGAATGCACATAATAACATATACACACGTTTATTTGAAACAAGCAACCCAAAAGCAATGAAAACATATCAATTGTTTCCACTCTCTGGGCCGATGCATTTGAAGGGTTTTTGCCATTTGTATAGATGATTATTAAGTACCTGCCTGTTAGAGAACATCAGATTTTCCTTTTTTTTTTTTTTTTAGTTACACACCAAGGCCTTTGGTCCCAGAGCTACCTTTCTTTGGGAGTTCATAGGAACATTGCTACTCTTACTATGAAGGAAACAATAGTATTCCATTCGTGGATGTATCAAATTCTAGTCATTTAATTTAAGTGAAAAGAGGTTTGATTGCATATTAAATTGTTATTCTGTCTCCTTATGCTGCCATATGAATAGCTATTTTTTTCTCTCACTTTTGACATTTGGGATGAAAAGCCATATGTATCATAAATATCAGATGTAAGTCATTAAAAACTGCCTTCCTGGGACTTTTACATCTTTTAAAAGGTGAATTACTTACCTTATGTACAGAATAAATAATGCTCAGGAAAGAGCAAGTATTTTTCCACGCATTCTCAGGGGACCTTTTCACTCCCCTTTGTTTGATTAGCTAGGTCCCCCGTGCCGGGGAGGAGCAAAGGCTGGGGCTGTGGTAGAGAGAGTGGAAGATAAACCCAGCGGCAGATCATGTTTTCCTGGGAGCCGACATACTAAATAAATCAGACTGTAGGAGGATCAAGCCACAGTTGACTCAACAAAGACAAAAGCCAGCTACCACCTTCAACTGCTGGTGCAGCTGCATGATGCTGGTTGTCCCAAAGCAGGAAGCTGGTGGGAAAAATTCCTCATCTTCAGCTTCTTTAACATAGCCAATCCTTTGAGGAGAGAGTGACAGGAATAGAGAGCTACCCCTTGTCATTACCAGATGGGAGAGAAGAAGTGTGCAAGTGAGCCAAACACATTTTAGTATAATTATTTTTTTTTCATTTTCTTTCTTTCTTTCTTTCTTTCTTTCTTTCTTTCTTTCTTTCTTTCTTTCTTTCTTTCTTTCTTTCTTTCTTTCTGCAGTTAGTGAGCATGAGCAGAAAGGTAGAAACATACCTTTTTTTCAATATACAGTTGTCAGATATTTTATGCATGCAAATCATGCTTTCAGTAGTACAGTAGTTCTTAAAAGTCAGCCAACACCTCCGTAACCAAATTCTTGTATGGATAGACTAGCCCTGGGCTGCTATATACATATTTGAAATGTTTACTTGAAAACAAATTCCATCAAACACAAGAGGGGTGGAGGGGAGGAGAAAAATGTCACAGCTGTACTATCTCTAAAAAGGTGTTTTTATGGTGAATGTTTTGGGTTTAGATTTTGGATCCCCTGTCCCCCACCCAAGCATGGTAGTTTTGGAGATTTGCTTGCTGTGTGAATTGACAAGCACTTTTACTGACAAAATGGTGAGGCTCCCTCAGAACCTCCACCTCCACACCAAAGATAGGGCAGTGCAGTGTTCAAATCAGTAATGGGGTGGGGAATGATCACGTACATGTATATCAAAATGCCATATGAGCGGAAGATTTTTTTCAAATTATTTTTTGCCCCATCTATATTGATTTATATATTACATATCACCATCTTTTTATATATAAAGATGCACATATAGACCTATATGTGTGTATATATACACACACACACACATATCCCCTAGTTTTGGATCATGAAGAGCTCTTCATGCATTCTTTGCAAAGGAGGTTATAAAGTTATGCCCTCAGAACATTTATAACTATAAGAATGTGCCAGTTAAAGTGCTCAACAGGAAATATGACAGTTTAAAAGCATTGTAAAACTCACATAGCTTACTTCTCTCTCTAAAGTGCAACAAGGATGAATAGAATGGGCCAAGGTATGACAATTAATGGTTCTGCATGACCTAGCCACTGCTGGGGGTTTCCTTCTATAACGTTGTCCTTGTGAAAACTTTTGTGAAATTAAAAAAAAAAAGGAGTTACAAATTTTATTCTGTTATTGGTTTGTTTATTTTTATTTATATTGTTCTGTTTGTGGTTTTATTTATTTTATTTTGCTTTTTTTTTCCCTCACCATCTCCCACCCCCTCCCTTCTTCTCCTTCCTCCACTTTCTAAATTGCTCAGCGCAATGAGGCTGTGCTGCTGCTACTGCTAGATCCCGTAGAGTTTGTTTTTGGTGTTCTTGGGTTTGGGGTTGGGTTATCTGGGGGAACCTCTCTCCATCTGGCTTGCCTTTCAATCTGCACGTGGCCTCCCTGCCCACCTTGGTACCTTGCTCCAAGTTCAAAAGCACTTTCCCATCAAGAAATGCAGCTTCCTTCACTCCCTCCCATTACCACCTGCCCCCCACCCCCCAACCTGGTCCCCCATCATTCTGTCCACATCTCTGTGTTTATCTTGGCAAGACCAACTAAATCAAGTGATTATGCCAGGTGATAAACTTTTCTGGAAAACATTTGCAGCTATTCTATTTGGCAAACCTGCTTCTTGGTGAATAGTTTGCCCTCCTTTCGATTTAAATGGGAGGGTTATTAATGGCAAAAAGCATTGGTCTCCTTTACGTTTGATCAGTATGACCCCCAAATTAAAACTGTTCAGCTTTATGTACCAACTCAATAGCCCACACCCAGTTATCTGGGGGCTGATGAGTCAGTCTGGATTTTACACAGGTCTCTTCTGCCGCCTGCCTTTCAGACATTTGTGAAATCCCAACCAGAGACTGGGCAGATAGAGGTAAATCCAAAATGCGTTTTATATACAATCTGTTAGCAGCTCTGATGAGATGATCTTATGATGGGAATGGAGTGGTAACAGGCTGTGACTTGAGATGAAATTTGGGGGATTTTCCCTGGATTTCAAGGCACACAATTGGGAGATGATTGTACTTGGCTAATGATATGTCCAGTGATGAAAAAGTTATTGGTATTCTATTTTTTATGAGCCCAAACTACTGCACTGTTCTTTCGTCAATTGAATGAAGAATCTCTTCCATGTTTTTCCATGAGACCCCAAATTTCTCATCCTTTGTTTAGGTTCTCTTAGGAAGGAGGCATACAAGGTTTTCATATTATGTCTCTCTTGCCCCTCCCCACCCAAAAAAATAAATAAGCAGGAAGGTCAGGGTAGAAAGTGAAAGAGTTGTTTGAAGAGAAAGTATGTGCACTTAAAAAGAAGAACAGCTAGAAAATCAATTATCTGTACCATTCCAAAAGAGATGCAATTTTAAGACATTAATTTCAATTTGCTTTAAGCTTTGAAAAGGGGTGAACCTTAAGTAAGTGGTTGACCAGGAGGCTTAGTGAAACCCTCTCAGCCTCAGCACTCAGATGAACATGACATCAACATCCCTGATGACTGCTACCCAAGGTCCTTCCCGAAGCCAGTTCAAATGGCTAAAGTGAAATTAACCCTCATAGTTAGATTTCTACCCCTCTTGGGAGAGGTTTAAAATTCTATTGTGAATATTAAGTGTTCTACCCAGAACCTTACTTGCAACGGGAGCTCTCAATAACTACTTTTGAAGTGAACTGAACTTAAAACATTGTTATACCTTTAATCATTTGATAAATAATCTTCACCTTCTTGGCTTATCTTTAAAAAAATTCAAGGCATGCCTGTAGGCACGTCATAATGCTGCCATGCTATTGGCACTTTCTCAAGCTGAGTTCACAGCTTCTGAGAAAGGGGAACAGCCCTGTAAGTTCAATGAGTGGAGAGACTGACTCTGCCTCCTGCCAGCATCCTCACGATCCCAGATGACCAGAAAAACCTTTTGACTGGCTTTTCTTCAGCATGGGAAAAGCTCAAAGGTGTCTGCATCCCAATAGAGACAATTAAGTCAACCTGCCAGTTTCCTATAGCAACCGGCTCCTGAAGGAGAAAAGAGAGTGCAGAAACTTCAGGACTGGTGGAAGTTAAGACAGGGTAAAAAAAAAAAAAATCAGTATCTCAGTCAGTTTCTTTCAGCTCATCCCTGCTTTGTCACAACATGATGAAGTAGCTCTGCGTACCTGTCACTAATGTGGTAGACCCACTGCCCCTGGAGGTTGCACAGAGGTTGCACATTCATCGCAGAGGGAGGTGAGAGGGATTGTCTCCTGCCGCCTGAAAGGAAAGAGTGAAAAGTCAGCCCTCAGGGTGTCAGCTGGACTGAGCCACAAAAGAGGGGTGGGAGGTGGGCAGTTGCTCTGCCCAGACAATGGCAGCATCAGACTTACAGTTTGAAGGGGCAAATAGAGTCATATAGGATAACTGCCAAGAAGCAAGACAGTTTTTAGAAATGAAAACTTCCCTGGTTCTGGTAGAAACCATTTTTGGTCCTATGAAATAGCCATATTTCATAGAAGAGGAATGGAGGCAGTCTGTGTGGATGGGGTCCACTGGGGCCTTGGGCTCTTCTGGCCAAGGGTGAAGGCCAGACTAGCTCTCAGAAGTATGAGATATGAGACCACACAGTGTTGCCTTTGAAGGCTTGAGCTCTTCATTAGGTCTTACTGTTCTCAACTGTTCTCTCTATCCATATGGACCCCTTCACTTTCAAGCTCTTTCTAAACCTCAGCGTGTGGTCCAGCAAGAAAAGGCCCAATTTTTCCAAGTTCCTTTGCTGTATCATCCTCTCCTCTTTCATGCTGTCTTCTATGAGTAAAGTGAAAAGGCTAAATCCCACAGCACTGACAATGCCCAGAGCCAGCATAGAGACTCTGTTTTCACAGTGCAGCCTGTTATTCTGCTTCTGGGTACCCAGGTAGATATGTCAGCCCAGGTCTCGAGCCTTTCCCCACCATAGCCCACTCCTCTGGGATTTCCCATGGCTGGAGGAATTCTTGACCCTTACTCTAGACTCTTGAATGTCAGTGATGAAAATAGCAGTGGAAGACACAGATGGCTTGTAGGTAGAGTAGGGCACCTATTAAATGAAAGCCAAGATTTCAAAGACACAAGTACCACTCACATATAGGGTGACCCCCTTCCTCTGCTCGCCTTCCTAAGGAAAGCTACCCAATCCAATTCTTCTCTGTTACCTCAGTCTTCTGACCAGCACTCATGTTTATACACCTCCATTCTCCACCCCCAGAGTTATTTGTGCTATCACCTATATATTTATGCCATCCTTTAGTACTGAGAGTACTCATATTAATGCTGACCTGATACTAAAACTAACACGAGCCAGACTCTCTTCTAAGCACTTTACATATGTTAACTCATACCAATCTCGAGATAACCTCAGATGTAGATTCTGTTAGTGTTTCCACTAGAAAGTGTTTCCATTGGAAAGATGCAGAATCCAAGGGACAGATTTCTTCAGAGTCACCCAGGCAGGAAGAGGCAGAGAAGACTTCAAATCTAGAGTCTATGAATTTTGCTATTATGTTCTAATGCCCCATAATATTACTAATAATAACAGTTCACTTTGATTTACCATGTGGATAGTGCTTCATGGGCACCAGTCCTTTTTATCCAAAAAACATCAGGGGGCTCCTATCATTAGCTCCATTTTATAGAAGAGAAACTTGAGCTAAGATAACATGTAACAACCTGGTCAGAACCATGCAACTAGGATGTGAGAGAGCCAGACTCCTTTCGCCTTAATTCCTGCCTTTTACCATCTCCTTGATTGCAGTTGACAGCTCATAGCATGGCTGGTCTTGATAGGTGACATCACTCAAAGGCGGTGTCACTTCTTTTACCAGCATCTCTCTGCAGTTAACTTCTGAGTTTTATATTATTCTACTAGCCCAGTTGCCACAGACTGTGAAATGCCACTCCTTCCATAACTTTAGGCATATCGCATGTTACTCACAGTCTCACACTGTGTCATCTTCAAGAAGCTTATTAACAAATGGATTTTTTCCCCTTTGGCAGTGAGGAGACCCTCAGAACAAGATGCACTGCCTGACTCATCCCAGGGATGAAAATAAAGCCCACAGAAATCTTTCTGACTCCTGCAAGGAGGCAGGGAGCAAAGACCAACTCAGGGATTTGGAATGACCCTGGACCACCTCAGCACTCATGTGAATTCCTTTCCTGATGATTCCTCCTTATGGCCAATTCTGTAGGCACCCAGGGGTGCAGTTCCTTCTTTTGAAGTGAAGATTCAAAAAAGCAAAGTGTCATTGTCATATCAAAACTCTCTTCATTGGAGCAGAATGACTGGCAATCATTAAAGCAAAGTTCTTCTGAAGCTCCCTTGGAGAAACTCTTCATAAAATACCATTCCCCCAGATATTTTAGTGAAATGCTCAGAGCAATCATGTATTTCCATTCCTTCAACATCCTATCTAACCAAGTCTCCGACAACACATATTTTATATCTTGTAAGGCACCTGAATTAAAAAGCCTGTTTCTCAGGCAGGACAAAAACCTAAAACTATCACCAGGATACGCTTTAATACAACTCCTTCTTGTGTTGAAGTGGAATGGCTGGAACACAGGGACGACTCTGCTTTGATTATTTTTAAGGCAAGAAATTTAAAAGGAAAGAGAGGAGGAAGCTTAAATGGGGTAAATAATGCTCTCTTTCTTACAGACAACAGAAAGAAATTGATATTCTCTCTGCTGTGAAAGGTCAAAATGCCAACTTTGAATTGAACCGTAAAGACTAAATTCTGAACAATTATTCTCTGTAGCAGTTATAAAAATTTCAGCAAATTGCAGCTGTCTTAGGTCTTTCACCCAAAAGACCTACTCGTTTCCATCAGTAGAGTTCACTCTCCCTTCCAACCTGGCATGTCCGACCCAGCACTAAATTCCTTTGCAAAATCAGTCTACAGAATGGCACCGCCAAAATCAAGGGCAGCTCAGGCAAATACCGCATACACTGGGTTCAGCTCTTCTGGAAATCATCTCTCTGCATAAACCATTGGAAAAAGTCATAGTTTGAAATTGTTTTAGCGGCCTGGCAATGCTTTTAAAACATGATAACCATCACACTTTACTCTTCTCTGAAAGGTTAGTTTAATCGTAGATCACAAAAAAATTGGTTTCCACAAATGCATAATGGTTCATCTATGTCACACTTGAACTAAATGGTTTTTTAAATGGAGCTGAAATTATTTTGATGTGTACACAGTCCCGGATTTCTATACAACCTTTTTTAACCAGCCCATCAGGAACCTTGCTTCTAAAGCCTCATTAATAATTCAGATGTGCTGATGACTTTAAAAGATCTATGGAATTGAAGCTTAGGAGAAAAAAAAAAAAAAACTCTGCTTGACAAAAAGATAAATGAATGTAGAAAGAAGCTGTAGGAGTCTGGCAAGCTGTAGATCATCTCAGAACAGATTGTAACTTTATCATTCTGTCAGGGGGAATAATTTAAAGCACTTAATCAGTTAGCTTCACTGTGAGGATGTAGCATTATGAATTCCTATCGTCCAATCTGTTCAAATCAAAGTGAACTTAATTATAATAGGTGAGAGAGCCTGAGCAGGAGAGAGGGGGTGGGAGAATGATCCAAGAGGCAGGAAGTTTCCTGGAGGGTAAACCGAGCTGTTGATCAACGGGTAGTGAGTGAGCGTTCACCAAGGCTCATCCCACCTCCAACTCAAGGGCCTACGCTGGGGGCTTAGGGCGCTGGACACAGCAAGAGGTAGTATGGAGCAAGGAGAGATAAGTGGAGTGGTCATGAGCTAATCATAGATGTTGGATTTATAAATCATTAGCCAAACAAGAACACACACACACACAAGGTCCTCTATCAAGATCAAGCCGGATGAGTAATTTTTGTTAACATATCAGTCCAGGACCACTGGCAAGGCAGTTATGAATTATTCTGAGAGGCAGAAAAGGGGGCTGGAGAGCCTATTGTCCCGATGAATGGGTATCCTTGAAAGCTTTTCTCTTTATTCTTTGCTTTTCCTAAGCCACTAAAATGAGGCATATGATTCGCAAGTTAGAATGAGCTATTTGCCCCAGCTCCTTTGTTTCTATCCACATGGCTGACTTCCCAGAAAATTCCAGTCCTAGAAAGAGGCGGGGATGATGGCAGGGTCTTGCGAAATAGCACTAAACTGCTAAGAGGATGCTAGGCCATTTCCATCCTCTCCCCAGCCTCCAAACGCCCTGACTCAGCATGCTCTCTCTGCCATCTCTGGATTTAGGGTGGAAATGAAATGCCAAGACTTCATCAAGCGCCCTTGCTGACAGCTTGGGTTATTATAGTCAGTCAAGATAGTGCCACCAGGAATTCTTTTCATAACTTTATACCAAGGCAGAATTTTCTTTCTTGAAATAAAAGCCATCTCAAAATCCTCCTAAAACATCCGTTGCTATTCTGATTTTTCACACTCTTTGGCCAACAAAAATCTGCGGGGTTACTATAAGATCCCCAAAATGGGCTGCAAAGGAAAGGGACAAGTGATAGAGTTGAGATATACTTTTAAGTACACTTGTACAAGCAAAGCCCAGTAAAGGCTGAGAGGAGGAGAGCCTGCATAAGATTCTAGATCACCCGGTCTGCAGCAAGGCAATGTCCCTCAGTTTCCACTCCAATTGGTGGATGCACAAATCTTTCTTTCGGGGCAATGCCCATACCTAGCGCTTGTTATATCCATCATCTTCTCGCCACCAAAGCTTTTCAGTCCAGCAAAGGAACCCCAGAGAACACTGCCAGAGTTTACCTTTCAACTCCTCTTTATGAAGTCTACCCCTGGTGCCTCCAAGTTTCCATAGCCCATTGGTTCATCACTTCCTACAGGCAGCAGAGGTATATTTCAGGTTCTGGGGTTCTCTCTACATCGCTCTGACTTTCTTAGCAATTACTCACTGTCAGCTTCTCTTGATTACCTTTTTTTTTGCATTTTCAATGAACTTTCCAAAGTCTTTACCTTAGGACTAATCAAGCTTTTCATTTCTCCTTCTTGTTCTCTATCCTTTTTGCCCTTTAGCAGAAAAGAAATGGTTTACAGATGAACCGGATAATGCCTACCCCAGAAACATTCAAATCAAGCCCATGAGTACCCACATGGCTAACCAGATCAACCAGTATAAATCCACAAGCAGCTTGATTCCACCAATCAGAGAAGTTGAAGATGAATGTTGACTCCCAGGAGACCAGGACTATTTTTTTAAAGCCTGACAAACTTCATAAATGGTGACGTGACTTTTCTTCCTCTTACATGCTGAATCACTGGTGGAAATGTTAGGTGAAGCAAGAATTGCAAGAAAAATAAAGTAGACAGATCTTTCTTTTTGTCTGCCTTGAATATTGCTTCCATGTATTTTGGAAAAGAAAATGATTTCATTTATAAATGAACATACTAAAATAGTCATGTATAGCCTCTAGCATTTTAAATTATTTTTATTTATTAGAAAGAAAATATATTTTTTTCTTTTTTTTTCATTGTCAAATATCTTCCCTATATCTAACAATGCAAAATCAGAATGAATTAGTGGCCAGACTCCTTAATGCATATTTCTCTTCTTTCTCTCTTTTTCTTTGAGGAGAATGATGGTCACCTCCACAGTTAATCGTAATGAAGGGAAATGGATTATTTAAACAATTTTAAAATGGTCCAGTAATGTAAACATGTATTTTAATAAATTAAAAAAAAAAGAAGACAAAAGGGGGCAGGTGAATTTCCTGGATGGGTGTGTATTTTGGCTGCATTGACACCAGCTCTTAATAAATGGAAACATATTTATTTTCACAGTTGAAAGTCATATTTTTGTGGTTTTAGTTTTCATCCTGTATTTCTCATCCCTTTGTTCATATATTTAAAGGGGAGACCTTCTTGCAGCTTTTCTAAAAATGCTAGATCAGGTTTAACCTGCCAACTGACAATACCAGAAATGTTGTGAGTGTGCCTGAAACGTGGAAGTTGAGGACCAGATATACACACGACATTTCTGTTTGTTGTTCCAATGGTGGGGATTCCTACATGCTGCTATGCTTCTCACTTCCCATCTCCAAACGAACCAGGCAAGTCATTTCAATTTCGGAAAGGTCTGATGTCCACCAGACCTACTCCCTAAGTCTAGGGCTTTTAGCCTGCAAGTTTATAAACACCAATGAATAGTTTTAATTCGTGATAGGGTATGATAACACATTCATTCCATTCACTGAGTTTTTGTGTAAAAGCCAGAAAATTTCCGCAATCGAGGAGACGATTTTAGCCCAGATCTTCATTTTGCAGGCTTTCCTTGTTGCTGGCACAAAACACACAGCAACATAGAGAAATAATAACCATAAAAGGACAGTAATGAATGCACTTAATACTGACTGTTAGAAAAGGCCTTTGAAAATTACCAGCAATGAAATCAAACGTATTGGCCACTTCAGACTGTGGTCAGAGAGATTTTTCTAGCCATCCTGCACAATCCTGGTGTCTCCGAGCTCTACGGTCGCTTGCATGCTCAGTGTAATGTCTTCCCAGTAACTGTTCCATTCCAAATGACTTTCAACTTCAAAATGATCAATTTTTGATAGAATCATCAGGGTCTCCGGAGAAGCATGGATGTGACAGTGTTTTTTTTTTTTTTTATTTTCTTAAAAATGTAAACTGTGGACACTTGAAGAAACTAAACTAACCAAAATGTCCCCCAAAGTCCCATGCTATCTATTCCATTAGGCCATGACCCTGTGGTAGCTAGTATGTTAGTGCAAATCAGATCAGAGCCAAGCAATGAAATCACCATGAAAACATATGTCCACTAAGTACTCCGATTACCAACATAGGCAAAATGAGCTACCACCTCTGCTCTGTCCTTGCAGAGCCAATGTAGTCGTGTTTCCACCTTGTAGGCGCCGTCCTGAAGTGACTTGTCAGATCGTGGTTACCCTGTCGTCACATTTTGTAGAAGTAGTTCTATAAAAAAGTATTGTGAATATAATGTATGTCCAATTGGATTGTTGAAAAACTACTTATAACCAATCACTAGTCTATTCAGCAGACTCAAATAACGTCAGCAGTCTATATTCAGGCTTATAAACATTTCTTGGTTTCCAACAGAAGTACAGTGGGTTTGTGGTGGGGCAAATCCCTTGCTAAGATTATACAACTTTCCTGAAAGCAGGGCCTTCTTCTACATGATGATTTTGCATTGGGGTCACCTTAGTACATTCTTAACTGCATCCATCCACGCTCTTTTTTCCTTCATGAACCCTGGTGGGTTCCTGATCACTCGGTAACCATTTCTGAATTTGTCATGACTATTTGGTCTCCTCTGGCAGGCAGGGGTGGCCCCCACCTAAATGCTTTTCCATCAGAGGACATTAAGCCACAATGGCTCATGCCTGCTGCCCTCTCTGACCCATCTCTCCATACCAAGGCAGACTGGAAGCAGAAGTACAAACCCCATGCCCATTATGGCCAGATATTTTAATTTAAACTTTTTTTTTTTTTTTAAAAGCAAAATGGCTAAGCTAGTCTCCTACAGAAAAGGGCTCCTCTCAAGACAAAACAATACAAAACAAACAAAAAACCCCAACCAACTGGCAGGAATTCATTTTCCTCTAAGGTAGAGCAAAGTCATGCTGTTTTGCCTTTGTAATAATGAATCGTTTGGGGCTAGAAAATAAAATCAGGCATTTTTTAAAGGAAGTATATAAAATGACTTTTTGGTAGCTCTTTTGACAAAAACTGGTA
This sequence comes from Catagonus wagneri, assembly GCA_004024745.2. Taxonomy (NCBI): domain Eukaryota; kingdom Metazoa; phylum Chordata; class Mammalia; order Artiodactyla; family Tayassuidae; genus Catagonus; species Catagonus wagneri. Next base: position 8,961,845 of record PVHT021183726.1, read on the forward strand.
CCTGGTAGATGGAAAGTGAGATGAAAAGAGAAGCAAGATTGTGAGATCATTAAAGGGCTTAAGAGAAAGCCAGAGCTTCCCTATTTGTTTGGATTCGTTAAGCTCTCCAGCCCTGAGGGAATCTGCCCTTCACCCCGTTCTGACAGCCACATCCTTCTGGCTACATTCAGCATAGACCATGGCGTTATCATTGGTACAGTTCCAGTAATAAGGCTCTGATGTCCCATCCCAGTTTAGGATTTCAGAAAAGCCATTTTCCCGAATTAGTAACTTTTGGATCCTTGGTGAATCAGACTCACCAACAGAGCATTTAAAAAGCAGAAAGCACCTACTTAGAAAAGCAACACCACCATCTTTCTCATTAAGGAAACTTTTACTTTCATCTGAGCAACTGTATATTTTAAAATATCCCCTTGAACTAATATAAGACACCTTAAATAAAAGCGATTATCACTAAGGAATTTTAGAGAACATCCAGGAGCTCTTTCGTTCCCAAGCCTGGGGCATCTTATGATGTATTTTGTACATTTAATGGAGGACTCGAAATAAACAGGGAATTAGAACTGTTTGGTTAGGGTCGGGAAGGGGGAAATGAGAAAACATAAGAACAAGGGGATATTTTCGTATTAAAAAGCGAGAGTCCAACTTTCCTACTTATGGTTTAATATGAGGGTTCACAAGACACACTTGCAAATAACTAGCTTTGAAAATGTTCTTTAAACTCTGAGTCTCAGTGACTTCATCTGTAAATGAAAGTGATTCATCTAGATGACTATAAGGTTCCTCTCAGATCTGAGAGGACGTGATCTGAGTTAAAAGTGGGAACACTGGAACATGCCAAGCCCCTGGAGACAATCTTGTCCTGTCTTAGAATAATGGTCCTTCTTGCTGCATCAGCCAAGCAGTACTCCTGGCGTTCGTGCTTTTTATGCTCTGGCACAGGGTAGTTCAATTCATTCCTCTGCTTTACATTTTGGAGTCTCCTTGAGTTCAGAAGGCAAATTTCAGTATTCAAATTCACCGGAATCGAGTTAATCAGATTTTTCAGTGTGTTCCTAGGGTTTTCTTCTCAGTCTCATCCCTGCCTGCCCTTCCTTCCTTCCTTCCTCCCTCCCTCCCTCCCTCTCTCTCTTTCCTTCTTTCTTTCTCTCTTCTTTCTTTCTTTCTTTCTTTCTTTCTTTCTTTCTTTCTTTCTTTCTCTCTCTCTCTCTCTCTCTCTTTCTTTCTTTTTTCTTTCTTTCTTATTGGTTCCAGGCTCAATTTCCAACCATCTCTTCATCTCGAACCCGTATCTCCAAATTCCAGTATGTGCTTAGATGTTCCCAATCCCTGGATTCCTGCAGTTTTCCTCATTCTCACTTCCACCTGTAGATCTGTAGGAAGTTATCAGTCTTCATTTTCACTTCATTTCCTGTCCTCTGTTTATTTGATATTTTCTTTTCTTTTTCTTTTTTGGCTGCCCCGAGGCATGAGGAGTTCTTGGGCCAGGGATCAGATCAGAGCTGCAGTTGTGACTTATGTTGCATGCTGAATCTTTAAGCCATTGTGTGCAGGGCTGGGGATGGAACCTGCGTCCTAGTGCTGCAGAGATGCTGCCAGTCCCATTGCGCAGCAGCGGGAACTCTGATTTTTTTTTTTTTTTCGTTAGTACACTATATCTTTGCTACTTACATTCATTTGTCTAGCAGTGATTGGTCATTTTTCTTTGTCAAAGATAATCAAAGTGAAAAAAGAAGGAAGGGACAAAAAAAGAAAGGGAGTAGAAAGAGAAAAAACAAGAACGTCAAACCAATCGACTGGGACATGAGTCATCTTACTTATAGAAGATGAAAAAAAGCCATTCAAATTGGACGTGGAGTTCCTGTGAAGAATCTGTCCCCTTTCTATTCTGTCCCTATTGTCTATTTTCTATTCTGTTCCTATTTGCTGCTTTTAGAATGGTGGTAAAGTCACCAGCTACTGTGGCTCTTGAAAGGAGTTTCACTAATTAGCTCCTGACTTATCCTCTTTAAAAAGCAGAAGGAACCAAGAATTCACTTACAATTTACCTGGGAAATTACATTTCTGTCCCTCCTCGACTAACATCATATTCCCCAAGGGCATTTTTTCCTATGCGGTAGCGATGATCGAATATTTAAATCCCTTGCTTACTTGAGGAAGTGAGTGGCCCTTTGGATTTACTTATGAGAGAGCAGTAATTAGAAACTACTTTCAGTTTGTACCGGTGTGGCCCTATTGGTTAAGGAAAACCTGTTCTGTTTGTTTGTTGCCCATGCAATGACAGTTAGGAATATTTTCAAAATTGCCATAAGACCATTCAGAGAATACTTTTATCTGTAATTTTGTTTCCCAAGGAACTCCAGAGCCTGAGTTTCCATATCTTGGAACATGTACAGAGAGAAGGGAGCCTGTGTGCCTAAAGGCAGCAGTCCTTTAGCCCTGCAACAGCTGAGGATGCCATAATATCACAGCTCCATGTGGTTAGGTCCAGAAGGAACTGTTAGACCATCTGTACCAACATGAAAATGGGCTAGAGAATTCTACATCTAAAGACAAGCCAAACTCAGGACACGTATCAGAATGTTAACAAGAAAGAACACAAATAGAGGATTAAACAGCATTTTCGAGTGCCATCAGTCAGGGGCGTGTATGTAATGTTAAGTGTTAGTGTTTGGGTTGAAAGGAGAAAGGGATTGCACTGGATTCTAATGGATTGGGAAGGATGTAGAGGAATAATGCTCGATGGGCTTTGGAAGTATTTCTATAGGAAATAAATGTCTGGAGAAAAGTGGAGTGTGAGTGTTTTCCAGGGAGAGGAGGCTTCAAGGGCCATGACTATTGCTAGGAATGTGATTTCAATACACAGACCACTGTGTCTATGGTGACAAGTGCATGTAGAGGAGCAGAGCGAAACTAAGATGAAACTTCAGAGAAGGAGCTAGAAAATAAATTGTCTTAAGGGCCAAGCTAAAAGTTTGAGGCTTGATTTAGAAAGTCAAAGAAAGCCATCAGATGTTTTTAAACAAAGAGTGATGAACACTGATATCTGTGCATTTTCAGGTTGAAAGTTTGAGGAGGCCAGTTCTTTCTGGAAGTCATTAAGAGAGCTGAGCATTTTCCTCTACAGCATGGACTTTTCAGGGGTGCACAGTCCAAGTTAAAACTCAGCCTGTGAAGCACCTGCTATGCTGAGAATACTCTTATGAGTCCTAAGAGTGGGAGAAGCTTACTTAGTTGGAGTTGTAGGGGCTGGTTCGTGGGCTGGTTGTTGGGGCAATGTCTGTGGTTCTGGAAACGTTCTTTGCAAAAGGAACTCTTAATCTGGACCTCCAGGAGGAAATCCTGTGGAGGAATAGGAAAGAATGTGGGCAGCTACCAGGGAATGCGGGCAGCTGAGAACTATTGAATTCAATTTATTCAAAGTGGAAGAAGCTGAGGGCTATCCATAACGGAAGGCCTTTCGGGCAAAAGGAGTGGAGAAAGTGTAGCTGTGGAGAGGACTGGAGCAGGCCCTGAGGATTTGGAAGTCAGACCCACAGAGGTAGGTGTACAGAGGGGGTATGGTGAGTTCTGTGAAGGGGGAAACGTAGGTGTGGATGGTTTGTTGAATGCAAAAGAGCTTGGGGGGTTACAAGTGTGTTTTTAAGAACTCAAAGCGACAAAATAAGTAGATCCTCCTGGGAAAGGAGAGCTCGGTTACTCCGGAATCAGGACAATGGGAAACCAGAGGGGAAGCTTTAAGAAAGAGAAGATGGGTTCTTCCTGAGGCTGGAAATAAAGGGTCTTGGATATGGTGACTCAGAAGTAAAAGGACTCACTTGCAGACGCAGCTTGTTTGTCTTTATCCCCAGAGCCTGTAAGGAGCCTGGCTCTGTGGGCAGTCAGTTGGTCACTCTGTGTTACCTTGGATGCCCTGGGCAGTGGAGGTAGGGACAGGTCTAGGTCGCTGGAACTCTTCCTGGAGAAAGGCTCAAAAAAAGGGATCTTGAGGTGCACCTTTATTTAATCTCCCTGTTTCTGTCACTCCATTGTTTCTTACGTCCACACTGGCAGCTTTGGCTTCAGTGTTCTTAAAACAAGTGCATTAACCACTCTGCTTTGGTGGCTTTGCTGGACCGTAGCAAGAGGAGAGGGGTTTTTTTTGGCTCCGTGGAAAATAACCTTGATTTCTACGTAGATTTTATTTATTTATTTATGTATGCGAGATCCTTAGCCTGCTGCATCACACAGGAACTTCCTCTGGGTAGATTTCGAATTTAAAAAGGCTTCCTTGGCTCCATTTTCTTCCCTTGAGAACTTCCGTGTTTCTTCTTCTCCACCTTGCTATTCGGCAGAACGGGGACGAAAGCGACACCAAAGCTCTCCAGCGTGCCTGCCTTAGGCAGCATGCCTGGCCCCGCTATTCAGAATCTTAGATGGAAATGTACACTTGGCATTGTGGCACGTCTGCCAGGGTAGACCAGGGCGTCCCTCATGTGGAACGCAGGGTCAGTGTGAGAAGGCAGCCAGCAGGGAGGGAAGCCCTGCCAGCAAGGGTGACAGAGCCCCACTTCCACACTAAACTAGAGCCCCCACTGCCCCAGAGGGGCCAGCTCCCCTCCCTTCCTTCCGCTAAGTACAGCCTGACACACACTCTACCAGAACTGCAACTTTTCAAACATAAACCAAGGTCTGCCTGGAAATCCTAATTAAAAAATGTTCCACTCCCAGGTGGCACAGTTACATCCTGCCTAAAACTTCTGGCCCCCATCCCACCACTCAGATGCTGAAAAGAAACTTTCCCCCACTTAACACCAAAACCTGCACTCAACGTTTGTTCAGGGGACAAAGAAAAAAAAAGTAGGCTCACATAGAGGTCAGCCTACGTGTTCATTAAGGAAAAAGAGCGTGGCTTATTCATCTGTCTTTCAAATGTTTGATTGTTGGCATTATGATTAGGATTAGGATTAATAACTATGACCTAACCAGATTGGAGGAGAGACTAAATGCTGGTGCTTTGAAATGATCTATTCAACTCTGTCATCTGTAACAACCAGTGATAACTCTCTTGTCTTGTAAAAAGGGTTTGTACATAACTTGTACATGGTTTCATTTTGTATTTTTCGCAGATTAAAAATTTATGTATTTGTGTTCTAAAACAGCGAGTGTTCCTTGTGTCTCTGTAGCCCCCCCCCACGTGCCTGGGGTGGGAGTGGGGGGGTACAGTCCCTGAGTCCCCCTCAGGCTGCTGTAGGTCTCTGCTGACAGCAAAGTCAGAGACTGATAGGAGCCTTGGGCTTTCCCTTCCATTGTCTTTCTAGCCTTGAGGGCAAACAGAGCCCTACATTTCCCAGGAGACTGTCAGCAGGTGCCAGCCCAAGACTGCAATGGGTGGTGGGGGAGGGCTGCCATCATTAGATGAGGTGCCTGGGACTCCCCCCCAGGGTCATCCCTTGGCCAGAGGGTCAACATGCTCCTGCAGAAGCCTCCAGCATGCAGGTCACCAAAGAAACACATAGCCTTCGGATAGGCCCGGGAATGCTAGAATGCTTTTCTCTTCAGCCACTTGCACACAAGCTAATTTCTCCTTCTTGACGTCTGCACCTCAAAGCGATGCTTTTTTTTTCTTGCAGTTAGCTTATGAAGACCCAGGACAACCTTCAGAAGTTTTGACTCATCCTGCACCATGCTCACTCACTCCCACAGAGCAAGCAAGAGATGAAACTTCATCTCAAGGCAAAAGGGGAAAAGAAAATAACACTTAAAAATTAGTGCTGTGGCTTCAGGGACAGGAGTTAAATCGTGTTCAGAATCCCGAGTTCAAACACTTTTAGGGAGGCTGGACACCCAAAGTTAAGGCTGGTCTAGCCTGGAGGAAGGGAAGGGGCTGAAATGTAGAGAAAAAGCACCCAAGTTATATGCATGTAATGTGTACAGTGACTGATGTTTAATGTATTTGCTCATCAGCCACGTATTTACTGAATAGCTACGATGTTCCCAGTCCTCTCCTGGTTTCTGGGGATACAAACTTGAGGAGCATCATGACCCCAGTCTCCAGTCTGGGGAGGGATGGAGCCAACAAATTAACAGGTAATAGGCATGTATTAAAAGTTAAACTGGGAAAGCCCATCGTGGTTAGTGAATCCGACTAGGAACCATGAGGTTGAGGGTTCGATCCCTGGCCTCGCTCAGTGGGTTAAGGATCCAGCGTTGCTGTGAGCTGTGGTGTAGGTCGCAGACGTGGCTTGGATCTGGCGTTGCTGTGGCTGTGGCATAGGCCGGCGGCTACAGCTCCTGTTAGACCCCTAGCCTGGGAACCTCCATGTGCTGGTAGTGCGGCACTAGAAAAGGCCAAAAAAAAAAAAAATGCTAACCTGCAGAAAGTGTGAGGTGGGAGGGAGTGGGACGGACTGGAAGTCTGGGGTTGGTAGATGCAAACTATTACATTTAGAATGGATAAGCAATGAGGTCCATGATGGAAGATAAAACGAGAGAAAGACTGCATGTGTGTATATATATATGTGTGTGTGTGGGTGTGCGTGTGTGTGTGTGTATAGATAGATTTTTTTTTTTTTTTGAATGACTGGGTCAGTTTTCTTTCCAGCAGAGATTGACATAATGTTGTAACTCAACTATACTTAGAATTTTTTTTTTTTTTTAAGTTAACCTGAAGTGGTAAGGAGAGTATGCCACTGGGAAGACATAAGAAAAGCACTTACTCATTTCAGGTATAATCTACCAACTGACCGATACTTTGAGCAAAGAATCCCTGTTCTACATAAGCCAAAACCAGGCCAAACCAGAACTCATTCACAGGGGTCAGTAAAGGCAGATTCACCTGTCAGAATGTGCCAAATCCTGACAGCCTTGGCACTCCGGTTTCTCAACTTGCCTTCTCCAATATTTGCTAACAAATCTGAGCGTTGTTGGGGAATGTAATTGCAGAGCATCTGGTCCCCATTAGTTAGGCAAACCCCACTGCCAAACTCGGCTCCAAGGAAGGGGCTTACGTAAAGGATGAAGTATTAGGAAGAGATCGACAGTGACAGAGAAAGCAAATAAAAGGGATAAGACAGTGAGTTACAAAATAGCAGGCTCGGCTGACCCAGCACAATGAACGTGGAACCGATTTTTCTATTTGTTGAAAAAAAACAAATATATGTGAATTTGTGCTAAAATCTCCCTGTAGCGAAAATCAAAGTCAACCATTCACCAGAATCAATGTTAACTGCTTTGCAACGTCAGATAAGATAGATTCTGCCTGGGAGAAAAACTGGGGGGAAACAGAATAGACAGGGTGTGAAGGAAATAAAGCGTGAATGATATCAAAATGTAAATATGGGCTCAGGACTATTTTAAATGTTAATGAGCCAGGCCCTTGAGAAAAGAAACAGAATCTCATGCTTGCTAACCTTTCACATGGAGAGGTTCTGAAAAGGTAGGCTAAAAATCAGAGATTAAGGGGTCCCCTGAGACCTGGAAAGAATGACTGGGCAAGGTGGGGCCATGGGGTGTTGTCAGGCAGAAGGCAATTCCCTGCCCAGTCTAGTTTCTGAAAATTGCTAAGGAAGCAGGACAGCATCTACACCCACATGCACACTGGCTGCTTGGCTTGTTCTTTCCAAAGAGCTAAAGTGGGTTCCTTCTCACTCCCTGCCCACCTCACACTCCTTGTTAACGCACCCAGACCTAATTTGACAGATTTTTTTTCTTTTTGGTAAGTCTTCATTTTAATTTTTTAAAATTGAAGTATAGGAGTTTCTGTCATGGCTCAGTGGTTAATGAACTTGACTAGTATCCTTGAGGATGCAAGTTCGATCCCTGGCCTTGCTCAGTGGATTAAGGATCTTGTGTTGCCATGAGCTGTGGTGTAGGTCACAGATGCGCCTCGGATCCCACATTGCTGTGGCTGTGGGGTAGGCTGGCGGTGCAGCTCTGATTCGACCCCTAGCCTGGGAACCTCCACAAGCCACAGATACGGCCCTAAAAAGACCAAAAAAAAAAAAAAAAGACAAACAACAAATTGAAGTATAGTTGATTTACGTTTCAGCTAGTGACCCAGTATATGTGTATATTGTTATTCAGATTCTTTTCCATTACAGTTTATCACAAGATAATGAATATAGTTCTCTATCTATACAGTAGGTCCTTGTTCATTTATTTTATAAATAGTAGTGTGAACCTTTTAATCCCAAATTCCTAATTTATCCCTCCCCCACCCCTTCCCCCTTTGGCAACCACAAATTTGTTTTCTATGTCAGTGAGTCTATTTCTAATTTGACAGATTTTTTTTTCTAAAGTGACTTACCTCAATCAGGTCTTTCTAAAAATAACCAGCTTTGTTTTTATAAACTCAACAATCTCTTTTTGTCCTTCTATTTCTTGGTTAACATACCATTTAACTCAACTGCCTTCCCCAGTATGAAGTATAGATGTTTCAGCTGGCTTGGGACTGCTAGAAAGCTCAGCTGGTGAAGGTGTGAGGCACAGCCCACAGGGCGTAAAATGCCAGTGCATCATGGACAGCAGTGAGCATGCTCACAGGGGACAGGGAAGGGGCAGCAGCTGCCCAGCCAGCTGATAAGCAGTGCTTGGTTAAGCGGGCTTCTAACAGAAATTGCTCTAAGTGTCTATCAACAAGACATGAGTTAAATGAAGTTATTCATCCATTCAGTGGAGCACTAGATACTCAGTACAAAGGATGAAGATTTATGTATATCAGGGGTGGGCAAATTACGTCTCATAAGCCAAATGTGGCCTGATGCCTGCTTATAAATCAAGTTTTATTGGAGCATAGCAATGCCCTTTCATTATGTGTCATCTCTAGCTGATTTCCTGCTGATTTTATGCTATAACTGTAGAGGTGAGTAATTGGGTCAGTGACTATGGCTTGTAAAGTTTAAAGTATTTACCATCTTACCTTTTACAAGCGTGTTGACTCCTGCTATATTGCATACACGGAGAAAATGTAATACATAGTAGGAGCCCATGACCGTTAACTGATTAGGTATATTTATACATCCATTAAACAGTGGAAGAAAATAAGGTTGAGTCATGAACAGTGATGGTGAAGGGAGGGAGAGAGGCAGAGGAGACTATGAAAAGAGTTTTGATTTTTACTTTATACATTTCTGTTAAAGCAGATTAAACACATAATTATTGTCAGGAAAAGTGCTTAAGATACATCTTTTTAGCAAAAATGAGTGTACATGGGCCTAAGACCACAAAAGATAGAAGTAACTTCATCAGAATGGGATTGAAGGTTACTCACTCCACAGACCCTTCTGCATCTCCTAGTTCCCCATTTCCAAGTGTCATATACACAGCAGGCAAGCATGAGATACGGTGACGATTTCTCCTCCCTTCGGAGTTTGTTGCGATTGTTCGGCTCTGGTCCTGCCAGGCTAGCATCGAGCATGTGTCTTTTTTCACCACAAACAGTCCCTCCTGTAATTGCATACCCAGCACCCACATACCACTCTGCACACCCCTGGGAGGAGTCTGCAAGACTAGGTTGTCTAAATTCAAGCTCCAAGTCTGCACTCTTCCATAGGCTTCAACTTGGCAACACCAGGCTGGATCATGGCCTTATTCTGTTCTGCACAGTCTTTTTTTTAACCAGGCATTATCCCATGAGGTTTTCGTATAGCAGTATATACACATATGTGATTAAGTTGCTGATCTCTTAATTTCAAATGCCCCTGGCCCAGATGGTTGGTTTGTGTGGATACAGCTGGCTGCTGGTTAGTAGGGACCTGGTCACAAAGTGGTGACTGCAGAACTGCAGGGGTCCCTGGGGCTAGTGCTGGCTTATTGGTGGGCAGAGTAAGGGTCCAGGAGACTCTGGGGCTGTTCCTCCCAGCTGGTGGGTAAAGCCAAGCCTTGGGATTAGTGCCTGACTGTTGGCAGGCATGGTGGGGCCCTGGAGTCTGACCGCACAGCCTAGGGTTCCCAGGGCTGGTGTCACATTGCTGGGGACAGAGGACAGTTCCTGACATAGTTGGGTATGGGCTTGGGGGTGTCCCAAAGCTTGTATAGGCCTGCTAGTGGGCAGATCCAGGGCTAAGCCGGTCCCAGGGTAGAGTCTGGCCTGCTGTGTATTATGGTTTTCCTTCCTTTTCCTTCCTCCCTCCCTCCCTCCCTCCCTCCCTTCCTTCCTTCCTTCCTTCCTTCCTTTCTTCCTTCTCTCTCTCTCTGCCTCCCTCTTTCTTTTTGCTTTTTTTTTTAATGGCCGCGCTTGAGGCATATGGAAGTTCCCAGGCTAGGGGTGGAATTGGTGCTGTAGCTGCTGGCCTGTGCCACAACAATAGCAACACCAGATCCCAGAACAAACTCTGCAACCTGCACCCAGCTCACAGGAATACCAGATCCTAAGCCCACTGAGCAAGGCCAGGGGTCAAACCTGCATCCTCACGGATGCTAGATGGGTTCCTAACCGCTGAACCACAACGGGGACTATCGGATCTGGAGTCTGCCCCCTGGTGGGTGAGGCTGGTCTAGAGGTTTGTGCAGGCCTCTGGGAGGGCAGTGTCAGTGCCCGCCCACTTGTGGGTGGAGCTGGGTCTTGGCCCTCCAATGGGCTGGGCGCTCCTCTGGAGGGGTGTGTCCAGAAGCAGCTGTGGGTTCTTGAATCTTAAGGCAGCCTGCCTGAGGATGGGGCTGTGTCTGTGCCCAGTAGGTTCATTTGGCTTGAGGCCTCAGCACTGACACCTGCAGGCTATTGGGCAGGGCCAGGTCTTGGCACTAATGAGCTAATGAGACAGAAGCACCAGCTTCGGTGGTAGAAGGAGCTCCCAAATATGGCTGCTGCCAGTGTCTACAACCCCAGGCAGAGCTGCAGTGCACCTCCTCCCCGACCCCATCCCCCAGACTTTCCAAGACTAGCACGTAGATCTGGCCCAGGCTCCTACCAAATTATTGTTTTAGCCTTAGATCTCAGTGTTTGAGAGGTTTCGTGTAAGCTCTTTGAGTGGAGTTACTGTTTCCTCCAGTCCTGTGAGGTTCCCAAAACAAATGCTCTGGGGGCTTGTCTTCCCGGTCCTGACGTGGGGCCCAGAACTCTCATTCCTGTGGGAGAACCGCTACACTACAATTTTTCTCCAGTTTGTGGGTCACCCATCTGAGGGTGTAGGAATCAATTGTACCTTGAGCCTGCCCCTCTTACCTACGAGATGATGACTCTTGAAACTGGGTGATGGATATATAAGGTCTGTTTTGGATATGCATGACATTCTCCATAAAAAACTTAAATTGTTTGACAACACCAAGTTTTATTAAGGATTTGGAGTGACTAGTACTCACAGAAGTTGGTAAATCAGGAAATTGGTACATTTTGGGGTAGAAAGGTAGCAATCTTGAACATATTCAAAGGTGTATATAACCTATGACCAGCAAGTTCCACTCCTGCATGTGTGCCATAGAAGTACCTTCACAGACGTAGGTCAAAAGACAGGCAAAATACTTTAGAACAGCATATTTTTACATGTGAGAAAAAAGTTGAAAGCAATGTAGATGTCCATCAACAGGAAAATAGATTGTGGTATATGTATCAAATGTATTTAAATAGAGCAGTAAAAGTTAATGAACTACAACTACATAAATTAACTTCGATGACTAACAGACACAATTCTGAGGTGGCAAAACAGCAAAAAAGGAATAAAGCAAATTGTAGAAGAACCCATATATTTCATGTAAAGTTTTAATTGTAGGTTGTATAAAATTGTACTGAAATTTAAAAGAATGGCTTGTGCTGTATTTTGGATAGTGGATACCTGTAGAAGATAGAGGAACTATGTTTTGGGAAAGGTGCAAAACGGGCTTCAAATATATTGAGACTGCATTAATGGTTATGCTCAGTTTTACACCTTACGCAAGTGTTTATTTTAATACTTTATATCATTTTTTAAGTCTGAAGTTTCACAATTTTAAAATGTCAAAATGTGTGAAGAAATAAAAAGAGAAAATGTAGACCCAGCCCAGGCAGTCATAGGAAGCTCCATGATAAGGAGATATTTATGCTGTCTTGAAGGATGAAAATGAAATGAATGCTCTCTTCTATGAGGCAGAAACAGAAAGAATGTTCAAAAGAAGATGTCATTTTCCCCTTGGATCTGCAGGCTAAATTGAGGCAGCTGGCTTTTCTTTTTTTAATGGCCAAGGAACTAAGAATGTTTTTTACTTTTTTTTTGATGGTTACGTTTTAAGTGACTCTATAAGTATTTACATAATATCCTTGGTTTTGCCTCTTGGTCCATAAAGCCTAAAATATTTACTGTTTTGTCCTTTAAGCAAAGGTTTGTTAATCCCGGAACTTTTCATAAAAATTGAAGTATAGTTGATTTACAATTTTATATTAGTTTCAGGTGTACAGCATAGCGATTCAGTATTTTTGCAGATTATACTGCATTATAGGTTATTATAGGAAAATGGCTCTAATTCCCTGGGCTATCCAATATATACTTGTTGCTTATCAAACTCAGGAATGTTAAATGTTTGTTTCCCGGTGATTCTGGGTGTATCATCCTCATCCTGGGACAGAAACAGAAAACACTTTTAGTTATAAAAGTTCTTATGGTCTCAAGGGAGTAAATGTAGATTTATATTAGTTGCAAAGTAGAGAAAAATAACTAAAACTACTTTTAGCAAAAGAGTAAACTATTTGCTTATGAGTCTGGAGGTCAGGAGTAATGGCTTCAGGTGCAGCATGATTCACATGCTCAAATGATATCATAAGAATTTTGTCTCTGTGTCCCTGGGCCCTGGGTTGACTTTATTCATCAGATAAGCTCTCTCATTGTGATGGGAATGATAGCCAACAGCAACTCCAGGCTTATGATTGAGCAGCTGTGCAACTCGCCATCATGACTGTTCCAGGAAAAGTCTGAGGATATATATTCCTTATCCTGGATCAACTGTCCATCCCAGGATCTGGGGATAATGAATAATGACCCAAGAGTGTAGGAAAATTATAGAGACTGTTCTACAAGAGGAATGGATGCAGATGTCCCCTAGGCACTCAATAGCAGGCACTGTTTTTGTTGACCCCGGAGTTTTTCCATCTTTATTCCCTCTCTTGCCTCAATATCCCAAAGCTGATGATAAACTGACTGTCCCTACTCTTTGGGTGTAATGCATTTATTCATATAATTTCTATTGAGTTTGATCATGTTTTGTTGCACCAAGTATTTGGATTACCTCTGTTTTGGTTTCACTGTGTAGCTTTGACTTCAGGTTTGCCATCTCTTGTGACTTAATGACATATTTGTTTTGATTTCTTAATGATACTTTTGAAAATTCAGCTCTTCCGATTGCTCCTTTTCTATCCATTTTAGAAATTAGTGGGGATTTTGATACATGTATAAAACCAACAATGAACTGGTATTTGGAACACCTAAGAGATGAATAAACCTCTGCCTTTTTCAATTTTTGACATAACTAAAAATCTTCAGATGGTAACCCACTTGTTTAGCCAGTTTTACCAAAGCCCATTTCCCAACTAGGAGTAGGAACAGGAAAAGGAAAGGAGGACATGAGGAGGTAGAAATATTCTGTCATATTTATAGTGGAAACTGGCTAAAGACTGTTGACCTAAAACACATAGACTGCCAATTATTTCTCCAGCAGAAATGAGCTTATTCAGGATCAGCAATGTATTACAATTCAGGGTCTGCAGCCATGGCAAATCATATTCAAGTCTCTAGTGAAAATGAAGAAGAGAACTCTTTTTAAATAGGGGAAGAAGTCAGGAGAACTCTACTAAACAAGAGTCCATTGGAGGAATTGAGTGTTCGAAGTACAGCAGCTTTTCATTGGCTGAGTAGTAACAGTCTCATTGGCCGATCTCTTGCCAGGCAAGAAAAATAAGTCTTTCTTCTTCTTTTTTGGTTTTTGTAGGGCTGTACCCTTGCATATAGAAGTTCCCAGGCTTGGAACTTGCAGCCAGCCTACGCCATAACCACAGTCACAGCATGCTGGATCCAGCTTGTGTCTTCAGCCTACACCACAGCTCATGGCAACACCAGATTCGTAACCCACTGAGCAAGGCCAGGGTTTGAACCTGGGTCCTCATGGATACTAGTTGGATTCATTACTGCTGATCCATTATGGGAACTTCCTGACTCTATTTTAATTAAGTTTTCTGTTAATTAATTTTTACAAGACATATGTCCTCAATTCTTGATAACAGAGTAAGAGTGTTCAGCTGTAGTTATTGTCAGAAATTGTTCTTCAAGCAATCAAGGTCCTAGGGTCAGCCACTTAGAGCAACTATTCTTCCAAAACAAGCACTGAAAGCTGAATCTCACTGCGAATCACAGAAAACCCAACACTATCCCCTTTAACTCATCACTATGTACACTACACCCCTACCTCCCCACGTGATGCCAGGTCACACGGTCCACAGAGCATAGCATAGCCAGGAGCTAGGAAGGCAGCTGGGTCAAATATAAACAAACTGCTTGGATTTGGATCACACTTTGCTGTCCATGAGTTCTTGGCCTCTCTTTCACCTCTGTTCCTCCATTTCCCTGTCCAAATAAATGGAGATGATAAGTACTTACTATTTTGGAGATTGCGCAAGTTAATATTGGTCACTGTGTTTAAGACAATACCATGGATATAGTGCTATGTGTGATGATCATAATAACAGCCCATTAAATCTAAGTCTTCTTTATACATAGATTTTAGTTCCTAAGCCCTCACATCTGCATTTCCAAAACCAGAAAAGGAAAGCTGTCAAGGATAATGACAGCCTGGGGAGGAATTGAGCAAAAAGGAAACCTAGAAAGGCCAATCAGAAGGCCACTACATAGCTCATCCCAGGAAATAGGCTTGAATCCATGGTAGCTCCCATGAAGTAGGATCTAAAACTTTAATGCCTCATTCCCAGTAATGGAGATAGACCCAACACAGGAGGAAGCACAAGGCTCCAGCTTCAGAATTAACAAGCTCTGTCTGTGGCGAAGGCCGGCAGCTACAGCTCCTGTTAGACCCCTAGCCTGGGAACCTCCATATGCTGCTGGTGCGGCTCTACATAAAGGCAAAAAGACAAAAAACAACAACAACAACAAAAAAACAAGCTCTGAAAGAAAGAAAGAAAGAAAGAAAGAAAGAAAGAAAGAAAGATAGATATCAGGCAGAAGTCCCTAGCTATAGCTACTGAGAGACACTTCTTGGAGGAAGGTGGCTGACTTCATATCAGATATGTCACTCAGTGAAATAATTGTTGGCTGTAATGGTGCAAAAGCAGTGTGCTCAGAGTACTGTTTATCCATGTCTATTGTAGCTTTCAAGTTCAAAGTACCCACTGCCTCACAGAGCACATCAGAATGACACCACTGTTGTTAATGACGGTGGCGTAACGCAACACACAGAAGTCAAGTGATTTCTTTAGATAGGCAAAAGAAAATCTTTCACGGAGAGACAAGCTCCATTTTCATTCACGGGTTGGGAAGATGAAACTGGATTGCAAATTTATTCACTTTCAGGAAACAATGGAATATGAGGAAGAGGAGGAGAGATGAGACATGGATGAATAAAACCAATGAAGAGATTACAGAAAGGGGATGATTTTTCTGGTTTTTACCAGTAATTTACCTCCACATTGCTGGTGACCAGACCTTGTTAGGTCAGAAAGAGCATGAAATTGATTGTGACTTGGATGACAAAGGTTTGCACTCTCCTTTACTTCCATTCCACTTCATCGGCTTGTACCACCACACCTTTATCTGACCATCTCCCTCCACCTCTCCTGTCATTCCCCCCAGGAAAGTGATGTTAAGACACCAAAACATCCTTAAGTCCCTTAACTTTGAATAAGACTACCCATTAATCATCTCCATCCTGGGGTTACATCTACCCTACTCGTGTGGTTAGTATGGCTCAGTCAAATCAACTACACTCTTTTAGACTCTTCAGTTTTATCTTATTTTTGCTCGTGTATCCTGTAAATTTCACATAGTCTGGATCAACACATCCTCTCTTCTCTTTGCTTCTGTCTCCAAGTTCATGTTGACAATCTGCTAACCATGATGATGGACTAGTTTATATGCTCACGATTTCCAAACTCACCTGGGCCCACATTTCTCCATAATCCATTTCATCTCTAGCAGTTGCTTTTCATAGTTATATAGCAACCCTTCATGGAGTTCCATGACCAAAAAAGCCAATCGAGGGGCTTACTGAAATACACATTTCTTGGAGTTCCCATTGTGGCTCAGCAGGTTAAGAACATGACATAGTGTCCACGAGGATGTGGGTTCCATCCCTGGCCTCAGTGAATTAAGGATCCAGTGTTGCTACAAATTGTGGCATAGGTTGCAGATGTGGTTTGGGTACAGCATGGCTGTGACATAGGCCAAGAGCTGTACCCCTAACCTGGGAACTTCCACATACCACTGGTGTAGCCATTAAAAAACAACAAAAAACTAAAACCAAAATGAACAAAAAACCCCATAATTCTGAATGATCCTGATTCAATAGCTCTAGAGTAGAGCCTAAGAACTTGTATGTCTGACAAGCTTCCAGGTGATATTAACGACACTGGCTCATGGGCTGCACTTTTTGAGTAGCACTAATATATAGCTCCTGACTTACTGTAAAATTTCATTATATAATTCCTTTAAATACCTCAGTCCTTTCCCTTCCTCACTTCAGCAGACCTCTTCTACTTGGAAAAAAACAAAAAAGTTACTGTAAAATACAAACTCTTTTAACTTAACTTTCCTGTCCTCCTAAATGTATGTTTTTACCTGACTCTAATCCTTCCCCCATATGTCAAAGGAAGAAGTAGTGACATCATCGATAGCTTCTTGAAATAGAAGAGACACTGGGAGGTTTACAGACAAAGACCTGGGTCTGGGCTTTAGCTGACTTATTCCTCAATCTCCCCCCCAGCACTACAGGGAAATAAAAGCAGGAAAGGTTAAGGGCTTCCTCCTGGCCAGGCCTGAAAATCTGACACAGCTAACCATTTTTTTGTTGAGTCCAGAAGATGTGAATGTGCATAACAAATGGAATAGCAGCAAGAACAAGGATTCTAGGGTCAGGCAAAACTAAGCTTATATACCGTCATCATTTACCTGCATGGCCTTTGGAAATCATTTTAATGTATTCTCCTAAATATCATTTTACTGATTATTGTGAATATGAATCTTTGACCACAAATTTAGCAGTGCAAGAATAATAACTTTATTATTCTTTAGTGTTTAAAGATCCATATTTTTTTTTTCCTGCAGTACGTAGCAGCTTGGTGTGTGTGATATCTCTGCTCCCAGACCAGCGATTAAACTCAGGCTGCAGCATTGAAAGTGCCAAGTCCTGGCCACTAAATGACCAAGGAACTTCCAAGTATTTCCCTTTTCTTTTCCCAAGGTTCTTTCTTTGTTCTTAGAGACTCATTCAGTTGTAAGGTTCGTTGAGGATTTCTCATCCTGGAGTCGTCAAGATCCATCCACGGTGACATCTGCTGAGATGCTCACTCCCATCCAGTCTTTTGTTGTCAGTTCATGCAGGATGCCCTGAGTCATGCTTCATTCCTGAGCCCAAGGCCTCATCATGGCTACTCCTATCGGAACTAGTTTCATGACCTTTGGAAGTGTATGAGCCAGTCTGCTTATCTCTGGATTCCTCTGGCTATAAGAAATTTGGCGGGGCTCATTAAGACCCTTCCCTTCTTCCAGACCACTCTCAACTTGAATGCTCCTACTGCCCTTGGATCTTGTTGAAACATTAGGAACTCTGGGAGGCTGCCTGTGGCCAGTCATCTTGGACACACTAGGGTGTCATTTCTACCCAGGCCGTCCTGCTCTCCAGGGCTCTACATGAGAATCAGAGACCTAACTCTCTTCGTTTTCAAATTCTTTGTTATCTGTTTATTTTTTAAAAGTTGAAGATATAGCCTCTTTAAACTCAAAAACCGTTTCCTCTTACTGTTGTAACAATCATTCTGTGAATCAATGAGTACCACAAGGGAAAAGGCTAATTGGTACAAAGATATTGTAGGAAAAATGTCAATTAATATTTCAAAACATCTCAAATGCATGTGTAAAATGGGATATGATTATTTTTAGGCTTAGTATGAGAATTCAATGCCATAACAGAGGTTAAGTTCACAGCAGTGCCTCTTTTAAAACAGATGCTAGATAAATATTATTTCCTTTCCCTTAGTTCCTCCTAACTTTCTGATCTCTCATCTTTTCCTCGATGGCTTTTCGTCCCCTACACTTTCTCTACCTTTTATTTAAAATCTAGTGGTTGCAATTATTATGTATTCATCTCCCCAAACTTTCTGCTTTTCTTTGTTCTCCTGAATATCCACAAATACCTCACACTCCCCTTGTCCAGAAATGCACATGCTATTTTTTCCCCAGCTTTCTCCTTCATTTTCAACTTCCTGTGTTAGTGAGTAATAGCACAACATTCATGACTGCTTAAGAGAGAAATCTAAGCACCAGTCTCCTTCTGCTCCAACACTTTCCATATCTAATCAGTTCTCAGTTAATGAATATTTCTCCATCTGGACCCTCCTGTCTGCTCTTATAGCCACTGACGTAGCTGAGGTCCTCAGCAATTTGTATCTTACATCTTCTTCTACTAACTGGTCCCCCACCTGCCTTCCTGTTTCTGGCCACCCTCTAGCCATCCACTGACAATATTCTACTTCCAACACTTAGATGTGATTATGTGATTCTCCCAGTTTAACTATTTCAGCGGTACACCCTTCCCTATGAGAAGTGGTATTTAAAGGTTTTGGTGACCTGGTGTCAATTTTCATGCCCATCTTTAATACTATCTTCTTTTCCTTCTCCTGTTTTTAACTCACATACCAAATCAGTGCTCACCAATGGTGTTATAAAAATAAACCTGAGGGGATAAGAAAGTGTGTTGTGATACAAGTACCACTAAAAATTAGAGGTTTGGAAATGTATATGATAAAAATATAAATTATATGCATTTATTATAATATATATGTATTATATAAATATTATATAAGACATATAATCGTGTGTGTGTGTGTGTGTGTGTGTGTGTGTGTATGTGTGTGTGTGTGTGTGTATATGATTGCCTTTCAAAGACCTCAGTCCTGTTGTTCCCATTGTGACTCAGTGGAAACAAACCTGACTAGGATCCATGAGGACGTGGGTTTGATCCCTGGCCTTGCTCAGCAGGTTAACTGATCTGGCGTCGCTGTGAGCTGCGGTGTAAGTCTCAGACATGGCTCAGATTTGGCATTGCTGTGGCTGTAGTGTAGGCAAGAAGCTCTGATTTGACCCCTATCCCGGAACTTCCATATACCACAGGTGCAGCTCTGGAAAAAAAGAAGACCTCAATCCTTTTCTTTCCCTACTTCAGTAGACTTCTTCAGCAGCAACACAGTTTACTATAAAATATAAACTCTTTTAACTTTCTTCTAAGTTACTTTCTTATATGCATATTATATATAATACGATATGATATAATATAATAGTTCCTATAATATTGTCACATTCATAAGAGAGGAAAAAAAAAGAACAAAGAGAAAGGGGAAAAGAAAAGAGTAAATATCAGTACCCTATCCACATTTTTGATCTAAATTAAATAGGCTTCAAGATAATTCGCCAGCAAAGATGGGTTTGAGATGAGCAGAAAATTGCATTTCAGGGTCTGCAACCATGGCAAGCCATGTGCAAATCCCTGCATGCTTTTACAGAG
Organism: Catagonus wagneri; assembly: GCA_004024745.2. Classification (NCBI taxonomy): domain Eukaryota; kingdom Metazoa; phylum Chordata; class Mammalia; order Artiodactyla; family Tayassuidae; genus Catagonus; species Catagonus wagneri. The sequence goes on from PVHT021183726.1 coordinate 8,981,513, forward strand.
GGGAAAAGAAAGTTGGGAGGGCTTCCTGTGGCCAATAGTCCATGGCTTTTCATTGGCTGAGTTCTTGCCAGGCGCCTTTTTGCTTCCTGTTGGACTCTGCTATATTCACAGGATGTGAGAGCTCTCCCTTCTGGTCTCTCAATCTATTTAATTGAGGTTTCCGTTTATTATTTTTACATTTACCCCTTTTGATAAGGGGGTGTCTTTCTCCAAAAGCATCACTAGTCATGTGTAAATCTTCCCAGTTTCAATAGATTTTTATTTCTCAGTGGCAGTAAGATGTTTCCTGGGTGTAGTGTCTTACATCAGAGGGAGAGTATACAGATTGGAAAACTATTGAGATCACATTTGAGTAACAAGGAGGGGTAGGAGGGATAACTCTGAAGGACTTTTTGTCATAGACAGTGGGGACCATTGAAGCATTATGTCATCATCAAAGTTTTTGTGGCAAACTTCCAACAGGCCTGGTCAGGATATCTTGGGAAATCTATCTCATCAGCTGTCTCATCAAATCTCTGTTCAATTATGGGAAATATTTACTTTCAAGTCACCAGATGATGTTCAGGACAGTCAGGGTTTGGTGCCTTCTTTAAATGTGTCATGAATCTAAGAGTTTATTCCTTGGAGTTTGGTGGCATAAGCATTGGTTAACAGTACCTAATGTGGGCCTTTCCAGCAAGATTGAGAGGAGTTCTCCTGGAGTTATGCTTTCCAATAGATGAAATTTCCAGGTTGTAGTATATGGTGCTTAAGGTCATCTCCTAAGAGCACATTGTGAAAAGATTCCTCTATCAAAGCATTTTTTTTTTAATAGAAGCAATTAGGTCTTTACAGTGTTGTAGTACATCTCCTTTCATAAGTTGTGGGTCAAAGGAAGAAAGAGCCAAGTGCATTGGGCATCCTATGACTGTCTCATAGGATGAGCATTTATGAATCCCAAAAGGCATAAATCTGAAATTTAGAAGGACTGATGGAAATGCTTTTGGTCAAGGGATTTAGAAGGCCTCTAAAATTTTCACCAATATTGTTTTAATAATGCCTTTAGTGCAGTAGAATAAATCAGAGGATTGAGGGTGGTAAGCACAGTAAAAGTGCTGTGAAACCTGGCAAATAGCACAGACTTGTTAAAGTACCTGGTCAATAAAATGGGTTCTTCAATTACTGTGGAGTTCAAGAGGAGTTCCCCAGGTAGAGGTAATCCTTTCCAGAAGGACTTTATCCACAGTAGTGACAGTAGCCTGCCTACAAGGAAATTCTTCAGTCTAGTGTAAAAATACACAGACAGTGATATAAATATATTTATATCATGAAATTGAGGAAGTTGTATGCAATCAATTTGCCAAAACTCAAATGGTCTAGTAGGCAGTTAAAATGTCTGGGAGCAGTACCAGCAAGCTTCCCAGAGTTATATTTTGGACAAGGGGGACAAGTGAGGTATGTACATTTTTGACTTTTTTTTTTTTTTCGTGGCATATAGAAGGTCCCAGGCTAGGGGTCGAATTGAAGTTGCAGTTCCCAGCCTATGCCACAACCATAGCAACGTGGGATCTGAGCTTAATCTGTGACCCACACCACAGCTCACAGCAACTCTGGATCCTTAACCCACTGAGCTAGGATGGGATCGAACCCACATCCTCATGGGTACTAGTCAAATTCACTTCTGCTGTGCCACAACAGAAACTCCCTTTTTGGCCTTTTAATGTTTTCCACCAATACTGATTGATGAAAAGTATCATTTTGTCAGTAAACCAATAGTTTACTATCGCGCTGCATGTACAGTGGTGAGAAGTAGGAATTTTAGAGTTTCCTATAGGAATGGGTTGTTATTTGTTCCAAACCAGAACTTTCTCTTTTTATAAAATCAACAATTATTGAATTTCATCTCATTTTTTTTCTCCTTTTCTGGGACCAATTATTTGACTTCTCTGGTCAGTTTTCTAAACTATCATTTGGGGAAATATCCCTTTGGACCATGAAAGAGGTTTGGCTGCTGTTGTTCCCTCTTATGGTCAGCATTCCTTGAGGAACTATCACCAAAGTGAATTCCATTAGCTTACAGAGTCAAGTTTAGAATGCCCCAGAATAATAATAGCTAAAGCAGCAGGAAAAACATTGCATCCAATGATTCCTGAACATAGAGGCCACACTGTAAGTAAGGAAGACCCATTACTTCCACAACATTCCAAAATTATAAGCTACTTCAAAAGCATATTTACTATCTACATAAATATTGGTAATTTTGTCCTTGGTTAAAGTACATGCCCTTGTAAAAATGGATCATTAAGGTTCTTGGGCTGAAGTATCCATAGGTAAAGATGCTGTCCCAACAGCACCAAAAGGGATTACAGTAGCATACGCAGCACAGCATTTGGCATCGTCACCTTTTAAATAAAAACCATCGGTGAACCCAGAAGTCAGTTTACTCAGAGAGGCTTCCTGCAGATTGTCACGAGGAGTCAAGAGGTGATCTGTCAATGTTAATTAGTCATGAGGAACTTTGTCAGTGATGGAGGGGAGAATAACCAGGTTAAGGTTACTACAACATAGAAGGATTGTGTGAGAAGCAAGTGACAGAAGGACTTCATGGAGTTCCCACTGCGGCTCAGTGGGTTAAGAATCTGATACAGTGTCCATGAGGAGGTGGGTGTGATACCTGGCCTTGTTCAGTGGGTTAAGGATCTGGCATCACCACCAGCTTCAGCATAGATTCCAGATGATGCTTGGATCTGGTGTGGCTGTGGCATAGGCCTGCACCTGCAGCTCCAATTTGATCTTTAGCACAGGAATTTCGATATGCCACAGGTACAGCCCTAAAAAGAAAAAAACAAAACAAGCAAAAAATAAATAAAAACAAAACCAGAAAGACTTCATAGGAAGTGAGGTAGCTGACTGAGAAATATTAATGTGATGAAAATTTAGGAGGACTTACTAAATGAGGTGCAAACATAATTAAATTTTCTCAGTAGGCTTAGCCAAAAGGACAGTGCCAACAATTTTCTCAGGAGGCTTAGCCAAAAGGACAGTGTCATAGAGGCTCTATGGCAAGGGGAGTATACCAGTGCCACAGATTCCAGTCACTGACTATACTACCTTATGGGTTCGATGGTGGTTCCCATGTTTTGGGGTGAGTACCCCAAGAACATTCCCTTCCTTTTCATATACAAAAGGAAAAAGGGAATCTGATAATTGTGAGGCACAAGGGCAGATGGGTTTATCAGATTCTCCTGTAAGGCCTTGAAGGCTATGTTATCCAGATTTTCCCATAAAATTGTTATTTAGTAAAAACAGAGCAAGTTCTGGACGTAGGAGAGAAACTTGGAATCCCTAAGCAGTAACTAACTTCACAATTGAAACTTAGTTTTGGGTTTTGGGAAACAGGATATCATGACATTAATCTGGATCTAGATGTATCCCTAATCCTGATATCAGATGCCGTGAATATCAAACCTGGGTTTGTGCTAACTGAAATTTTTCTTTTGCGACCTTTTGTCTTTTTAAGGCTAAAAGCTTTAGCAAGTGGACACTGTCTTCCTGTGAGGAGGCTTGAAAAGGAATGCAAAGAAGCAAATCATCCACATATTGCAAAAAATATAACCTCTAGGGAATTTTTTTTAATCATCCAGATCAGCCTTCAAAATTTGTGAGAAGTAAGGACTCTCAGTAAACCCTGAGGCATTACTATCCAGATGAATTTTTTTTCTTTAAATAAAAGTATTGGCTAGCTTCCTCAACTGGAATAGTAAAGAATACACTGTCTAAGTCAATTGTAGTAAAGAACTTACTTCCAGTGAGAATGGATACTGGTGATGCAGGACTTTTAGAAACAACAGGGTGTCTGGGGATAACAATGTTGCTTATTTCTCAGAGATCCTCCACAAACTTTCATCCTTGGCCATAGGTTTTCTCATCAGTAAAACAGAAGTGCTACAGGGACTAGTGCAAAGGATAATGAGGCCTTAAGACTTGTAATCTTCTATTATGGAGTTTATGTCTTAAAGGCTTCTTTACTCATTGGGTATTGATTAATTCTGAGAAGAACTTTTGAAGAATTTGAATCTTGATGTAAGGTGCACCGTGACGTTTTCCAATATCTCTTGGAGATTTTGCCCATAAAGAAAGAAGTAGCTGATTCAATAGTGACAAATGGTCAGTGCTTTCAGAATCAACTCTAGCACCATAAAAGATGAAACTAACAATATATGTCAAAGGATCATTTAATTCATCTGGTAGGCCGATTTGAGGATGACTGCCACAATTCTAGAATTGTTTGCTCATTTTGAGAGAAATTCTGTCATGATGCTTCTCTAAGAAGTCTTAGTTTAATAAATGCATGGGGACTAGAGAAAATGTTGTCTCTAAAAGGGTCTAAACAAAATGGAATAGGCTCAGAGAGAGGACCCACTTGAGTTTCCATTGAGAGTCCCCACTACTTGAGCTGTTTTCATACTCCAAGACAGGGGATATTTTAAAGTAGTGGGGTTGAGCACCCAGAGCGTGGCTCTGGTGTTAGGACTGGAAGGGATTCCTCCTCAGTCTGGAGAAGTGTTTATCCAGGCCAGCTAAGAGGGATGATTGGGACAAGCCCCTGTACTTCCTCAGAATCCCATCGTTAGAACTAGGAGGACATTGGGAAGGTTAGCTGGAGAATGTTGGGAAGGTTGCTTAGAGCACTGAAGTTGCTTAAAATGAATATATTTTTAACAGTCTCTTTCCCAATATCCTGGAGTTTTGTAATAATAGCAGGAAGTAGGAGGGTTTTGGTTCTATTAGGAACCTTCATCTGCTGAAGTAGAAGATGAATTTGAGTTGTCTTCCATTTAGATTCATCTAGAGCAGAAGAGAGCTGGTTTGTGCGAGTAAAACTGGAACTGGCATAGCCTGACATTCCATTTTGGTCTTTTTAATAGGAGGGAAAAGTCTTTGTTCAGCCCATTAATAAACATAGAGTTAACAGCTATATAAATGATATGAATAACTGAAGGAGGGTGAGGATTTTCTTTAAAAATAATTGAAGTTGATTGCATTACTACTGATAGGCCTGTAAAATTTTTGTACACAATCAACAGGGTTAAGAAACATTCTAGGAATTGCTCAGTGAAGGTTGCCTAGTGACTGCCTGAGCCTGGTCATAGAAGCTAGTAAATTTGTCTCCCAACTGTAATTATAGAGACCTTCTGGGATTTTCCTGTCCAGTGCTGATCCTGGCCTTTACCAATACGCATGTGAACTAGCCAATATAAATCAGAGAGACTAGTTTGATAAATTCCAATGACCACATCATGTTCCTCAGCAAACCTATGAAGATCTTCTTCGATTACTTTGAGAAAAATCTTTGACTATGGTTCAGCTTTAGTCCTAGGAATATAAGAAATATAGGGTTTAGCTCCTGGGCTCTCAGAAGGCTTATATTTTTAAAGGTATGGATTCCAACAAGTTCAGAGGAAAAGGCAGTGGGGAAAGTTTCAGAGAAAATTGGAAGTTCTGGCCAAAAAATTAATACAGGAGAATGTAGGGGACAGAGGAGGCATTGGCAGAGAAGATAAAATGGTGCCAGAGGCAGAGCCTGGCCAGGAGGAGCCAAGGGAGAGTACAAAACAGTAGTGGAGGCAGAAGCTGAGGCAAAGAAGCCAAGGAAAAGAGCATGGGGCTTTGTAAGGAATTTTTTGGATATATTTGGGATCATCAAATAATTGTAAAAATTTGGGATCTGCAATCATGGGGAGTCACATGCAAGTCCTTGTATGACAAGGGAAGGAGGATGTTGAGAGGGCTATAGTAGACCAAGAGTTCATGGCTTTTCGTTTGCTGTGTCCTTGCCAGGAAAGAAGAGGAGGTTTTTCTTCTTCCTGTTGAGCCCTCCTTCTGGTCTCTTGATTCTGTTTAATTGAGGTTTCTATTTATTATTTTTTCTACAACACCTTCCTAGTGTTTATTGCCTATTCCAGTGCTTGGAACATAGTAGATTCCCAGTAAGCAGTCCCTAAGTATATGAATGTGTCGTCAGAAGCTTTATTGCCACTTTCTTCTCTGCCTTGTGGGATCACTCCTGATGTGTGAAGATCACATGATGGCAACCCTTTAGGCACACTGCTGCTGGGAATTTCCCACTTTCCCACTGTGTTTTCAACCTGGCACAATCATACTCATTTTTCAAGCTCAACTTAAATATAAACTCATCTCTGAAGCCCTTCTTGACTTTGCAGATCATCTCTTTCTCTCTTCCCAGAGAAATTAATCCTTTCTTTCTTTGCAATTCCATACCACTTGGCAGATGCAGTTTCCAAGCACTTTAGTGCTAAGGGTTCATTATTTGGTGTATGTATTAAATCTTACTCTTTCATTGCAAACTGCACTCCTCAAGAAGACTTTCTTCTTTTTATTATAGCATAGCATGCGTAGGAGATATTGTGAATCTTTATTTGGTTTAGTTGGGAAGAGATTTTAAAGGCAAGAAGATTAAGAACTCTTAACTCAGTCACACACATTGAACAGGAATGCCTAGATTTAATTTTTTAAGCAAAAAAAAAATAATGTTTTGCTTTTCCAGGATGTTAGAATCCTGTTTACCTAACAATACTTATTTCCTCTTGTTGGCACCTCTGTCCCAGGCATAGCAAAAACCCAGGTCCTTGTTCCATAGCAGCATCTGAAGGGAAAGCAGATTTCAAATCCATGGATTTCTTGTCTCCCAAACTTCCAACTTTCCAATGAACAAACATTGAGAACTCTCTGTCCAAACCAAACAGTGATTTAGGCCAAGTTCAGGAAAATGAAAGATTAGTTGTCAAAAGTAAAGGAAATTTTGTCCTCCTGGCACACCCAGTTCTGCAACCCTTCCCAAACATACCCATTTGGCTGCAGTATGTTGAAATTCCTAGGACACAACATCTGCTCCTTATCCCAATGAATGGTAGAAATACATGGTCCAAAATTTGAAGGTAAATACATTTCCCCACCTGTTAGCATTGGTTTCTGCAAAGACAAAGGCAAACACTTACTATTGGTAAATTTCCTACTTCTAGCTAGAGTTCATCCTGTTACTTTATTGTAATTTTGCTCCCTTAGGGAAAAAAAAGACACTCCAGAGATTTTGGAAACCAGTTTTTCAAGTTGTTCGCCCCAAGAAACTCAACTGAAAAAATGTCTCATCATCCCCCCTGGGGTACACTAACTCCTAAAATGACACTATCTATAGCCTAGTTGGTCTCAACTCTCAAATGTGGAAGCTAATTATTGAAGTCATATCCTTGTTGATCCAAGATCTTTTAATGGACAGCTAGAAGCTTGGCCATCACTCCACACCTGCCATTGTGTCAATCACTTGAAGGAAAAAAAAACATTTTTATGTCAATCAAGAAATCCTTGGGGATGTTGTTACCTGTTATGATGCATTACCCTTTGACCACTGTGATTTAAAATTCTCTGGCGTTAAAGAGCATGTGCCAGAAGTAATTAGAAGCTAATCTTAATTGCATTTGCATAGAAATGAAGCCTTTAGCAGAGGAGTGTTTATACTGTCTGGACCAGAAGGCTGAGGGGACCATGTTCCTTGGTGCCACCAACAGCATCACTATTAATCAAATGTCGTGAGCTGAGACTCAAAGCCATTGCCCTCACACTGCACATATTTAACACCAGTGTGATTACTATTATCCTATATTAATGTCCTGCCACAAGTGTTAGCAAGGGCAGTAGAGCAGAATGACTAATTCTCAATGCCCCTAGCACCCTGCGGTGAAAGAGATAGATTCTCTAGGAAACAGCCATTGTGGGAAACAGCAATATATAGGGCTGAGGCTGGCCTTACACATTTTAGTGGTTACAAAAATGCCTCCCCCGCACCCCTTGTGAGTTACAGCTCACTAAGGTATGACACTGAATCACCTTATCTCGCCCAGTAACTGCTCTGTTGTGCCTGGGCCCAGGGGCATTCATCTGAATGACACCAACCTCAAAATCAGAATTTGGGCTTTAAATCTTGAGCGTGAGATGTTTTTCTTTATAGGCTAGATCCCAAAGATGAGAGAGAATCACCAGCACACACACCTGGCTTGCACTTGTTCACAACTCATCTTGGTCGTTGCAATATCCTGTCCTTAGAATGACCTTACAGAAAATGGAGAGCTAAAGGGAATAGCTACAAAAATGAGAATGGCTGAGGAGTAAATAAAACAACAGGAAGGCAGCCAGGGGCCCTGGTGCCCAGAATGAACTAGAATAAAACAAATTCATTATGCTGTAAATTGCTTGCACTATATGGGAGTCTATTACAAGAGTTTGTGGGACCTGGGGCGGGGGGGGGCGGGGCGCTGGATTCTGGCTATACTCAGAGTCCATGGATCACTCTAACATCCCCAAAGCCAAAGAAATATAACTCCCAATGGATTGTTGATAGTGAGGGTGAGTAGAGAGTAGGTAAATTAAACCCCCGGATAGCCCTATCCATGGTGTGAAGTACATTACAGGTCTTTCTTCTGCATTTGGGCTCTGAATGCCTGAAGATAATTTGCTATCCTCAGGGCCCAATACAAAGCCAGCCAGGGTATCTGGTGCTCGGTATATTTCTGTTGACTTTCAGAGGTTTGTCCTGAAGTGTTAAAGCACTTAGTACATAGTAAGTACTCAATAAATACCAGTGATTCAGTAGCTGAACAACCACCTGCTCTATTTAAGCTTCTCCTCTCCACCATAGATGTAAAATCCACATTACAAGATGTATGAGCCTTCTCAGTCTCACATGACTGCTTCATTCATTCATTCACTCCATTCATTCCTTTAGCAAATATTGGTAGAGAAGATCCTACGTGCTAGGCACTGTCAATCATGTGTTCCAGAGTCTGGTAAATACCTTGGTGTCAGATGGATCTGGGTTCAAATCCCAGTTCTGTGATATTAAGTTCCTTAATGTCTCTGAGCTTTAGTTTCCTCATCTGCAAAAGTCATAATAATAATTCCTCCCCTGAGATATTGTGAGGATTGAAAGAGCTTGTGTAATGAGATATTTAGCACAGAGCTTAACACTTGGTAAGCTTTATAAATGTAGTGGCTTCAAGTCTCTGCCTAAATCCAGGCATCACTGCGGCCATTACGCTGCTTTACATAGCCGTTGTTAATTCTGTCTTCCCCCAAACTCAATTAGTACTTGTTATCTATTCTATTAAGTTTAGATTTGGCTTTTTAATTTACTTGGTAGTCTTTCTTCCTTGACCTATCCTTTGACTTTTCCCATGGGGAAACACAGTTGCACAGGAACCCAGACTATGAGAAAATTAGGAGCTGGAGACTGAGCCCAGATGAAGATTAATGTAGGAAAAAAGTTCATCTTCAGGAAGGTAGAATGAGGTTTGATGAAGGATGAATAGAATCCTTGTAGGGAAAAGCAGGATGACGACTGGAAAGGAAAGGAACGATGTATACTTGATGGCTATCCCAAGGAGACTGGACATACACTATAGTGTGGGGCATCCCCTAGAACATGAAGACTCTTTAGGAGGAAGTTGTGTGAGGATAGTGGTTCCCAACACCTGGTTGGGAAGAGATTTCCCATGTGAGTTATAGGGCGTTCAACATAGTTGGGGGCCATCAGTAGTCATGTTTCTTCATCTTTAACTTTTATTGCATCTAAAAATCCTTAGTCTCATTGGTAGGAAAAGAGTATCCATAGTGACTCCACCTCTGCACTTCCTGAGACCCTTGGTGCATCTGGATAGGCTGCCATCCAAGAACATAATCCTAAAGAATGGACAGATAAAAGTAAGAGAAAGAGGAGTTCCCATTGTGGCTCAGTGGCAAAAAACCCAACTACTATCCATGAGGATGTGGGTTCCATCCCTGGCCTCTCTCAGTGAGTTAAGGGTCTGGCATTTCTATGAGGTGTGGTGTAGGTCACAGATACAGCTCAGATCTTGCATTGCTGTGCTGTTGTGTAGGCCAGCAGTTTCAGCTCTGATTCAACCCCCTAGCCAGGGAACTTCCATATGCCACTGGTGTGGCCCGAAAAAGCCAAAAAAAAGAGGCAGTCCCTGAATTTCTGTGTTATTGTTTTTAAAGTGGGATTCTTAACCCTCTGAAATTGTGAGTGGTTTTATGGGAGCATTTTTTCTTTTTTCATCCAAGAAGAGTGTCAGTGGATTTCATCAGATTCTCAGAGGATTGTGAATTGCCCCGGTTCTGCTTTGCTCAGAGGCATGATGGAGGATGGTCTGTGATCCCTGGACATCCACTGATCATTCTCTAGGTCTGCCTTTGGGGTCAGGAAGAGAAGGACAGAGAATATAGGACTAGTTCCATCACCCCAACTCTCAACTTCAATAAGAGCAATTTCTAAAATTTACTTTTTTAGAAAGAAATAGTTATACCCTATACAAATGTTAGAAAAACAAAGAGTAGGATTATCTAGCTGAGGAGGGCTGTTCAGTCCTCTTGCTCCACCCCCACTATTGAAGGCAGGCATCTTGTAACAGGGTGCCTATTGTCAACTCCATGTCCATGGCTTCATCCTGGATTGCAAACACAAAACATACTTCATGCTTTATTGATTTCCAAACTGATGATTCCATTTCTTGTGTGTGCGTGTGTATGTGTTGCTCCTTCCTTTTTTTTATGACTCCATTTGTTATTTCCTGTTTCATCTTTGCTATGTGGATAATTTGACATTTTTTAAAATGATCTTTATTTTTTCTGTTATAGCTGGTTTACAGTGGTCTGCCAATTTTATTTTTCTTTTGTCTTTTTAGGGCCACACCAGTGGTACATGGTGGTTCCCCAGGCTAGGGATTCTGTTGGAGCTGTAGCCTCTGGCCTATGCCAGAGCCACAGCATATGCGAGATCGAAGCCATGTCTGCTACCTACACCACAGCTAACGGTAACATCAGATCCTTAACCCACTGAGTGAGGCCAGGGATTGAACCCACGTCCTCATGGATGCTAGTTGGGTTCAATAACCTCTGACCTATGAAGGGAACTCCTTTGTGTGTATGTGTGTGTGTATTCTGTCAGTTTTCTACTGTACAGAAAAGTAACCGAGTCAGATATATATATTCATTCTTTTTCTCACATTTATCTCCATCATGTTCCATCACAAGTGACTAGATATAGTTCCCCGTGCTACACAGCAGGATCTCATTGCTTATCCACACCAAATGCTGTAGTTTTTATCTATTAACCCCAAACTCCCAGTCCATTACATTCCCTCCACATCCCCCTTGTCAAACACAAGTCTGTTTTCCAGGTCCATGAATTTCTTTTCTGTGGAAAGTTTCATTTGTGCTGTATATTAGATTCCAGATATGTGATATCATATGGTGTTTGCCTTTCTTTTTCTGACTCCTTTCACTTAGTATGAGTCTTTAGTTCCACCCATGTTGCTGCAGATGGCATTATTTTGTTCTTTTTATTGCTAAGTAGTATTCCATTGTGTATATATACCACATCTTAATCCATTCATTTGTTGATGGACATTTAGGTTGTTTCCATGTCTTGGCTATTGTGAATATTGCTGCAGTGAACATATGGGTGCATGTATCTTTTCAAGGAAAGTTCTTTCCAGATATATGCCTGAGAATGGGATTTCTGGATCGTATGGTAGTTCTACATTTAATTTTCTGAGGTATCTTCATGCTGTTTTCCGTAGTGGTTGTACCAGTTTACATTCTCACCAACAGTGTAGGAAGGTACCCTTTTTTCCGCACCCTCTCCAGCATTTGTTATTTGTTGACTGCTTGTTGACATTTATGAAGACTACTTAAGAGCATAAGAAAAAACATTTATTATCAAATCTTAAATGAAGAATAGTAAAACCTGATTATACAAAAGCTTCCAGAGAAGTAGTGAATAAAAGGTAAATTATTTGAGATGCTGCAAATATTTATGGTTCTCCTAGTTATCTCTGCTGGTTACAAGCTAGCTGCTGCTGATCTAGCCATCAATTCTACATTCTAGCAGGAACAGAGTAGGAGGAATAGGGAGAAAAAGATAGTACCTAAAGAAATCCCACAGCACAATTGAACATATGTCCCACTGGCCAGTACTTTGACACATGGCAAGATCTGGCTGGAAAATGGATAAAGAAAGGGAGGTTGGGAATGGAGATAGTGTCAGCCAGTCAGTGAGTACCCTGGATGGTAATTGAAAAGTCACACTAACTTTTGGATTTGAAATAGTTTGCCACAGTAGCTACCACAGTATTGAGTCAGGCCAGACTATAAAGAGAAATTTATCCCCTCCTTCCCTCCCTCCCTCCCTCCCTTCTTCCTTCCTTCCTTCCTTCCCTCTACCTTTTCCTCTCTTTTTTCCTTTTCTCTTCTGTATTGTAAGACTTAAAATTTCAAGAACTGCCTTGATAGCTTTGGGTCTCATTGGCCCCCAAATGTCAAGCTGTGAGTTCCCCTGTTTTTGCCAGATTTGTCCCACCCATGCACACACCCACCCATCAGGAAATCCTCCCTCCCTGGCAAGTTCCCCTATCAGCAGAATCAGTTGCACCTTAGCTGGTCTTCAGGCTAATGGACTTCACCTCCCTGACAAATCCTGAAATCATTTAAGCCAGCCAATCACATCCTTCCAGGTGAAGGAAGGGTTACCTCTCTCCCCTCATCACAAAGCCTGACTCTCACAGACCCTGCTGGTTTGCTCTCCGCCTGAGTGCAATCCTTGCACAATCCTGCCTGGCTTGCAGTGTCCTTCTTGCCTGTGCTGTGAGTATTTATGGGTAATAACAAGTCTGGTGTCTAGTGCTGTGTGTTTAGCCACTTCGTACTGTTTAGGGTGAAGAGACTCCCTGCACCAAAGGGGTGCACAGGAGGTGATCAGAATACCCTCACTGACATCACAGCAGTGAATAACGTAGACTCAGGCCTTGCCTCTTGATGGCTTATCATCTCGTGGGAATGATATTTGCTTGTATTCTGCGTCTGCTTCCCCAAGTTTTGGTGTGAAGGACTATGGGCGTCTATGTAGAAATGTGTGCGTGCACGCGAGCACCTACATTAGAGACATCTGGGGTGAGAGTTGAGTTACTTACGCAGAGGGATTAGAATAGTGAGAGGGGATTGTTAAACTCATTGTGACTGAAGCTGAGAGTTGGAAGAGCTGAGACTATCAGAGAGAGAGGATAGTTCAAAAAGTCCGGCTGAAGGAGAAGCTGGAGGACACAGAGGCCAAGTCAAGGAAAGCCCTCTCAGTACAGTGAAGCTGAGGTTTTCGTGAGGCAGCACTGACATGCAGCCTTTAGCAGGAATGTATGGATGGACGTTCACTTTGTGGCTTCAGCATGGAGGACAGGAGGGTACCATGAGGGGGACCAGAAGAAAAATTAGGCTGTGGCAGTGGTCTAAGCAGAGTGGCGAAGCTACGCTCTCAGTGAAATCATGCACCAGGAGAAGCAGAGAAATTTTGGCCTCTTAGTGTGACTGTACACTCAAGAGTTTTTGTTTTTACCGTCCTCATAAGGGACAGGGAAGTAAAAGTTACCTGCTCATATAGGACAGGATTTCAGCTGCCCATGGCACAAGTTTTATGGTAGAACTTTCTGCATCCGCAAGTAAAAGTAAATAAAACTCCATGGCTTACACAAATTGGACCAATGTGTTTTTACAGAGTAAGGTGGTGGATTCAAAGATATCAGAGCAGATACCACTTTTGGAGTTGCTCGCATCATTAGGTGGCTGCTACAGCTGCATTCATTACGCATTCAATGAGGGAGAAAGAGTTAAGTGGGAAAGATTGTGCCCACTTTGTGTGTCCTCTTAGCAGGAAAGAGAAGTATTTTATAAAAGAACTTTCCTTAAAGACTTCTGTTTATTCCTCACAGACATTGGCTACCTCTGGCTGTACAAGAGGCTGGGATAGCCAGTGTTGGTTTTCAGAACTCTCTAGAAGGAGGCAGAAAGGGAGAAGTGTGCTGGGAATTGCTCTTCAGCCAATCAACGGTGTTTGCCACAAGTGCATCACAAGCCCAGGTTATATTTGAGGGGAAAAGGAGAGCTGTGGAGGCAAGCATGTAGCAGAGGTCAGACACAGTCATGAATTTTATGAAAGGTTTGCTGGGAAACTACATTTAAGAAAATATATATGGTGACTGCGATTCCCCCGACAGCACGACCGAGTGATTTGCAGTGTACTTGCATTTCATGGCCCTGGTTCCAAAGTACTGTCACTTGCTTTCATGTCAGACACTTGAGTTGTTTCAAAATCACCAGGCTGGCCCACTATTAAATTACACACACGTGCGCACACAGACCCTTTAGGAGCCCCTAGTGTATGATGAGAAACATGCTTGCTCTTCTGATGGCTGTGGCATTAGCATCATCGATTTGTTTGGGTAAATAGGCCTCTCAGTAAGACTGGAACTCCAGGAAGATTAAAATTACCCTCTGCTTCAGGTCTCTTGCTATAGGTTTGGAGTCTAAATTCCTTTAAAACCGTTTTATGCCCACGGTATCATCTGATTCTGATTGTCATCCTGCAAAGCAAGCTTTGCTCAGCAATTTAGAAGATGAAACTGACTCAGAGAAATGAATGACTTGCTTGTGTAGAGTGTGGGGAATCAGCATCCCTGCTCCAGCAGGGATCAAATCCCAGCTCTGGGTTCAAATCCCAGCTCCTTCTAATACTGTATGACTCAAAAAACATTTGTGGCAGCAGCAAAGCAAGGCCAATGAGAAAAGAATTAAGATGAGTCTTGACAAACTGAACTATAATTCTAGTTTAGGACAACCTGGAAAGAAGGTGTTTTGTTTGTCTGTGTGCTAACAAAACACCCTGAAACTTAGTCACATAATATACAAGTTGTGTTCATGTATTCTGTGGTTTAAGAACTTAGACCATAGTGGGGATGGTTTGTCCCCTCCGTGAGGTGTGTGGCCTCAGCCAGGAATAGTTAGATGTTTGTGGGTTGCTCCAGGGCTGGGGACTGAAGACTTTCAACTGACATGGCTGGCTTCTGGACAGGGATGACTCCAAGGGTGGGCTCAGATGGGACTGTTAACTTAAGCACTTACGCATGGCCTCCATGTGGTTTGGGCTTCCTTCCAACATGGTAATTTCAGGGTAATTGAACATTTTACACAGTGATTCAGAGTTCTAAGAGACTCTGTTCCAGCAAACAAAGCAAAAGCTCGGTGGCCCATTGGAAGTTTTGTAGTGTATCTTTCACCATACTCTATTTTTTGAAGTACTCTCAAATCCATTTATATCCAAGAGGAGAGGATTCCTTTTGATGAGAATTGTATCAGAGTGTTTACAGCCATGTTTTAAATGCTCTGCAGAAGCCAATCTATATCGGTGATCTTTATTTTGAATTGATATCAGGGAGGAAAAATGCATTATACTTTCTTTTCGGAGATTTTAATTTCTTGCTTGCTTCCTTGGTTGTTTTTCAGGCCTACCCCTGCAGCATATGGAAGTTCCCAGGATAGGGGTCAAATCAGAGCTGCAGCTGGGGCCTGTGCCACAGCATAGCAACACCAGATCTGAGCATGTCTGTGACCTAACACCACATCTCAAGGCAACTCCAGATCTGTAATCCACTGAACAAGACCAGGGATCAAACCCTCATCCTCATGGATACTAGTCGGGTTCATTACCGTGGAGCCACAGTGGGAACACTGCAGAGATTTTAATTTCTCAATATATTTATCTGGCCCCAATGCTGTGACTATGGAAACCTAACTAACCTAGCATCTCTTAATCCCAATTTCCATATCTTTAAAATGGGGATAATACTTAAACCTACCTCACTGGGCTTGCATGAGAAGGAAATGTGACAGTGTATCAAAGTGCTCAACAAGAACTTATTCCATATTTATTCAACGCATATATCTAGCATTTATGTGCCAAGCTCTGTTCTAAATGTTTCAAAAAGATCACCTCATTTACCTCTATGACAGTGTTTTTTTTCTATAGACTTTTATTTTTTTACGATGATTTTTATTTTTTCCATTATAGCTGATTTACAGTGTTCTGTCGATTTTCTACTGCACAGCGAGGTGACCCAGTAATACATACATGTATACATTATTTTTTCTCACATTATCATACTCCATCACGTGACCAGACATAATTCCCAGTGCTATACAGCAGGATCCCATTGCTTATCCATTCCAAAGGCAATATAGACTTTTAAATTTATTTACTTTTATTGAAGTATAGTTGATTTACAATGTTGTGCCAATAGATTAATAAGAATAAATACATATTCCTTATCTTCTGTCATGGTCTGTCCCAAGAGACTGCATATAATTCCCTGTGCTATGCTGTAGGACCTCATTGCTTATCCATTCTAAATGTAACAGTTTGAGGGGAGTTCCCATTGTGGCTCAGTGGTTAATGAATCAGACTAGGAACCATGAGATTCCGGGTTCAATCCCTGGCCTTGCTCAGTGGGTTAAGGATCCGCCATTGCCGTGAGCTGTGGTGTAGGTTGCAGACGTGGCTCGGATCCCACGTTGCTGTGGCTGTGGAGAAGGCCGGCGGCTACAGCTCCTGTTAGACCCCTAGCCTGGGAACCTCCATGTGCCGCGAGTGCGACCCTAGAAAAGGCAAAAAGACAAAAAAAAATGTAGTATTTTGTATTTACCAACCACAAATTTCCCATCCATCCCACTCCCTCCCCCCTCCCCCTTTGCAACCACATATCTGTTCTCTAGCCTGTTCTTTATGTGCAGTGTTTTTAATCCCTATTTTAAGGATGAGGAAATGGAAGTGCAGAGAGAGTTGTGACCTATCCATGGTCACAAAATGTGTATGTGAAGACCAGGACTTGAACAGAGCCATCTGGCTCTAGGGTCCTTACTCTCAACCCCTCTGATGTGCTGTCTTTCAGCAGAGAGTGGAGTTGTGAATATATATGTGCATATAGCATTTCTTTTAAAAAAATGTATTGACATATAGTTGATTAACAATGTGTTAATTTCTGCTCTATAGCAAAGTGACTTAGTTGTACATATATATATTCTTTTTCATATTCTTTTCCATTATGGTTTATCACAGGATATTGAATATAGTTCCCTGTACTGTACAGTAGGACTTTGTTGTTTATCCATCGTAAATATAATAGTTTGCATCTGTTAACTCCAACCTTCCACTCCATCCTCCCCCATCCCATTCCTTCTTGGCAACCACAAGTCTGCTTTATATGTCTATGAGTCTGTTTCTGTTTTGTAGATATGTTCCCTTGTGTCCTATTTTAAATTCTATATATAAGTGATATCATATGGTATTTGTTTTTCTCTTTCTGACTTACTTCACTTAGTGTGATAATCTCTAGTTCTACCCATGCTGCTGAAGATGGCATTATTTTATTCTTTTATATGGCTGAATAATAGTCCATTGTATGATATATATACCACATCTTCTTTATCCATTCATCTCTCAAAGGACATTTAGGTTGTTTCCATGTCTTGGCTATTGTAAATAGTGCTACTGTGAATGGACAGGTGCATTATGCATGCATATATCATTTGTTGAGCACCCATAAGTAACTGTATAAACCCTGAATCTTGGTTTGTACAAAGAATCTGTTCATTTAGAATAGGGATCTGCAATTCATGATCGTGGTTCAACTCTAGACACTCCTAACCATTGTATGTTACCTATGGCTGCTTTCATGCTATAAGAGCAGAATGTAACAGTTGTGACAGAGACTATATGGCCTAAACAGCTAAAAAATATTTATTATTTAGTCCTTTGTAGAATGAAGTTTGCCAAGCCTTATTCTAGACCTTATCTGAAACAACACTTTATCCTGAATTTCTTGGAATATCAAATAGGTTGAACTTTGCCCTTAACCTTATTTATTCTTTATTTAACAATTATTTAATGACTACCTAATAGTCTAGCCATTGTTTCTACTTGGTGAGTGGGGACATGGTGCGTGCCTTCATGGTGTTTGTGTTCCGGTGGAGGAAAATTAAAAAAAAAAAATAAAACAAAAAACAAAAAAACACTACCAAAAATCAGTAAGCAAAACCCAGATGATTGTGATTGTTGGTTAGGATGACTGCAATGAAATGAGACAACAAGTCGCTGGGGTTATTGAGAGAGGATTTCTCACAAATAGAAGTCATAAGTGATAACTCCATTACTGCAGCTAAAAGTATCCCAATGAGGATGATGTGAAGAGGAGAAAGTATGAAATTGTCACCTCGAAGAGAGTAATAGAAAGATTTCTAGGAAGGGTGGAAAGGTGGCTGCTCAGTGCAGAGTGCCTGCTCAGGATGTGTTCATGAATTGAAAGTGAATGGTCAGCCTGATCATATGATTTTTCTCTTCTGCAATCTGAAGCAACTTGGATGCAGACATGGGGAAAGCAGAGAGTGAGTTCAACAAAAGTTGAGGTTTTAGAGAAGAGCAATAAATGGAAATAAGGTGAGAGGTGAATGGGCAAATTTAGCCTGGAGGTAAATTTTTGTTTGGCCCACACATTGTATTAAAATGATGCATTTGAATGCTTTTCGATGGAATACAATCAATTTGGTTCACCGCATCTTTACACATTCTTGCTGTGTTCTGTCTTGCCTGTTTCACTTGTTTATGTTTTCTGCCTGACCCTGTAAACTTCTGAGGTTGCAAACACTGAATTATGGTAATACATGACAGGCCCTTACCTGCATGAGGAGAGAATGCAAAGACAGAACTAAAGGATTACAAAAAATGGTAGAATTAAAGAACTGGAGACTGAAATTTTGATGAGGTCAGATGAGAGCTAAGGGACTATTAAAATAAAAACTAGAAATATAGAATGGTCTCTTGAGAATGGAATATTAGAAATCAAGATTCTGAAGGTAGTAAACTAATGTTTACAAGCTAAAGAGTGTGACACTGGGAGTGGATTCCTGAGGTAGGGAGAAGCAAAGTATTCTATGCACATACAAACATATGTATGAATATATGTGCATAGAATATGCATATATGTACATAGATAAATTCATACACACACGTGCTTTGAAATGCTTTTAAAAAGCTACCTGGCCTTTCAATTTTAAGAAAATATCTCTACACAATGAGGATGTACTCCTTTATGGTTTTTCTAGACACATGATGAAAAGAGTCATTAGGAAAGAGCCCAAATGTAATCAGCCAAGGGCAAGCCTAGGCTAGAATACAAGATATCCTGTTTTGACAAAACAATTTTTCTTTTTTCAACAGAAATACTAGGTCAATTGAATTATTAAAAACATACCCAAGGCTTCCAGAGAGCCAAAAACAGTGACTCCTGCCTAGGCTGATATATATATATATGAGAGAGAGAGAGAGAGAGATACACAGATACAGGTTTCCCCCATGACTTGGAGATAAAGCAATCCTATGAAAATTCTCATAAGCCAAAATGATGTAAGGCAAAATAGCAATTACCTTAGGACACCTATTGTTAACTGATACACTAAATAAATGGAGGTAAAGCACACATGCTTACAGACATAGTTCAAAGTGTGGTGGCTTGATGTTGAGATGCCGAGTGTGGTTCCTGGAGGAGCATAGAAGTGCTTCTCTCACTGCTTGGGGTAAGCGCTGCCTCTATAAGGTCCTGCTGCAAAACAAATGGAGAAGTTACGTGTGTTTTTCATCTTTTCCTTAAAAGCAAAAATCATCAGTTTTCTTTCAGTTAGAAAAATGGTACTGATGTAGATCTTTCCAAAAAGTGAAGTGGCATAAAATTAGCTTTCAGAAAGTGGTGGATACCTGTGTATAACAGCACTGGTGCCTGATGGCTGTTGGGTGAGGCCAGGTCTTGATGCTAATGAGCTAGAGGGAAGACCCTCAGATAGTACCCACCAGCACTGGCTTCCTCCATGTGGTAGAATGAGCTCCCAAATATATCTGATGCCCTGGGTCTGCTGCCTCTTCAGCAGACTCTCCAAGTCCAGCGGGTAGGTCTGGTCTAGGCTGCTGTCAAATCACTGCCTTTGCCCTGGGTCCAAATGTTCATGAGATTTTATGTGTGCCCTGTAAGAGTGAAGTCTCTATTTCCTGAATTCCTTTGGGTCTCCTGAAATTATGCCCTGCTGGCCTCCAAAGCCAAATGCTCTGGGGGCTCATCTTTCTTGTGTAGTACCCCCAGTGATGGAGAGTCTGATATAGGGCTCCGAACTCTCAGTCCTATGAGAGAACTATTGCAATATAATTATTCTCTCGTTTGTGGCTCACCCACCCGTGAGGTATGGGATTTTATTATATTGCAAGTCTGCTCCTCCTACCCATCTCCTTGTGGTTTCTCATTATGTTTTTAGTTGTAGGAGATCTTTCCTGGTAAGTTTCAGTCTTGTGATTTCATAGATGGTTGTTCTGCAGATAGTTATCATTTTTGTGTGCCTGTGGGAAGAGGTGAGCTCAGGGTCTTTCTATGCCATCTTAGTTGCTCACTCTAGCAGACTTCCTTTTATTATGTAGGGTAACGTATTTTTAAAACTCCAGGATTGGTATGTAAACATATTTGTAGGAACATTATTCAGCCTACCACAGTACCACAGATATAAAATTTTAAAGTAAGTTGACCTACAAAAATGCAAAATTTCAAGGGAAAGAACTGAGCTGATTTCATGACTCTTAAAACCCTCAACCACTTGCTTGGCATAAAATTCTCAAGAGTGGATTATAAGGATTTCTTTGGTGAAAGGTGGACTATGAGTCCTTTTAAGTAGGAAAGAGAGGAATTGTCTCCTCCATTACTTAAAGTTTTATGGGAAACCACTTGGGTAGCTGATATATATCCACCGGAGTTTGACCACTGTCAGACCCATGTCTGAGGATCTAAGGGAAAAGAACTGTGGCTGCTAATCTGAGCATAAGGGTCAAGGGAAAGTAAAGGTCTGCATTTTGAAATAACCAAAACATGGCATTGCATGTTTCCTATGGGACATGGGTAAGAGAGAAAGAGAAAGAGAGTGAACCTGGGGCCATTTAAGAATTCTACCTTTGAGTGCCACCTAGGGAGGTGATAGGATTCTAAAAGAGGTCTGAGAAGAGGAGTTCTCCAACAAGATAAAGCCGGAGACAGGCCTGAGGGAAGATGCATACTTCTTACAATACAGGATTACAATCAGAGAAACCCAGAAAATACCTGTGAGATAAATCATCACTTTAAACCCCAGGCTACCAGCCTGTGAAGGAAAAGGAATCTTTCTTTAGAAGAAGTAACTATCAGCTTGCATCTCTAAATTTTCATTATATATTTGTAAGATAAACCAATGGAATTGAACATGAACATGTAACTATAAATGAACATGTAAAAGGTGCTTGATATCATTAGTCATCAGCGATGCAAAATAAGGTCACTATGAGATACAACTGTATACCATTAAGAATGGCTAAAATTAAAACAACTGATAATATCAAGTGTGAGAAAGGATGTTGAACAAACAGAATATCTTGGTGGATATTCCACTGGGGAATTACTGAAGGTCTGTGACTGAGACTGGAGTTGTAGTTGCACAAGACAAGATTATCTGAGAGTTTCCAAAGAGCAGGTTCTATGATGATGAGGATAAAATATTTGGTAAGTTAACTGGAGATATTTTCTAAAGCCAAGGATCCATGCATACTATAAGCCAATAACTTTACTCTCTGATATAGACCCAATAGAAGGCAGTTGTGCAGAGAAGAGTCCCCAGGAGTTTGTGATTACGTGCTGGACTATATTTGCACAAGACAGGATAAGCTGTGGATTTCCAAAAAACAAGTTTATTAGAGATGAGAGTAGAAAAGAGAAACTAGAGGTCAAGCAATTCTAGAGAACAAGCCAAGTCCAGCTGGAGTAGAGAGTTCTTATTAACATCTAGTTGACATCTCAGGCATCTGACTGAGATACCAAAAAGGTCAAACATTAAGAATAGGGGCCTGCTCTAGAAAGTCTACTCTAAAAGTTCCCTAATAAATTCTAAAACCAAGACCTGACAAAGTCTATGAAGAGGGCAGAATTTGAAATGTGAGTCCTTCCAAATAAAAGAAATTTTAATTAAGAAAAAGTTTAAGATTGTAGGTCTGTTCTAAAAGAGTACAAAACAGCCTACACAAATTCAAATTGATTAACAGTATGCTTGAATAATAAGCAACTTTCTGCAGAGGAATGTAATAAAATATAGAATCCAATGTATCATTGACAGTATCTAATAGCGAAGAAAAATCTACTAGATATGGAAAAAAATTAGACAAATATCAGCCTCAGTCAAAGAAAAACAGTCAAAAAAAGACCCAAGCTGGCCCATATGTTAGATTTAGCTAACTATTACAAATATATTTAAAGAACTAAAGGAATATTTACTCAAGGAACTGAAGGGAAAATAACAGTTTTCTTAAAGGAAAGTCTGTTCAGAGAACTAGAAACTATAGAGAAAAAGGAAATTCTAGTTGTGAAGGAAGAATACAGAAATGGAAAAAACAATGAATGTGCTTAACAGCCAATTTGAGAGGACAGAATAAAGAAGCAAAGCAGATGGGTGAATAGACATCATCCAAACTTAAAAATAAGGAGAAAATGTTTGAGGAAAAGTCAACATTACATCTTGAACCTGTGGGACAATATCACAGAGCCCAAAATATGTGTGATAAGAGTCTCAGAAGAAGGAAAAAGGGAAGATGAAGTGGAAAAATATTTTGAAAAAAGAATAGACAAGTTTTCCCAAATTTGATTAAAATTTTATTTTTTGAGATTCAAGAAACTGAGAGAACCTCAAGTAGTATAAGCCTACACACACACACACACACTATATAGCACAATAAAATGTCAAGTTAAATACAGGGAAATAATAACATGAATTAACAATGACTTCTTAGCAACAAAGACCAGAAAATAGTGAATGCCATCTTTAAAGTGCTGAAAAAAAGAAACATATATATCTAGTAAAAATATCCTTCAAAACCTTTAAAAATGGAGTTCCTGCTGTGGTTCAGTGGGTTAAAGATATGGTGTTGCTGCAGCTGCAGCATTGGTTGCCACTGCAGCTTGGATCTGATCTCTAGGAACTTCCATATGCTGTGAGTGTGGCCAAAAAAAAAAAAAAAGATGGTAAATATTGACTTGTTGGACAAACAAAACTTGAATTCGTCAACAGCAGACCTGCACTATAAGAAGTGTTAATAGGTGTTCAGATTGAAAGAAAATAATACCAGAGAGAAACTCAAATCTAAAAAAAAAAACAGAAATGGGATTACTGTATGACCCAGTGATTCCACTTTAGGGCATATATCCAGAGAAAATTCTCATTTGAAAACTCCCCAGTGTTCATAACAGCATTATTTACAATAGCCAAGACGTGAAAGCAACCTGTGTCCATCAACAGAGGAATGGAAAAAGATGTATAAACCATGGAATATTCTTCAGTCATAAAAATAGTGAAATAATGCTATTTGCAGCAACATGGATGGACCTAGAGATTACCATACTAAGAAAGTAAGTTAGACGGGCAAAGAAAAATATTATATGATATTATTCATATGTGGAATCTAAGAAAAGGTACCAATGAACTTATTTACAAAACAGAAACAGGTTCACAAAGAAAAAGTTATGGTTGCCAAAAGGGAAAGTGGGAGGATTCATACATTAGGAATTTGGGATTAACATATGCACGCTACTATATATAAAACAAATAATAAGGACCCACTGTATACAAGGAATTATACATAATATCCTCTAATAAGCTATAATGGAAAATAATCTAAAAAAGAATATATATATAAAATCTGAATCACTTTGCTGTACCTGAATCTAACACATTATAGATTCATTAAAAGTACATAAATAAAATACCATCCATCAAAAAATAGTGTGTTATGTATCTATTACAATGTTCTTTGCAAAAGCCAAAAATTGGAAATGTGCTAAATATGCAACAGAAAGAAGCCATTCAGTGTCATTGTGTACTTTTTTAAGAAAAACTAAAGGCATTAATAACACACTTAAAAAAATCTAAAGGACATGACAAAATGTTCATTATAGCTTACATTTTTTTAATCTTCCATATCTGATACTTTCTGAGAAAATTTTGTGAAATATTCCTCTACGATTGTGTGCATGTGTATTATTGTAGTTATATATGAGCTCATGGTTTTATTTAGTTGGATAAATTGCTACTTCTCTCTGTAGTCTTGATATTTCCAGTCATACTTTTCATATTAAGTTATATGTTATTGATATTGACAAAGCCATACCAGTTTTCTTTTGGCGATGTTTTCCTTATTTGTCTTTTTTCCAAATTGTTGTATTTAACTTTCCTTCATCATTTTTATGGCATTTATTTATAACTGAGTGATTTTTTTTACTCAGATTTAGTCACAAAATTTTAATTATTATGTGATTACCTTTTTGCTTTTCATTTTTTAATTTTTCCATTATAGCTACTTTACAGATTTCTGTCAATTTTCCAACTGCACAGTGTGGTGACCCGGTTACACATACATATATGGATTCGTCACATGTGATTAGACATAGTTCCCAGTGCTAAACAGCTGGATCTCCTTGCTTTTCCATCCCAGAGGCAATAGTTTGCAACTGTTAACCCCAGATTCACATACCATCCCACTCCCTCCCCAAACCCCTTGGCAACCATAAGTCTGTTCTCCAGTTCGTGATTTTCTTTTCTATAGAAAGGTTCATCTGTGCAGTATATTGGATTCTAGATATAAGTGATATCATATGGCATCTGTCTTTCTCTTCTGACTTGCTTCACTCAGTATGAGGGTCTCTAATTCCCTCCAGGTTGCTGCAAGTGACATAATTTTATTCTTTTTTATGGCTGAGTATTATTCCATCGTGTATATATACCACATCTTCCAAATCCAATCATCTGTCAATGGACATTTGGGTTGTTTCCATGTCTTGGCTACTGTGAATAGTGCTGCAGTGAACATGCATTTGCAAATGCTTTTTTCAAGGAAATTTTTGTCCAGATATATGCCCAAGAGTGGGATTGCTGGGCCATATGGTAGTTCTATGTATAGCTTTCTAAAGTACCTCCATACTGTTTTCCATAGTGGTTGTACCAGCTTACATTCCCACCAACAGTGCAGGAGGGTTCCCTTTTCTCCACATCCCCTCCAGCATTTGTTGTTTGTGGACTTGTTAATGATGGCCATTCTGACTGGCGTGAGGTGTTATCTCATGGTCGTTTTGATTTGCATTTCTCTAATCATCAGTGATGTTGAGCAATTTTTCATGTGTTTGTTTGCTATCTGCATATCTTCTTTGAAGAAATGTCTATTCAAGTCCTTTGTCTAGTTTTCAATGGGTTTGTTGGCTTTTTTGCTGTTAAGTTGTATAAGTTGTTTGTATATTTTAGAGATTAAGCCCTTGTCCATTGCATCATTTGACACTATTTTCTCCCATTCTGTAAGCTGTCTTTTAGTTTTCTTTTTGGTTTCCTTTGCTGTGCAAAAGCTTGTCAGCTTGATTAGGTCCCACTGGTTTATCTTTGCTTTTATTTTTGTTGCTTTGGGAGACTGACCTGAGAAAACATTTGTAAGGCTGATGTCAGAGAATGTCTTACCAATGTTTTTTTCTAGGAGTTTAATGGTGTCTTGTCTTATATTTAAGTCTTTAAGCCATTTTGAGTTTATTTTTGTGCATGGTGTGAGAGTGTGTTCTAGTTTCATTGATTTGCATACAGCTGTCCAAGTTTCCCAGCAATGCTTACTGACAAGACTGTCTTTTTCCCATTGTATGTTGTTGCCTCCTTTGTCAAAAATCAATTGACCATAGGCGTATGGGTTTATTTCTGGGTTCTCTATTCTGTTCCATTTGTCCGTATGTCTGTTTTGGTACCGGTACCACACTGTCTTGATTACTGTGGTCCTGTGATATTGCCTGAAGTCTGGGAGAGTTATGTCTCCATCTTGGTTTTCATTCCTCAGAATTGCTTGGCAATTCTGGGTCTTTTCTTGTTCCATATAAATTTTTGGATTGCTTGTTCTAGTTCTGTGAAGAATGTCATGGGTAATTTGATAGGGATTGCATTGAATTTGTAGACTGCTTTGGGTAGTGTGGCCATTTTTACAATATTAATTTTTCTGGCCCATGAGCATGGAATATCTTTCTGTTTCTTTGTATCTTCTTTGATCTCCTTGATTAATGTTTTGTAGTTCTCTGCATATGTCTTTCGCCTCCTTGGTCAGGTGTATTCCCAGGTACTTGATTTTTTGGGGTGCTATTTTTAAAAGGAAAAATATTTTGGTATTCTTTTTCTAATATTCCAAAATTAGTATATAGAAATACAATCGATTTCTGAAGGTTAACCTTATATCCTGCTACTTTGCTGAATTTGTTGATCAGTTCAAGTAATTTTGGGTTTGAGTCCTTGGGGTTTTCTATATACAGTATCATGTCATCTGCATAGAGTGACAGTTTTACCTCTTCTCTTCCTGTTTGGATGCCTTTTATTTCTTTTGTTTGTCTGATTGCTGTAGCTAGGACTTCCAATACTATGTTGAATAATAGTGGTGAGAGTGGGCATCTTGTCTTGTTCCAGATTTTAGTGGGAAGGCTTTCAGCTTTTCTCCATTGAGTATTATATTTGTGGTGGGTTTGTCGTAAATGGCCTTTATTATTGTTGTAAATGGCCACTTTGATAAGAGTTTTGATCATGAATGGATGTTGGACTTTGTCAAATGCTTTTTCTGCATCTATTGAGATGATCACATGGTTTTTGACTTTACTTTTGTTAATGTGGTGTATGATGTTGATAGATTTGCATATGTGGAACCATCCATTTGCACCTGCAATGAATCCCACCTGGTCATGGTGTATGATCATTTTTATATGTTGTTGGATTTGGTTGGCTAAAATTTTGTTGGGAATTTTTGCATCTATGTTCATCAAAGATACTGGCCTATTGTTCTCTTTTGTCATGGTGTCTCTCTGGTTTTGGAATTAAGGTGATGTTGGCATCATGGAATGTCTTTGGGAGTGTTCCTTCTGCTTCAACCATTTGTAAAGCTTAAGGAGGGTGGGTATGAGTTCCTCTTTGTATGTTTGGTAGGATTCACCTGTGAAACCATCTGGCCCTGGACTTTTATTTGTAGGGAGTGTTTCTATGACATACTCAATTTCATTTCTAGTGATCGGACTGTTCAGTTGATCTATATCTTCTTGATTCTGTATTGGCAGAGTGTAAGTCTCTAAAAAGTTGTCCATTTCTTCTAGGTTGTCAAATTTGTTGGCATACAGTTGTTCATAGTATTCTCTCATGGTTTTTTGTATTTCTGTAATATCCATTGAGACTTGTCCTTTTTCATTTCTTATTTTGTTTATTTGGGTTTTTTCTCTCCTCTTCTTGGTGAGTCTAGCCAGAGGTTTGTCAATTTTGTTTATCTTTTCAAAGAACCAGCTCTTGTTTTTTTTATTTTTTCTATAGTTTTATGAGTCTCTATTTTATTGATTTCCTCTCTGATTTTTATGATTTCCTTCATTCTGCAGACTTTAGGTTCTTTTTGTTCTTTTTTTTCTAATTCATTTAGGTGATGGGTTAAGTTGTCCATTTGAGATTTTTCTTCTTTTTTGAGGAAGGCCTGTATTGCTGTGAACTTCCCTCTGAGCACA
>PVHT021183726.1:9010039-9050774 GCA_004024745.2 Catagonus wagneri
GTCTACTTTGTGTGATATGAGTATTGCAAGTCCTGCTTTCCTTTCTTGTCTGTTGGCATGAAATCTTTTTCCATCCCCTCACTTTCAATCTATCTGTGTCCTTTGTCCTAAGGTGAGTCTCTTGTAGGCAGCAGATTATAGGTTTTTACTTTTTTATCCATTCTGCCACTCTGTGTCTCTTGATTGGAGCATTCAGTCCTTTGACATATATGGTGATCATTGATAGATATGTATTTATTGCCATTTTAGATCTTGTTTTCCAGTTGATTATATGTTTCTCTTTCTTCTTTTCCCTTTTTGGTGGATAGTTTCCAATTATTTTATACTTGAGTGCTGTTCTTTTCAGTATTTGTGGATGTGATGTTCCATTTTGATTTATGGTTGCCCTTTTTTTTAAGTATGTTAACACCTTCTTATATCCACCATATATACTTAAAGACATCATTAAAAAAACTTTTTTAGAGTTAAAAAAAAGAAATAGTGTACATTTTCTTACATTCCCTCCACACAATGTATGATTTTGCTGTCTTTTTTAAAAATTTTATTTATTTATTTTAGCATCTTCATGTTTAGATCTGCATGCTGGTTTATTTGAATGATTGCTTTCCATTTTTCATTTCCTCCATTCTAATTCTTACTTTTTACTTTTTTTTAATAGGAACCCTTTCAGCATTTCTTTTTTTTTTTTTTCGTCTTTTTGCCTTTATGTAGAGCTGTACCCACGGCATATGGAGATTCCCAGGCTAGGGGTCTAACAGGAGCAGCAGCTGCTGGCCTTCGCCACAGCCACAGCAATGCGGAATCCGAGCTGTTTCTGCAAACTACACCACAGCTCACAGCAATGCCAGATCCTTAACCCACTGAGCAAGGCCAGGGATTGAACCCGCAACCTCGTGGTTCTTAGTTGGATTCGTTAACCACTGAGCCACAAAGGGAACTCCTCAGCATTTCTTTTAGAAAGTGTTTAGGATTGCTATACTCTTTTAGCTTTTGTTTGTTGGAGACATTCTATTTTAAATGATATTTTAAACGATATTCCTGCTAGGTAGAGTATTCTAGGTTGCAAACCTTTTCCTTTCAGCACTTTAAATGTATCTTGCCATTCCCTTCTAGCCTGTAGTGTTTCTGTAGAGAAATCAGCAGACAGCCTTATGGGGGATCCTTTATACTTAATGCTTTGCTTTTCTCTTGCTGCCTGTAGGATCTTCTCTTTATCTTTAATTCTTGTCATTTTTAATGTAATATTCCTTGGTGTGGGTCTGTTTGGGTTCAATTTGTTTGGGGCCCTCTGTGCCTGCTGTATCTTGATGTCAGATTCCTTTATATTTGGAAAGTTTTCAGACATAATTTCTTCAAATATGTTTTCAATCCCCTTTCCTTTTTCTTCTTCTTCTGGAATTCCTATTATGCATAAATTGGGCTGCTTTATGTTATCCCATATATCTCATATTGCTTTCATGTTTTTTTGTTTGATTTTCTGTCTGCTGTCCTGATTGCATGATTTCCATTATTCTATCTTCCACATCACTAATTCGTTCCTCTGCATTATTCAAACTGCTTTTTATTGCCTTTAGCTCAGTTTGCATCTCTGCACATGAGTTTTCTAACTTTTCTTGGCTCCTTCTTATATTCTCTAGTTCCTTTCTAAGGGAATCTGTATTGCTGTTTGCATCTTCTCTTAATTCCTGGAAATTCAGCCTTAATTCTTCAAGTATTTTCATTACTTCCCTTCTGAACTCCATTTCTGTCAGACTGCAGAGGTCTGTTTCATTGTTGACTGCTTTAAATGACCTGTCTGTTCTTTTAAATGGGGATAGTTTCTGAGCTTCATCTTGCTTGTGGTTTTCTTTTTCTGTGAGTTTGAGGAAGCCACAGTGTAGTCTTGTAAGGCTACTTCTAGTCAAGAGCACCCCTTTGTATGGTTTTGGTGGGGTTACTATTTATTTTTGGTGTGGGATTTCAAATACTTGGTGTCTCTTTCTTTGTTGTGAGCAGGCTGTGATCTCAATGTTTTCTGGGAGAATGAAGCAATGGCCAGGGCCAATCATTGGTGCCTGGTCTCTGGGCTCTCAACAGCAGTAAAGACCTGCCAGAAGGTGGCACTGGCTACTCCTAGTTGCAGGGCCCTGGGGAATGGTAGTGAGCTCTAGGCAGGTCTAACAGGTATCCAGAGCAATTGGCATTAACAGCAGCAGGAAGTATGATTTCCCAGGGAGTGAGAGCCACAATAGCTAGTGTTTGTTTGCAAAGTCCTCCTTTGAGGTGATTGGAACCACAGGTGGTACCTGTTCAGGGATTCCTAGTGGAAGTGGGCCATGATCATCTCTAGAGCCAGTGATAAGTGTGGTGGTTTGTCTCCTCCACCTGTAGTCCATGCATGAAGCAACCCGTCTCACTTAGCCCACATAGGAAGTACTATATAGGTGGTTCTTAGTTGTAGAGTCCTGGGGAGTGATAGAGATCAGGCATATGGGTACTATCCAGAGTACTCAGCAGTGGGAACAGTGGGGTTTGAGTGTTCCCAGGAGTGAACAGTCTCTGGTGCTTGGCAGGCCTCATGTTCCACTTACCCCCTGATGCCCTTGGCACACAGTCTCAGGCTGCTGGAGTCCCTCACCTGACCTGCCTCACAGCCACTGGCTGCACAGGCTCCATGGCATGGGCTCCACACTGCCACCGCTGCAGTCTTCATGGTGTGGGCTCCGCCCTGCCCTCCGCAGTAGTTCAAGGTGCTTCCTATGGTAGTCAGCCCCTCCTCCTCTTCTCCTCCCCAACAGTGGGGGCTTGCCTCCCCTGAAAGACCAGACTACCCTGCTCCCTCTATCTTGGCATTACACTCCACAGCCCATGGAGTATCGCTTTCCCACTCATGGTGCACTGCTCCCTAGCCTCGCTAGGCTGTCTCCACATCGCCAACCCCAGTCCTCTCCTGAGGACTAACCTTGGGAGCCTAAGTCTCAGCTCCCAGCCCCCCGCCTGGCACCTCAGGCTGTGGTGTCTGTGCCAGTATTCAGTAGATCTGTGTGAGTCTCTAACTCCGCTTTGCCATTCTCAGTCCAGCCGTTGCGTTTTTCTCAGGCTTTGAGGTCCCTCTAGCTCAGTTGACCGTCGATTAGGTGGCTTTCCAGATGTGGGCTCCCTTTCTTCTTCACAGCTCCCTCCCTGGGGTGCTGGTGCCATCTTGTTTCCTTCTCTCTCTCTCTCTCTCTTTTTTTTGTTTCTGTTGTTCAAGTTATGTCAAGTTTCTTGCAGTTTTTGGAGGTTTAAATTCAGCATTCAGATGATGTTTTGTCCAAGTTGTTTTATATTTAGATGTGTTTTTTATGTGTCTGTGGGAGAGGGTGAGCATGACCTCTTACTCCTCTGCCATCTTGCCACTAACTCCCTTGCCTTTTCTAACCATAGTAAAATGGAGTTAGAAATAAAAAGTTAAAAATAAAGAACAAACATAAGTATTGAAATAAACATTCCTGTCTTTAATACTTGAACTAGGGAAGAAACCACAAAGAAATTTATGACACATTTAGAATCTCAACAGGAGAAGTTCCCATTGTGGCTCAGTGGTTAACGAACTTTACTAGTATCCACGAGGATATGGGTTTGATCCCCGGCTTCACTCAGTGGGTTAAGGATCTGACCTTGCCATGAGTTGTGGTGTAGGTCGCAGACACAGCTTGGGTCTGGGGTGGCTTTGACTGTGGCGTAGGTCAGTGGCTACAACTCTGACTCCTAGCCTGGGAACCTCCATATGCCATGTGTGCAGTCCTAAGCAGACAAAAAATAAAAAATAAAAAAAAGAATCTCAACAGGAATGTTGCATGTAAAATCTTGTGTGATGCAGCTAAACTATTAATCAGAGGTAAATTTATATCCATATGCAAAGGAATTTTAAAATAAAAGGAGACTTGAAAGAGTTAATCTTGCAACTCTATAAGACAAATTATGAGTGTATATCAAAGTCAGTGAAATGAAGAATAAATTAAAGTTTGAAGCAGAAAATAAATAATAAGTGACTGTAAACACAATAAACGTTAAAGCTTTTTATTAAAATATCAATAAAATATAAAAGTCCAAGTTTCCATAGATGAGAAAGACAAAAGGAAATAAACCATAGATGAGAAAGACAAAAGGAAATAAAAGATAGTAGTAAAGGAAAAGAGAGCTGAAGTCTAGATACTTAGGAAATAAAAAAATCCCTTAAAGGTGTGATGAGAAATTATGACAATAAATTTGAAAAATGTAGATGAACCGGGCAATAGACTAGGAAGTTACAGATAGCTATACTTAAGAAAACTTGAAGATGAATAAATCAATTACCATCAAAAGTTGAATCAACTTTTAAAAATTTTCTCATCCAACTACAACAAAATAATTATAGGACATGTACTATCCTTCAAGAAACATGTTTGTTTTGTTTTTCCTTTAAAAAATAACAGCTTTATTGAGCTAAAATTCATATTCCATAAATTTACATATTTAAAAAGCACAATACAGTAGTTTTTCATATATTTGCAAGTTGTACAACCATCAATTTCAGAACTTCATCACCCCAAAGACACTCTTTATATATTAACTATCACCTCCCAAATCTTTCTTTTCCCCAGTCCTAGGTAACCATGTGTTTTGAAAATTGTTTCAGGTAATAAAAGAGGTGGAAATGTCTTGCTCACTCTCTTAGGTTAGAATAATTTAGATAATATAACCAGATGAGAGTAGATTAAGAAAATAAAATTGCAGATTAATTTTATCTATTAACATTGATGCAAACATCCTATACATAATGTTACTAATTGTATGTCAACATTGTATTAAGTATATAATACCAAAGCATATTAAATCATATGTATATATTTATACATAAGATCTATATATGTGATGTATATGATTCACCTGCTTATTTACTTATGAAAACTATGCAATCATAATTCATTTTGAAGAAATATTCTAGTATATTACCACTGAATATATTAAATATCTAAACTATATTCAGCTGCTAAACATATAATACTTTCATATATTTATTAAATAAGATCAATAAATATTTTAAGAAATTTATATCTATATTAAACCAAGTAAGGGTAATTTCATATTTGAAAACCTCTCTATATAAGTCATGAGATAAAAAGACTAAAGAGAATGGTATATGGTCATTTTAGTAAGCATGGAAAAGGAACTTAGTAAAATTTAAGATTCATTGTAGATAATAAAAAAGGGAAAGAGCTTACCAAAATACCAAATAAAGAAATTGTCCCTCAATATGATAAAATATTATTTCTCAAAACCCTACGAAAATAGCTTTCTTTGTGGTAAAACTTTAGATAACCTTTAAAGTTAGAAACAAATTTAGGATTCCTGCTATTGATGATTTCATTTAACATTTTCCTGGAGTTTCTATTTAACATGATAAGTGAAGAAAAAGAAACAAAAAGTATAAATATTGGAAAGAAAGAGGGCAAACTCTTGTTAGAAAATTTTTCAACATTAAAAAATTCAAGAGAGTCTACAATGTATTAGAAATATCAAGATTTTAAAATAGAAGATAAACATAAAAATTAGTAATATTTGTATATGCTGGCAATAATCAATCCAAAAATAGAATTTAAGAGATATAATTCCTAACAGCAACAAAACTTTTAGTATATAATGAATGAAAGAAATAAATTTCATTGATGGATGTGAAAAAATACCTAATAGATGGAGTGATACACTGTGTTAATTCATGATAACTTTCAATCTTCACAATCCTAATATTTTCTTCCAAATGTATATATAAATTACATGCAATTTCAATCAAAATGTTTGAGAGAAAATAAGTTTCATTAATGCTGGAAAGCAGATGGCAGTCAGAATGATCATGAATGCTTGCTGTGAACCTGCCTTTAAATGCCAAGATATATACCAGTGTCAACAAATACTGCCTTGGATGGAATCCTTGAGTTTTCATGGCATGTGACAACATCTTCAAGTGTAGAGGAATCGTAGTACAGCAAGAATTTAATATTTTTTAAGATTTGGCAGCGCCTACAATTGCATACTTTCTCAGAGCCATTGAATTAGTGGTTGTGTTCTGTCTTGACACCTAACAAAAGCAAACAAACAATCATTAATGTGTAAGAAGTACGAATATAAACATCATAAAAAGGAACAAATTCATTGTTTTAAAAGTCTAAAAATGATCTTATTGCAGCATTAAAATATTGTAAACAAGAAAATCTTTCTTTGCATCTTGTCGTAAACTTCTCTGCAACTCAGTGTTTTTTCATTCAGCACTCTCCACAGAAGAAATGAAAACAAATTTCTGTTATTGGGCTGAAGTGGTTAAGACTCATTTAGAGAGTTAAGTACTCAGTTAGAGGTGATGATCAATGATATCTCCAAAAAGTGGTTTAGAAACTATGAGCTCTGACCCTGGTGTCTATGTCTAAACTCTGATGGCTGAAATAAGAGGTGATCTCACTTTGGGCAAGACTTATTACTGGCAAGACTTATTACTGTACAGGTTTGGAGAAAATTATGGTCCCTGACACCAAACTGCTGTGAAACATACCAGCTCTGTATACAACATTGGAACAATAAAAGTTCTAATCTTCAGGAAGAAATCAGAAGTGGAAGGGCTTTTGACTTGATATTCTTAACCCGATCTATTGAAAATCCACCTCATCAGCAATTATTTTTTTTGAGTATAGATAGGGTGCAAATTGCTATGCTTGTGGTATATTTACTGACCCAAAGAAGACTGGGGGAAGTTGTCATATGTATTCATGCAACCACCCTCAGCTGTCTTCCAGGATATTAAGTACCTAGCACTGTACACTCCTACTTATTTCTTTACAAATTGTTAAAGCAGAAATACCAGCATGTCAATAGTAATAATATCGAAATCATATATTATTCTTTCCAAGAGGCTGGAAAAGCCAACCTACATCCCCCAATGAGGACAAGACTAATCGTGGAGCTAGTGATAAGCCTGTGGAGATTTCCCCAGGGAGCTCATCATTTTATTACATGTCACAGCTTTGCTCGGTCTCAACATGCTTTCTGGAGCAGATTTCCTTTCTTCCACAGGCTCCAAATGGGAAAGAACTTTCTATAAAATCTACTTCAGGACAGGGCTGGCCAGGTTAAGGGATCCGTGGTAGAAGCACACAGAAGCCCTCCCTCTGCTTGAGAAGAATGATTTGACTTATACTAGCAGCTAGAGCAGAAATTGGTAATTCCTGGTCACTACTTGATTTGGGAACTCAGGCAAAATAATATGGGCTGCCAACTGCCACCATGTCATTCCTCCTTGCACTTTCAGTCTTCCTTCCTCCCTTCATCTGCATAGCTTTGACAGGTATTGGGAATGTGAACATACCTCCATGCATGTTTGCACACTCACACACACGGATATACATGGACACATATTTAGATGGGAGATTGTCAATACAGTTCGCTGCCCTGCTTCTGTAATCCCTGCTTAGCTTATCAAGACATGTAAATCAGTCA
Organism: Catagonus wagneri; assembly: GCA_004024745.2. Classification (NCBI taxonomy): domain Eukaryota; kingdom Metazoa; phylum Chordata; class Mammalia; order Artiodactyla; family Tayassuidae; genus Catagonus; species Catagonus wagneri. Next base: position 9,017,528 of record PVHT021183726.1, read on the forward strand.
TAGAAGGCTGTGATATTGCATTACTGCCTTTCTCCTACATAGAGATGGTTCAAGAAGGGTTAACCCTGTTGCTTCCCTACCATCTGTAATACAAAATATCCTCTCAGCTTTAATCATTTTAACCCAGTTCTGAAAATCTGGAGAAATGCATTGCTTTACCCATTCAGGATAGATACAATTAAACTTCATGAATGGCAGAGACCATCAGACAGTGCCAAATGCAAACTGTTGAGGAATTACAGTCACACACTGGTTGGCTTGGCCTGAGATCACCAGAAACCAAGACTTTACACTAATAACTGAGCTCTCAGGTAGACAGAGTGATAGAGAATGAACTCCATATAAAGTACAACGTTGGCCACAGGGTCAAAGATTCCTGGGGCCCTCTGAGTTTCCTCAGGGGGTAGATGGAACTTGTCCCAGATCTAAAACTCAAAGGTTGTGACTCAGGTGGCTCTGTCTTGCTAGCCAAGGTGGGAAATATGTTCACTGAAGTGTCATTGAACTGACCTGGTCAGAGATGAAAATGTTCATTCTTGCTGTGATTCTTCCAAGTTACACGTCAATCTCTCAGCCCACACTTCTGAGAGAGCAAGATGGACGACAAAGTGATGTTAAATAACTTGCTGGCAATGTATAGAAATGAAAAGTTTGTCAGCAAAGACTTCTGTGAAGGTTGCAGGGACAGGTGAGGGCAATTGTTTTCTGAAGTACAGTTGTCAGTCAGTGTTAATAACTGCATCTGACCTTTCCCTGACAAAGGCTCTTTGCTGGGTTCCACATTGACCAGCCAGAATGATTTAAAATGTAAGCCCTGACAACAGGGGACAGTCCATCTGAGTGAGCAAGGCACTGCACTTTATTTTCTCCAAAGCCTTTGCCTAACATGGAAACTTTGTGGAAGGCAAGAAGGAAGGGTGAAAAATCAGCCCAGGGCCACTCCGTGGAACATGTTATGTTCATAGCTAAAACACCTTATGCTTACTACAAGTACTTTTTAAAAAAATCAGCTAAGGCACCATTTCTTCTCTTGCTAAAGGGAGAAGTGACTAAAAATAACTAATAAATATTTGTGAATCCCTTTCCACCACTAAGCCTGGCCTAAACTCCCACTAGAGACTCCACCTTCATTAAAACTCATCTTTCTATTCAACCCCAGCTCTTTAATTGGTGTCTTGGTCCAATTCTTGCTTCCTGTTCCATCTACCAGCTTTGCTGTAGCCTCCTGTGACTACTATGGCTCGGTATTCCTTGAAGTATTGGCAATAATTATAAGCTCCCTTTGGAGCTTTATGGTATACTGCCCTCAGCTGTTATTTTGCTAGACTATTCTCTTTTGCATCTGCTTGAACCTATCCAGTTTGCCTTGTGTTTGGAAGCAATACAAATTCAATAGCGAAGTGTTGATTCGGAATGAGAACCTAGGAATCAAAGAGACTGTATTAGGTCTGAGGGCAGAGCAGAGAAGGGTCAGCTGGTACTTCTGGTTCAGTGATGTAGAGGCAGCCAGGGTGGGAGCTGATGGAAGAGGATATTCAAAGCTGAGGAGGTAGCTTTCAAACTGAGGTCAGCAGGAGTGCAGGACTCAAGATCAAGAGAATTATAATATGGAGGCTCCTTCAATTTGCATAGGCTCAAACTGGGGCCAAAGATGTGATTTGCTATTGACAAGGATCACTGCAGTCAAGATGGTACAATACTAGTAGGGACTAATAATTATTACAAACATTTTATGTGCTCTTTCCCTGTGCTAAGAGCTTTACATACAATCACTCATGCCTTCTATTACCACAACCCAACAGGTTGGTCCTGTTGTTTTTCTCCAGTTTTACTAAGGCCAATATGAAACAATTGAGTGACTTTGCTAAGGTCACAGAGTTAGAGAACAGGTGAGCCAGACTGAGTCCCCAGGGCTCCGTGACATAGTCTGTGCTACTCTGGCCCTCTATTCTTACTCTAACTTCTTTCAAAGAAGAATAAAAACTAAAATGAAGTTAAGACTCCTTACCACAGCACAAGTTTTCTTGTTCTTTGTGGTTTCTGACCCTGGTCTCACCTGGTACAGGGCTCCAGGTGTCATGACAGACATCAATCAAAGGATCTTTCACTAAAACACCTTAGTTACCTAACTGATAAAATAAGAGGGTCAGGCCAGATAATCTCTGAGGTCCCCTCTGGTTCTTACAGCCTATGATTCTCTGATTCAAAACAAAGGTTGCCATCCTCAAAGACTGTAAATTTCATCTCCTTTCACAAGCCCTAAAGAGGAAGGAAAGGAAAGAGGAATTGATTGCATGCTTGTGCAAATTTAAGTAATAGAGAACAGAGATGCTACCCCTGTGAATTCCTGGGTGATATGCATGACTTGGAAAAAGAAGAAAAGTATTTCATGCAATACCATAGGGCACCCTTAGCTCAGCCTTCCTTCCTGAAATAAAAATACAACTGAGTTTCTCAAGTTAGTTGGTTGATATGTTACTTTGTTCCCCCTCATCATTCTCTTATGATTCAACAAATACTAGAAATTTTTCTGCTTAAATTCCTTCCTGCAACAGAAGTAAATATCTTACTTTTATAAAATACATTTCTTTAAGATAAAATACAGTTCTACAATGCTGTTTCAGATAGATTTGCCATAAGTCAGATACCCTTGTTCAAATAATGGACTATGAACATAATCCATCTTGGGAAGTCAGGAAGTACAGAACTTGGTTTCATTAAGGTGCTATGTTATGAGGCCCAGTCACTGATACAATGAATTGTTTTTCAACTGGGCTATGGCTGCCACCATAAGTCTTAGGCTTGAATGAAAAGGCAATTAAGAAAGGAAGTTGGAACAAGAGACTCAAACGAGATACTCTTCTTTTTCCAGTGCTAACATAATTAAAATGGTGTTTTACTGCCAGTTGGCTAAAACAAAGTAAAAATGTGCAATTAAGGGCACTGGTGAGACTAACTATATTTCCTAGTGCCATTTGATTCTTTGCTTTCTTGCAGAAGTTTCTTTGAAAGTGTGGTAAACTCTGCACATAGGCACTGGAAAAGTGGCATATCCCCATTCTTCACTGCACAACCCTTAACTGCTTTATAGAGTGGTTGGCTCTGACAGACACAATGCCCTTTCTGCTACTTTGCATGGGGGCTGTTAGCCGGACAGTGTTTAAAACCCATAGTCCAACTTCCTTTCTTATGTAACCATATAAGAAAGCCTTAGTCTCTCAGAAAAGCAAAAAATTTCATTCCGTCATGGACTATATTAGTAATCTCTACTGCTATGGAATAAAGAGCCCTAAAACTTAGTGGCTTAAAAAAATATGGAATTATTCTTTCTCAGTTTTTGCGGGTCAGGAATTTGGATATGGCTTAGCGAGGTCATTGATCTGAGGGTCTCTCAAAGGCTGTGATCAAGGTTTAACTGAAGCAGGATCTGTTTCTTAGCTTACTCATTGTTGTTGTCAGTCTTCAGTGCTTTGAGGGTTGTTGGACTGAGGGCCTCATATCCTTGATGGCTGAGTCCACCCTCAGTTCTTTGCCACCTGGCATCTCCAATATGGCAGCTTATTTCAAATGGGCCAACAGCACAATCTACTAGCATGACAAAGTCACAGCCTTTTTTTTTTTTTAAATGGCCACACCCACGGCATACGGATGTTCCTGGGCCAGGGGTTGAACCTGAGCCTCTGCAGTGACCCGGGCTGCTGCAGACAGATTCTTAACCCAGTGTGCCACAGCAGGAACTCCATCTTTTATAACCTAATCATAGAATTGTAATGACATCACCTTTCCATGTCTTATTGGTTAGAAGGAAGTTACAAAGTCAGTCAGTCCCCACCCAAGGGGAGAAGATTATACAAGGGTGTGCATACCAGGAAGGTAGGGGTTACTGGAGGACATCCTAGAAGTCACCTACTACAAGGACAAATGTGGTTCAAGGCTTGACGATCTTCATACAATAATTAGAGGCCACGGTGTAACCAGTTAGCCCCTTCCCAAGTTTTAGCTCAAAATCATCATTCTAGGAAGTATATAGCCATCAGTTACAGGTGCTCCTTCTCATTTCCACTAGTACCTACATATCTATGATCTTCATCACAACTACTGGGAAATGGAATCTTTTCCTGTTTAGTAGTTAAAATTACACCATTGCATTATTTCTCTCAGAATGTACAGTAGTAACTCATAGTTTAGTGGCTGTTGACACAGCGGTAACCTAAGTGTGAAAAGCTATTCTGAATCTACCAATAAATTCCTGTGGCAACCTTGGGCAAGTCACCTCCCTACTTTGATCCTAAATTTTCTTACCTAAAAAGCAAGACGTGTACTTTAGAAGTTTACTTGACGCTCCCTACAGCTTTGTCTTTATGTGGTTTTTATTTGGGTCCATCAAAAGAAGTACTAATGAAAACCTTGCTGTATTTCTTTATGGTCAACATGGCCAGCTGATTGCATATCAGAGACTGAAAGGAAGAATAGAATAAGTAGGCCACTGGAAGGGAAGCAACCAAGGCCCCTCCAGGGCTTGCAGCAGTGGGTCCATCTCTCCGAGGCCCCTCCATATTGAGGTATGGAACAAAGTGCTTTATGTTCCTGTATGTATCCTCTGCTGAAACTGATATTTAAATCCATAGGAGAGAGATTCTGATTAGCCGTACCTGGGTTTTCATTCTACCCCTGCAGTCATGGGAAAGAGTCTTATGATTGCTAGTCCCTCCAGAACCACAGGTGATGGAAGAGTGGCATTTCCTGAAAAGAGATGATGTTGAGTAGATTAAGCAATTTATATCATTACTTTCAGCCAAAAGGGATGGCAGGGACAATGGACACTTGGGGAAAATAACTTAATGACTTAAAAAACTACAGAACTATTATTTCACAGTTTTGGGGGGAAAGGAGTCTGGACATGGCTTGGCTGGGTCTCCAGCCTTATTTAGGGGTCAAGTTAGCGCGAGTCAAATCAGCTTTGATCTAAGTATGCCCTCATTGAGCAGTAGTATTTAACAGTAGCTACATCTTTTCCAGGGGAATGTCAGCCCTATGAGGTCAGGAATCTGCTTTACTAATGCCTCTCAAGAGTCTAGAACAGGACCTTGCTCATAACTGATTTTCAGTAAATACTTATTGAATGAATACGTTAAATGTACAAGACTGGCACAAATGCACGCCTGTACAAATGATCCATATCTCACAACAGAGGTTAGAGTCAAATGACAATTCGGAATGGGGAGCCGTGTGTCTTAAAAATTACTGCTTGGGAATTCCCATTGTGACACAGTGGTTTAAGGATCCAGCATGGTCTCTGCAGTGGCATGGGTCATTGCTGAAGCACAGGTTCGATCCCTAACCCAGGAACTTCCATATGCTGTGGGTATGACCAAAAAAAAAAAAAAGAAAAAAAATACTGCATGATGAATAACATGGGAGGCTTTGGAAACCTCACTGAATTTTAACATTTTATGCCATTTTTCTACATAATAACTCCAAAATGTTTCATTCTTCCTGAAGTTTCTTTTGTTCAGTCCCATAAAAATGACCCCTTTGCATTTATTGGCTATGATATAAAAATGTCTATATTTAACCCTTTCATGTTAGGCTTTAAAAACCGAGACCTGGGCATAAGCAGGTTTCTTTGTCATGTCTTGAACTTCCTCCAGGATGTACACTTGCACCTATACTGCTACTTTGAACATATGAAGATCCTTAAAGATGTTCACGCTATTAGACCTAGTGTGATTATACTTTGGAAATTATCATGAAAATTAGCCAGAGTCTTACAAGGATGTATATTGCAGTGCTATTTTTAATAGAAAAATTCAAAGCTATTAAAATGTAAAATAAAGGTTAAATAAGCACTTTATGTATATACAATTAAATACTCTGCAGCTTTTGAAACTTTTGCTTGTTGGTAATAAAATGTTCTCAGGTCCATTTTACCAGTGGGGAAGCTAAAGATAGATTCAGTTCCTTGTACAGTGTTCAAGTGTCATCTAACCTCCACGCTAGAAAGTTGATCTCTGGTCATTTAGTCCAACTCTAATTTAATGTGGGAGTCCTGGTACTTCCCATGGATGGTGTGATAGGGAGAATAAAGACCATCCTACCCCAAAGATGCCCAAGTCCCAATCCACAAACCTATAAACATTAATTTTACATGGCAAAGAGGAATTAAGGTTGTGGGGCAGGGGGTTTGAGGTTGTTAAGCAGCTGACTTTATTTTTTTCCCCCATTGCTTAATGAATTTTATTACAATTATAGGTGTATAAAAATCGTCACAACTCAATTTGATAGTATTTCTGGCAGCTGCCTTTAAAATAGGGAGATTTTCCTGGATTATCTGGTTGTGCCCAATGTAATCACAAGAGTCCTTAAAAGTGAAGGGGGGTGGTATAAGAAGAGAGCCAGAGGGAGTGGTGACTTTGGAAGAATGGTCAGATGACAGGCTACACTGCTGGCTTTGAAGCTGGAGGAAAGGAAGGCAAGGAAGGCAGGCAGCCTATAGATGCTAAAAGAGGCAAGGGGACATATTTTATTAGATCCTCCTGGGGAAGTCTCTCCTGCTACACTGTGACTTTAACCTGGTGAGACCCACTTTAGACTTCTGACCTCCAGAACCCTAAGATGATAAATTTAAGTCTCTAGGTTTGTGGTCACTGGTTAGAGCAAACAGAGGAAACTAATACAGACGGGTAGTCTGTCACTTCTCAGAACCACTTCCACATGTCAGATCTTGCAAGGCGATGTGGAAAAATGGACTAAATATTTACTGACCAAGGTGTACCTGAAAGATGGTCTTTAAAAATACATTTCTGATGTCACATCTTAAATCTTAATGTAAAATCACATTCCAATTCATTGAAATTATGTATCAGATCTTAGCATCTGGTCTTGCAATTATATGCTACTTTTGGCTGTCTTGGTTTGGATTAACTCTCAAATGTGGTGGTCCACAGTGCCTTGAATCCTCTGCTTTCTAAAATTCTTAGACAGATCTAGCGAGTAATTAAACGTTTTTCTGAATAAGTGAGTAGACTGTACTAATGGATGAAGTTGAAGACCCACTCAAAGGCTTATTCATAGCCTGTAGCATGAGCTTAGTAGGGACTTAGTAAAGAATGTTTTTCTCTCACACAGCTTACCAGCCTTGAATTGTAAGAGAGGAAATCAAGGAGTCATCAAATTATACGGCTACATATTAATCATTAGATTTTATAGGTGGTCACAGTTATTTTATTTATGACCATTTTATGCATCAAATGCAATATGCAGAAGCATATAGACAGTTACATATATTCAGGGGCTTATAAAACCCAGGAAAAAAGTGGGCTTCGTTTCTCTGTGTGTCCTTTGTTTATTTGCATGAACTGAAAAATGCATTTCTAATTATGTCAGGACATCACCCAAAGATGTGACTGTGGTGAAAAGATTACAAATTAACTGGCAAGAATGGAAGGCAACCCGGAATTTTTGAGAGCAATCTTAAGAGTTTGGAGAATTCATAAACCAAGTAAACCTTCTGACATAACTATAAAATGTGGTATAAACCCAAGAAAAAAATGGCCATCTTGAAAGGGTAACAGCACTTTTATGAGAATTCCAACCGCACCATGGCAACATCAACCCGTCAAAGCAAATGAAGGGTAGTAAAAGTAAAATTAAACATGATGAAGGGGACACCAGCTTGCTAACAGCTTTCCAAGCAGTAAAGCTTTCAAATGTTATCTCTTCATTGGTCTGTTCAATCACACATGCCTGCTACCAAGCTTTATCATATTATGTATCTTTCTCATCACTGCAGACTGCCACGGGTGTGATGGACTTGTCTGTATATTCACAAAGGAGGGAAGGAGCTCTCTCTCCCCTTCCCCCTACTGCTGCCCCCTCCTTGTGCGCCCTCATCTCTCTCCTGTAATTCTTCTCTCCCTCTGTCCTCTCTTGCCCTTGTTGTGGTGTCCAACACGAGTCTCTCTGGCATAACAAAGGTTGCCCTGCAGCTCTGAGCTTTGAGGACTAAATAAGGATCAAAGCCCCATCCTACCCTCTGCCATCCGAAAGACAGATCCCATCATGCCCCTGACTTTGTCCTCTCTTTGCTTCTAAAAAATCAGCATCCTTCTTTCCTCCTGGTTCTTTTTCCTCCCAACTAATCCCTCTTCCTTACCCCTCTATGACCTCCTGCTGGGAAAATTGTGAAGGCATTTTCATGTGTTAACTAACAGAATAGTTAATCCCCTGGACTGAATGCCTTTGCCCTGGTTTCAGGGACCCAGAAATCTTAAGGTTACATTTATTCTCTGACCTCCTCAACCACCAGGGAGTCAGGACAAATTCTGGCCTTTTCAGTGCTTTAAACTTCTTCTGGACTTTATTTCCCAGTTCTAAACAAATAAGGTTCCCATTCATTGTGTGTGGAGTGTTTGCAATGCCAAATACCTAAGTCTGTAGACCATATGAGTTATTCAACTGTATGGAAAGGAAAAAGAAAAACAAATGACTAATCAGCCAACTGTAGGCTTCCCATAGCCCACACAGTGATGAGGAGATTCAGCAGGGGAAAAAAGCTGGGCTACCATGCTGTGGTGCTTACAAATAGTCAGTAGGGGGTAGAAAGGGAAAGGAGAAAGCAAGAAAAGAAAGGCAAATTTGCTTCAGCCAAGTGTCTCATAAAATTGCCATGTTTTAGCCTATGTTTATTGTCTGTTAGTGTTGGTAATTGAATTCCTTTCTCTACTGTGGGCTAGTATGTAAAGACCCCTCCTTTTTCTATGATCAACATTAGAGTGTTCCCAGTGAAATCAGTTCCTTTGATTCATTCATCCATTCAACACATACTTATTGAGAGTCAAGGGCAGGCAGAGCAGGACTTAGGATATTTCTGAGGTCTGAGAAAGGGCAGCACGGAACTCAGTCATGGGTGTGCTTAGAGGAGAAGGTCCTTAAATGTGCCATGATGGTGCCCACCACTTCTGTCTGTGAAGATCTCTGTGGATGCCTCATGTGAGCTCAGGCTCAGGCATTTTATTGTCCTGGCCCCAGCTTCTAGCCAGGAATCCAGATGTCTGCCTTCGCTGATTTGCTATCTCTTGCTCTACTCTTAGAGGGTTATCATAGCCTCCCGCACCTCCTGTCTACAGTTACCACTTTTAAACAGGTGTTAATTGGGGGGAAATATTAAAAGTACAAGTGACATAAGAGGTTATTCAAGAGCTATTGATAGGTGAAAAAATAGCATGGATGATGGAGTTCTATATTTGTTTCAAAAGGAAAAAAAATCACCACAAGTAAATGTTTAGAAAAATAAATATCAGGGAAATGTATACCAAACTATATTTAATGGTTACAGATACTTTCTATTTCTTATGTTGGTATTTTGTAATGCTGGATTTTTTTTTCTAAATAAAAAAATGTGTTTTAATGAAAAAAAAATACAAGTGAGGTCATGGTTCCAAAAAGAGCTTGTGAGGATTCTGATAAATTTAATCACATTGTGTGATTGCATGTATGCACATACACATACATACATCAGAGCCTGCTTGCAAGCATGCATGCGTGCACACACACACACACACACACACACACTTCTGTTGGTTTATTGATCCTAAAGTAATTAAATCAATCAGGCATCTTCTCTCAAAGTATAAGAAGTTGTTTATGTAGCTTATGATTTCAAAGCTAACACATTGTACTTCTCGTAGGGTCCTCACATAAACTGACAATCACATAAATTGAATCACATCATCACAGAAACTTGGGATTAAAAAGAAGGTTGAGAACTAGATGAGCAGAGGGCTGGTTTTCTAATCACAGTCTCTTACTAATTTACTTTGTGGCCTTGGACAAGTCACTTTTATTTTAAAACACAGACATAAACATAAGTAAACTTATAAATACATCCCCACTTATATCTTACCACCAATTCTATGCAACTACCTTGGACTAGCTGTAGCAGTTTGCTAAGGCTGCCATAATGAAATACCACATCTAGGTGGTGAAGAACAGAAATTTATTTTTTCTCAGTTCCGGAGGCCAGAGGTCGAAGAGTAAGGTGTTTCAGATTTGGTTTTCTCTGAGGCCAGTCTCCTTACAGATGGCTGCGCTCTGGTCGTGTCCTCATGTGGCCTTTTCTCTGTGTGTGTTCATCGCTGATGTCTCTTCCTCCTCTTAAAGGGGCCTCATTTCAGCCTAATCACCTCTTTAAAGACCCCATCTCCAAATAAGGTAACAAAAACAAATGAGGTGTAGTCCTTGCCTCTGAGGAGCCAGTCTTTGAGACAAAAATAAAGTTAATTACAATGCAGTGCCGGAGGTGTTGCAATAGAGGCGGATACTGAGTACAGGCAGGGCAGTGAGAGAATCAGCAAGTCAAGTCACCTTAATTCCAACACAGAAAATGTCAGGAGGGAGACTGTATTTGTCCTGGGTTTTGCGGTCTTGGTAGGAGTTTGATGAGCCAGTGGGGAAGGACAAGAGAAGGAATGGGCATTTGATACGGGTGGATATTTAGGGTCAACCCAGTGGCCCATGCAGGCCAGTGCTGTCTCATATTAAGAACCTCCTGTGATACTTGGGAGGAAAGAAATGTGTCCCCACTATGCTTAGCTGACTAGGCCTCTAAGGGCTCTAAATCTCCTATGAGTCTATTTGAGCCATGGCGAATTCTGTACTCTGTGTGCAGTGATGTCCTGGAGTCCTTCAAGGATAGAAAAGACACTAACCTTGTCTCTTCATAATCTGAATAAGGAGAGCAGATGCAGTTGAAATAACAGGAATAATAATACAAAGCAACAAATGAATAATTCTGAAGAGTACTCGCCTCTTTCTCTCTGTATAAAAAGAAGGTTAAACTGAATCTTCTTTACATTCTGCTCAAGGAATCAAAAGGTCTCTGACAGTGTTTCCCAAACTTGAGTAATATATTAAAAAAAAACTAACAGATCTTCTTCATGTTGCCTTAAATTAACAGTGATATGTAAGAGCATACATTCAAGAGCCACACTTCCTAAGTTTGAATCTTAGGTCTACCATTTACTGATGTGACCTTGGACAAATCAGTAAACTTTCTTTGCCTCTGTCTTCTCATCTGTGAAATGGGATTAAAAACAATATCTATATTCATAATATTTTTATGAGAATTAAGTGAGTTAATATTTTCAAAACACTTAAAACAGATACCTGGCACGTAACAGGTATTATATAAGTGTTAAATAAAATTTTTTATAAATTTAAAACTAGGAATGAAATCTTTATGCATATAACTCTTACTTAACTATTAAAACAATTTTAAAACTATCAACTATAAAGTATTACAAAATTAATTAAAAATAAAACTATAAAACCAATAAAATTCAAACTAATCATATTAATTCAGTGTGATAATATTGTTTATGCTAAAACTAAATCATATAAGTTACCTACCATTAATTATGGAAAGATTTAGCTTTAGATCTAGTTCTACAGTGAAATTGCTTCCTGAATTTTGAATTTTATGATATGAATGTATAGGACATCTGCATGCAAATTAAGCTTTTCAGGGAGTTCAGTGGCGGTGCAGCAGGTTAAAAATTCAGCATTGTTACTGCAGTAGCCCTGGTTGGTGCTGTGGCATGGGTTTGATTCCTGGTTCAGGAACTTCCACATGCTGAGGGGCGGCCACTCCCCGCCCCCTCCAGCAAACAAACAAAAATCTCAACCAAACAAACAAAAACAAACAACAACAAAAAATAAACTTTTCAGAACAAGGCAAATATTACCCAGACTTTGTTGGCCAGGTCAGGACCGTGAGACTTCATTCTCTGTCAATACTTTACTAGTTAGCAGCCCTGGAATGCCAATTTTAATTAAAGATAATGTCAACATCACATTCTTAGTGACACCTGCATGAAATTGTTCTCTAAATCACAAAGTTGTTCACATCAGGAATCTGGAGGCCATTCATGACTCCATCTCTTTATCCTCATGTTTTAACTGAGGAAGTGTACCTCTAAAATATCCCCTGACTCCATCATCTTCTCTTTATCTTCTCTTAAACGTATGAACTCCTAGGAATATGTATTCAACCCATGGAGTTAGAGATCCTAGTTTGAGTATATGCTAATGATATGTGCTAATGATCTCTGTGAAATCTATGCAGGGGAATGCTTGCATGGGAATGTTGCTATACAAATGGGGCTACAAGGTACTCACACATACTCCTGTTCTTAGTCTTTTCCTTTTTAACAGAAGGATAGTTAATTTACAATGTTGTGTTGGTTTCAAGTGTACAGCAAATTAATTTAGTTTTTTATATATGTATATATGTATATACACACACACATTATCATTTTTCAGATTCTTTTTTCACTATAGGTTTTTATAAGATATTGAGTATAGTTCCCTGTGCTACACAGTAGGTCCTTGTTATTTACCTATTTTATACAAAGTAGTATGTGAATTAATCTTAACCTCCCAATTAATTTCCCTCCTCTTCCCCCACTATCCCCTAACCATAAGTTTGTTTTCTAAGCCTGTGAGTCTATTTCTTCTTTGTATTTCTGTTGGACAGAACTCTGTTCTAGAGTAACCCAGAATTACCCATTGGTATGATGAAGTCCTTCATAAGTGAAGAGATCATTTCCTTATGGTTTTCTGAGTTTCCAACTCTATATTACAATTTAATTGAAGCTAGAATCTCTTTTCTGGTGGTATCTGTTATGATGCAGTCTGTCGTCCCCTCTAGCCTAAATCAATACGTTTCACTATTAAGGAGTTGTCTCTTTGTAGAGAACTTTGACTTTCTGGTGGATTGGGGTTGGGACAGAAATGTCTTGCTCTGTTGGCCTGTGGGCCATTGGTCATTAATGGAACCATGCAGATTGTGTGTATGTTTAAAGCACAGAATCATGGAAGGCCAGCGTGCAATTAGAAATGACTAATTTCAACCTACTTGGTTTATATGTTGAGAAGTCAATGCTAAACTTCCCAAAGAGAACAAAAACCTTAAAAATACCATGCTTTTTGGAGCACCTCTGTTTATGTGAGGAGTAAACATAGAAAGTCTGTCTTTCTTATTAAAAGCTCTGTAGCCTAGTTCAAGGTGCTCTGGGCTGGTCCTGTTACTTCCATCGTTTGAGAAGCTACATGACTTTGGCGTAAATGTGGGAGCCTTTCTTAACCTGTTGGTTAATGCAGAGAGGCAGATCCATCTCCCCTGTCTTATTTTCAGTCTGCTCAGGCCACCAGGTTGTCACAGGCCACACGTGGTCATGTATGTCTGTCCACTTCTACTATAGAATTCCCAAATAATGTGAATACATGTCTTCTTGGCAAAAAGATTCTGTGATCAAATAATTGCTGAAGTGCAGAGTTAAATTGTGAACTTATCCTAGGACTTCTTAGAACCTTTAATATGCATCATGAATCTCCACTAGGGGAATAAACAGGATATTGAAATTCATATATGTATTTTGAACCAGAGACTTTTGTTTTAGAGAATATCTGGTGGGATCTAGAAAAATTCCACCTAGATTTTAATCCCCTGTAGACAGTTACACTGTCTTAGTCTTCTTTTTCCCTCAAACGCAGAGCACTATGCTGGGCACGACAGGTAATAAATGTGTTTAATGAAAGGAATGAAGTTATGTATTTTCCCTAAGATCTCAATTTTCTCATCTGCAATATGCAGAGTTGTTTTTTTTTTTTTTTTTTGTCTTTTTGCCTTTATGTAGAGCCACATCCACGGCATATGGAGGTTCCCAGGCTAGGGGTCTAACAGGAGCTGTAGCTGCTGGCCTTTGCCACAGCCACAGCAACTCGGGATCCGAGCCGTATCTGTGACCTACACCATAGCTCACGGCAATGCCAGATCCTTAACCCACTGAGCAAGGCCAGGGATCGAACCCTCAACCTCATGGTTCTTAGTCGGATTCATTAACCACTGAGCCACGTAGGGAACTCCACAGAGTTAAGATTACATCTTATTTTGCTTGGTGGTTTTAACATGTTCAGAAGGAGAAAGATTTGAATGAACATAAATTGTTAAAATAGAAAACACTTTGTGTAGGTTGTGTTATCATCAATACCAGAACCGCCACTACTGGTCTATTACTAAGTGCTTCACAGATAATTGTTTCTTTTAACCTTTGCTCTACATGACATATGAAATATCTCATAAGTTTTATTACTGTAATATATAGCTTTTAAATAGAGCAAGTAGAATTAAATAAAATTTACCAGACACATGTAAATAGATCATTTACTAGATCCTTGCTTCCAAAATTGCCTGGCCTGAAAAAAATTGGATACTTATATATCCAAATAAATATTCACCTGCAACCTTCATTCATCTGGTTACACCTATAACTATATATGATAATGATTACTACAGCTATATGTGCATATTTATTTTTTATATACATGCATATATATATATACACACACACACATATATATACACACATATGTATGAATGTGTGATTTAGGCACTTTGTTGTTCTCATCCTCACCATAACTGCAGAAACTGGCATTGTGATCCCTATTTTACCAAGAGAAAGCTAAGGCCTAGAAATGTTAGATAACCACCCAGAAATCTAGGGGTCTTATGCCTTAATTCTCTGAAAGAATCAAGATACACCTGCTCAGCCTAAAACAGACTTGCTCATAGTTTGCCTTTATACTGCTTAATGTGATAAGTTATAGTCCATTCCCAGAACAAGAATATCCAACTTGAATGGAGAGCTGACATCAGCCAAGCAACAGAGAGTCATATTAGAAGCCTAACACTGTATTACTGTAACTCTAGACCACCCAAGGCCCAAAGGAAGGCCAGTTTGCCTTAAGTCACAATGAACATTTACATGATGCCATCACACACCCGACACTCCTCTCAGGTTTTTTTTTTTTTTTAAACTTTGTTTGCAATCCTCACAACAGCCATACGTGGGCTACACTTATTTAAATGATTTTGCAGATAATGTAAAACAGAGGCCCAGAGAGTTGGAGAAATTTGCCTGTGGTCACAGAGCTAGTAAACAGCCAGCTGGGACTTGAGCCCAGGCAAAGCTAAATTTAGCAGCTGTGTGCTTAATGCCTAAACCAGTACCAGCAGTTGCAACACACCCGCTGACTACTTAAATCCTGCTCCACCTTCGTTGCCAAGTCCTAATCAATCCATGGTTCCTTCTAACCATGATACCTTGTAACAATTACCTTGTGATGCTTCATGATTATACTGTCTCCCCAGTGAGCCAGTGGTTCTCCCATATTTGCCTCCATAAACCTCCAATGAAGTTGATGGGCCACAGGCCTTCAGCTGCTCTCCCTTGCAGGTCGGTTCTCCTCCCCACTGCTCAAACTATACCTGGACTTCTGCCTCCTGATACAAGGTTTACAGGGGAGTCATCATCCCGCAATTACCCTCAACCATGCAGTGCCGACGGTGCAATCATCTGTCAGCAAATGAGAGAAATGGTTCCTGCATGAGGCTGTCTGGACCACATTTGGCAAAATCAGATTATTACCTGCATGCCTCCTAACCAAATGCAAATGGAGTTCTCTATTACTCTGAATGGGAGCAAGGTTTTCTCTGGCTTTCCTGCATTGCATACTGAGATTCACATAGAAGTCACCAAGGTAGAGGGGAAATATCTCAAGGCAAAATGCCTTTGTTCCATCTCTTTAATTAAAGAGTTTGACTTATTTTATAGGAAGCTCTTGGAAACCAATTAGAATAGTCCCTGTACATCTTTTCACTAAGGAGTATGTTCCCCGTGTTACCTGGCAGGTTTGTCTTTTGGAGAGTCAAAATTTAATAATTTTATTTAGTCAAAGGTTGGAGTCAGGGTTGATTTAGAGACTCATGGGACATTGAGACAAGGCACAAAGCCCCTGTGTGCTATTAATGCTGACCAGGCAAGGAAGACCCTCTTTTCTCACCTCTCTTTTACCTTACAACATACTATCATGAAAAATTTCCAATACTCAGAAAGTTAAAAGGATTTTACAGTGAATAACCCCCTCACTTCTACTTAGGTTTTATTATACTCGCTTCATGTCACATCTGTCTGTCCATCCCTCTATGCTGTTACCAGTCCATCTTATGTTAAAATACATTTTGGCTTTTTTTTTGTTGTTGTTGTTTGGTTTTTTAGGGCCACAGGTGCGACACATGGAAGTTCCCAGACTAGAGATCAAATTGGAGCCACAGCTGCTGGCCTACACCACAGGCACAGCAACACCAGATCTGAGCCACATCTGTGATGTACACCACAGCTAAGGGCAACACCAGATCCTTAACCCACTAAGGATACTAGGTGGGTTTGTTTCCACTGAACCACAACAGCGACTCCCTGTTAAAGTGCATTTTAAAGTAAGTTGCAGATTTTGGTTCATTTCACTCCAAATACTTCAGCACACGTATTCTTTAATTATATTTAATATTTATTTATACTTCTCTCTTTTGGGTTTTGAGGTAAAGTTTGCATAAAATACAATGTAGAAATCTTAAGTGGACCCGTCACAGCGTTTTGATATTTGCATACACCTGTGTAATGAAAATCCTATCAAGGTATAGAAGATGACCATTACTGCAAAAAGTTTCCTCATGACACATCCCAGTCAATCTACAGCTCCACCTCCCTGGAGGCAACCAAGATTATGATTTTTTTCCCCACCATAGATATCTTTGGTGTGCTCTAGAGTGTCATATGTATGGAAACACAGAGTAGGTACTCTCTGGAGTAAGTTTCCTTCCCCAGCATCATGTTTTTTGAGATTCACCCACACTGTTGTGTGTATCATTAATTCACTCCTTTTAATTGGTGAGTAGTAGTTTCTATGGATAGTGATACCATACTATTTATCAGTTCACCTGGTGATGAATACCTGGGCTGTTTCTAGATTTCTTTCTTTTACTTTTTTTTTGCCTTTTTAGTGCCACACCCGAGGCATATGGAAGCTTCTAGGCTAAGGGTCAAACTGGAGCTGCAGCTGCTGGCCTGCACCACAGCCACAGCAATGCCAGATCTGAGCTGTGTCTGTGACCTACAGCACAGCTCACGGCAAAACTGGATCCTTGACCCACTGAGCAAGGCCAGGGATCGAACCTGCATTCTCATCAGTACTAGTCAGGCTTGTTACCACTGAGCCACAATGGGAACTCCTGTTTCTAGATTTTGTCTATTGTGAATAAATCTTCTGTGAATATCTGTGTTCAAGTCTTTGCACGTATATGCTTTTGTTCATCCTGGGTAAATAAGATTGCTGGTGATAGAATACATGTATGTTTTATAAGAAATTAAAAACATTTTTTCTAAAGTAATCATGTTTTACACTCTCAACAACCATGTGTGAAAGTTCAGTTTGCTTTAACATCCTCACTGACATTGGGGGTGTCAGTCTTTTTAATTTTAGCCATTCTGGTGGTAGATATTTCACCAAGGCATTCATTTACATTTCCAAGATGACAAATGATGTTGAGCTTTTCTTCCATGTGCTTATGGCCATCCACATATCTTCTTTTGTGAAATGTCTACTCAAAACTCTTGTCCATTATTTTTAAAGGGACGACCTAGTCACCTTGGCCCTGATTCCAGAGAGACAAATCCACCATCTTGTGTGTGTGCTTGAATTAGGGAGCACCAATCCATTGCCCCTTTTCTACCTCCTGCCCAGGCTCCAAAGAACCTGAAGAGATAATTTTTGAATAAATATTGGTGGCACTTCTCATTTGCTGGGTGCTGCCAACAGGCAGCGGGAATTGACGGCTTGTTAGCAAAACCTGGCCCCTTTGTGAGATGTTTTCAGAATGATTGATTTACCATAAAGTGGTTCCTGGTGGGTGCATGCAGGTGGAACTGATGCGGATCGATTCCAGTGGCGCTAACTAATCAGCTGTTTAAACTGGCAGGGAGAGCGCTCAGTGACAGACACGGCCATCATTTTCCCCCTAAGATTACAAATTAACTTGTTGGGGTTTGCTGGGGTGTGTGAGAACCCAGAGCCTCAGAGGAAGGGAGGGTGGCTGTGCTTTCAGGGAGGCCTCTCTGGGATCTGCCTTCCTGTAAGGCTGGGCCTGTAGTGGGGCTGGAGCTAAAGAGAACTCATCTAGCCAAGTGTGGTGATTTTCATCCTCACTGAATTTTAAAGGGGCCCGTCCTGTTTTACTTTTCTTTTGTCTGTTAGCTATTTGCTTGACCTCATGGCGGGTCCAGCTCTCTTCCTTTCTTCACATAGAGTGAATACACAGGAAACCATCACGATCTCCCCTCAGGTCTTGAAGAAAACTCAATATGCTCAAATCCAAGCTCTTCTGAGTTAAGGAGGGTCACTGTTTTGCTTTTAAGGCTCTTCACTTTATAGCAGGCTTAAATTGTTGTATCATTTAAGCATTGATGTATTTGCCTTTATGATATTAATTACAATTAATAATTAATTGGGTTTTCAGCTGAAGAGGCCAGGTAGGGTGATGAAGGTGAAGTGGGAGAGGCTGGTATAACCGTGGCCCAGTTATGGCCACCAAAAAGAAGGCTAGCCTATCTCTAGACTCCAGCACCTAGCTTACCCCTTGCCCAGAAAGTTTTTTCATACATTATCCTCAAAGATAGAGTCATATAATGCACAAGGTTCACCATCTTATATGTGAGAAAACAGAAATCAAAAGGCATCCTTGAATAGATGCTGCAGGTGGTGAACCTTGACCTCAAGGACAGGTCTTTGGATTTTAGTATTTCCAATTATAGCTCTGCAAGCCTGAATTAGCAGGCTAAATCATATATGTGCTATATGAAGTGTCTGGAGTGGAATTCCAATATAAGAAGGTCGACCTGTTAACACAATCCAAATTAACGTTTCAGAAGGATTTGTTTCTTCAGAACTTGATACTATTATTCTAAAGTACTATTGGAGGAATAACCAGGTGAGAGCTGGCACAGGCTGTAACTAGTTATTAAAACAGTGTACAGCTCCAGTAATTAAATCCACGTGGCCCCAGGGATAAACAGAAAAATAAAGTATAAGTGACTTTGTAATGGGCTCTAGTTAGTATTTGAAAAAGTAAAATATGTTAAAGGAGGCATCAAAAACTAGTAGAGAGAGGATGGGCAGATCAGTCAGCTTATGACTCTGCAATGATTGAAAACTTATTAAGGGGAAAAAGTATATTTAGATCCTTAACAGATGACATGCTCCAAAATAAATATGAAATATTTCAAGATTGAAATATAGAAATGCAAATTAGAAAAGTCCTTAAAATATTTAGGAGAGGGAGTTCCTGTTGTCACTCAGCAGAAATGAATCTGATTAGTATCCATGAGGACACAGGTTCGATCCCTGACCTCGCTCAGTGAGTTAAGGATCCAGTGTTGCCATGAGCTGTGGTGCAGGTTGCAGACACAGCTCAGATCCCACGATGCTATGGCTGTGGCCTAGGCAGGTCACTACAGCTCTGATTCTACTCCTAGCCTGGGAACATCCATATCCATGGGTGTGGCCCTAAAAAGACAAAAAAAAATTAAAAAAATAAAAATAAATAAAATATTTAGGAGATTAGCTAAGACTTTGGATTAAGAAAGACCCTTTTAGCAGAAAAGTAAAAGAAAAATCACAGATGAAGATATCCATGAATTTAATGCATGCAAATAAACTATTTATAAAACAATACAAAGGTTAATGGAATATTTTTCATATATCAAAATTAGTGAAGATGAAAATATGGTAATACTTAATGTTAGTGATGATAAAGGACACTCTCATACACTTATGAATAGAGGCTAAATTGTACAACTTTTCTGGTCTATATGCTCATATGTAGTTCCTATTGACTTCTCCAGTCTTACCTCATATTCCCTTGTCCTTTGCTCTCTGTTGTAAGATGAGAGGAATGTCTTCACTCAGATTTTCCATATGCCTAGAAAGCTCCATTTTTCCTTGCTTCTCTCTTTCTTCCATGTTTATCCCTTTTCTCTTCCATTCTTTCTCTTTCTCTACCCCTTCTCCATCTTCTCCTAGTTGAGACGTCCTCATCCTTGAAATCTCACATCAAACATTATTCAATGCATTTGTCTTATTTTCCCTGAAAGTGTCCCATTTTCTCTCATTATTCGCTCTTACACCTTGTAACTTTCCCTTATAACGGTAATCACAACCAAAATTTATGTATTTGACTAATATATTTTTTTCCTCCCAGGATTACATGGACTGCTGTGACCTTTAGTCAACATTGAGTCCCCCAGGTCTAACCAAAAAACAGAGAGTTTATACATATTTGTTGGATGTTTTTGACTGTGACTTCCCAAAACACCCCTGGAATAAACAGAGGCTTATGCAAAGCTAACTTTATTAAACCTACTGCAAAAAGGGAGAATCTACTTTGACAGAGCCTTAATCATGTCTTAAAAGAGGGTGGTCATGGCTAGAAATTTCCAGAATTTGAAGATCTGGACTCAAGTGCTTTTATGTGGATTTTAGCGTGAAGATCTGTTAGGAAATGGCCAAAGTATGTGTGTTTAAGATTGGTGAGCACTGCAAGGTAAGGATCTTTAAGCAAGTCTTCTAAGT
Organism: Catagonus wagneri; assembly: GCA_004024745.2. Lineage (NCBI taxonomy): Eukaryota > Metazoa > Chordata > Mammalia > Artiodactyla > Tayassuidae > Catagonus > Catagonus wagneri. Next base: position 9,038,051 of record PVHT021183726.1, read on the forward strand.
AAAAATAGTTTGATATGTTCGCTGTTTGCCTCCATGAGAAATACCTTGTTTTATTTTTATTTAAAAGTTAAGAAAATTGTGTAGTTTATTCACAATATTGTGCCAATTTCTGCTGTACAGCATAGTGACTCATATATATACACACACACATTCTTTTTAATATTCTTTTCTACCAAGGTCTATCCCAGGAGACTGAATATAGTTCCCTGTGTTATACAGTAGGTTTTTGTTGTTGTGGCTTGCATTTGGAGTGGATAATCAATGAGATCCTGCTGTATATCACAGAGAACTATATCTAGTCACTTGTGATGGGACATGATGGATCATAATGTGAGAGAAAGAACATGTATATGTATGTATGACTGGGTCACTTTGCTGTGCAGCAGAAATTGACAGAACATTGTAAATTGGCTATAATAAAAAAATAAATGGAATAGTTTGCATCTACTAACCACGAACTCCCAGTCCATCTAACCCCCTCCCTCTAATCCCTTGACAACCAAAAGTCTGTTCCCCATGTCCCTGAGTCTGTGTCTGTTTTGTAGATAAGTTCATTTGTGTCGTATTTTAGATTCCACATATAAGTTATATCATATGGTACTTGTCTTTCTCTTTCTGACTGACTTCATTTAGTATGAGTACCTCTAGTTGCATCCATGCTGCTGCAAATGGTATTTCATTCTTTTTATGGCTGGGTAGTGTTCCATTGTATATGTGTACCACATCTTCTTAATCTATTCATCTGTTGATGGACATTTAGGTTGCTTCCATGTCTTGGCTGTTGTGAACAGTGCTGCCATGAACATAGAAGTGCAAGTAACTTTTTGAATTATAGATTTGTCTGAGTATATTCCCAGGAGTAGGATCGCTGGATCATATGGTAATTCTGTTTTTTTGGTTTTCTGAGGAACTTCCTTACTGTTTTCCTTAGTGGTTGCACAAACTTACATTCCCACCAAGAGTGAAGCAGGTTCCCTTTTCTGCACATCCTCCCCAGCATTTGTTATTTGTAGACTTTTTAATGATGGGCATTCTGACTGGTGTGATGTGGTACCTCATTGTAGATTTGATTAGCATTTCTCTAATAATGAGTGACATTGAACATCTTTTCATGTGCCTACTGGCCATCTATATGTATTCTTTGGAGAAATGCCTATTTAAGTCTTATGCCCATTTTTCAATTGGGCTGTCGGTTTTTTTGTTGTTGAGTTGTATGAGTTGTTAGTATATTTTGGAGATTAAGCCCTTGTCAATTGCATCATTTGTAGACATATTCTCCCATTCTGTGGGTGGGCTTTTCACTTTTTAATGGTTTTCCTTTGCTGTGCAAAAGCTTGTAAGTTTGATTAGGTCCCATTTATTTATTTTTGTTTTTAATTTCTATGGCCTTGACAGACTGACCTATTTAAATATTTTATGATTTATGTGACAGAATGTTTTGCCTATGCTGTCTTCTAGAAGTTTTATGGGAGTCATGTCCTATGTTTAGGTGTTTAAGCCATTTTGAGTTTATTTTTGTGCATGATGTGAGAGTATTCTCATTTCATTGATTTTCATGCAACTGTCTAACTTTCCCAGCACCACTTGCTGAACATAGTGTCTTCCCCCAATTTATATTCTTGCTTCCTTTGTTGAATATTAATTGACTATAGCTGTGTGGGTTTGTTTCTGGGCTCTCTATCTGTTCCATTGATCTTTTGTCTGTTTCTGTACCAATACCACACTGTTCTGATTACTGTAGTTTTGTAGTATTGTCTGAAGTCTGAGAGAGTTATGCTTCCTGCTTTGTTCCCCCACCCCCAACCCAGGATTGCTTGGACAATTCTGGGTCTTTTATGATTCCAAATACATTTCTGGATTATTTGTTCTTGGTCTGTAAAAAACGCCATGGGTAATTTAATGGAATCTCATTCAATCTGTAGATTTCTTTGGGTAGTATGGCCATTTTAACAATATTAATTCTTCCAACTCAAGAGCATGAGCTATCATTCGATTTCTTTGAATCCTCTCTAATTTCCTTTATTAATGTCCCATAGGTCTCAGGATATGTCTTTCACCTCCTTAGTCAGGTTCATTCCTAGATTTTTTTTTGGTGAGATTTTAAAAGCTACTGTTTTTTTTTTTAAATTCACTTTCTGATATTTCATGGTTATTATAAATAAATACAACTGAATTCTGAATGTTAATCTTGTATCCTGTTACTTTGCTGAATTCTTTATCAGATCTATTAGTTTCTCTGTAGAATCCTGAGGATTTCTTTATAGAGTATCATGTCATTTGCATATAGTGACAGTTTTACTTCTTCATTTCCAGTATGAAACCTTTTTATTTCTTTTTCTTTTCTGGTTGCTGTGGCTAGGACTTCCAATACTATGTTGAAAAAAAAATGTTGAGAGTGGGCATCCTTACTTCAGATTTTAGTGGGAAGGCTTTCAGCTCTTCACTGTTGAGTATTACATTGAGTGGGTTTGTCATACATAATTTTTATTATGTTGAGATATGTTCCTTCTATAACCACTTTAGTAAGAGTTTTTATCATGAATGGATATTGAATTTTGCCAAATGCTTTTTTTTTCTGGATATATTGAGATAATTATACAGTTTTTGACTTTACTCTTGTTAATGTGGTGTATTACATTTATTTTTTTGCATATGTTCAACCATCCTTGTAAAACTGAAATGAATCCCACTGGTTGTGGTGTATGATCTTTTTTATGTGTTGTTGGATTTGGTTTGCTAGAATTTTGTTGAGAATTTTTGCATCTATATTAATCAAATATATTGGCATATAACTTTCTTTTTTGGTGGTAACTTTGTCTGGTTTTGGTATTAGGGTGATGGTGGGTTCATAGAACGTCTTTGGGATTATCCCCTCTTCACTATTTGGAAGAGCTTGAGAAGGATCTGTATAAGTTCTTTGTATGTTTGGTAAAATTTGCCTATAAAACCATCCGATCCTGAACTTTTTTGTAGGGATTTTTTTTTAATTATAGTTCCTATTTCACTTCTAGTTATCAGTCTGTTCAAATGATCTATTATATTCTTCTTGATTCAATTTTGGTGGGCTGTATGTTTCCAGAAAGTTGTCCATTTATTATAGGTTTTTAGTTTGTTGGCATATATTTGTTCATGTATCCTCATTTTTTTTTTCTATTTTGTGGTATTGAGATTTTTCCTTCTTCTTTTCTTATTATGTTTACTTGGATTCCCTTTCTTTTCTTCTTGGTGAGCCAGGCCAGAGGATTGTCAATTTTCTTTATCCTTTCAAAGAACCAGATTTTATGCTATTGGTTTGTTTGTTTTAATTTTTATTTTTATTATATTTGACTTACAATATTCTGTCAATTTCTGCTGTACAGCAAAGTGACCCAGTTTGGGACAAACACACACACACACACACACACACACACACACACACACACACACACACATTCTTTTTTTTTAATACTACCTTCCATCATGCTCTAACTGAAGAGATTGAACATAGTTCCCTGTGCTGTACAGTAGGACCCCGTTGCTTATTCACTTCAGATGCAATAACTTACATCTACTATCCCCAAACTCCCAGTCCATCCAATGCCCTCCCTCACTCCTCCTGGCAAGCACAAGTCTGTTCTTCTTGCCCATGAGCTGTTTCTTTTCTGTAGATAGGTCATTTGTACCATATGATAGACTCCACTATAAGTGAAATTAGATTCCACAAATAAAATGGTATCTGTCATTCTCTTTTCTGACTTACTTAGTAAGGGAATCTCTAGTGGCATCCATGTTGCTGCACATGGAATTATTTCATTCTTTTATATGCCTGGGTAGTGTTCCATTGTGTATATGCACCACATCTTCTTAAACCATTCATTTGTTGATGGACATTTAAGTTGTTTCCATGTCTTGACTATTGTGAATAGTGTTGTGATGAACACAGGGCTGCATGTATCTTTTTGAATTAATGTCTCATTTGGATATATGCCCAGGAGTAGGATTGCTGGATCATATGTTAGTTCTATATTTAGTTTCCTGAGGAAAATACGTGATGTTTTCCATAGGGCTTGTATCAATTTATATTCCCACTAACAGTGTAGGAAAAAAAATAGTTGCAAAAGGTGCAACTGACAAGAGCTTAATCTCCAAAATATACAAACAACTCATACAACTCAACAACAAAAAAAACAGACAGCCCAATTTAAAAATGGGCAGAAGACCTAAATAGACATTTCTCCAAAGAAGACATATGGATGGCCAACAGGCACATGAAAAGATGCTCAACATCACTAATTTTTAGAGAAAAGCAAATCAAAACTGCAATGAGGTACCACCTCACACTGGTTGGAATGGCTATCATTAATAAGTCTATAAATAAGAAATGCTAGAGAGGGTATCCTATTTTTTTAACCTCTATTTTATTAATTTCATCCCTGATCTTTATTATTTCTTTCCTTCTGCTGACATTAGGTTTTGTTGTTTCTTCTGTTTTCTAATTATTTTAGGTGTTAGGTTAGGGTTATGTTGTTTATTTGAGATATTTCTTTTTTGTTTTGTTTTGTTTTTGTTTTTAGGGCTGCACCTACAGCATATGGAAGTTTATAGGCTGGGGTTCCAATTGGAGCTGTAGCTGCTGGCCTATGCCACAGCCACAGCAACACCAGATCTGAGCTGTGTCTGCGACCTACACCACAGCTCATGGCAATGCTGGATCCTTAACCCACTGAGCCAGGCCAGGGATTGAACCTACCTCCTCATGGATACCAATAGGGTTTGTCACCACTAAATCACAATGGGAACTCCAGATTTTTCTTATTTTTAAAGTAAGGCTAGTAACACTATGAATTTCACTCTAAGAACTGCTTTTGTGACATTCCATAGATTTTGTATGGCTGTGTTTTCAATGTCATTTGTGTGAAGGTATTTTTAAATTTCAATTTGGATTTCCTTGTTGTTCCATTGGCTTTTTTTACCAGAATGTTGTTTAGTTTCCATGTAGTATTTCCCCCCATATATTTTTCCTGTGGTTGATTTCTTGTTTCATGATGTTGGGGTCAGAGAAGATGATTGAAATAATTTCTCTACTCTTAAATTTGTTAAGGTTAGGTTTGTGTTGTAGTATGTAGTCAATCCTAGAAAATATTCCATATGCATCTGAAAAGAATGTATACTCTGTATTTTTTTTTTTTTTGGATATAATGTCCTGAAAATATCAATTAGGTCTACATGTTCCATTGTATCATTTAGGGTTTCTTTTCCCTCATTGATTTTCTATCTATACAGTCTTTAAAAAAAGTCTACATTGCCTGACTCTCTTTCCCTATATTTTATGATTTTGATGTCCTTTTTTTACATCTTTTGCTATTCCTTGTGTTTACCATCACTTTTACAGATAATTTTTTTTAATATGTATACTGTCTTATTTAACTGATTACTTTCCAATTGTGATTTCCTTCCTATGCTGCCTTGCTTCTTTTCCTGTAGGATAGATTCATTATTGCTGTATTCTTTTGTTTTTTGCTTGTCTGAGAACTTTTTTTAAACATTTCTCCTCCTATTCTAAATGATAATCTTGCTGGGCAGAATAGTCTAGGTTGCAGATTTTTCCCTTTCAGAACTTTGAATATATCTTGCCCCTCCCTTCCAGCTTGAAGCATTTCTGTAGAGAAATCAGCTGATTGCCTTATGGGGAGGGGACTCCCTTGTAATTAACATTGAGTTTTTCTCTTACTGTTTTTTTTTCTGTTGGTTTTTTGTCTTTTTTATTTTTTATAATAAAATATAGGTGTTATTAAAATAAATTAAAATTTATTTATAAAATAAATTATAGGTGTTAATAAAATTATAGGTGTTATAAAAATAAAATTTATTTTTTATTTCAATTATAGGTGTACAAAGATCATCACAAGTCAATTTGATAGATCTTGTGTCCCAAACACACAGTGCATCCCCCTACCCCCCAGATTGTCTTATTTGAAAAACCAAGGTTTTCCAAAATCTGTGAGTCATTGTCTATTCTGCAAAGAAGTTCATTGTGTCTCTTTAGTTTCCATATGTTAGCGGTAGCATTGGGTGTTGCTGTCTAATTGTCTGACTGGTTTCACTTCATATGATAATTTCTAGGTCCATCCATGTTGCTATAAATGTTGTTATTTTGTTCCTTTTAATGGCTGAGTAATATTCCATTGTGTGTATGTACCATATCTTCCCTATCTACTCCTCTGTCAATGGGCATTTAGGTTGTTTCCATGACCTGGGTTCTTCCCTCTCTAGCTGCTTTAGATGTAAAGTTAGGTTGTTTATTTGAGCTTTTTTCTTGTTTCCTGAGGTAGGCATGTATTGCTATATACTTTCCTCTTAGAACTGCTTTTGCTACATCCCAGAGGTTTTGGAGTGTCATATCTTTGTTGTCATTTGCTTCTTGGTACTTTAATTTCCTCTTTGATTTCTTCAGTGATCCATTGGTTGTTTAGTAGCGTGTTGTTTAGTCTCCACATGTTTGCATTTTTTGCCATTTTTTTTCTTGATTTCTAGTCATATAGCATTGTGGTCAGAGAAGATGCTTGATATGATTTCAATTTTCTTAAGGTTACTGAGGCTTGATTTGTAGCCCAGGATGTGATCAATCTTTAAGAATGTTCTGTGCGCACTTGAGAAGAATGTGTATTCTGTTGCTTTTGGATGGAATGTCCTATAAATATCTATTAAGTCCATCTGATCTAATGCTTCATTCAGGGCCTGTGTTTCCTTATTGATTTTCTGTCTGGATGACCTGTCCATTGATGTAAGTGGGGTGTTGAAATCTCCCACTATGATTTTGTTATTGTTGATTTCTCCTTTTATGGTTGTTAGCAGTTGCCTTATATATTGTGGTGATCCTATGTTGGGTGCATAGATATTTAAAATTGTTATATCGTCTTCTTGGATTGATCCTTTGATCATTGTGTAGTTCCCTTCCTTGTCTTTTAAAATGTTCTTCATCCTAAAGTCTATTATTGTCTGATGGGGGTATTGCCACTCCAGCTTTCTTTTGATTCCTGTTTGCATGGAACATTTTCTTCCATCCTCTCACTTTCAATTTGTATGTGTCCCTAGAAGTGAAGTGGGTTTCTTGAAGACAGCATATTTATGGGTCTTGTTTTTGTACCCATTTGGCTAGTCTATGTCTTTTGTGTGGGGCATTCAGTCCATTAATATTTAAGGTAATTACTGATATATATATATGTTCTTATTGCCGTTGTACTAACTGTTTGGGGTTTTTCTTGCTCTTTTTTTTACCCTGAAGTTTTGATATAGGAGTCTATATACAAATGAGATTGTTTTAAGTTGTTGGTTTCTAAATTGCTCGTGCGTCTCCAGTGACCTGCATTTGTGCTCTCTTCTCACGATTTCTGATTTTGGTAGCATAATTGTGCATGGATGATTTCCTATCTTTACTGTATATATGACTTTCCTGGTGAGCATTGCCATTTGTGATGTTTTTGTATCTGGTTGTGGCCTTTTCTTTTCTGAATAGAGAAGTTCCTTTAAGGTTGGTCGAAAAGGTGGTTTAGTGTTGCAGAAATCTCTTAGCTTTTGCTTATCTGTAAAGGTTTTGATTTCTCCTTCAAATCTGAATGAGAGCCTTGCTGGGTAAAGTAATCTTGGTTGGAAGTTTTTCCCTTTCATCACATTAAGTATACCATGCCACTTCCTTCTGGCCTGCAGAGTTTCAGCTGAAAAATCTGCTGATAACCTTATTGGGGTTCCCTTGTATGTCATTTGTTTCTTTTCCCTAGCTGCTTTCAATATTTTCTCTTTGTCTTTAATTTTGGTCATTTTGATTAATATGTATCTTGGGGTGTTCCTCCTTGGGTTTATTTTATATGGTACTCGTTGCACTTCCTGGATTTGAGTGAGTGGTTCCTTTCCCATATTAGGGAAAATTTTGGTTATTATCTCTTTGAATTTTTTTTCTGTCCCCTTCTTTCTCTCTTCTCCCTCTGGCACCCCTATAATACGGATGTTGGTGCGTTTAACATTATCCCAGAGTTCTCTGACACTCTGCTCATTTCCTTTCAATCTTTTATCTCTTTTCTCTTCTGCATTAGTGATTTCCACTAATCTGTCCTCCTCCTCACTGATTCGTTCTTCTACCTCCTCTATTCTATGGTTGGCTGCTTCTAATGAATTTTATTTCAGTTATTGTATTTTGCATCTCTTCCTTAATTTTTACATCTTGTATTGCTTTGCTCAGTGTTTCATGTAAATTATCAATTTTTTCCTCCAGTCTATTTCCAATGCCTTGCATCTTCTTCAGCACCAATAGTCTAAAGTCTCTTTCTGGGAGGCTGATAATCTCATCACTGAGCTGTTTTTCCCGGCTTTTCTCTTTCTCCCTTATCTGAGTTACAGTTTTCTGTCTTTTCATTTTTGTAGGTTTTTGGTATGGTGACCCTTTTGCCGACAATAGAGTTGTAGCCTCTTTTAGTTCTGGTGTTTGCCTCCCCTGTGACTAAAGTTGGTATGGAGGGGCCTTGCTGTAGGCTTCCTGGTGGGAGGGACTGGTGCCAGCCCACTGGTAGATGGGGTTGATTCCTCTCCCTCTGATGGGTGGGGCTTTGTCTCTGGATGAGATCAGAGGCTGGCTGTGCCCCTGAGGTGTCTTTAGGCAGCCTGCTTACTGATGGGTGGGGCTGTGGTCCCACCTGGATTATTGTTTGGCCTGCGGCTTCTCAGCACTGATGGGAGGGACCAGATTTTCCCAGAAATGGCCACCTCCAGGAAATGCAGGCTGATGAATGTTCCCGAGAGCTTCACCTCCAATGCCCTTCCCCCACAACAAGGCACAGTCACCACTGTTTTCCCAGGAGATCCTCCAAGAATTGCAGTCAGGTTTGACCCAGATTCCTATGGCGAATTTGCTTTGCCCTGGGACCCAGTGCATGTGAAAGTCTGTGTGCGCCTTTCAAAAATGGGGTCTCTGTTTCCCCCAGTCCTGTGGAGCTCCTGCACACAAGTCCCACTGGCCTTCAATGCCAGATGCTCCAGGGGCTCTTTCTGTCTGTGCCAGATCCCTAGGTGTGGGGATTTGACATGGGGCTCAGAACTCTCCGTCCTGTCGTTGATCGTCTGTGATACAGTTACTTTCCAGTCTGTGGGGCTTCCTACCCGGGAGGTATGGGGTTGCTTCTATCGTGTAATTGCCCCTCCTACCTCTTGATGTGTTCTCCTCTTTGTCTTCTGGAGTAGAATATCTTTTTTGGAAGTTTATAGTACACTCGGCTGAAGGCTGCTCAACATTTGATTGTAGTTTTGTTCTTTTTTTGGGAGAGAATTTGAACTCCAGTCCTTCTATTCCGCCATCTTAATCCAATCTCTCTTGCTGTTTTTAGAAACCTCTCTTTATCTCTAATGTTTTCCATTTTTATTATAACATGTCTTGATATGTCTGTTTAGGGTTCATCTTATTTGGGACCCTCTGTGCTTCCTGTATCTGGATATGTTTCCTTTAGATTTGGAATGTTTTCAGCCATAATTTTACTTTTTTTCTGTTACATTCAGCAGTAGATTTTTTTTACATTAAAAAATTTTTTTCCGTTATACCTGGTTTATAGATTTCTGTCAATTTTCCAACTGCACAGCCTGGTGACCCAGTTACATACATATACGGATTCATCACAAGTGATTAGACATAGTTCCCAGTGCTATACAGCTGGATCTCCTTGCTTTTCCATCCCAAAGACAATAGTCTACAACTGCTAACCCCAGAGTCCCATACCATCCCACTCCCTCCCCCACCCTCTTGGCAACCACTTGTCTGTTCCCAAGTCCATGATTTTCTTTTCTATAGAAAGGTTCATCTGTGCAGTATATTAGATTCCAGACATAAGTGATATCATATGGTATTTGTCTTTCTCCTTCTGACTAAGTTCACTAAGTATGAGGATCTCTAATTCCCTCCAGGTTGATGTAAGTGGCATTACTTTATTCTTTTTTATGGCTGAGTAGTATTCCATCATGTATATATACCACATCTTCCTAATCTAATCATCTATCAGTGAACATTTGCATTGTTTTCATGTCTTGGCTATTGTGAATAGTGCTGCATTGAACATGTGTGTGCAAGTGCATTTTTTAAGGAAATTGTTGTCTGGATATATGCCCAAGAGTGGGATTGCTGGGTCATATAGTAGTTCTATGTATAGTTTTCTAAGGTACCTCCATACTGTTTTCCATAGTGGTTGTATCAGCTTACATTCCCACCAGCAGTGTAGGAGGGTTCCCTTTTCTCCACATCCCCTCCAGGATTTGTTGTTTGTGGACTTGTTAATGATGGCCATTCTGACTGGTGTGAGGTGGTATCTCATGGTAGTTTTGATTTGCATTTCTCTAATTATCAGTGATGTTGAGCATTCTTTCATGTGCTTGTTCACCGTCTGTATATCTTCTTTGGAGAAATGTCTATTCAGGTCCTTAGCCCATTTTTCATTGGGTTTGTTGGCTTTTTTGCTGTTAAGTTGTATAAGTTGTTTGTATAGTTTAGAGATTAAGCCCTTGTCCATTGCATCATTTGACACTGTTTTCTCCCATTCTGTAAGCTGTCTTTTAGTTTTCTTTTTGGTTTCCTTTGCTGTGCAAAAGCTTGTCAGCTTGATTAAGTCCCATTGGTTTATCTTTGCTTTTATTTTTGTTGCTTTGGGAGACTGACCTGAGAAAACATTTGTAAGGCTGATGTCAGAGAATGTCATACCAATGTTTTTTTCCAGGAGTTTAATGGTGTCTTATCTTCCATTTAAGTCTTTAAGCCGTTTGTGTTTATTTTTGTGCATGGTATGAGAGTGTGTTCTAGTTTCATTGATTTGCATGCAGTTGTCCAGGTCTCCCAGCAATGCTTACTGACAAGACTGTCTTTTCCCCATTGTATGTTCTTGCCTCCTTTGTCAAAGATCAATTGACCATAGGCATCTGGGTTTATTTCTGGATTCTCTTTTCTGTTCCATTTGTCCGTATGTCTGTTTTGGTACCAGTATCACCACTCTCTTGATTACTGTGGCCCTGTAATATTGACTGAGGTCTGGGAGTTATGCCTCCATCTTGGTTTTTGTTCCTCAGAATTGCTTTGGTGATTCTGGGTCTTTTGTTGTTCCATATAAATTTTTGAATTGTCATGGGTAATTTGATAGGGATTGCATTGAATTTGTAGATTGCTTTGTGTAGTGTGGCCATTTTTACAATATTAATTTTTCTGGACCATGAGCATGGAATATCTTTCTGTTTCTTTGTATCTTCTTTGATCTCCTTGATTAATGTTTTGTAGTTCTCTGCATATGTCTTTCACCTCCTTGGTCAGGTTTATTCCCAGGTACTTGATTTTTTGGGGTGCTATTTTAAAAGGTAAAGTATTTTGGTATTCTTTTTCTAATATTCCAAAATTAGTATACAGAAATGCAATTGATTTCAGAATGTTAACCTTATTTTCTGCTACTTTGCTGAATTTGTTGATCAGTTCAAATAATTTTGGATTTGAGTCCTTGGGGTTTTCTATATACAGTATCATGTCATCTGCATAGAGTGACAGTTTTACCTCTTCTCTTCCTATTTGGATGCCTTTTATTTCTTTTGTTTGTCTGATTGCTGTAGCTAGGATTTCCAATACTATGTTGAATAACAGCGGTGAGAGTGGGCATCCTTGTCTTGTTCCACATTTTAGTGGGAAGACTTTCAGCTTTTCTCCATTGAGTATTATATTTGTGGTGGGTTTGTCATAAGTGGCCTTTATTATTGTTGTAAATGGCCACTTTGATAAGAGTTTTGATCATGAATGGATGTTGGACTTTTTCAAATGCTTTTTCTGCATCTATTGAGATGATCATATGGTTTTTGACTTTACTTTTGTTAATGTGGTGTATAACATTGATTGAGTTGCATATGTGGAACCATCCTTGTGCACCCGGATGAATCCCACCTGGTCATGGTGTATGATCGTTTTTATATGTTGTTGGATTTGGTTGGCTAAAATTTTGTTGAGAACTTTTGCATCTATATTCATCAAAGATATTGGCCTATAGTTTTCTTTTTTGTGGTATCTTTGGGTTTGGAATTAAGGTGATGCTGGCACTATGGAATGCCTTTGAGAGTGTTCCTTCTTCTTCAACCATTTGCAAAAGTTTAAGGAGTATGGGCATGAGTTCCTCTTTGTATGTTTGGTAGAATTCACCTGTGAAATCATCTGGTCCTGGACTTTTATTTGTAGGGAATGTTTTTGACATACTCAATTTCATTTCTAGTGATCAGTCTGTTTAGTTGTTCTATTTCTTCTTGATTCAGTATTGGCAGAGTGTAAGTCTCTAAAAAGTTGTCCATTTCTTCTAGGTTGTCAAATTTGTTGGCATGCAATTGTTCATAGTTTCTCTTATGGTTTTTTGTATTCCTGTAATATCCATTGTGACTTCTTTTTCATTTCTTATTTTGCTTATTTGGGGCTTTTCTCTCCTCTTCTCGGTGAGTCTAGCCAGAGGTTTGTCAATTTTGTTTATCTTTTCAAAGAATCAGCTCTTGTTTTTTCTATTTTTTCTATAGTTTTATGAGTCTCTATTTTATTGATTTCCTCTCTGATTTTTATGATTTCCTTCATTCTGCAGACTTTAGGTTCTTTTTGTTCTTTTTTTTCTAATTCATTTAGGTGATGGGTTAAGTTGTCCATTTGAGATTTTTCTTCTTTTTTGAGGAAGGCCTGTATTGCTGTGAACTTCCCTCTGAGCAC
>PVHT021183726.1:9058876-9084619 GCA_004024745.2 Catagonus wagneri
TCTGCATTAGTGATTTCCACTAATCTGTCCTCCACCTCACTGATTCATTCTTCTGCCTCGTGTATTTTACTGTTGGCTGCTTCTAAGGAATTTTTTATTTCAGTGATTGTATTTTGCATCTCTGCTTGTTTAATTTTTACAGCTTGTACTTCTTTGCTCAGTGTTTCATGTAAATTATCAATCTTTGCCTCCAGTCTATTTCCAATGCCTTGCATCATCTTCAGCATCAACAGTCTAAAGTCCCTTTCTGGGAGGCTGATAATCTCACCACTGAGCTGTTTTTCTGGGCTTTTCTCTTTCTCCCTTATCTGAGTTAGAGTTTTCTGTCTTTTCATTTTTGTAGGTTTTTGGTGTGGTGACCTTTGTGTCGACAATAGAGTTGTAGCCTCTCTTAGTTCGGGTGTTTGCCTCCCCTGTGGCTATAGTTGGTATGGAGGGGGCTTGCTGTAGGCTTCCTGATGGGAGGGAGTGATACCTGCTCACTGGTAGGTGGGGTTGATTCCTCTCCCTCTGATGAATGGGGCTTTGTCTCTGGATGAGATTAGAGACTGGCTGTGTGCCTGAGGGGTCTTTAGGCAACTTGTTTACTGATGCATAGCTCCGAGATCCCACCTGGATTGTTGTTTGGCCCGGGGCTTCTCAGCGCTGATGGGAGGGACCATATTTTCCCAGAAATGGCCACCTCCAGAGAAATGCAGGCTGCTTAATGTCCTTGAGAGCTTCACCTCCAATGCCCTTCCCCCACAACAAGGCACAGTCACCACTGTTTTCCCAGGAGATCCTCCAAGAATTGCAGTCAGGTTCCACCCAGATTCCTATGGAGGATTTTCTTTGCCCTGGGACCCAGTGCACATGAAAGTCTGTGTGTGCCTTTCAAGAGTGGGGTCTCTGTTTCCCCCAGTCCTGTGGAGCTCCTGCACACAAGCCCCTCAGGCCTTCAATGCCAGATGCTCCGGGGTTCTTTCTCCCTGTGCCCGATCCCCAGGCATGGGGATTTGATGTGGGGCTCAGAACTCTCAGTCCTGTAGCTGAGTCTCTGTGATGCAGTTACTTTCCAGTCTGTGGGGCTTCCCACCCGGGAGGTATGGGCTTGCTTTTATCGTATAATCACCCCTCCTACCTATTGATGTGGTTTCTGCTGTGTCTTCTGTAGCAGAGTATCTTTTTTGGAAGTTTACAGTCCATTTGGTTGAAGGTTGCTTGGCATTTGGTTGTATTTTTGCTGTTATTTGGAAGAGAATTTGAGCTCCAGTCCTTCTATTCCACCATCTTCTGCAAGCAATTTTTGTTCAGGTGACCACACCCTCCTCTGGAGTCAGAGATAACTGTCATGGTTTGATCCTGCCCCCTGCAGGCCACCAGGAAGCTCCCTGTCCCACTTAGACCACAGAGGAGATGCTGCACTAGCTGCACCTAGTTGTATGGACTTGGGAGGGGACAACAAACACGTGTCTGGGTGCTGTCCTGAGGGTTTGGCAGTGGCAGCTGCAGGGAGGGTGTGTTCCCAGGGAGTGATAGCAACAGTCTCTGGTGCTTGGTAGGCCCTGTGTCGCATTTAGCTCCCTGATGCCCTTAGCTCATGCTAGAGGTGCCTGGTCACCGGTAGCCTGCACAAGAAGTGCCCAATCTTGGTATAGGAGCAAGTCTCATGGATGGCTGCACTGGAGATGCCAGACCACTGTGGACAAACAAGCAGCCTCCGTGTGTGGGCAGTCTGCGCCCCAGGAAGCCTGGTCCACTGCAGTCTAGCTACCTGGCTACTGCGGTTTGCTCTTGAGTTGCCCCACCCTTTGCAATCTCCCCTCCAGTTGCTGGAGGTTTGTGCTTAATCTGACCAGCTCTCTGCACTTGAATCACCTCAGCCTTTGCCAGGTAGCCTCAGGCTGCTGGAGGTTTGCACTTGATTCGCACCACCCTCTGTGCTGGTTCAAGGTGCTTCCTATGTGGTCGGCACCTCCTCCTCTCCTCCTCCCCAACAATACAGCCTTGCCTCTCCTGTGGGCCCAGACCTCCCAGGTTCTCTCTGTCCTGGCATTCCAGTCCCCAGCTCATAGAGTATTGCTCTCTTGCTGGTTGAACGCTGCTCCCTAGCCCCCTAAGCTGTCTCCACACTGCCAACTCCAGCCCTCTCCCAAGGACTGACCTCCAGAGCCTAGGTCTCAGCTCCCAACCCCTGCCTGAGCATCTCAGGCTGTGGTGTCTGTGCTGGTGTTCAGATGATCTGTGTGTGAGGCTGTCATGCCGCTTTGCTGTTCTCAGTTCAGCTGCTGCACTTTTCTTGTGCTTTATTGATATTTCCATTGGTTAGGTGGCTTCCCAGGGTGTGGGTTCCTCTTCTCCTTCACAGCTCCCTCCCTGGGGTGCTGGTGCCACCCTGATTCCTTCTCTCTCTCTCTCTTTTCTGTTTTTCTACCCAGTTGTGTCGAGAGTTTCTTGCCCTTTTTGGAGGTTTAAGTTCTTCTGTCAGCATTCAGTTGATGTTTTGTCCAAGTTGTTTACATTTAGATGTGTTTTTTTGATGTATTTGTAGGAGAGGGTGAATGCGACCTCTTACTCCTCAACCGTCTTGTGGCAACTCCCCATAATTTCTTAAAATACATTTTCAATCTCATTTGCTCTTTCTTCTCCTTCTGGGATCCCTATTGTGCATAGATTGGCATGTTTTATATTACTCCATAAATCTCATATCACTTTAATTTTTTTTAATTTGCCTGTCCTTATTGGGTGATTTCCATTCTTCCATCTTCCAAGTCACTTATTTATTCCTCTTTACTATTAATTTTGCTATTCATTGCCTTTAATTTAGCTTTCTTCTTGGCAAATAAATTTTCTTTTTTTTTTTCTTGGACACACCTTATAGTTTATAGTTTCTTTTCACAGTAATCTGCATTTCTGTTGATAAGCCTTTCTTAGTGCCTTCATTATTTTCATTTCCTCCTTCTTGAACTCGGGGTCTATTAGTCTCTTTCACTGTTTGCTCCTTTAGGGGAATTCCTGTTCTTTTAAATGGGAATGGTCCCTCTGCTTCTTACTTTTGTTTATATTTGTCTTACCCTATGAGTTTAGAGGGAATAGTTATCTACTATAGCCTTGGAAGACTATTTATATGCAGGAGCTTCCCTGGGTAGACTGTGTGGGCTTACTTTTTTTTGTGTGTGTGTGTAAGGGGTGCTTTTTGTTTGGATGCTTGCTGTCTCTTTCTTCAGCATGTGCAGGCTATTATCCCCTTGATAGGTGTTGTGGGGGTACATGGCTTATACAGACTCCCAGGGAGATGGGGGAGGCATGTGATACCTGGTTTCATGGCTCTCACCAGGGGTGGTGGCAGCAGTGGGCCATATATGCTCAGGGGAGTGGTCATGTGGTGCCCAGTTGCAGCATCCTTGGTGGCAAAAGACGGCACCCACCTCTGAAGTATGAAATGGCTGCTAAGGGTTTTGCCCACCCCTGTAGCCCACACAAGTGATATCCAACCTGAGAGCCATTGTGCATGAAAAAAGTTCCTATGGCAGTCACACACACCTCTCCTCTAGCACTCTGCAACAATGGCAGCTTGCTTCTCAGGTGGGGCTCGTCTTCCTCCTGCACTCCCTCAGTTATGGAATACCATATCCTAGCTCCCTCAGGCTGTTTCCATGGAGCTAACCTTTGTCCTCTCTCTGAGTCTGACATCTGAAACTGTGCAGTAGCAGCCAGGCCCCACCTGCCCAAGAAGACAATCATCTGAGGCTGGGATGCACTGGGATGCATCTATGCAGGTCTCTCTCTGTTTTGCCCTCCTCAGACTGGCTGCTTCAATTTTCTCTGAGGCTTTGGAGCTCCCCTCATGCCCTAGCTGATATTCCCACCATTCAGAGGGTCTCTCATGTTGCAAACCTTTCCTCTTTCAAAGCTCCCTCCTAGGGGTGATGGTCCTGTCTTATTTTTCTCTTTTCTGTTCTCTTGCTTTTTCCCACGTTTGTCCTACCCAGTTATGTGGAGTTTTTTTTTTTTTTTTTGCCATTTTGGATGTCTGAAGTCTTCTGCCAGCTTTCAGTGGACATTCTCTGAGAATCATTCTACATGTAGATTTTTTTCAGTGTATTTGTGGGAGAATGTGAGCTCTACATCCTACTCCTCTGCCATCTTGATCTGATTCTCAACAATCTCTTATTTTGACCATGAGATCTCTTTGTCTAGATGGGCAAATTAATTATTCATGTAACTTAGTTTAAGAAAAGTTCTCAAGCTAACACTGAAGTGATCTATTGGTTTATAGCCTTTCTTAATGAGCAACAATTTCCAGGAAGAAAAAGTAAAATAATGTTGATAGAGCTGTCTTGAATTCTCAGTCCTGGGAGTTAAACTATTCCACCACAAGATGTCTCGATTATGAGATGAGAAAAATAGGATGGTATTTTGGCAATATATAATAAGGTTCTTAGGAATGATTTTTTACATTTCCTAGTAGCTCTTTTCCAATTTGTCATTAAAAAAATAGGAACTCAAAGTTTTATGTACAGGGTTTGCTTTGGGCAACTGGGGCAACCATTAAGGAACAAGATGACCCACCCCTCAGGAGAAAGGAAGTGCTAGAGCTTATTGGGGAGGGGAGAGTTGAGGCGAGGTGAAAAAAATTGCCAAATATTTTTCAGCTTCTCTTTGATCCATTTAAAAAAACTATTCAATATCTACTGAAGAATTCTCTTCTTCTCTGCCCCAAACATATATTTATAAAAGACAGACATAGATGACTTGAGCTCTAGCAATGTCTGTCATTAAAGCTGAATATCTGCAGTTAATCTGTGAGTGGTAGATACATTGCTCTCAGTTTATGTCAAAGAAGCAATCACCTGATGAGACTCCATGGTGGGGAAAATGCTACACATTTTAAGTAGTGACAAGGCTAAGATTTTTTCCTGAATAACTGAAGTGCAAAGATTTCTTTGTCTCTTTTTGTTTGTTTGTTTGTTTTGTTCTTTGTCTATTCTTTATCATAAAAAATTATCATGTGTAAGATAAGCTCACATTTTCTTTGGTATTTTTGATCAAAGGAAATTTTTTTGTTGGTATTGAAATCTGTGATACAGATTGAGGGGCAACTGAAACCCTGGATAATTAGTAGGATGGCAGGAGGTGAGTTGTGCTTTTACCTGAGTACCTAGCTCCTTAATGACTAGTCTTATACCCTGAGATATGAAGACAGCTTCCAAATCAGATCCCTAATACTAAAATAAGTGCTAGATAATAAGAGAGAGTTGACATTTGGTTTTCCAAAAAGGAAAGGCATGAAAAATGATATATCCGGGAAATTTTGATCAGAATTGCAAGCTGTTTTATGCATACTGAACAGAAAGACTGTTCCCACCAGACCCTAAGATGGAGTCATTAAGAAAAAAGATATGACAGACAAACCCCATTTTCTGTTTTTGATATTGTTTTTATATCAAGCGTAGGTACATATTGCACCTGGCTTTTTTTTTTAATGGCATTTGACTAAATCCTCAAAATGTCTTTGCGCACAAATATGGGGTTGACATAATTGGTAAGGTGGCAAGTACTTGGCTAAGGATTGTGGCCAAAGGGTATGGGTTTAAATATTATTTTAACCTGCATTGTTATATTCATTTCAACTTGTGGCTATTCTGAATAGCGATGAACCAGCAATTAGTCATAGTGAAGTAAAAGCTCTTTTATGTAGTGCTACTACTCTGTCAGACCAAGGTCATATCCAGGCTTGATTAAAACTGTATGTCCTACAACAGAAATCAGTAAATGCCTCTGTCTCAAACTCTTTTAAAAGTTGTAAGATTTAGAGTTCCCTTCGTGACTCAGAGGAACGAATCTGACTAGCATCCATGAGGATGCAGGTTTGATCCCTGGCCTTGATCAGTGGGTTAAGGATCAAGCATTGCTGCGAGCTGTGGTGTAGGTCGCAGACCCAGCTTGGATCCCATGTTGCTGTGGCTGTAGGGTAGGCCAGCAGCTGTAGTTCTGATTTGACCCTTAGTTCGGGAATCTCCATATGCCATGTGTGGCCCTAAAAAGATTAAAAAAAAAAGTTGTGAGATTTGATGATTTGATTGTAATGACCATGTTGGTATTTTTTGTCTGAGTTTCCTGGAGTCAAAAGCTCCTGGGTGAAAATATACAGCTTCATTGAATTATATAAACAGAGTATATAGTCTTTTTTCTTTTTCTTTTTTTCTCTTTATGGCCACACCCATGGCATATGGAGTTTCCCAGGCTAAGCGTTCAGTAGGAGCTGCAGCTGCCAGCCTACACTGGAGCCACAGCAACACAGAATCTGAGCCACGTCTGTGACCTACACCACAGCTCATGGCAGCGCCAGATCCTTAACCTACTGAATGATGCCAGGGATCAAACCTTCAACCTCATGGTTCCTAGTCAGATTCATTCCCGCTGCGCCACCCAAGGAACTCCTAGAGTCTTATTTTCATAGTATACATCGGTATCAAATTTATTTTAGGCAATAATTATTAACTTCAAAAACAAGCTCACAAACTTGTAAATGAGCTGTAGATAATCATGAAACAATTAGTCAAAGTCTATGAAGATAAGAAATATGTGAATATTGTATTGCTACATCTCATTAAAAGAGTCATTCACCTAGCATATATCATCATGTTCATATCACTTCAATCACCACCTAGACCATGTCTGAAAGTCAGGTTATTAACATGTGATGGTAAGTCATAAATAATAAGGTTATGGATGTCAATTACTTTCTAATTATACATAATGTAAATCTCAAAGGGCATGTGGTAACCAGATAGGAAATAGAACATCACTTTTAATACCACAACATGTTTCATAAAAGCTAAGGGGGAAACATATTTTATTCCCATGTAGAGGTGACCTTTGGATTGATTCCTGAATTACTAGGCAAAATCATCCTGCCATGTGGGGATGGGAGCAGAAAGTTCTAGGCAGAAGGAAAGAGGGGAAAATTTATAAAGAGGGAATGAGCATGATATATTTAAGGAACCAAAGAAGTTTTTCATAGCTGGAGTGGGGTGAAGGGGCTACAGTGAATCTGGTTGAACATGAGAAATGGACAGGACCAGCTCACACAGTGACTTGCAGTTCAAGGACAAGACCATTAGGTTTCAGTCTAAGCAAAGTGCGATGTGATTAGATAGTCTTAGGGAGGGAAGCAATATTATTCAATTTATTTCTAAAAGTTCCCTCTTGGCTGTTGAAGGGATACAGAATGTAAACAAGTAATAATAGAAGTATGGAGATCATTAGAAAACTAATGCATTTTTCTAGACAAGAAATGATGTTTGCACTAGGGAGGAAGCTGAAAGATGAAGAAAAGTAGAGGCATTTGGGATGTATTGGGAAGGTAGAGCTAAGAGGATTTGAAGTTATGGATGAAGGAGAGTGTAAGTGGAAATGATGCTTTAAGGACAGACCCCAGTTTGGGAACTTCTGTGAATTTAGTGGACGGTTGTGTTGTTAGATATGTAATAAAAATATGTACTGAGACTATACTGTGTGGGGGATACTTTTTTGGGGCAAGATATATTTTTCTAACTTCTAAAATACTTTTATTACTAACAGATTCTGGATGCAAATTATATAAAAATTTAATTGTCATCAATATTTCTATTTTACCTCAAGCAAATAGTCTAAATAAGCATCTTTTTTCTGCCTCTCTCATTATCATTGTTATTGTAATATACATCTGGGGTCAGCAAACTTTTTCTGAAAAAAGCCACAGAGTAAATATTTTAGGCTTTGCAGTGTGTATGAACTCTGCTGCAACCATTCAACCCTGACGTTGTAGAGCAAAAACAACTACAGGAAATACATTAAGGAATGAGTGTGCTGTGTTTCAATAAAACTTTATTTACAAAACAAGCAGTAGGCCAGTTTGGTCTCTGGGTTATAATTTTCTGATCCCTAACATAGACTACAGACCCCTAAACAAGACAGTCTAGAGTGAAAAAAAAAATCAGATTATGAATACAGAAGTCAAATACTTATATGTTGATAGACAACAGTGCGTAGTGGAAGCTATAGTTTTTATTTATTTAATTTCATCTGTTCTCTCTCAGTATTTTTCATTTTTTAAAAGTTTTATTGAAGTATAGTCGATTTACAAGGTTGCAATGATTTTTGCTATACAACAAAGTGATGCAGTTATACATATACACATATCCATTCTCTTTCAGATTCCTTCCTTACATAGATTATCACAGAATATTGGGTAGATAGTCCTGGATTCTTCAGGATCTCTCAGTCCATTTAATCCTAAAATAATAAACTTTGTTCTCTACCATGATGGTAGGTCCTTACCCTAATTGGCCAAACTGAGTAGTCCCTCCCTATGGTCACAGTGATTGGGTTAGAGGTAGGCACAGGATTCAAGTAGAGCCAATTAGAATCTTCCCCGAACTTGGTATGTATATACAGCAGGGACATTGTTCTTCACTGAGGGACTGCGGAGAGAGATGGCTGAATGTCTATAACTTATGCAGGCTATTCTTCCTGTCATTTGGTCAGTTTTTGTCAGAGCAACTCCAAGCAGAGATAAACAGAATCAAGAGCATGGCAACATTGTTTGAGAAGCTTAATCCAGAGCTATCTAAAGCCAGAGACATAACAGGACTTCCTAGTTAGGTAAGCCAGTGAATTCCATTTTAGCCTAAGCTAGTTTGAGCTGAGTTTCAACCAGTTGCAGATAGAGTTATAGACAAAAATACTGCTTCACTGAATCTGGAGGGGAGAGACAATTAACATTTGAAGTGCTTGAATATGCCAAGCATAATACATACTAATATTAGTTAAACTTAAAATAGCTTTATGTTTACGGTTGAGAGAACAAGGTCTCAGATAAGCGAGTTGCCTGAAATTATGGAAGTTTTTGGTAGAGTTATGATTTGACTGCTTATATTTCGGACTCTGAAGACCATGCTATTTATATTATACCATGTACTAAGGAAACAGAAATTAAATGAAAAAAATAACTTTGGATTTCTATTTGTCTTAAACTATTTTCTTCCAAGTGTGAGCGAGAGAATAAAGATGATTATTGAAACATCAGAAAAATACCTGAGTTTCTTTAGTAGATACAGTATTGCTGTTAAGAAATCAATCATGGATGGTCTTTCAAAGCTGCTTTAATCTTAAAGTGGAGTGTTTCTAGCCTAATTGTCCACAGGCTAAAGCTGATAAATGTTCCTTTTTTTCTTTCCTCATGCTTAGGGAGACCAGATTTCATATACATGCAGGAAATGCAGAGCCAGGCAAATCATTCATTTCCATATTTCTAAGTGGGCTCTGTGAGCTTGACAAGGAAGGGCAAGTAAGGGATATAAAACCACCATCAAAGATTCATGCTGAAGAATCTCTTCTTGAGAGCTATATGGAGACAGAAGTACAAGAGGGGCTTCTTTCTAGGTGGAAAGAGGTGATAATTAAACATAATTTGTAGAAGAAAATTAATAGTGATGGACTTGAATCCTTTATAGCAAATGTAAATTTCAAAGCAATTTTGTGTGGAGAAGTAAAAAGCTATAATATATGGCTGAGTGGTATATTCTGACAGTAATGGTCCTCTTGTGCAGTGAGTTATTAAAGACTTTCATCTCACAGTTTTCAATAATGAAAAGGGAGGTAGTTTGGGGGCATTTTCTGAGCTATGTCCCTTGTGTTGATTTAGCTTGTTCAACCAGTAGGTTATCTCAACAGCTATATGGAAAAGGTTAAATTTTCTAAAGAGGGTAAAAGACTAAAATGTGAGAATCATCCTGTTTTAGAAAAATGTATTATTTATTCTCAGAGACTAACAAAACTATAACCTGGGGCAAATCATTTAATCTCTATGGGGCTTCATCTCCATATCTTGTCCAAGGATCTTATCCATGGCTTTTTCTAACTCCAGTAATCTCTGATTCCTTCTTATGATAAAAGTACTCTCTAGGGAATTAAGAAAACTCAGGGACATTTAACTTGGAATTATTTTCTCTTTTCCCTAATTTTTGAAATGGATTCTAGAATCATCTCCAGAATTGCACATCTTCACTGAACAAGACACAGAGATAGTGAAGAATCATAGCCATTCACAAAGCTTGATGCTCAAGCTTTCACAAACATCTACAGAAGGAAAACTTGTATGGAAACCAATAGCTCAGCATAACTAGTCCATAATACAAATGACTGTGGATTTGGAGTGGGCTTGAATAGTCCTGGCTTGTGAGGACTGACCATGAGGAAATGAGATTCTGAAAGAAAAATGAGATAATGTATTTTTTATATTTTACTGCATTTATTAAACTTTTGAGGGGTTGAATATGGGGGTTAGTATTAATATATCATGTTTTATACACCTTATGAAATTATTCATATTCTAGAGTAAAACTATAACAGTCATCTTATATTAGCATATTTGTTAAAATTGATTAACCAATATTGACTCATTATAACTAAAGTCCAAACTTTATTCAGACTCACTTAGTTTTTACCTAATGTCCTTTTTCTTTTCCAGGATTCCATATAGAATAGACATTACCTTTGATCATAATGATGATTTAGAGCTCTTTATACTATGACCATTTCTCAAATATTTGTTTTTGATGACTTTGACATCTTAGAAGATCAGGTATTAAGTAGCTTGTTTCTCAATCTGAGTCTGATTATTTTTTCTCATGGTTAAACTGGGCTTGTGGGTTCTTAGAAGACCACAGTGTTTGTTAGGCTCATCACATCATAAGATGTTAAACTTGATCATGTGGTTGAGGTAGTGTTTGTCAACTTTCTCCACCGTGAAGTTGTGCACTCACCTTTCCTACACTATATTAATTAGGGGGAAGTCAGTTCCTCCCACAACTAAGGGAGTGGGGAGTTACGACTCACCTATTTAATGAGAGTAACTATATGTATTGTTGGAATTCTTCTATATGGGAGATTTTCTTGTTATTTAATTTTTTTGTTTTTTTTTGTTAGGGTCACACCTGTGGCATATGCAAGTTCCCTGGCTAGGGGTCAAATCCGATCTATAGCTGCTGGCTCACGCCACAGCTACAGCAACGCAGGATCTGAGCTTTATCTGCAAACTACACCACAGCTAACAGTAATGCCAGATCCTTAACCCACTGAGTGAGACCAGGAATTGAACCCACATCCTCGTGGTTACTAGTCGGGCTTGTTATTGCTAAGCCAAATTCTCATTTATTAATTAGATTACTTATGTCACTATAGACTTATAGATATTTATGTATATATTTATAAATTGGGTTCTATTCTAATACATGCTATTTATTTTATTTTGTTGCTTTTGACTCCTGTGTCCCTCTGACATAACTTTCTTGGTTTTCCTTCTGCTTTGTTTTTCCTTACTTTCTGACACTTTAAGATACTCCAGGCTCATCCTGTTTACCCTTGCCTCGGTCTGGAAGCCCTAGTTTCTTCTATTGGAGAATGGTGTTTGAGGGAGGGAGAAATGGGGAATTAATTCTTAATGGATACAGAGTTTCCATTTGGGAAGATGACAATTCTAGAGATGAATGGTAGTGATGGTTGCACAATAATGTGGATATCCTCAGTTAATGCCACTGAACTACATACCTAAAAATGGTTAACATGGTAAATTCATGTTATGTATGGTAAAATACCACAATTCAAATATGCTTTATCTAAAAACACAACCAAACCTTCCAAGTGTTTTCCAAAATAACTGGACCATTTTTCATTCTCTTCAGCCATGAATGAGAGTCCCTATTACTCCACATTCTCACCAGCATTTAGTTGTCAGGGTTTGCTTTTTGTTTTAGCTATCCTAATAGGTGTGGGATGATACCTTGTTGTTTTAATTTGCATTTCTCTAGTGATATATGATGTTGAGTGTCATTTCATATGTTTATTGGCCATATATATATCTTTGCTGATGTGTGATACATTTTGCTCTTTTTAAATTGGGCTGCTTTTTTTTTTTTCTTCTCCTTATCTAGGGCCACACCCGTGGCATATGGAGGTTCCCAGGCTAGGGATCTAACAGGAGCTGTAGCTGCAGGCCTTCACCACAGCCACAGCAAAGCGGGATCCGAGCTGCATCTGCAACCTACACCACAGCTCACGGCAACACCGGATCCTTAACCCACTGAGGAAGCCAGGGATTGAACTCGCAATTTCATTGTTCCTAGTCAGATTCGTTAACCACTGAGCCATGAAGAGAACTCCTGGGCTGTTTTCTTATTGCAGAGTTTTAAACAACCTTTGCACATTCTGGGTATAAGTCCTTTACCAGATATGTGCTTTGAAAACATTTGCTATTAGTCTGTGGCCTTTCATTTTCTTAATATATTTCACACAGCAAACTTTTAATAACATCTAACTTAGCTTCTTTTGGTCATGGATAATTCTTTTAGATTTTGTGTCTAAAAGTTCATAACAAGTTGATTTCATAAGATTTTCTTCTAGAAGCTTTATACTTTTGCATTTAACATTGATATAAGTATTCATTTTGAGTTAGTTTTTGTGTAAGTTGTGAGATCTGTCTATATATAGAGAGAGCTGTCAAATCATTTCAGTACTATTTGTTAGAAAGACTTTATGTCCCCCCGAATTATCTTTGAAGCTTTGTCAAATATCAGGTGACGGTGGGTATGTCTTATCTTTATTCACTTCCAATGATCTATGTGTTTATTCTTTCACCAAAATTATATTGTCTGTAACAGAAGGGTAAGGTATATTGTGTCTTGGAATTTGGTAATGTGATTCCTCCAACTGTTCTTCTGGATTCAGTATTGTGGAACTATTCTAGGCCTTTTGCTTTTCTCTGTAAATTTTAGAATTAGTTACAAAAAAAAAACTTGCTAGGACTTTGGAATTGATTTAACTATAGAACAAGCTGGAAAGAACTTAGATCTTAATAATTAGGAAACTTCTAATGCATGAATATGTAATATTT
Source organism: Catagonus wagneri (assembly GCA_004024745.2). NCBI lineage: Eukaryota > Metazoa > Chordata > Mammalia > Artiodactyla > Tayassuidae > Catagonus > Catagonus wagneri. Next base: position 9,071,793 of record PVHT021183726.1, read on the forward strand.
CTTCATTTATTTAGACCTTTTTGATTTATTGTATCATTGTTTTATATTTTTCTTTTTTTACTCAGTGAATTTTATTACATTTATAGTTGTACAGTGATCATCACAATGCAATTTTATAGCATTTCCATCCCAAACCCCCAGTCTATCCCCCACCCCCCAACCTGTCTCATTTGTAAACCATAAGTTTTTCAAAGTCTATGAGTCAATATCTTTTATGCAAAGAAGGTCATTGTGTCCTTTTCTTAGATTCCACATGTAAGTGATAGCATATGATACTGATGTCTCACTGTCTGAATAACTTCTTATGACAATTTCTAGGTCCATTCATGTTGCTGCAAATGCCATTATTTCTTTCCTTTTAATGGCTGAGTAATATTCCATTGTGTATATGTACCACATCTTCTTTATCCATCCCTTTGTTGATGGTCATTTAGGTTGTTTCCATTTCTTGGCTATTGTATATAGTGCTGCAGTGAATATTGGAGTACACATACTTTGCAAGTCATGGTTTTCTCTAGATAGATGGCCAGAAGTGGGATTGCTTGATCAAATAAATAATTCTGTTTTTAGTTTTCTAAGGAATCTCCATACTGTTTTCCACCATGGTTGCACCAATTTACATTCCCACCAACAGTGCAATGGGGTTCCCTTTTCTCCACACCCTCTCCAGCATTTATTGTTTGTAGACTTTTTGATGATGGCCATTCTGACTGGTGTAAGGTGGTACCTCATAGTGGTTTTGATTTGCATTTCTCTAGTAATAAGTGATGTTGAACGTCTTTTCATGCTTTTTTTTGGCCATCTGAAAGTCTTCTTTGGAGAACCATCTGTTTACATCTTCTGCCCATTTTTTGATGGAGTTTTTTTTTTTTTTTTTTTTAGTATTGAGCTGTAGGAGGTGTTTATAAATTTTAGAGATTAATCCCTTGCCAGTCAATTCATTTTGCAAATATTTTCTCCCATTCTGTGGGTTGTCTTTTTGTTTTGTTTAGGGATTCCTTTGCTGTGCAGAAACTTTTAAGTTTAATTAAGTCCCATTTGTTTATTTTTGTTTTTATTGTCATTCCTCTAAGAGGTGGATCTCAGAAGATGTTGCTGTCATTTATATTGGAGAGTGCTTGGCCTATGTTTTCCTCTAAGAGTTTTATAGTATCTCGTCTTATATCTAGGTCTTTGATCCATTCTAAGTTTATTTTTTTGTATGGTGTTAGGAAGTGTTCTAATTTCATTCCTTTACATATGGCAGTCCAGTTTTCCCAGAACCACTTATTGAACAGGCTGTCTTTTCTCCATTGTATGTTCTTGCCTCCTTTGTCATAGATTAGCTGACTGGGTTTAATTCTGGGCTTTCTATCCTGTTCCACTGATCTATATATCTGTCTTTGTGCCAGTACTATGTGGATTTGATGACTGTAGCTTTGTAGTATAGTCTGAAGTCAGGGAGCCTGATTTCTCTAGCTCCATTTTTCTTTTTCAGGATGTCTTTGGCTATTCTGGGTCTTTTGTGCTTCCAAACAAACTTAAAAATATTTTGTTCTAGTTCAGTATAAAATGTCCTTGGTACCTGAATAGGGATTACATTGAATCTGTAGATTGCCTTGGGTAGTATATTCATTTTGATAATATTGTTTCTTCCAATCCAAGAGCATCGTATGTCTTTCCATCTGTGTCATCTTTGATTTCTTTCATCAACGTCTTATAGTTTTCAGAGTATAGAACTTTTATCTCTTTAGGTAGGTTTATTCCTAAGTATTTGATTCTTTTTGATGTGATGGTAAACGGGGTTGTTTCCCTAATTTCTCTTTCTGATCTTTCATTGTTAGTATATAGAATTGCAGTTGATTTCTGTGTATTAATTTTGTATCCTGTGACTTTGCCAAATTCATCAATGAGCCAAATTCACTGATGAGCTATAACAGTTTTCTGGTAATATCTTTATGATTTTCTATGTACAGTATCATGTAATCTGCAAATAGTGATAGTTTTACTTCTTCCTTTCCAATTTGGATTCCTTTTATTTATTTTTCTTCTTTGATTGCCATGGCTAGGACTTCCAATACTATGTTGAATAGTAGCAGTGAGAGGGGATATCCTTGTCTTGTTCCTGATCTCAGTGGGAATTCTTTCCAGCTTTTCACCATAGAGAAGGATGTTAGCTGTGGGTTTGTCATATATAGCATTTATTATGTTGAGATATGTTCCTTTTATGCCCATGTTCTCAATGGTTTTTATCAGAAATGGGTGTTGGATTTTGTCAAAGGCTTTTTCTGCGTCTATTAAGAGGATCATAGAGATTTTATTCTTCAGTTTGTTAATGTGGTGTATTACACTGATTGATTTTCAGATATTGAAGAATCCTTGCATCCTTGGGATAAATCCCACTTGATCATGATGTTCAATCCTTTTAATGTGCTGTTGAATTCATTTTGCTAGTGTTTTGTTGAAGATTTTTATATCTATGTTCATCAGTGAAATTGGCCTATAGTTTTCTTTTTTTGTGGTATCTTTCTCTGGTTTTGGTATCAAGGTTATTGTGGCCTCAGAGAATGAGTTTGGGAGTATTCCTTCCTCTGAAAATTTCTGGAATAGTTTCAGAAGGATAGGTGTTAGCTCTTCTCTAAATGTTTGATAAAATTCATCTGTGAAGCCAGCTGGTCCTGGAATTTATTTGTTGGAAGTTTTTAAATCTAGTTTCAATTTCAGTACTTGTGATTGCTCTGTTCATATTTTCTATTTCATCTTGGTTTAGTCTTAAAAGATTGTACTTTTCTAAGAATTTGCCCATTTCTTCTAGGTCATCCATTTTATTGGCACATAGTTGCATGTAGTAGTCTCTTATGATCCTTTGTATTTTCGTGGTGTCCATTGTAATTTCTCCTTTTTCACTTCTAATTTTACTGATTTGAATCCTCTCTCTTTTTTTCTTGATAACTCTGGCTAAGGGTTTATCAATTTTGTTGATCATTTCAAAGAACAAGCTTTTAGTTTCATTGATCTTTTCTATGGTTTTCTTCGTTTCTATTTCATTGATTTCTGCTCTGATTTTTATGATTTCTTTCCTTCTTCTAACTTTAGGTCTTGTCTGTTTTTCCCTTTACAGCTGCTTTAGATGTAAAGTTTGGTTGTTTATTTGAGCCTTTTCTTGTTTCCTGAAGTAGGCTTGTATTGCTATAAACTTCCCTCTTAGAACTCCCTCTGTTGCATCCCATAGGTTTTTGAGTGTTGTAGCTTTGTTGTCATTTTCTTCTATGTATTTTTTAATTTCCTCTTTGATTTCTTCAGTGATATATTTGTTGTTTAGCAGCATGTTGTTCCACCTCCATGTGTTTGTGTTTTTTGCAGTTTTTTTCTTGTTGTTGATTTCCAGTTGTATAGCATTGTGGTTGGAAGAGATGTTTGATATGATTTAAATTTTCTTAAAATTACCAAGCCTTTATTTGTGGCCTAGAATGTGATCAATCCTAGAGAATGTTCCATTTGCACTTGAGAAAAATGTGTATTCTGCTGCTTTTGGATGGAATGTCCTATAAATATCTATTAAGTCCATCTGGTTTAATGCTTCATTTAGGGTCTGTGTTTCCTTGCTAATTTTCTGTCTGGATGATCTGTCCATTGCTGTAAGAGGGGCTTTAAAATCCCTTGCTAGTACTGTGTTATTGTCAATTTTCCTTTTAAGGTTATTAGCACTTGCCTTATATATTGAGGTGATCCTATGTTGGGTGCATATATATTTACAATTGTTATGTTTTCTTCTTGGATTGATCCTTTGATTATTATGTAATGTCCTTCTTTGTCTCATATAATATTCTTTATTTTAAGGTCTATTTTGTCTGTTACGAGTATCGCTACTCCAGCTTTCTTTTGATTCCCATTTGCATGGAATAATTTCTTACAACTTCTCACTTTCAGTTTGCATGTGTCCCTAGAAGTGAAGTGGGTCTCTTGAATACAGCATATATATGGGTCTTGTTTTGGTATCGATTCAGGCAGTCTATGTCTTTTGATTGGTGCATTTAGTTCATTTACATTTAAGGTAATTATTGATATGTATGTTCTTATTTCCATTTTATAAACTCTTTTGGATTTGTTTTTGTTGCTCTTCCCCCCCCCTTCTTCTCTTGTTCTCTCCTCTTGTGGTTTGATGACTTATCTTTAGTGTTGTATTTGAGTTGATTTTTCTTATTTCTGTGAGTGGCTATTGTAGATTTTTGGCTTGCAGTTAACCTGAAGTTTTAACATAAGAGCCTATGTGTGCACACACACACACACACACACACACACACGAGTTTATTTTAAGTTGTTGGTCTCTTAATTGCAAGTACATTTCTAGTATCCTGCATTTGTACCCTCCTCTTCTCATGATTTCTGATTTTGGTAGCATATTTATGCATGGATGATTTCCTATATTTACTGCTTATATGCCTTTACTGGAGAGCATTGCCACTTATGGTATTTCTGTTTCTGCTTATGGCCTTTTCTTTTCTGCCTAGAGAAGTTCCTTTAGGAACTTTTCTTGTAAAGCTGGTTTAGTGCTGGATTCTCTTAGCTTTTGCTTGTCTGTAAAACTTTTAATTTCTTCTTCAAATCTGAATGAAAGCCTTACTGGGTAAAGTAATCTTGGTTGGAGGTTTTTTCTTTCATCATGTTAAGTATATCGTGCCACTCACTCCTGGCCTATAGAGATTCTGCTGAAAAATCTGCTGATTACCTTATCGGGGTTCCCTTGTATGTTATTTGTTTCTTTTCCCTAGCTGCTGTCAATATTTTCTCTTTGTCTTTAATTTTGATTGGTTTGATTAACATGTGTCTGGGGGTGTTCCTCCTTGGCTTTATTTTATATGATACTCATTGTGATTCCTGGATTTGAGTGAGTTTTTTCTTTCCCATATTAGGTTAGTTTTTGGCTATTATCTCTTCAAATATTTTTTTCTGTCCCTTTCTCTCTTCTTCTGGCACCCCTTTAATTTGGATGTTGGTGCATTTAACGTTGTCCCAGAGTTCTCTGAGACTGTCTTCATTTCTTTTCAATCTTTTCTCTCTTTTCTGTTCCACATAAGTGATTTCCACTAGCCTGTCCTACACCTCACTTATTCAATCTTCTCCCTCTTGTATTCTGCTGTTGGTTTTTATTTCAGTTATTGTTGTACATATCTGCTTAAGTTTTCAATCTTGTATTTCTTTGCACAATGTTTCCTATAAATTATCAGTCTTTTCCCCCAGTCTAACTCCAATGTCCTGCATCAGCTTCACTATCATCAGTCTAAAATCTTTTTCCTGGAGGCTGATAATCTCCAGATCACTTAGCTGTTTTTCTGAGGCTTTTTCTTTCTCCCTTATCTGAGTTATAGTTCTCTGCCTTTTCATTTTTATAGGTTTTTGTTATGGAGTCCTTTTTGCAGAAAATAAGAGCTGTAGTCTCTCTTACTTCTGACGTCTTCCCCCCTTGTGGATGAAGTTGATACAAAGGCTTGCTGTAGGCTTCCTGATGGGAGGGACTGGTGCCTGCCCACTGGTAGGTGAAGCTTATTCTTACCCCTCTGGTGGATTGGGCTTTGTCTCTGGGTGAGATTAGAGGTGACTGTGTGCCTGGGGGTGTCTTTAGGCAGCCCGTTTACTGATGGGTTGGGCTGTGATCCCACCCATCACAGCACCAATGGATTGGGCCAGATTTTCCCAAAATGGTCACCTCTAGAGGAAAACACACCAATGAACACTCCCAAGGCATTTGCCTCCAATGTCCTTCCCCCACAATGTGCCACAGTCAACCCCTGTTTTTCCAGGATATCCCCCCAGAACTGCAGTCAGGTCTGACCCAGAGTCCTAAAGAGTCTTTGCTTTGCTCCAGGATCCAGTGCACATGAAAGCCGGTGTGCACCTTTCAAGAATGGGGTCTCCATCTCCCCCAGGCCTGTGGAGCTTCTGTGCACAGGCCCCATTGGCCCTCAACACCAGATGCTCTAGGGGCTCTTTCTCCTAATGCCAGATCCCCAGGCATGTGGACCCAACGTGGGGCTCAGAATTCTCACTCCTATAGGGGAGTCTCAGTGATACAGTTACTTTCCAGTCTGTGGGCTGCCCACCTGGTGGGTATGGGGTTGCTTATATCACATAATTGCCTCTCTTACCATCTTGATGTGGTCTCCTCTTTGTCCTCAGGAGTAGGATATCTTTTTTTGAAAGTTTCCAGTCCATTTGGTTGAAGGTTGTTCAGCATTGGGTTGTAATTTTGTTGATTTTATGAGAGAAGGTGAGCTGCAGTCCTTCTGTTCCATGATGTTAATCCCATCCCTACAGTCCTTTTTAAACACCTGGACTGCTGGCCGAGAATGTCTGGAAGCAGAGGGGTAGTAGTGGCCTGCTTGGGACAGGGTCACCTCTAATCCCAACCCAAGATGAGTGCAGCAACATGATAAGGGGAGAACAGGAGCAACCAAAAATGGCAGTTCGCTCTTATCCCACTGAGGGTTCCATCTAAACTATTCTTCATACAGCTCCTGCACACATTTTTTTATTTATAAATAATTTTTCCTTTTAAGGTACTACTTTAATTATATTAATTTTTTAAATCCCAATTGTTTGCTTATATAAAACAAAGTTACTTATTTTTATATACTGACCTTGCACCCTGTAACTTGTCTATACTCATTTGTTTTATTTTTGCATTTTTTTTCTTTAGGGATGCACCCATGGCATAGAAAGTTCCCAGGCTAGGGATCCAGTTGGAGCTGCAGTGGCTGGGCTATGCCACAGCAACACAGGATCCATGCTATGTCTGTGACCTACACCACAGCGCATGGCAATGCTGGATCCTTAACGCACTGAGTGAAGCCAGAGATTGAGCCCACATCCTCATGGATACTAGTTGGGTTCGTAACCTGCTGAGCCACATCAGGAACTCCCTATACTCACTTATTAACTCAAATAGTTTGTTTTTTTATAGAATCATTTTTTTCTACATAGACATGTCATCTGTGAATCAAGATAGTTTTGCTCCTTTCCAAGCTGTATAACTATTATTTATTTCTTCCTATTGCACTAGCTAGGATTTCCATTTCAATGTTGAATATATATAGTAAGAGAAGGCATATGTGATTTCTTCTAAAACTTAGGAAGAAAGTGTTCACTGTCTTATACTATTATCAATAGTGGTTCTTCAATATATTCCTTACTGATTAAGGAAATTCCCTTCATTCCAGTTTTTTCAATTCTAAATGGGCATTGAATTCTGTTAAATTTTTACATCTGTAGATGAAGAAAATATGATTTATCCTAGTCTGGTAATATAGTGAATTATATTGATTGATTTATGAGATCAAGCCATCCTTGACTTTTTGGGAGGAATACCACTAAATAGTGTTATCCTTTTCATAGGTTGATAAAATCAATTTACTCATATTTTGTTAAAAACATTTTTGTCTATGTTTTTGAGATACAGTGGCCTATAGTTTCCTTTCTTGTAGTGTCTTTACAAGGTTTTTGTACTAGGGTGATGCTGGCTTCATAAAATGAGTCATAATGTGTTCTCTCTTCTCTCATGAAGAAAATTTTGGGGAGCTATGGAGATTGGTATTATTCTGCTGTAAAAGTCTAGTAGGATTCACCACTAAAACCACCTGAACCTGGTCATTTCATTTTTGGAAGGTTGTAAATGATGGAATAATTATGGTATTATTCAGATGATCTATTTCTCCTTAAATGAGATATGGTAATTTAAAAAATTTAAGACATTAGTCCATTTCATCTAAGTTAGCAAATTTGTTGGCATATAATTTTTCATAGTATTTCCTTTTTATCCTTTTAATGGGAGTAGCAATAATGACTCCTCCTTCATTCTTGATATTTGTAATTTGTATCTTCTTTTTCAGATTTAGCCTGTCTAGAAGTTTATCAGTTTTCATTAATCTTTTCAAAGAAGCACTTTTTGGTTTTGTCACTTATTTTCTCTGTGTTTCCTGGTTTAACTCTTGGTGATTCCTCCTCTAGTTTTTATAATTTCCTTCCTCTGCTTACTTTAGGTTCTGTTTGCTTTTGTTACTCTAGCGTTCTTATATGGGTAGTTAGCTTATCAAATTTAAATCTTTTTTCTTTTCAAATATGTTAACTTAATGCTATTAACCTCCCTCTAGCTTAATGCCATAAATCTTTCTCTAAGTTTTGATGTTATATTTTCATTTAAAATATTTTAAAATTTCTTTGAAACATTTATTTGACCTAGTGATTGTTTAGAAATGTATTGTTTAATATCCAAATATTTGGTCATTTCCAGGTATCTTTCTGTTATTAACTTCTAATTTAATTCTGTGGTAATCTGAGAACATTTTTTTTGCATTATTTCTAGTCTTTTAAAATGTTTAGGCATATGTTATGGTCTAGTATGTCATATTTTGGTGACTGTTCTGTGTGAGTTTGAGAAAAATGTGTATTCTACTATTCTTGGTATTCTACTATTCTTGGTATTCTATTTATATTAATTTGATTTATAGTGCCATTCAGGTCACTTATGTTTTACTGATTTTTGGCCTGCCTAGTCTGTCAATTACTGACAGAGTTTTGTTGAAATCCTCAAATATAATAGCAGACTAATGTATTCTCCTTTCCATTGTATTAAATATTGCCTTGTGTGTTTTGATGCTATCTTGTTAGGTACTTACATGTTTATTTTTGTGTTCTTGGAGTATTTTGATGCTATCTTGTTATGTACTTATATGTTTGTGATTTTTGTGTTCTTGGAGAACTGTCCTCCATCATTATATAATATTCCTCTCTATCCCTGTTAATATTTCCTCTTACGAAGTTTGCTTTATCTGAAATTAATATAGTTACTCCAGCTTAATTTTGATAATGTTAGCATGTTGTATCATTTACCATTCCTTTACTTTAGCCAGGGCCTTTATATTTAAAGTGGCTTTCTTACAGATGACACATAATTATTTTTCTCTTTCTGCCCTGACAATCTTGGACTTTTAATTGTTGTGCTTAGGTCACTTATATTTAAAGTAATTATTGGTAGAGTTGGATTAAAATCTGCCATTGCTGTAACTGTTTTCTAAACATCACATATGTTCTTTGCTACTTTTCACCTCCTATTTCTTTGTATGCCTTGTTTTGATTGAGCATTTTATACGATTTTCTTTTATCACATCGATGTATCATTTACATGTCCTTTTAATATGTTTTTATGATTTTCTTAGGGTTCAACAATGTATAAATTAGAAACAATCAGAATCAGCTTTCAAATAACACTATACCACTTCATGTATAGTGCAGATACTTTATAATGGAGTATCTTAATTCCTACATCCATTCCTTGTGAACTTTTGGTAGGACATTTCACTTATCAATATGCTATAGTTACCAATACATTGGTACTTTATTGCTTTGAACATAAATATGTCTTTTAGATGAATAAAGAATAATAAAATAATTTAATTTTTATTTTATATTGGAGTATAGTTGATTTACAAGATTGTGCTAGTTTCAGGTGTACAGCAAAGTGATTCAGTTATATATACACTTGTATCAGTTCTTTTTCAGATTATTTTTCCTTGTAGGTTATCATAGAATATTGAACAGAGTTCCATGTACTATACAGTAGGCCCTTGTTGATTATTTTTATATAGTAGTGTGTATCTGTTAATACCCAAATCCTAATTTATCCATCCCTCCTTTATCCCATTGTTAAATGTAAGTTTGTTTTCAAAGTCTGTAAATCTATTTGTTTTGTAAATAAATTAATTTGTATCATTTTTTAGATACCACATATAAGTTATATCATATAATATTTGTCTTTCCCTTTCTGACATTCTTCTCTTAGTATGAGAATCTCTAGGTCCATCCATGTTGCTACAAATGCCATTATTTCATTCTTTTTAATGACTGAGTAATAGTCCATTGTATATATGTACTATATCTTCCTTATCTTTTCCTCTTTTGATGGACATTAGGTAGCTTCCGTGTCTTGGCTATTATAAATAGTGTTGCTAAGAACATTGTGGTGAACATATCTTTTCAAATTGTAGTTTTCTCCAGATAAATGCTGAGGAGTGGAATTGCTGAATGATATGGTAACTCTATTTTCAAGTTTTCAAAAAAACTCTATACTGTTTTCTATAGTGATTGTACCATTTACATTCCCACCAACAGCATAGGAGTGTTCCCTATTCTCTGCACCTCTCCAGCATTTGTTGCTTGCAGACTTTTTGATGATGGCCATTCTGACTGGTGTGAAGTGATACCTCATTGTAGTTTTGCATTTCTCTAATAATTAGCTATGATGAGCTTCTTTTCATGTTTTTTGGCTATTTGCATGTCTTCTTTGGAGAAATGTCTATTTAGATCTTCCGATCATTTTTTATTGTTTTTTTTTTGATAGTGAGCTGCATGAGTTGTTTGTATATTTTAGGTATTAATCTCTTGTTGGTCCCTTATTTGCAAATATTGTCTATGGGAATCCATTCTATGGACTGTCTTTTCATGTTGTGTACCATTTCTTTTGCTGTGTAAAAAATTTCCAGCTTAATTTGATCCCATTTATTTGTTTTATTTTTATTCTATGAGGAGGATCAAAAAAAGATATTGCTGTGATTTATGTCAGAATGTGTTCTGCCTACATTTTCCTCTAAGAGGTTTATATCATCTGGTCTTATATTTAGGTTATAATCTGTTTTTACTTTATTTTTGTGTATGGTATTAGAGACTATATTCTAATTTTTTCCATTGTTTAATGAATTTTATTACAATTAGAGGTGTATAAAAATATCACAACTCAATTTGACAGCATTTCCGTCCCAAACCCTCAGTGCATCCCCCCAGCCCCCAGATTGTCTTATTTGGAAACCAAGGGTTTTCCAAAGTCTGTGAGTCATTGTCTATTCTGCAAAGAAGTTCATTTTGTCTTTTTAGTTTCCACATGTAAGTGGTAGCATTGGATGTTGCTGTCTAATTGTCTGACTGGTTTCACTTCACATGATAATTTCTAGGTCCATCCATGTTGCTATAAATGTTATTTCGTTCCTTTTAAGGGCTGAGTATTATTCCATTGTGTGCATGTACCTTATCTTCCTATCCACTCCTCTGTCGATGGGCATTTAGGTTGTTTCCATGACCCAGCTGTTGCATAGAGTGCTGCAATGAACACTGGAGTACATGTGTCTTTTTGAGTCATGGTTTCCTCTGGATAGATGCCCAGGAGTGGGATTGCTGGATCAAAGAGTAATTCTATTTTTAGTTTTCTGAGGAATCTCCATACTGTTTTCCACAGTGGTTGCACCAATTTGCATTCCCACCAACAGTGTAATAGGGATCCTTTTTCTCAACACCCTCTCCAGCACTTATTGTTTGTAGACTTTTGATGATGGCCATTCTGGCCGGTGTAAGGTGGTACCTCATAGTGGTTTTGATTTGCATTTCTCTAATAACGAGTGATGTTGAACATCTTTTCATGTGTTTATTTGCCATCTGCATGTCTTCTTTGGAGAACTGTCTGCCTAGATCCTCCACCCATTTTTTGATGGGGTTGTTTGTTTCTTTGGTATTGAGCTGTAGGAGGTGTTTGTAAATTTTAGAGATTAATCCCTTGTCAGTCAATTCATTTGCAAATATTTTCTCTCATTCTGTGGGTTGTCTTTTCATTTTGCTTAGGGTTTCCTTTTCTGTGCAGAAACTTTGAAGTTTAATGAAGTCCCATTTGTTTATTTTTCTTTTTATTGTCCTTACTCTGACAGATGGATCTGAGATGTTGTTATCATTTATGTCAGAGAGTGTTTGGCCTATATTTTCCTCTAAGGGTTTTATAGTATCTGGTCTTATATCTAGATCTTTAATCCATCTTGAGTTTATTTTTGTGCATGGTGTTAGGAAGTGTTCTAGTTTCATCTTTTTACATGTAGCTGTCCAGTTTCCCCAGCACCACTTATTGAAGAGGCTGTCTTTTCTCCAATGTATATTCTTGTCTTCTTTGTCATAGATTAGTTGACTATAGATGTCTGGGTTTAATTCTGGGCTTTCTATCCTGTCCACTGATCTATGTTTCTGTCTTTGTGCCAGTACCATACGGTTTTGATGACTGTAGCTTTATAGTAGTCTGAAGTCAGGGAGCCTGATTCCTCCAGCTCCATTTTTCTCTTTCAGTATGTCTTTGGCTATTCTGGGTTTTTTGTGCTTCTGAACAAACTTTAAAATATGTTGTTGTAGTTCTGTGAAATATGTCCTTGGTAATTTGATAGGGATTGCATTCAATCTGCAGATTGCCTTGAATGGTACAGTCATTTTGATAATATAGACTCTTCCAATCCAAGAGCATGGTATGTCTTTCCATCTGTTAATGTCATCCTTGATTTCTTTCATCAGTGTCTTATAGTTTTCAGAGTACAGGTCTTTTGTCTCTTTAGGTTGCTTTATTCCTAAGTATTTGATTATTTTTGATGCAATGATAAACGGGATTGCTTCACTAATTTCACTTTCTGATCTTTCATTTTTAGTGTATAGAAATGCAGTTGATTTCTGTGTATTAATTTTGTATCCTGTGACTTTGCCAAATTCGTTGATGAGCTCTAACAGTTTTCTGGTAGTGTCTTTAGGATTCTCAAATATAGTATCATGTCATCTGCAAATAATGATAGTTTTACTTTTTCCTTTCCAATATGGATTTCTTTTATTTCTTTTACTTGTATGCTGTGGCTAGGATTTCCAAAACTATGTTGAATAGTAGTGGTGAGAGTGGACATCCCTATCCTGACCTGATCTCAGTGAGAATTCTTTCAGCTTTTCACCATTGAGAATGATGTGAGCTCTGGGTTTGTCATAGATGGCTTTGATTATGTTGAGGT
>PVHT021183726.1:9085619-9211593 GCA_004024745.2 Catagonus wagneri
TTTTTTTTTTTTTTTTTTTTGTCTTTTTGGCTTATCTAGGGCCACATCTGTGGCATATGGAGATTCCCAGGCTAGAGGTCTAATAGGAGCTTTAGCTGCCATCCTTCACCACAGCCACAGCAATGCAGGATCCGAGCCGCATCTGCAACCTACACCACAGCTCATGGAATTGCTGGATCCTTAACCCACTGAGCAAGTCCAGGGATTGAATCTGCAACCTCAAGGTTCCTAGTTGGATTCGTTAACCACTGAGCCACGATGAGAACTCCACAAGATGACTATCTTTCTTTAATGTTGTATTTGAGTTGATTTTTCTTATTTGTTTGTGTATCAATGTAGATTTTTGGTTTGCAGCTACTCTGAAGTTTTGAATAAGAGTCTATATATAAATGAGATTAAGTTGTTGGTTTCTTAATTGCACATGGGTCTTCAGTGTCCTGCATTTGTGCTCTCTTCTCATGACTTCTGATTTTGGTAGCATAATTGTGCATGGATGATTTCGTATCTTTACTGTATATATGACTTTACAGGTGAGCCTTGTCATTTGTGGTGTTTTTGTTTCTGGTTCTGGCCTTTTCTTTTCTGCCTAGAGAAGTTCCTTTAGGATTTATTGTAAAGCTGGTTTAGTGTTGCAGAAATCTCTTAGCTTTTGCTTATCTGTAAAGGTTTTGATTTCTCCTTCAAATCTGAATGAGAGCCTTGCTGGGTAAAGTAATCTTGGTTGGAAGCTTTTTCCTTTCATCACATTAAGTATATCATGCCACTCCCTTCTGGCCTGCAGAGTTTCAGCTGAAAAATCTGCTGATAACCTTATCGGGGTTCCCTTGTATGTTATTTGTTTCTTTTCGCTAGCTGCTTTCAATATTTTCTCTTTGTCTTTAATTTTGGTCATTTTGATTAATATGTATCTGGGGGTGGTCCTTCTTGGGTTTATTTTATATGGTACTTGTTGTGCTTCCTGGTTTTGAGTGAGTGGTTCATTTCCCATATTAGGGAAGTTTTGGGCTATTATCTCTTCAAATATTTTTTCTGCCCCCTTCTGTCTCTCTTCTCCCTCTGACACCCCAATAATATGGATGTTGGTGCATTGAACATTATCCCAGAGTTCTCTAAGACTCTCCTCACTTTTTATCTCTTTTCTCTTCTGCATTAGTGATTTCCACTAATCTGTCCTCCTCCTCACTGATTCATTTTCTGCCTCCTCTGTTCTACTGTTGGCTGCTTCTAATGAATTTTTTATTTCAGTTATTGTATTTTGCATCACTTCCTGTTTAATTTTTACATCTTGTGTTTCTTTGCTCAGTGTTTCCTGTAAATTATCAATCTTTGCCTCCAGTTTATTTCCAATGTCTTGCATAATCCTCAGCACCAAGAGTCTAAAGTCTCTTTCTGGGAGGCTAATAATCTCATCACTGAGCTGTTTTTCTGGGCTTTTTTCTTTCTCCCTTATCTGAGTTATAATTTTCTGTTTTTTAATTTTTATAGGTTTTTGACGTAGTGAGCTTTTTGTAGACAATAGAGCTGTAGCCTTTCTTAGTTCTGGTCTTTGTCTCCCCTGTGGCTAAAGTTTGTGTGGGGGGAGGTGGCTTGCTGTAGGCTTCCCGATGGAATGGACTGGTGCCTTCCCAGTGGTAGGTGGGGTTGATTCCTATCTCTCAGATGGATGGGGCTTTGTCTCTGGATGAGATTAGAGCCTGACTGTGTGCCTGAGGGGTCTTTAGGCAGCCTGTTTACTGATGGATGGGGCTGTGGTCCCACCTGAATTATTGTTTGGCCTGGGGCTTCTCAGCACTGATGGGAGGGACCAGATTTTCCCAAAAATGGCCACCTCCAGAGAAATGCAGGCTGATGAATGTCCCCAAGAGCTTCACCTCCAATGCCCTTCCCCCACAACAAACCACAGTCACCCCTGTTTTCCCAGGAGATCCTCCAAGAATTACAGTCAGGTTCCACCCAGATTCCTATGCAGACTTTGCTTTGCCCTAGGACCCAGTGCACGTGAAGGTCTGTGTGTGCCTTTCAAGAATGGGGTCTCCTCTTTCCCCCAGTCCTGTGGAGCTCCTGCACACAAGCCCCACTGGCCTTCAATGCCAGATGCTCCAGGGGCTCTTTCTCCCTGTGCCCGATCCCCAGGTGTGGGGATTTGACGTGGGGCTCAGAACTCTCAGTCCTGTAGGTGATTCTCTATGATAGTTACTTTCCAGTCTGTGGGGCTTCCCACCCGGGAGGTATGGGGTTGTTTCTATCACATAATCACCCCTCCTACCTCTTGACGTGTTCTCCTCTTTGTCTTCTGGAGTAGAATATCTTTTTTGGAAGTTTACAGTCCATTTGGTTGAAGGTTTCTCGGCATTTGGTTGTAGTTTTATTTTTTGGGAGATAAGTTGAGCTCCAGTCCTTCTATTCTGCCATCTTAATCCAATCTGTGTATTCTAATTTCATTACATGTACCTGACCAGTTTTCCCAGCACCACTTTTTAAAAAGACAGCTTTTTTCCATTGTACATTCTTGCCTCATTTGTCATAGATTAGTTGACCATAAGTGCACAGCTTTATTTCTGGGCTTTCTATCCTGTTCCATTGATCTGCCTGTCTGTTTTTGTGCCAGAACCATTGAGTTTTCATTACTGTAGGTTTGTACCATAGTCTGAGGACAAGGAGCCTGATTTCTCCAGCTTCATGTTTCTTTCTCATTATTGCTTTGACTATTTAGGTTCTTATGTTTCCATATAAATTTTAATTTTTTTTGTTCTAGTTCTGTGAAAAATGCCATTAGTAACTTAATAGGGATTGAACTGAATTTGTAGACTGACTTGGGTAGTATATTAATTTTGAAAATATTGATTCTTCCTAATCAAGAGTATGGTATATCTTTCCATCTGTTTGTGTCATCTCAATTTCTTTCATCCATGTCTATTAGCTTTCGGAGTACAGGTCTTTTGCTTCCTTAGGTAGGTTTACTTCTAGGTGTTTTAGTCTTTGTGATGGTAAATGTGACTGTTTCCTAATCTCTTTGTGATATTACATTGTTAGTGTATAGCAATGGAATAGATTTCTTTGTATTACTTATATATCATGCAACTTTAGTGAATTCATTGATGAACTCTAGTAGTTTTCTGGTAACATTTACAGATTCAAAAGAAACCTATATAGCCAAAGCAATTCTGAGAAAGAAAAATGAAGTTTGTATGTTGTCCACCAGGGCTGACATTTAATTAATTATATCATGCAACTGCTCCTCCTACCATCTTACTGTATCTTCTTTGTCTTTGGATGTAAAATACCTTGTTTAGGTAGGTTCCACTTATCTTTGTCAGTAATTGTGATTTTCCTGTTTTTATGAGAGTAGTTGATCTCAAGTCCTACTCCTCCATTGCTTGCATGGTTTCTGATGATGAGTTTTCTCTGTTATCCTTGTTCCTATATTAGGAAGTTTTTTTTTCCCCCATGTCTAGTTTCTTTCAAGATTTTCTCCAGTTGAATATAATACACTTAGGTGTGGTTGTTTTGATATTTTCTCTTCTTACTTGGTGTTCTTTGAGCTTCTGAAAACTGGTGTATTATCTGTCAATAATTTTCATAGTATCTCAGCAATTATTAATTGAAACATTTTTTCCTCTGCCCCATTCTCTTCCTTCTCTTTCAGGTACTGCAATATGTATATTATGCAGAGTATATATGGTCATATATTATGCACACATATGCATAATATGTATCATATTTTCCCCAACAATTTTTGGATATTTTTCTGTATTTTTTCCTTTGTGTTTCAATTGGAAAATTTTTATTGATCTTGAAATTGATTCTTTCCTTGATTCTTTCCTAGATGTGTCAAGTCTACTTGGTGAGACTGCTGAAGGCATTTTTAAATTATTTTTTGATTTCTAATATTTTCTTTTGGCTTTTAATTTCCACAACTCTTCCAACATTACTCACTTGATCTTGCATGCTTTTTTCCCATTAGAATGGCAAGCATATTAATCATGTTTATTTTAAATGCCTTATCTGTTAATTCACTTATCTGAATGTGGTTACAATGATTATGACCCCAAACTGTGTCTTTTCTTGCCTTTGGTGTGTCTTTTTTTTTTTTTTAAAGTTGACATATTGTATCAGTAGTTGCTACTGAGGTAAATAGACCTTTTGGGGTCAGAATTTAGGGTAATATGGATATAAATTGGGCTGCATTTAATGGTTGCTGTAGTTATAGATAGTAGAGACTCCAAATTCCTCTAATGTCATCATTTTTCTTTCCTCTCTTGGTTTTAAGCCTTCTCTTTGCACAACTTCTCTGGTGGTGGGGGGTCTATATTTTATAACTTTTCAGTGTTAAGTCTCTGCTATACTGAAGGTTTGCTTGTTGAGTGTAGAGAAAGGAAGAAATCTCAGTGTTTTAGTGGAGCTCTGTCTCAGATTGTGGCTTTCACAACTGTTATGGTCCTCTTCAAGGGATATAGCTCCCTCCATTTTCCTTGTGCCAAATTCCCAATATAGTTCCTCAAAGCTCTGTCTCTTAACTTTTTTTCCCCCCTCTTCGGTGAAATACAAATGTTAGAAGGGACTACAAGAGGAGGAAAATCTCTTTCCCCAGGTGAGATAAAGTTTTGGTATTTCTCTATGACAAATTATTTCCCCTTAGAGATAAAATAAGCCTTCATTACTTTGCTGCTTTCCCCCTTACCTTGTGAGAGCCACAGGAGGTTTTTCAAGGATGCATACATATTTTCTGTGCAAAGCTGTGGGTTTCCTGGAAGGAAGGACCAAGAAAGTTAAGGACTCTCCTTTGCAGGCCCTTGGAATTTGTCATGATCAAGCTAGTTAGCAGTCAGCTTATAGCAATTTGTCACAATTACTAGTAAAGGAAGTGCTTTAACAACTTACGGCTTCCAGTGGCTTCAGCTACAGGGAAGCACATTTCTAGTGCTATCTCTCTCTGGATGCACCAATCTCTCAAGCTTTCAGAGGGGCAGTTTGCCCAGTGACCTGAGTTCTTTGGTAGGTTCAAGAATGGTTGATGATTTTTACTTTTCCTGGATTTTTCTTGAAATGACACTAGTGATAACTTGCAAGCGCTTCACAGGGTGGGGCTGAAATGTATAAACCCATGTCTATCAACTTTAATGGGAAAATTAGATGTGCTCCATTCAAGCCTAGAGACCTGCATAATTTGCACAAATGGATATGTTTGTACATTGAATGACTAAACTTTATATGAGATATAAACAATAATTTAAAAATCAATAGATGCATAGTGTAATACAGGTTTGTCATATTCCCCATGGAATGAAGAGAAAACTTCAGAGTAAACTTCAAACTTCAAACTTCAGGTGCTGTTTGGTGGAGAAGGGCACAGGCTCACTCTGGAAGGTGTATTCATCATTCTGCACCTCCTTCTTACTTAACATTTACCTCATAGTCAAACTCTTATAAATAAAATGAAAGACCAGAAAAACATCAATCTAAGAAAATAAAGGTTAAGCCCCAAAACACATTGAAACATATGGAAAAGTGCACAGACTGAAGAAGCAGCTCTTCTTTATCCTTCCTACTTGGCATAAATTCACAAATAAAAATGTTTTGGTTCATTGAACCATGACCTGAATTTTAAATTTGTTCCATATGATATTCTCTGACTAGAAAGTGTGTCTAGTAAGTTGGTGAATGTATCTTTGCTTGAAAATGTAACATCTTAGGAAACACCATATCCTAGAAGGCATTTACTTAGTGTGTTTTTAGGTGATGTCATATACCAAAAAAAGAAAAAGGAGTTATGTCCAAAAAATGATATACTTTTTCAAGAGCTATATGGCAAAACATCATTAACTGAGCAGTCCTTATGTGAGATAATCCTGTAATTCATTCTAGTTTCTATTTCATTTAATGTCTGGAATCAGTTAATTAGTAACTGTGTTTCCTTCAGAGGAATGCAAAATTTTTGCATGCTTTTATTTTCCTCAGTCCTTTTTTTCCTCTCACGCTCACCAATGCCCATGTGGAAAATGCCTGGAATATTAGTTCATATTATTAAGATTCTTTTCATAAGAAATACTTATTTAGACCTAGAAATTATGAGTAGTTCTCACTTGGTATATTCACACATACCCCTGCTTCTTTCAGGATTAATTTGTTTCCTGATATAATTCATTCTCTAATAAGTAGCTATTTTCAGACACAGCCTATAAACTATAGACCTTCTGAGTCCAAACTTACCCTTAACTGACAATATGTGTAAGTACAGAATTTCTAGAATGAAAGCATTTTTGCCTCTTCACTTGCAAGTGTTCCACTGTCTTGTTTCCAATATTGTCAATAACAAAACTCATGTAACCTGAATTTTTGAAACAGGGTCTGAGACAAACATATGAGAATAAGTAGATTTTCTCTTTACTGATGCCATTGCTTTCAATTTAAGGATAGATATATGCTTGTCTTTAGTTCTTAGCAATTACCAGTTATGGTTTGGAATATAGATTTTCATTAATTATCTCTATCCCTTTCTCCAAAACATATATATGCATATTATGTTGGGACATCTGTTCTCTCCATATAGAAGTTTACACATATTTAACATTGGATTGTTTTTTTATACTGAAATATTTGAAGTTCTTTATCAGATATGAGATTGTAAATATTTTCTCCCAATCTGTGGCCTATCTCTTCATTCTTAACAGTATCTTTCAAAGAGAAGAGTCTTTAATTTATATAAAGTCCAATTATTTTTTATCGTTTCTCTTTTTAATAAGAAAGCTTTTCTCTTATATTTTATTCCAGAAATTTTATAGTTTTAGGTATTATATTTAGGTCCAGAGTTTTAGTTAATTTTGTAAATATTGCAAGGTATGAATTAGTTTTTTTTCAGAATCATCATTTGTTGAAAGAGCTATTCTCCATTAAATAATTTCTACTTTGTTGAACGTCAACTACCCATATCTGTGGGAATCTATTTCTAGTTTATCTGTTCTGTCTGCTGTTCATCTAACTTGACTCTGTCACAGTGTTTTTCATTACTTTATAATAAATCTTAAAGTCAGAAAGTATAATCCTTCCAACTTTTCAAATATTTCTAAAGCTGTTTTGGCATTTCTAGATCACTTACATTTCCATATGAATTTTAGAAATAACTTTTTGATATCTACTAAAATGTTTGATCAGAATTGCATTGAACTTACAGTACACTTTGGCAAGAACTGATATCTGAAAGATTGTGACTCTTCAGATCCATGGATATATTTCTCCAATTATGTCTTTTTCAATTTCTCTCAGTAGGAAGGAAAATTCCTCAGCCTTGAAAAACCTACAGCTGACACCACCCATAAGGCTGATGCTCTACGTCTCTTGATGGGAAACGAGAAGATGTCTGCTCTCACCAACTCTATTTAATGTGGTGTAGGAGATCTTAACTAGGGCAATAAGGCAAGAAAAGAAGTAAAATAAAAGGAATAAAGAAGAATATACTTAACTGCAGACAACATGGTCACCTAAGTAGAAAATCCAAGGAACCTACCAAAGCTATGCAAACTGTAAGGTAGAATGACATAATGTTACTATAGAAAACAGATTGTATTTCTATACACTAAATAAATAGATAATTTATATGAGGCATGTGTTGAAAGCTCCAAAATATTACTGACAGAATTATAGTGTCCATACATTTAGAGGGTTAATAGTGTTATAATGTCAAAATTTAGAAAATTAATCTAGAGAGTCAATGCAATCTCAATCAAAATCCCAGCAGGATTTTTAAAGAGGCTGACAATTTTATTCTAAAGAGTTTATGGAAATGCAAATGCCAGAAAATTCAAGGCTATTTTGAAAGTGTAGAGTATGAAACTAGGCAGGATGACTTACCATTAAGCTATAGTAATTAAAACAATGTGATAGACATATAGTTTAATGGACTAGAATAAACAGTCCAGAAAGAGTATTGCATCTATACAGTTAATTGAATTTGAGCAAATCTGCCCAGGTAATTCAGTGGGAGAAAGAAAATTCCTTTCAATAAATGGTGCAGAAACAATTGGACCTTATATTGAAAAAAGGCACCTCAACTCCAATCTCACACTATATACAGTAAATAACACATCATGGATCATAGATCTAAAACTAATGACTAAAAAAACTACACAATTTCTAAAAAAAATAATTTTTTGACTTTGATTTAAGCAAAGTTTTCTTGATAGGACACAAAAGCATGAATCATTGGAAGAAAAAAATGCATTTTGTCAAAATTTAAGAAATATAAGAATAAAATACCTACGAATAAACTTACCTAAGGAGTTTCCAAAAACTCTAAGACACTGAAGAAGTTGATGAATTGATGAAATTGAAGCCAACACTGACAGATAAACAGATTCACTGTGTTTCTGGATTGGAAGAATCAATACTGATAAAAACGATCATATTATCCAAGGCAATTTACATATTCAATGCAATCCATATCAAATTACCAGTGACTTTTTCACAAAATTAGAACAAAACTTCTTTTAAATTTTATGGAAATGCAAAGACCCTGAATAACAAAAACAATCTTAGGAAGAAAAATGGAGCTGGAGGAATCAGGCTTCCTGACTTCAGACTATATTACAAAGCTACAGTCATCAAAACATTATGGTAGTGGCACAAAAATGGAAATACAGATCAATGGAACAGGATAGGAAGCCCAGAAATAAACCCACACACTTATAGTCAATTAATCTAATCTACAACAAAGGATGTTAGAATATAAAATGGAGAAAAGACAGTCTATTCAGTAAGTAGTGCTTGGAACACTATTCAGCTTACATGTAAAAGAATGAAATTAGAAAATTCTCTAACAACAATGTATAAAAATAAACTCAAAATTGATTAAAGACCTAAATGTAAGGCCAGGTACTATAAAACTCTTAGAGGAAAACATAGGGATAACACTCTGACAAAAATTGCAGCAATATGTTTTTTTGGATTCATTTCCTAGAGTAATGGAAATAAAAATATACAAATGGGACCTAATCAATCTTAAAAGCTTTTGCATAGCAAAGAAAACCATCAACAAAATCAAAAACAATCTACCGAATGGGAGAAAATATTTGCAAATGATGTGACTGACAAGGGATTAATTTCCAAAATATGCAAACAACACAACAAGAAACTAATCAAAAAATTGTTAGACAACCTAGACATTTCTCCAAAGAAGACATACAGATGGTGCCTGAAAAGATACTCAACATCACTAATTACTAGAGAAATGCAAACCAAAACCACAATGAAATATCACCTCATACTAGTCAGAATGGCTATCATCAAAAAGTCTACAAATAATAAAGGTTGGAGAGGGCGTGGAGAAAAGGCAACCCTCCTACATTGTTGGTGGCAATATAAATTGGTACAGCCACTATGGATAAGAGTATGGAGGTTCCTTAAGAAACTAAGAGTTGAGTTACCACATCATCCACCAATCACATTCCTAGGTATATATCCAGAAAGGACAAAAACTCTAATTTGAAAAGGTACATGCACTCCAGTGTTCACAGCAGCACTATCTATAAGAGCTAAGCTATGGAAGTAATCTAAGTATCCATACGCAGAAGAATGCATAAAGGAGATGTAGTATTTATAAATAATGGGATATTAATCAGCCATAAAAATTACGAAATATTGCTATTTGAAGCAACATGTATGGACCTAGAGATTATAATCAAAATAAGTAAAGTAAGCCAGAAAGAGAATCTATCGTGTGATCTCACTTAACTGTAGCGCCTAAAAAAAATGATACAAATGAACTTATTTAGAAAGCAGAAATAGACATAGAAAACAAATTATGGTTACCAAAGGGAAAACGCAGGGGAGGATAAACTTGGAATTTGAGATTAACAGATACATCCTACTGTATATAAAATTGATAAAGAAGAACCTACTCTATAGCACAAGGAAGCTATATTCAAATATTATAATCTTTAAAAAATCTGAAAAAGAATAGATACACATATAATGCAGTCACTTTACTGTATACCTGAAACATTTTACAGCAATAAAAATAATAAAGAAGATAGAAAACTTAAGAAATATATTGTTTTCAAAATGAAAAATCAGCCCCACACTAGGAGAAATTATCCAAAACATATCTGATAAAGGACATGTAATCAGAATAAAGAACTCTTACAATGGAATATTAAGAAAAAAATACTTTTTAAAAAGGGCAAATGATCTGAACAGATAACTCACCAAAAAGACTGGATGACTAAATAAGGAATGAAAAGATTCTAAACACCTCTAAAGAAATGAAGATAAAAACTTGATGAAAAACTATCACACATCCATTACAATGCCTCAGATGAAAAGAGCAACAACCTAAGTCTTGGCAAGGATGTGAAGTAGTCAGACCTCTCATACACTCTGAAGACAAAGTTAAACAGCCACTTTAGACAACATATTGGCAGTTTCTAAGAAAGTTAAATGTACCTTGACCATTCGATCCAGCATTCCCACTTCTGACTAATTATTCAAGGCAAATGAAAACATAGGTCTGTTGAAAGATTTGTTTTCAAAGGGTCACATGAGCTTTAGTCTTAAAAGCTAAAAACCGAAAAACCGCAAAGGTATATTAATTGGTGACTTGATAAACGTATTGTGACAAATCCATTCAAAGAATGCTACTCGGCCCAATGAAAGTACAAACTATTGAAATAATCAACAACACGATGAATCTTAAAAGCGTTCTGCTAGGTAAAAGAAGCCTCACCCCAAAGACTGTGTCTTGTATGATTCCACTGGAATAAAATTCCAGAAAGTCAAATTAATTAAGTAAGTAATTTATTTATTTATTTTTTGCCTTTTATCATTTTAGGGCCACAGCCACGGCATGTGGAGTTTCCCAGGCTAGGTGTCTAATCGGAGCTGTAGCCTTCGGCTTACGCCGTAGTCGCAGCAACGCAGGATCTGAGCCGCGTCTGCAACCTACACCACAGCTCATGGCAACGCCGGATTGTTAACCTACTGAGCAAGCCAGGGATCGAACCCACAACCTCATGGTTCCTAGTCGGATTCGTTAACCGCTGCACCATGACAAGAACTCCCAGAAAGTCAAATTTAATAAACGGAAAGTAAGGGTGGTTGCCCATGGCTGTCATGGGAAGAAACTAACGGTAAGGGGTAGCAGGGAAGTGTGGGGGTGATCGAACCATTCTATATCTTGACTGCTATTAAGTGACTTTTCATATTTGCCAAACTCATAAAGTTGCACAGTTAAAATTCATGTTTTTTTATTTGTAAAGTTTACCTCAACAAAGCTGATTCAAAAAAAAAAAAAAGGCCCAGAAATGACAGAAAATAAAGAACCATTTTTCTTTGGGGTTTAAGAGCTGAGGGTACTAGAACAGGCCAGTTGGAATATTTTCATTACATCAAATACAAGTGACTTCTGAAGACTCTCCTAAAGAGTCTACCTGTGTTCTTTGCTCCAGACCCAAGTTCTTATTCCTCACCCCTGCTCCGGTTTCTTGTGTTTCCTTTTCTTTGAGATTAAAGATTATTCTTTTATTGGCAAAGAAACTTTGAAATTTCAGTTTTGATATGAAAAGGTAAAACAATGCCGGTATTCTCTTTCCCTTATTTCTATGAGGGAGGAAGATTTTGTGATTGGCCTGGTAAAGCCCTCCCACTCCGCTGCCCAAACTCTAAGACTGGTTATTCTGCCGCTTAGACTGGATTCAGACATAAGCCTACAGAATGAAGGACATTGAGAATCTTTCCCTTGTCTTAACAGCTGCTCAAGCCTCAAACCTGTCTGGCTAAAAAAGATTTGTAGCACAACAGGAATTGTGGACTCAAGATAATTCTCACTGCAGTGAAAAAAGCCCAGGGGTGAAGGTAATCATTTTCAGCCATTCTCATTAGCTTGCCACACACGTTTCAATGGCTTCGTTACCAACACAGTCACACAGAAGTATTTAAAAGTTTACCTCGATTTGGAACACCTTTATCCCACACCTTTTATGGATTTTTCATCTTCTGTGACTGTCATCTTCAGCATTTGCAGCCCTTCTCAAGAGAGCGGGAGAAAAATATGTTGTGTGTATAAAATATGATGATTCAACTCTGTTGTTATCATCACTCATAGGAGAGATGGGGAATCATAAGGTATGAGTTATCCTTCACTCCCTCATTCACAGAGATAAAAACATAGAAATGCCATCCTAACATTTAGGCAAGATATACATACTAGGAATGGCGGGCGACAATAAATTGTCCCAGTAGCTCCTATATTCTTTCCACAATAAAATGGTAGGACTGAGGGAAGCAGTGGAAGCCTGTAGAATAAAATCACTGTGCCACCATCTTTAATCTTTATTTGGATAAAAATTCTCCCTTTGTTTTTGGTGCTCAGCAGCTACAGGGGATCCATCTGTTCATGGAATGGGCAGATTCAACAGATGGTTCTCTTGTTCCAGAACTAGATTTGCTTGTGGGATTTAGGCACTATGAGACACTGCAAACTTTCTGAGCAATGACCCTAACAAAGTGCTTCTACTGTGTAACTTTGGACCCCTTTTTCACCCTGCTCAGCACAATTCCGCATCCCACAGCGCCACCTGTGTTGCTGTCTATGCGCAATGGCCTGTTCCTGGTTTCAGCTTCATGATCCTCATTTAAGGGTTTTCCATAGTACAACTTTGTATAGCTGGAGCTCTGAAAGTCTCATCAATTAATTCTGGTCTTTGTATGATATAATCACTGTCCAAAATTCACCCCCCCAAATTGAAATCCTAGAGGAATTTGTGACGCTCTGGTATTAAAATTCCTTAAGATATGTGTAGAATATTCTAATAATACTTAAAGTTCAGTATATTTTTTTCTCCCCAGCAACATGTTCCTTAAAAAATATTAAACATATTTCAGACTTTCTTACATGTGCAAGTCCTGTTATATGTCCTCCTTGCAAACTGGCATGAGAACTTAGGGGGAAAAAAAGACCATTCCAGAAAGGTTTTACATGTGGACTCTTGTTTGTGCCAAGTTCATCTTTCATCCTTAGTGAGACTATTAGAACTGCATGGGAAACTTAAAGACTGTTAAGATGATTAAGAGCCACATTTAATGGTTGCTCCAATAACATCTTGACAAACATTTTAATTTTATATCTCTCAAGTAAGCCCATAAAACAGCATGATCTAAAAATTCTTAATATATTAATAAAAATTTAAATATGCATGTATTACTTATGCTGTTTTGAGTTAATTACATAATAATATTGCCTTGTATACACCTTAATTAGATTAAATATTGATCAGTGCACTTTCCCACTTTTCACTGATATTTCATTAACACACAATAACTGTCTTGTTATAGCTAGATGCAACTTTAAATTAATTAAAGAATCTGACTGGAAAAGTTATGGAAAGATGTATCAAACAAGCCACATAAAGAGGACTGGAAAACTCAGCCTATGAATTAAAGCAGGGAAGAGAGATTAAGCTCTTACCTATTTTAAGAGTTTAAAGTAATTAGATCTGTGAACAATGATCCACTATTTTTTTCCTTAGGGTTTCAGATGTAATATCATTTGGACTAGGTTCATCTATCAATCTGTATTAAGGAAGAGGCTATGAAATATTACCATTATTCCTGAGGATTACGGTCTTTGTTTATTTCAAAAAGAACCTAGATTTTCAACAGCATCGAAGGTTTCTTAGCATGTGATTAAGGCTGTTTATTTTCATGCTGATGAGCTGAGAGCTGTTTCAATGGGGAGATGCTGTAATTCTCCCATGATCTAGAAAATAACTCATGGTACTTTTTATGTTGTCATTAACTGTCACGTTTCTTGAGTTAAATATGAGCCCTGTCATTTGGAAGTCAGAAAGCAGCTCCTAAATTTCTCAATTTCATTAGCAATTGATTCAAATCATTTCCCGAAAATAGTCTGAATTGACATATGAATTGTAGTGGTTCCTCAGCTTGGTGATTAATTAATCAAGCCATCAGGTTCACATTAAACTATTTATCAATCTTACGATTTCCTGCTTTCCAGAAAAAATTAAAAAGCACTCTAATAATATTTTATGAGTTTTGAGAAAAATTAAAATGGGACCAAAAAAAGGAATCTGCCCTTCCTAATTCAGGAAATTCCATGATGTCAATTTCTGTGAGCCAAAACACTAAGAGGAAAAGATGGGGCTGGAGTCTGAAGCCCAGAGAAGGGTCATTTCTACAGGCCTCAGTTTCTTCATCCGTAAAATAAGATAATTGAACTAAATCCCCTCTCATTTTTTTCTCACATTCAAAATTATGTTCGAATAAAAATATAGTTATGATTACTTTAACTTCTAAGAAATTATTAAAGTACAGTTGATTTATAATATTATATAAGTTTTAGGTATACAGCATAGAGATTCAATATTTTTATAGTTTCTGTTTCATGAAAAGTTACTACAAGGTAATGGCTATAATTCCCTATGCTATACAATATATACTGTTGCTCATCTTTTTTATATATAGCAGTTTGTGTCTCTTAATCCCATACCTCCAATACAACCTTCCCCCTTCTCTCTCCCCACTTGTTCCCACTAGTTTGTTTCCTATATTCATTTATACTATTTTTTTTTAGATTCCACACATAAGTAATATCATATACTATTTGTCTTTCTCTGACTTATGATTACTTTAAATTTTGTTATTCTAATGTGTCATTGTCCTTACATGAAAAACAAACAACTTGGGATTATTGATAGAGCCTCAGAAACTTCACATTAAAACTGTAATTGATGTTCTTGGAGCAGCTATGGACACTGTTCTGCAATTTGCATTTGAAATACAGTTTTCCACTCAAGGACACATTCATCAGGGTCTTATAGGCTTAATTATAACAAGAGACCACTGTCAGTTGCTTTAGCTCAGAATTACAGTATCAACCTTTCTAAGACTGGGCCATACCAAAACTGTTGTTGGCTAAGAAAACTGCTGGCAAAACATCGAGTGCAGTTTGCCTATTTAATTTCATTCAAACTTTGCTGAGTTCAGTTAATAACCGGTTCTTTTCATAATAAACCACTAACCAACCAAATTCAGCCCCCTTTATTTCAAATTTGCTGTGTGTTTAACTATAAAATAAAAGTCTTATTCCACACAAATCCCTCTGGTATTATTTAGAGAAAATTGAAGATTTTCTGTTAAAGCTAACTGCATTTTAAGTGCTGGACTGCCCTGTCTTAGGACGAGACTGTGAGCCACACAGGAGGAACCCTCCATGTGCAGGGAAGTTTGATTGGACTTCCATCCCCTGCCTGCAGTGCCAGGACAAAGGCCAGAGGGGCAGTGTCTAAAACGACACAGGAGAAACCTCTAATTTGAAAAGATACACGCACCCCAGTGTTCACTGCAGCACTATTTACAATAGCCAAGGCATGGAAACAACCTAAATGTCTACTTACAGAGGAATAGATAAAGAAGATTGTTACATATATACAATGGAATATTATTCAGCCATAAAAAAGAATTAAATCATACCAGTTGCAACAACATGGATGGATGAAGGGATTATTATATTATCATACTAAGTGAAGTAAGCCAGACAAAGATAAATATCATGTATCATTTATATGTGGAATCTAAAAAAATGATAAAAAATCTATTTACAAAGCAGAAATAGACTCACAGACATAAAAAACAAACTTATAGTTACCAAAGGGGAGAGCTGGGAGAGGGATAAATTAGGAGTTTGAGATTAAGAGATACATTCTAACTATATATAAAAATAGATAATCAACAAAGTCCTATTGTATAGCACAGGGAACTGTACTCAATATCTTATAATCTATAAGGGAAAATAATCTGAAAAAGTATATAAATAGTATCTATATACACATATATACACACTCCTACTGTATTCCTGAAAATAGCACAACATTGTAAATCAAGTATACATCAATAAAAGTACATGAAATAACATGGGTGGTTTTCATGGCTCGTCCCTCAGCCACTCCCTTCTCAGGAAGGTCAGGGGAATTCATAGAAAGTAAATTCTTTTTCCTTCACCTTTTTCTCATTCTCAGGGCTAGTTGTGGCTGGTTCCACTTGCACAGCAAAAACCACAGAGAAGAGGCCTTGGATTGAGAGAGAACCACAGAGAAACCACCCCAACATGGGTTTCCCTGGAGGCTGAGTAAGCAGCTTTTCTCTTTGAAAGCAGGGAAAATGCCTCTCATCCTGAAATTTTGGGTCTCACCTTGGATCCATGGTGGCACTACGAGTCTCCCACTTCTTCTTTTATGGATAAAGAGAACAAGAACCAAAAAAAGGAAAAAAGTAACTTTCTTAAGAATGAAACTTTTTGGAAAAGCTATGGTCTAGAGGGGAATGGGATGGAAATGGAAAAGCAGAAAGGCTGTTTGACACACAAACCCACATAGGATGAAGACTTTGTCTCCATACTAAGTGAATTAAGTCAGAGAAAAAAGACAAATACTGTATGATATCACTTATATGTGGAATCTCAAAAAAATGCAAATAAACTTATTTACAAAACAAAAACAGACTCTTAGAAAACAAACTTGTGGTTACCAAAGGGGGAAGGGCAGGATAAATTAGGAATTGGGGATTAACAGATACACACTACTATATATAAAACAGATAAACAACAAGGACTTACTGTATAGCACAGGGAACTATATTAAATATCTTGTAATAACGTATAATGGAAAAGAACCCGAAAAAGAATAATGTGCTCCCTCTCTCTTTCTCTCTCTCTTTATATATATATATATATATATATACACACACACACACACATATATATATATACATATATACATATATATATATGTAATCTGGCTAAGTCGCTTTGCGTAAAGTGACTATACAGTAAATCAACTATACTTCAATTAAAAAAATAAAAAATATTATCTCCCAAGTGAGGTTATTCACAATTGCTGAGACGCATGACAGAAGTGGGGAAAGAATAAAGCGCATCACACAACCTGAAACTTGTGTGCCACTGTGGAAAAATGCTGTCCACAACCCCTCTTCTATCAATTCTTGATGATCTTATGGGTAGCACCATCATATTACATTGCTTTAAGAGTTCATCTGTTCAGCATGAACATTTAAAACAGTAACACGATTTTTATAACCCTGTTTCAGTTTCACTGCTTGCACCCTCCCCTTCCCCCTCACATACCAGAAACCTCAAGAAAACGGAGAAGCACAGCCCTCTTTTGACCTCACATTTGTCCTGGGCATCCTTCATTTTAGTCCCATCCTGTGCAAAGACAAAGCTATGCATAAAAGGAAAATAACATGGGGGAGGACATTGCAAGTATGAAATGAACCACCTAAGCCCTATGACAGCCTTGGTCCACTGCCAAAAGACACCTCCAATTATATTAATTAAGAGAGGGAAAATCTCCCTCACCACTAGATCATATCCTTCTCCTGCTCTTTTGTTATAATGCACTTATAATGCATAACTATCCCAGGCTCTCTATGGAATACGCCATGCTTTCAAACTCCTGCGCTGGCACCATGAGGATGGAAAGGAATTGCATTTGCAAATGTCAGCCTACCTCATCCATCTCCCCTCATTCAAACAATACGCATTTGAGGTTCAGCAATTGGAGTTATATATTTTTCCTTAATGTTGTTGTAAGGTAATGGTTCTCTTATCTGAAATTCATCAGCCTGCTATAAATTTAAACTCCATTACTGCCAATAGAGAAAAGCTAAGCACCAAACCACTTTCAATAAATTTGCACTTATGCAATTGAACTGATACGGCCTCAGAGGAAAAGGTGAAACTCGTCTTGAGATATTTAAGTTAGTCTGAGTCACTGCTTCGTCTGGTGTTAAATTGGATCCATCGAGAAATGTAGGGCAGCACTCATCAGCCCTGAGTTATAAGAAGAGATTTTTAGGCTGAAAAAAATTCCATCTCCAGCATTCATTATTAGACGGTGTGATTCTAAGAAACCGCTGGCTGGCTCTGTTATTTGGCACAACTAAATGCCTCAAATGCAAACCCTGATGGATGAATATTATTATGAACAGCATTAATCCAGCCCAATGCCTGGAGATTTGTTACGTCCAGTCATGAAGCAGAAAAGAAGGATGCCTGTACACTCAAAGCAAGAGGGTAATTACAAACATTGGCATGAGACTTTGGGGTTTACAGATAACACCACTTATGGTCTATACACCCACCTGGGGTACAACACTTGTTATTTGTCATCTTCTATATCTGATGAGGGAACTGAGGCTCAGATGTGTGAAATGACCAGCTCTACTGGGTGTGTGAAAGCAGTGGCTTTACATCATATCTTCCAGGTTTTGAGTTTTTGGCAGTGGAAGACCAAGGATGCACCCAACTCAGCAGCCTCAAAAGCATGCCAGGATCTCTTAGATAAGAAGGACATCTTGATCAGGAGCCAAAGGAATGAAATGAGCTACTCAAAGAGTCAGGGCTATAGTTTCCTTGTAAGGGAGGCCTCCAGAAGTTGACCTTCTGGAGTCTTTCAGCTTGGAGAGGGGTCTGCTGGCCAATTAGAGCTGATGGTCTTACAGGCAGAGGACAACACGACCAGGCGAGATTTCTCAGGCTATTAGACACCGGGGATTTAGAAATTTAAGATAAGTTCTATTTATGGCTGGAAAAAAAAAATCTCTCTGTGGACTCAAGCATGGAAAGTTTAGCTCCCAGGACGTAATGAGGATGCTACAAGTTGTGGGGGCTTAGCTGTCAGACACACATGCACACAACCAACCCCCCTTGCAATTCCTTCTCCCATCCCCACCCTCAGTGCCCATTCTAAGGCCAGAGCTGGCATCATATACCAGTTGCAAGAAGTGAACAGAATTTGCACTTAATTGGACGATATACATTATTCATAAGCCTTGAGTCTGTGATGATTTTGGCATTCATTAGGGGGGAAAAACGGGGCATTAGTTCTCTTGGTACAAAACATTCTGTATTAAACTTCATTTGCAATCCACTTTTCAATGTGAAGAATTAGAAATGCTTTTAAGCAAATTTAGGAACTATGAAATAGCTAGAAAACAAGCAGCAGCCACTTCTAAAGATGGCAAATAAAGGAGTAAAAGCTGGGATTTTCAGATGTCTCAATACTCAAGAGCTATAAGTTCTGAGTAAAGGAGATGGAGAGTCAGCCTAAAATTCAAGCAGGTTAATAAAACTTGCAACAATAATAATGATAAATGTTTGTATGCATATATATTCAACTATATATGTATATATCATATATATGAAACTCTATATTTTATATTTGAAAATATATGCATTATACATACATACATACCTATTCAAAATTTATTTCAAAGCAGTACATGAGTTGTGGAGTGTTTTTTTTTTTTTTCCTGAGCTTCAATCTGCCTAGTTTCCCTTTTCATAAGTGTCTTGAGTCCCAGAACTGAGATCCACTAAGTCAATCCCTTTCTTTTGCAAATGAAGAAACTGAGGCCCAGTGAAGGTTTCAGGATCTCTAGTGCTCAGGGGCTAAAAAGTGAAGAAAACTGGGCTTTCTTGGAAATTTCATGCACCCCTACCCCACGCGGTCATAGCCCCTCCTGGGAAAGCCTTTTGGGCAGAACCGTTTTTTTTTTTTTTTTTTGGGCCACACATGCCACATATGGAAGTTCCCAGGCTAGGGGTTGAATTGGAGGTACAGCTGCCACAGCCACCACAACCTGGGATCTGAGCCACATCAGAGACCTACACCACAGCTAATGGCAATGCCAGATCCTTAACCCACCAAGCGAGGCCAGGGATTGAACCCTCATCCTCATGGATCATAGTTGGGCTCATTACCACTGAGCCCTGTGGGGAGCCTCTGCGGTTGAACAAATCTGGTGCAAACACTGTAGGATCATGGGCAAGCCTCTTCATCTTAAGCCTAAATTCTTCAATTTTAAATGCAGATATATTTTGAAGGTTTATTAGAAGATTTAGAGAAGATAACTATAGGTAAAGCCCTTAAGACAATGCCTGGCCTACACTAAACCTCCATCAAGATTCCCTGTGATTGTCCTGTTTTTTGTTTTTTGTTTAATTATAAAGTCTGAACACACAGCCTACCTGGACTCTCCAACTATTGCTTGCTAGTGGTCCCACACTGGTGACATTTGTCTAATTTTTTCAGACACAGACTTCTTTAAGATTAGAGTCATCTTGTAGGCCTACTCAGTATTCTGAAGGCCTGGCCTTCATTCAGCTGGCAGGTGCTCAATAATGATAAGAATTGTGTTTTACACTGTGGGTCAATTTATACCGTGCAGTCTTTTCACGTGCCCCTGAGATGATGATGGACCTGCCATCAGAAATCAGCGCTGACTCTGCTTTAACAGTGCAGAAAAACCCCTTGTCCAAGACTTCTGGCAAGAAAAGTTCCCCTATTTGTCTCAGTTAATTCTCCCATGGGCCCAGGCAGGCAGATACTGCCACTCCCATTTAACAGAGAAGGGCAATGAGTTCGGGGGGAAAAGGGACCCAAATGCGTGAAGCCCAGCAACAAAAGGATAAGCCTGGAAAACAATCTTGTTGTTCTCATCCTATATCCAGCACAGATGCCATTCGATTGTCTCATTGGAGACTCATGATCTATCGCTAGGGGTCAAACACAAAATGAGGTCCCTATTTAAGGATGGTGCTTTCAGAAAAGGAGGGTAAGTAGGCTGGCTCCCTTCTGAAAGTCTTTTATTTGAGAAGACCCCAAAGCCGGAGTAAAGTGACTGACCTTCACTGGGGTCTGAAGCGTAGCTCTAAGAGGCTCATCACAAGGGTGAAATTTCTTTGAAGCGTCGCATTAAAATTCATGTCCATTTGAGTCAACCCCACATTAAAATATGTGTGTTCATTTTAACGTACATTTTACTCCGTAAATCTAAAGTAAAAAAGGCATTCCAAGAAAAGGCACCGTTTTTATCTTATAGTTCAGGGCACCCCTGGCCCACAGCTGTACACTTTTGAAGAATGGTTGGGGGGTCCATCTGATGGGAATCTCAGCTCCAGCCCAAAAGCATTATGACCCCACAGTCTATTATCATCAGGGCACAACTGATGGTCCTCAGTGAGGGTGAGGGCAAGCCTGCAGACAGCGACTGATCTGACCCTCCATCACTTTCCCTTAAGGAGCCACCAAAGATGCCCACTTTCCCAAACGAGCCCCGAGAGCATCTGAACTCATTTCTCTTCTGTCCATGTGTATTAATTCCCGTTTCTGTAATGAGATACAGAAGAGAAAAAAGGAGAAGAGGACTGATGTGGAGTCAGATTGGCCCTGATGAGTTATGGAGCCTGCCTTCTCATCAGCGATGTAAAACAGCCTGGGCTCTATTTACTGCCGCTGTCAGCAGGATCGATAAATAACATTTTCAGTGACATGAAGAGGGAACGCGTGAGCTCAGTGAAATGAAGGGGAGCCAGAAGTAGAAGCAGACGATGCCCTTTTTCTCCCCCTGCCCCGGCAGGAGTCACCTGTTTGGCTGGGAGAGAGAAGGGGGGATACATTTGGTTCAGATTTTAAAAAGGGAGAAGGGCTTCTCTGCCAAGAGGGGGGGCTCGGAAGAGTATAGCCCCTTGTCAGCATTGCTTCCCTCCTATGTCGAGCCACAGCCGCATCTGAGTC
Source organism: Catagonus wagneri (assembly GCA_004024745.2). Classification (NCBI taxonomy): domain Eukaryota; kingdom Metazoa; phylum Chordata; class Mammalia; order Artiodactyla; family Tayassuidae; genus Catagonus; species Catagonus wagneri. The sequence continues at coordinate 9,107,225 of PVHT021183726.1, forward strand.
TATCAGCTGTTATCAGCTGGCCTGGATGGGTAATGCCCCATCTCTTTGGCCACTTCAAAAGGTGGTATTTGGTTTATTGCTTATACTTGAGAAAGAGTTAAGGGCAAAGATGGAGCACAGAGGAGATGTGTTTTGACTGCTGCCAGAGGGCCAAGAGGATGCTGACCATTAAGAAAGACCTCTGTGCTGAGTGAGGTTAGGTGGGGTGACCTATAGTACACAATTCCAGTTCCCTCCAACAAAGAGTTTGGAGGTCAAGAATTGACGTAATCACAGATTTTCCACTTTTCATCTTATCCAGCCTCCCACCAAACATCAGAATCCTCTCCTCAGTGCTTGTGAGGGGCAGACCCAGCCTCTGAGCAGAGGCGGATCGTGGACCCTTCCCATAATTGGCCCCCTACCAGGTGCAGAGGTGGTTGAAGCAACTGATAGAAGGCAACAGCCACTGCCAACTGCAGTCTGCTTTGCAAGTGGGTTGAGACTGGCATTCTGCTGGCAGGGCTGGGATACCAGGTACACCCCAGTGGCCTCTGGGCAGTCCCTCCTGCCTTGCTTTGGGGACAGTTTGTAACAAGAAGCTCTCAGTTAAAAGCATAGCAAAGAAGCTCAGTTTCAGGTACGGTGAAAAAAACAACTTTGAGGACTTCATTTGCATTATTGTTTTTTTTCCCTGGATACTTTGCTAGCATGTTCACTTGAGCTAAAAAACCATGGGTTGTTAAGAGTCACTTATATCATCTCAGCCTTTTTTTGGCATTTAAGAGTTTTGGCAGAAATCAGTTTGATAGCTCCAGAAACATTTGGGGGATAGAGAGGAAGAGAAAGGAGGAAGTCAATGGGGTGGGGGAAGAGGGAGGCTGGGCAGAGAGAGGAGCGAGATGGACAGGACAGCAAGAAAAAAAAGGAGAAACAAGAAATAGGAGGAAGAAGAGAGAGAAAAGAAACAGTAGGCTGAGCAAAAGGAGAGGTGAGAAGGGAGGAGTGAGAGAGACGCTAAAAATCCTTATTCTCCTTAACTCTGCTTCACATTTATAAACACTGTTAAGTGAGTGGAAAACATCACCAAATAAAGCTCTTCTCCAGATACTGTGTTGAAAAGTGCCAAGAAATAGAATCAGACTATATATATATATGTATATATTATACAAATAATATTTATATATATAATACATACATATTATATTTAACAGCTTTTTGTCGATTTAGGATTATGTCCTGATAAATTCATGGTGAATCAAAAACATTGTAAATCGAAATGCATTTAGCATACCCAACCTACTGAACATCATAGCTTAGCCAAGCCACCTTAAACATGCTCAGACCAGCTTACATTAACCTACAGATGGGAAAAATCATTTAACACAAGTCTATTTCATAGTCAAGTGTTGAATCTTGCGTAATTTATTGAATACTGCAGTGAAAGTGAAAAGCAGAATGGCTGCCTGGGTGCTGGATGGTTGTAAGCATATCAGTTGTTAGTCGGGGTTGTGAGCTGTGGCTGCCATTGCCCAGCATCACAAGGGAGTATTGTTTATGCATAACACTAGCCCAGGAAAATTAAAAATTCGAAGTATAGTTTCCATTGAATGTGCATTGCTTTCACATTATCATTACATGGAAAAATTGTTGTCAAACCATCCTATGTCACAGACCATCTGTATGTATATTTCAGATTCTAATTCCAAGTATCCTTCAGGGAAATCCAATGGAACTCTTCTGGCAACAGGAATAAGTCAGAATTAAAGCCCTTTTTAATACTCATAATAGTGGGTGCTTACTAGATGTCATGCATTGTTCTAAGTCCTTAACTGTTATTAATGTATCAAATTCACATGCCAAGCCTACGAAGTCGAGGCCATTACCATGCCTGTTTTACCAGCAAGCCTAGAGACTGAGTAACTGTATAGGGCGACACGACCAGGAATGTAGGAGCCAGGATTTGCTCTGAGGCAGTCTAGCTCAGAGACTAGACATTGGGCCACGTTATGATTCTACCTCCCATTCGTTCACGAATAATTCACTCATTCGACAGGCACTTGCTGAGCTCCCCATTAAGTAAGGCAGGCTCAGAAATTCCCCCAGTAACAACCCAAGGATACAAATAAGAACAGGCACATTCTCAGCTCCAAGGACAGTGGGTCTGATGGGTGACTCACAATGAATGGTAACTGCATGGTTATTTGTCACCATGCTCTCAAAGGGATAAGCGAGACAGACACACACGGATTTGCATTTCTGACAAGCTCTCACTCTCACATGAAGTCAGTGTTGCTGGTTTGGGGACACAGTTTGAGGACCACTGGACTGAGATGGTGCTGTAAGCAGAAATGACAGCAGTTGAGACCTAGACTATCACTGAGAGGTTTCCAGGTGAAAAGGCGGAAAAGAGGTTTCCAGGTGAAAAGGAGGGGAGAATGTCCACAGACTTGGAGGCAATAGGCAGATTTTCCCCCACTGGGGAAATGGAGGTGATAACTGGAACCTGATGTGTAAAGCTGGTGAAGGAAAGGAGATTATGCTGAAGAGGCAGCTTGAGGGCGAGGTAAATTAACACAGCCCTCATTCAGTCCAGGAGGGGGAGGGGGTCACTCCCTAATAACAATCCCACTGAGGTACCATACAGGGTTTGTTGTTTCCAAAAGATGATATGAAAGGTAAGTCAGATTTCCAATCACTTAGCTTCTTCTTAGGGAAAGGCTGGACTGAACTCGTGTTTCTGTTGGTGCAAGAGAACAATGAACGTGCATAAATTATTGCTGGGCTTTTTCTATAAAACCCAGCTCTTTATGGGGTTCACACAGGTGACTGCTCTGCAGATGATTTTAAGAGGAACCAGAAGGTTCCACTGGCCACGTAAAAGGTTCCAAATCCCACATTTGTAGTATTCTTACTAATCTATGAGATCACATGTGACATATTAATATGCAAATGTGTGGGCAGGGAAGGTAATTTATTACTATTAAATCCTCATGAACTTGGTTGTAGACAGGAGTTCATCAGGACGTCTACTTAGCCACGGCCTGGGCTGGAGTTGGGGGGGGCAGAGGGGTCTATCTCAGCCCCTGACAGATATTCCATCTGCACAGAGGTCACTGCTCTTTATGCTCACCATTCTAGGACAGACATGCATACAGAGCTGTGTCAAGGATCATTTAGATGTACGCACATTCAATTTGATATTCACTGACCAGTTCATTTCAGTCCAAGTCATTGTTGTCTCAGGGCTCACACAGGTAGACAGATACACTCTCCAGAATCTTTTTAGGGATCCAGTCTCCAACGGATGACAACATTTTAGGAGGCATTTTAGGGGTAGAACATGAGATTGGGTACCTCAGTGAGTGGTTACTACAAATAATTGAAAACACTGCATGAAGAGAGAGTCTCGGAGAACACTGAGTGGAATGGGAGAGAGAGGGACAGGGAAGGAAACAGACAGGGCAGCACTGGGGCACTGAATGCAAATTCCTTTTTATCAGGCTCATGTCTGTTGAGGAAGGATTGGGTTGAATTTGCATGGGTCAGTGAGCTTGGTTGTGGCCTGGCAGAGGTACAATGGCACTACCCCACTCTCTCAATGAGAGCATTCTGGCCTGAAAGGATGGAGCAGCACAAATCTTTCAAGGTATAAACTAAAAAGAGTCATTTAAGCTCTGAAACATGAATTGCAGTTTGAATTTTCTTTGTCAAGAGGTACACTTCATTGAGTACCTTAAGGCATCTGGTAATTATGCTGAGATGATGTCGGTGGGGAGGTGGCATGAGGAGAGGTATGGATAAGGAGGTCTGATCCCCCCATCACTGCAACCACTGCTAATACAAAAAGTGACTCTTTCACTTAGGTATGGGGATGGCGAGTCCCAATGAACTTTTTTTTTTTTTTAAATCCCCATCAGGTCATGATCAGCAGGACTCTTAGTGTTTTCTGTCTCTTAAAATCTGATATATGTCAGATACCCAGGTTGTTAACTGCTGATTGGCCGTCATTATTTCCTGCTTCAGATGACTGCTCCATTTATCTTAGCTTAATACATTACCAATCCAGTATAGGATGCTGTATAGGTATTCCTTTATTATTCTCAATTGCGTATTGAAGCATGCTTCAATTTAAGGTGACACACAAATTTAACTTTCTTCACCCTTTAATTTGACTCAGTAGTAACACAGTATGGGCCTAACAGACAATGTAATGTCTATTAGCAATTTTACAGTGCATCACTGTTAGAGTCTGTCATCTTAGTATTTATTTAACTGAGTTGCATATGATCTAGTTGAACATTTCATATGTGCCTATATTTTGCTTCCTGACAACCTGTGTAGAAAGCACATCCAGCATGACATACGAAATATGCATGCATCCTCCCATGAAAATATTTACAAATACATGATGTTAATAGCGAAAAACTTAAACAAGGGTGACACAATTGATGCTGCTCCAATATGCATAGTTATTATTGAATTTTTAAACTCATTAAAGGAAACAATTTGAAGAAGGAGCTTTAGGAACTAGGGATACTGCACTAGCTTTTGTTCTTCTAAAGGTCTTTCTTGGGGAAGAGGTGGGCAGAGTTTGCATTTAGTTAGCCACCGGACTATAGCCAAAACCAAAATTCACTGACCTTTTCTGTGATTGGGGTGGGAACCTTTTTTTTATTATTTGTTACTTTAGAAAATGATAAAAAGGGCCTTGGAGAAAATTCAAATTTGTCTATAAGCACTATCAATTTAGTCAAAATAGCTCTTAAATAGATTTGAAAAATAATAGTATATACACATACACCTGCACATGCACACATACAGCCATGAAATAATACAGGGTATATATGTGATTAATGCATATGTGTATATACAAATTATATATATATATATATATATATATATATAATCACTGTGTGAAAAAAAGTTATAGCTTATCTTCCATGTTCTCAAACTCAATTATGAACCATTTTTCTCAACCTACACCTTACTTGTCCTTCAAACAGTGTTACATAACTGCCTTGTTTTTATGTTTCTTTAAACTGTGCCTTGGTTTTATTTAGCAACGGTGCTTCGCTTCTGGAACATTTAGGAATCATTGTTATCAAAAGTGATAGAGACGTTCCACTTACATTAGCCAGTGGATTTCTTTGTTGCTGTTTCATTTAACCTAGTTTTAAATAGGTTGTAGAATATACACCTTTTGGCGATGCCAGATCCAGGTGTCCAAATGATGTTGTCAGGGCTTGGCTATCTTGCTAGGTCTGGATTCACTTCACACTGTATGACTGTGTTGTTCTCAGATAACTTTACACTTCCAAGCACTGGACTAATCACTAGATTTGTTTACACTTTGGGTCTAGTCTGGTGACTAGAGCCCAGTTTAGGGCCAGGGGGCTAAATGGGATTCCAAGATTAATGGCTTCATCAGTACTACATGTAATGGTTGTGTATTGTGGCGGGGGGGGAGGTGTAGAATGGGGAAGTAAATTTTGTAGAAAAAGGGAATTAGAAGTAGATACCACCTTTATACCTTACCTATCCAGGTACCTTGACTCAGATCACCTCAAGCTGTTTTTGCTTTTTAGGGCCACTCCCACAGCATGTGGAGGTTCCCATGCTAGGGGTCGAATCAGAGTCACAGCTGCCGGCCTACACCACAGCCACAGGAACACCAGATCCTACCTGCATCTGCAACCTACACCACAGCTCATGGCAACGCCAGATCCTTAACTCACTGAGTGAGGCCAGGGATCGTAACCTCAGATTCATTTCTGATGCAGCACAATGGGAACTCCACCCTAAACATCATTTAAATCACAGCTGAAGTAGTTCAGAACATTACAGGGAATTCTGGAGGCAACAAGAGCCCATGAGATAAAACACTTGCATGGCCAATGCCTTAAAATAAGCAATAAATGGTGGTCAGGTAATCTCCACTTGAGAGTCCTGGAAAAGCAGGCAGACATTCAATGCTCACTGAATAAACATTAAACAAATCATACACATCAACAACGGGTTCTGTTCATGACCGCTGGCTGGATCCCTGGAGGAAGAAGGACAATGTAATCTCATTCATGTTTCCCAGCCCAGTTCCTCCTGCCTTTTTCAAATTGCCCTGCCATTGAATATAAGCCTTCTCTAGGATGACTTGTGGTTTAGGTGCCAAAATTCTGGGATAAGATAGACTTGTGACAATGAGGGCAAGTTATTTAATCTCTGTGTACTTGGCTGTGTACTTGGCTCATTCTTTATCTGTAGTATGGGAATAAGAATATTCATTTCATGGGACAATTGTGAGGCCTTAGTCATTTAAAGCTTCAACTTCTTCATGTATACCATGGCATATGATAATATTTTGTTCATAGGATATGTCAGTGCTGCCTATTCAAGATCTGTTCTGTTATTCTTCCTTGGTAGCATAACCCCAGTTTTGGCAGGGATGTCATGATTTTAAAAGACTCAGCCTTCCTTGCAGGTTGGAGTGGTAGATGAGATGTAAGTGAAAATGGTTAAGAGTAATATAGACAAATTCATTTTAAAGGGGGCTGATGCAGCTGAGAGGTATATGCTTTTGCCTTTATTTCTAATTTCTATCTAGATTTAGGATATGATGTCTTCAGCTTCAGAAGCTATCTTGGGCCCATGAAGAAAAGACAAAAAGGACTGCTGGGACCTTGGCTCTGACATCCTTGAGCTGCTGAAACAATGCCAATAAACTCTTACTTCTAGATTTCTTGTTACTTGAGAAAAAAATCTTTTTTGTGTTTCATCCTTTGTAGACAGGTCTCTCTTACTTTTAGCCAAATGCAATAAGCATCGTACAAGAGTTGTTAAGGACCGAAAGAAATAATCTGCATCAAGCACTCATTGCAAATATCTGCAATACTGAATATAAGACAATTTGATGATGTTGTTTTTTGTTCTTACCAGAAAATGTCAACGAAATGTTTTCTCCCAACTGTGTCACAAGGGCCACCTGGCTGACAACAAATGTACGTTGAGAATGACTTATACGATGTACCTGATTTCAGGAATGTTAGGTTGGACAAATCATATATCTCAGAATCAACGGAATTAAATAATAAAAATAGCTACCATTTATAGAGCAATTCTTATTCATAAATGTAACAGTGTCGACACATTACCAGTTACATGGTAAGTGCTCAAAGTGTTGTTTTCTTCCATCCTTATCCCTTCTTCTAAGGCAATGGTGTATCTGTGAAGGTGGAAGCAACCTCCTTCAATCATATGTAAATGATAATAATTTCTGGATGCACTCTGGACATAGCCCCCAGTGAACAGTGCCTCCTCACTAAAGGGAAACCCTAAACATGAATTTTGGAAAATACTGAGTTTTGTAGCAAACTGTCTTTTACAGGTGGTGACCTGACAAAGCTGGTCCCTAATTCCAGTAGGCTCTTGAGAGTAGGTCTGATTAATGGGCTGAAATTAGCACTATTGGGACAGAACAGTTCATTGAAATATTCAGAGTCTCCTATCAATGTCACCCTCCACCCAGGCCTGATGGGGAGGCAGCCTCCACCATCAGCGTTTCCATGACGATGCAGTCAATTTAGTCAGCAGCACCTCCCGAGTAAACAGTAATCCTTCAGAAAAACAAGAAGGTCATTACAGCAACTTGTCAAATCAATGCAGAGGGTGTCGAGGCCGATTAAGGCATCTTCTCTCACCGCTGACACAGTGTCAATAGTACTGGGCCACTACTGCTCGGGCAGATGATTGAAGTGAAGTGCCCATCAGTCAGGGCATTGGGGTGGACTAACGATTCCCCACGCTGCCTATTAGAGCTACATGACAACTCAATCCTGTTTGTCGGCAGAGAGAGAGAGGGAGAGAGAGAGAGAAGGGGAAAAAAATAGTGACCTTGTTGCTTTGTTTGAAGCTGAATTAAATTGACAAGAGCAGCTAATCTTTACCTAGGGCGATTAACAGAATTAAGGACCACAACAAAGGTGCCCAAGGTTTTACCATCTAGGCAAGGGCTCAGGGATATTTATGATGTAGGAAGACCTCCTTTGGTATTCAGGTATAATCCAGATATGTACCCTCTGCCAAGCCTTCTCCAAATGAAGCATGGGTAATCCCATTAACACCCTGCCAAAGCAACATGTAAGGACACAAGGCATTCACTGAATATGCCTCTTTCAGCATCAGCCAGGAAGCCTACTCTTCCCGGTGGCACTAGCTGATTATTTTAGACTTATGAATCTGGGCTGAGGAAAGCCATAAATACACAGAGTTTTTAATATATTTCCCTGGAGAAACATTTTACCTTCTTTTAAATCTTCTAAGCCCATGATTACTCAGCAATTTTCCCCCAAATCATCCAATGGTTCATCAAAATAAGAGAAATGCCTCATGTCAAAACAGAACTCCCGAGGAAGGAAATGAGCAGTTTCAGAGATTCTTGGATAGAAATGATTATTTTTTCCCCCGCTTATTGGAACATTCTATTCTTGATTCAATTAAAGTTATGGGATCTAGTGTGGACAAATTACAACAGGATAAACAAATTACAACAAGGATAAACATTTTACTTTTATACATAAAATTACACAACATTTACAAAGGCTGCTCTTCAATGACCAAAAGCAAAGGTCATCAAAAATTTTTTTTTTCGTAAAGGGACAGACAATACATATTTTAGGCTTTATGGACATTATTATCTCTGTTGCAATTATTGAACTCTACTAGTGTAGCATAAAAAGAGTCATGGACAATATGTAAATAAGTAGGAGTGGTGGTGTTCCAAGAAAATCTTTCTATACAATAACAGGCGGTGGACCAGATTGGTTTGCTGGCTGCAGTTTGCAGATCCTTGATCACAAAGACTGTAACATTTCCATTTAACCAACTAATATTCATAGAATGCTTCTACGTGTTAGGTACAGGACTAGCTGTTAGACATAGTGCCTGCATTTGAAGAACATGCAGTATAACGGAGAAGATAGCTAACCAGGTGCATAAATATTATACAATACATTAGGAGCTGTAGTTAAAAAGACAGAAGTGAAAGTGATAAATTCTTCCCAGAGCAAAAGAGGTCAGAGAAAATGAAAGAAAACTGGAGGCATTAGTGTTGTACATTCCAGAAATCCTAGGTAGATAAGAGCATTACAAATTCAGTGTTGTTAGAGTTTAAAGTGTGTGTGCATGTGTGGGGGGCAGGAAGAAGGAGAGAAACAGATAAGACAGATGAAATGAGAGGAGCAAGGAATAGGGAAGAAGACTTGGGAACACATCAGTTGCATCAAAGACTGGAAAGGTACTTAGGAACAAGATGAAGGGATTTGTATGGTAGGCTAAGGAATTCAGATTTATTCATGTATAGGTAATAGAGAGAAATTAAGCAGGGGAATACTTCAATCAGATCATTGTGTGGACACAAGGAAAGACTAGGCAGAAACTATTATCATAATTCTAGGAAAAAAGAATAAAATCCTGGATTAGGGTTGGTCAGGGAATAAAGAGAAGGACAAAAGCATGAGAAAGGTGATATAAATAGATTCTGTCAAGTGTCTGCTCTTAGGGATGCAGCAGATATGGCTGAAGAGTTAGCCCAGCATATGTCCCAAGAAAATTGGTTTGGGGGGGCAGGGGGGGCGTGTAGGACCTTGAAGAGAATCTGCACAGGGCCAGCTAAGGCAGCACAATGAAGAGAAAAATATCGTCTAAGAGGATAGCCAAGAATGTTACCATAGAAACAGCCTTTAAAAGGCAAGTATGGAAGATGGTCCAAAGTGAAGAGTAAGGTGTTGTATCGCTGAGATGAAAGAAGCTCAAGAGAGCTGGTGAAAGTCAGGATGCAGAGCTGGAATACTGTTGGAACAAATTGTTCAGGATGAAAGTGAGTAGGAAATGATTACTTACTTTGGTAAAGTGGCAGTGTGAGGAGATTTAATAACATATGGACTCACATACAATCAATAACACCAGTAGTTCAAGATTTCGAGCCAGGCAATTCAAAGCAGGGTGCTATTAACTGAAGGAGCAAAGACAGAAGATGATGTAGGCAGGGTGATATTGAATTTACTTTAGGGTATGATGAATGAGAAACATCTACATGCTAACCGGTAGCTTGCTGAATGTAAGGATGTAGAGCTTAGATATGGAGATATAATTTTGAGACATCAGTATATAGCTGTTATTAAAGCCATGAAATTAGATACGAATACCCAAAAAGAATGCATCTAGGGAAAAAAGGGAGAAAATAGAATCCTATGGAAAAAAACATTTATGCAGAGAACGATGGAAGGAGATGACTCAGCTAAAGAGACAGAATGGTCAGAAAAGGAGGAGGAAAATCAAGGTAGAATATAATGTTTCTGGAGTGGAGTGGAAGGGGAGGTGGTGGTTAATGGCAAAAGCTGCACAGAAATGTACTTAGTTAAAAACCATCAGAACAGAAAATCCTTTGGGGTTAACTGTTGTCAATTCTGGGTCAAAAGTGTAGTATGGATAGAAGGCAGATTATCCTGGGTGAGGACTGAATGAGAGCCACTGTCAAGGCTTTTGATGATAAAAAGAGATGAGAAATATGGTAGGAAATTTAGAAATACATATAGTAGAGGGAATATATTTAAGAATGAGGAATATTTAAAGTTATACGAGGTCCACAAAGGCAAGACCATGAAGGATGGTCTAAGGTGAAGAGTGAGGTGTTGGATCACTGAGGTGAGAGAAGCTCATAAGAGTTGGATAGAGTGCAAAGCTGATAGAGCACAAAAATATTAGATAGGAGCTAGAGAAACCCAGTGTGTTTCCTGAATTAATCTATAAACAAGTATTATCTGTGGGTAGTTGTTCACTATACTGCTGGGCCCCAATCCAGACTTGCTGAGTTAGTACTTCCACTACAGGGACCTGGGGATCTCAATGTATAATAAGCTTCCCTGGCGATCTTTATAATCAGGTAGGTTTGAGAAGTTGTTCTAGGAATATTTGAGATTATAGCAGTGGTTCACAAACTTGACTTCCATTGGAATCAACTGAGGAGTCTTAAAAAATTATCAGTGCCTGCCCCACTCCAAGAGATGATTTATTTGGTTTAGAGTTCCATCTGAGTATTGGGAATTTAAAATTTTCTCATATGATTCTAATGTATAGCTAAGTTTGAAGTGTAGATGTGGGAGAATGAGGGTGAGTGAAAATAAGAAGGGGGAAATGTGCTGTATCATATGTGATTATCTGGTGCGGGGGTTGAGTTGAGAGGGAGAATGCAGTGCTGTGACAAGTAAGAGGAGAAATTGAGAGAGAATGATGGGAGGAGGAAGAAGAGGGAGAGTAGGAAGAAGATGATGAAGAAGACATGGTTACTTGGGGACTATTGTGATTAGTAAGTCATGATTTTAGGTTATGATCTTGTAATCTTAAGTCCACAGAATATAGCCACAGAGGTGACTTACCCAGGTGGAATGGAAGTGAGTATCTTTGGAGTAGAGTTGGTTAAAGAGCTATGATGTTTGAGTTTAGGGATGTGAGGTAAAGAACTTGAATCCTAGATTTGTGAAACTTGAATCTTGGGCTAATTAGCTCTGTAACTTTGGGCAAATTATTCAACACATGGAAGCCTTGACTTCTTCATCTGCAAAATGAAGATAATAACACTTACTATTATGCATGAAAAATGGAGTGGTCAACAATGGGCTTGAGGAAATGTCCAACCAGGTAGGAAATAACGAGAAGTTTTTGAGTTGATCAAAAAGGTGATTATTGCTGATAAGTTTCACTAGAGTGGTGAGGGTAGGGGCCATATGTCAATAGGCTACAAGAGAAATTCATGAAGTAGAAACTCTTTCAAGAAGTTTAGTGAAGAGAAAGAGATATTTTATAGTAAATTTAGGAAAAAGCATGGCCTGTGAAATACTTATGGGATTTTAATGGTATTAAATTAAATAATGAATACAAGGCACTTAGCTCAGTGGACACATCATACTCAATAAAAACTATCACTACTATTAACCACAGCTTAACAATACTACAATTGTGCGGATGATAATCACTGATTTGGGGAAATAAAAATATCACATGCTTTAGGGGTTTGGTGATTGTGTTGACTAAATGGAAGTTTTATGACATGTGACCTGAACTGGTGAAAAATATTTATTTGAAAGCAGAGCATTGTAACATACATTATGGTTAAGGTAGATATACAAATTTTTAGGTAGTGTTCTATTTTGTTGTCATGTTTGCTGCTAAATTAAGGTTCCATGACAAATCTATTTATAACTATTTTTAAAACTTGGGGTCATTCTAAACTTGTTTGATGAAATCTGCCTTTATATTTGCATCATTTTTCTATGCAACTTATCAGTTTCTATTACTGCCCTACTCAATCATATACAATAAAATGCTGCCAGGAGTGGGGAGAGTAAGAGGGAGAGGGAGAGGATCCATTCTCTCTCAAAAAGGTCTAAATAAGAGAAAGCATCAGAGAAAATCAGAAGTGATAGTTTTTATTACTGGTCCTGAGCCCTGCTGGGCACATGTCTATATCCTATAACTAGTTCATGTACTTGAGCATTCAGAAAAGAAATCACTACCATAGCTATTCTGTATGTAACTGGATTCCATTACTGGTCCTGAGCCCTGCTGGGCACATGTCTATATCCTATAACTAGTTAATTCACTTGAGCATTCAGAAAACATATCAGTACCATAGCTGTTCTGTAGGGAGAGCTGGATTCTAGAGTAGATCCAAAATAGGGATTTCTGAGAGGGGTCTGGGACACTGCAAATGAGGAAAAAAAATCCTACAACCTATCTTAGAGAAAATCATGCAGATGCCTAGGTATTTCTACAAATAGAGAAGAGCTGACCACCAAAAAGAAGTAAGGCTTCACAGTCTGGAGAAAAAGACTTAAAGGAGCACTTGATTTTCAAATAACAACTTAGTGAGCCAGACCTGTTTCTGAGGCCCTCAGAGCGTTGGGGAGTAAAATTACTGCAGTGACTTTTAGATCACTTAAGACTGAATCCAAGGGATGGAAGTTAAAGGGAAGAAGATATATGGTTAATAAAAAAGACATATGTGTAACCACAGATAAAACAACAACAACAAAACAAAGGAAAAATAGGCTGCTTAGAAAATAGTGATATTTTGTTTGCAATTGGAAATCCACAAGATTGGAACTGGTGGGTCTAATCTTCCATTACATTCTTAAACCCCTCCATAGGATCCTCAGCAATTGGTTATTCATCTCATCTTGGGGGTCTCCAATTGCAAAAAAATATTATTTAATACTCGCGTTCTGGGATGAATTTAACTCTTTCTTGGAGTACTCCAAGACACAGGATGCTCAAAGTTCTTTCTGGCTATATAGCCAGCAGTAAATAAAACTCTGGGGAAAAGGTGTGAAGATAACACTTTGGGGTAATAAGGGCTTCCATTTATATCTATTGAGATGTATCACATTAGAGAATATAGCACAGACTTTTAAAAGTTTATCTCCTTTCATTTTCACTAGAGAACATTGAGCTAAGTATTATAATCTCTATTTGTTGGATGAGATATAGAAGAGTAGTTTAGAGCAGTTAAATAAATCATGCATGATCACACAGTAGAAACCAGTATTCAAAACCATATGTGTCTTAGCCTATTATTTGAGGTCTTATTGCTACACTCTATTAATCTCAGTTTTTGTCACTGATGAGCTGTGTGATTTGGGTCTTGTACCCATATGGCCTCAATTATTTAAGTATCTGTTTATAAAATTGGAATGTTGTTCTACAATGACACATGGAGAAATTTTGGGGAGCTGAAAATAATAGCAGATACTTATGTTTATACTTTTCATATATCCTGTGAAAAGAAGAGAGAAAAATAAGAACAAGTAAAACGAGGCAAACCCCACAATTTCAGCATAATTAGAAAATAGAAAATTACCAAGCTTCAAAATTAATGGAGAAATAAAAATTACCAAATCCCAGTGATCTGTCACTCATATTTCTACCAAAAGCTGTTTAAGATGAACATGTTTGAAAAAAACCTACAAGAAGATGAGAAGATGGAAGCTAAACATGGACAATTTTTCAAAACCACAGCCAGAAAGAATAAGTTCACCTTAGGTGTGAAAGTACTAAACAAAATCTGTTGACAAATCTGATTATTGATGAGAAGAAAGATGCTTAAAAGTACACATGATTTGAAATGGCAGATTTTGAAAGCCATGGCTTCAGGGAGAAGAACAGGCAAAAACAAAAGGAGAGGACCCCTTGAGAATTAAATGGTAAGTGAGAAAACAAAATTGGATTTGAACAATAGGATTCCATAAGAAAAGAGGCAAAAAACATAAAAAGAGAGGAGATACAATATCTTCTCCACATATCTCCCTCTCTCTCTCTCTCTCACACATACACACACACACACTCACTCCAATAAAGAACTGGACTTTAGAACTGGCAGAAGATGGCAGCATTGAATTAGAAATCTCAATAATCTTTAAAATATTGATGGAAAACAATGAAAGAGTCTGTTCAAAATTACTACAAAAATCAGAAAACAAGAGTCAACACATCTTAATTGATGTAAATTCCCCTTCAAAAATAATATGAGGTAGAAATAATTTGCAGGAGAGCACTTCAAAGTTAATGACATATACACAAACATTTTGAAATATGAAAAACTATCTTGAATTGGGAATGCAAAAAGCAAAAACACATAAAAAGCAGGAAAAAATGAAAGGGTTGTCCATTGAGCCAAGGAAAGAAAAGGATAAAAACAATAAAAATCACTTCAGATATTAAGGGTAAATTGAAAAATTCTCATTGGACAATAGATTCAAATGAAAATTTAATAAATGGTATTGAATAAAAGTAGAAGTTCCCAAGATAATGAAAATGAGGAAAAGCAAGAAGGAAGAAAGGCAGAGAAACTGTTAGTGATGGGAAACAGGCGAAGAAGAAATAATATATATATAATTGGAGGTCCAGAACAAGAAAACTAAAATAATTGATCATACACAATATTTAAAATTTGAATTCAATACAGTTTTTTAGAAACAAAAGAAAACTTGAATTAACATAATGAAAATGCCTATATATAATTGGGAAATTAACTCAGGATGATCAACACTGAGATAATAATATAAAATTATTATACTTCAAAGGCTTAACCAAGAATAAACGGAAAATTTCTTACAAATGTACAACCTTCCAAGACCAAACCAAGAAGAAATAGAAAATATGAATAGAACAATACAAGTACTAAAATTGAAATTGTGATTAAAAACTTCCAAAATAAAAAAATTCAGGACCAAATGACTTCATAGACAAATCCTATCAAACATTTAAAGAACTAAGCCTTATCTTTCTGAAAATATTTCAAAAAATTGCAGAAGGAGGAACACTCTCAAGCTCATTCTCTGAAGCCATGATCACTCTGATACCAAAATGAAACAAACACAACTCAAAAAAAAAGGAAATTACAAGCCAATATCATTGATGAACATAAATGAAAAAATTCTGAATGAAATACCAGCAAACCTAATCCAGCAATACATTAAAAGGATCATATACCATGATCAAGCAGGATTTATCCAGGGATGCAAGGATTCTTTAGTATCCACAAATCTATCAGGGTGATACACCACATTAAAAAGTGAAGAGTAAAAACTATATGATCATCTCAAAAGATGACCATATAGAAAAACTTTTGACACAATTCAACCCCCATTTATGATAAAAACTCTCCAGAAAGTGGGCATAGAGGGAACCTACCTCAACATAATAAAAGACATATATGACAAATCCATAGCTAACATCATTCAGTGGTGAAAAGCTGAAAGAATTCCTTTAAAGATCAGGAAAAAGACAAGGATGTCCACTCTCACCAATTTTATTCAACATAGTTCTGGAATTCCTACCTACAGCAATCAGAGAATAAAAAGAAATAAAAGGAATTCAAACTGGAAAAGAAGAAGTAAAACTATCACTGTTTTCAGATGACATTATACTATACATAGAAAATTCTAAAGAAGCTAACAGAAAACTACAAGAGCTCATCAATGAATTCAGTAAAGTTGCAGGATACAAAATCAATACACAAAAATCTCTTGCTTTCCTATACACTAACAATGAATGATCAGAATGGAAATTAAGGAAACAATTCTATTTACCATTGCATCAGAAAATAGTTAGGAATAAGCCTGCCTACCTAAAGAGGCCGAGGGTGTGGGGGGGGAACCTGTACTCTAAAAACTGTAAGACACTGATGAAGGAAACTGAAGATGACACAAGTAAATGGAAAGATGTACCATAATCTTGGATTGGAAAAATCAATATTGTCAAAATGCATATACTACCCAAGGCAATCTACAGATTCAGTGCAATCTCTATTAAATTACCAATTGCATTTTTCACAGAACTAGGACAAAAATTTTTATGGAAACACAGAAGAGTCTAAAAAGCCAAATCAATCTTGAGAAAGAAAAATGGATCTGGAGGAATCAGGCTCTATGATTTCAGACTATACTACAAAGCTACAGTATGAGACTGGTAAAACAAAACAAAAAAGAAATATGGGTCGATGCAATAGGAGAGCGAGCCCAGGGATAAACCCACATACCTATGGTCAACTAATCTATGACAAAGGAGGCAAGAATATATAATGGAGGAAAGGCAGTCTCTTCAATAAGTGGTGCTGGTAAAACTGGACAGCTATGTGTAAAAGAAATAAGTAGAACATTCCCTAACACCATACACAAAAATAAACTTAAAATGAGTCCTAAACTTAAGACCAGATAATATAAAACTCTTAGAGGAAAACATAGGCAGAACACAATTTGACATAAATCACAGCAATATCTTTTTTGATACACCTCCTAAAGTAATGAAAATAAAAATAAACAAATGGGATCTAATTAAACTTAATAGATTTTTCACTGCAAAGGTAATTGTGAAAAAAAAATGGAAAAAAAGAGTGGGAGAAAATCTTTGCAAATGAAGTAGCCAGCAAGAGATTAATCTCCAAAATACACACATCTCATCCATTTCTATATGAAAAAAATAAACAACCCAATAAAAAATCGACAAAAGATCTAAGTAGTCACTTCTCCAAAGAGAGAGATGGCCAAAAGGGACATGAAAAGATGATCAACATTGGTAACTATTAGAGAAATGCAAATCAAAACTACCTTACACCAGTCAGAATGGTCATCATCAAAAAGTCTATAAATAGTGAGTTCCCATTCTGGCACAGAAATGAATCCAACTAGTATCCATGGAGATGTAGGTTTGATCCTTGCCCTCACTCAGTGGGTTAAGTATCCAGCATTGCTGTGAGCTGTGGTGTAGGTTGCAGACATGGCTTGGATCTCATATTGCTGAGGCTGTGGTGTAGGCTGGCAGCTGTAGCTTTGATTTGACCCCTAGCCTGAGAACTTCCATATCCATGGGTATCACCCCCAAAAAGCAAAAAGCAAAACAAATAACAAAAAAACTACAAATAATAAATGCTAGAGAGGGTGAGAAGAAAGGGGAAACTTTCTACAGCCAATGTAAAGTGGTGCAACTGCTATGGAGAATGGTATGGAGATTCCTTAAAAAAACTAAATATAGTACTAATATATGATCCAGCAATTCTACTCCAGGGCATATATCCACACAAAATTCTGTACTAATATGTGATCCAGCAATTCTACTCCAGGGCATATATCCAGACAAAATTCAAAAAGATAAATGTACCCAAATGTTCATTGCAGCACTGTTTACAATTGTCAAGGCACAGATGCAACCTAAATGGCCATCAGCAGAGGAATGGATAAAGATGATATGGTATATATATATATACACACACTACATGTATTTTATATATACACACAATGTAATATTACTCAGCCATAAAATGAAATAATGCCATTTTCCACGACATGGATGGATGTAGAAATTACACTAAACAGATTCAGACAGAAAAATACAAATATCATATGAGATCACTAATATCTGGAATCTAATACAAATCATACAAAAAGAACTAATTCACAAAACAGAAATGACTCAAAGATTTTGAGAACAAACTTTGACTACCAAAGGGGAAACTCTGGGGGAACAGATAAATTAGGATGTTAGGATTAATATATACGTACTACTATACATAATATAGATAAGTAACAGGGACCTACTTAGCACAAAGAAATCTACTCAAAACGTGTAATAATCATTTGGGAAAACAATCTGAAAAAGAATGATATATGTATAACTGATTCACTTTGCTGTACACCTAAAACTAACACAATATTGTAAGTCAATTATACAACAATAAAATTAAAAAAGAAAGAAAGCCTAGAGCTTCGACTAATTGAAGCCAAAAGAAGGATTCGATTTGGACAAAAAATGGACATTTTGAGAGAAAAAAATAACATAAAATATGTATCTGATTCCGTCATACTCTACTTAATTTTGAGCAAAATAAATTTTATTTTGACACACAAAATAAAATCTAAACTCCTCAAAAAAAAAAAAAACATACACACATACATCCCATTCTGATAACAGAGAATATATCTTCCTTTAAACAACTTGTGGAACATCACAAAATTAATCCTATGTTAAATTAAATTACAAAGAAATTAGAAATAAGTTCCACAAAATGAAAATACAGTCTGATCACTAGGCAAAAACAACTGAACACTTAGATATAATTAAGAAAATAAAAAAATGCCAAATTCCTTTGTACCTGTCAAAAACCACCTCAAGTAAAGGGAAAAATAAATTGAAAATACAGAATTTTAAAAAATTAATGATAATGAAAACACTGATTATCAGAATCTCTGAATATATATATATATATATAATATATATATATATAGTCTTTTTAGGGCTGCACCCACAGCATATGGAAGTTCCAAGGCTAGGGGTTGAATCAGAGCTGGAGCTGCTGGCTTATGCCACAGGCAGATCCAAGGCTAAGTCAGCAGTGCCAGATTTGAGCTGCATCTGCAACCTACACCACAGCTCATGGCAACACCAGATTCTTAACCCACTGAGCGAATCCAGGGATTGAACCTACATCCTCCTGGATACTATTCGGGTTTGTTACCACTAAGCCATGAGGGGAACTCCATATGGATATATTTAAAGTAATAATTGTTGGCAATTGCATAGACATACACACTCATAATAAAAATGAAACAATGAAAGTAAAAAATCAATACTCAGCTCAACAAAAATACAAAAATTGCACAAGAAAATAAACTAAAAGCAAGTTCAAGGAAGAAAATAACAGAAATAGAAGTGACAGAATGGCTAAGAGCATGGACAGAAACTACTCTGTGGCACAGTTGCATGGGGAAGGCTGACAGGTGAAGGTGGAACCGGAGCACTGAGAAGTACTATTCCTTACCAGAGCCCCCAACCTAAACACAAAGTAATGTGGAATAATTTGAAGCTAGAATACATTATAGATAACACTAGAAACAATAAAACCTAAGCCTAGTTCAAGTCCTAACTAGAGTGACAAACTCCCCTCACCAATGGCCCAACAGAAGAAATGTGCCTAGACAAAATTCTATTTACCTCCACCACTACTGATCTATAAGAAGTGTCTGACACTGAATCAAAAATGACAAGATGCTAAAAACCAAGAGAATGCACCCACTTCCAAGAGACAAAGCAATCAGCAGAATCATGCTCAAAGGTAAACCAGATGTTGGAAACATGAGAGAGGGGATTAAATATAAATATGATTAATATATTAAAACTCCATAAAATATTAAACAGCATTAATGGACAATAAACAAGTGGGCAGTTTTGAAGAAATAAAAGAAAGTATAGGAAAAATTTATATGAGAAGCCTAGAAATAAAAATGCATGGTAACAGATATGAAATAGTGCTTTTGATGGGCTTATTAGTAGGCTGATACACTAAGGAAAGAATCCCCGAACTTAAAGATAGGTCATCAGAAATTACACAAATTGAAACACAAAGAGAAACATGAGTGGAAGTCTGGAGACACAGAACAGAGCATCCTGGATCTGTGAGGCAATATCAAATGATCTAATGTCAAGAATAGGAAGAAAAAGGCCTAATTAATATACTCAAATTTTTTTCTAAAAATCAAAATATATATGCTTCTGATTACCTTGAACAAGAAAAAAACTTGGGGAACATGTTACAAAGACTTGTGAGTCTACATAAAGTGGCTTCTGAGCAATTTTAAGATACAAAATAAATAATGACAGTAATCAGTTATAATCCATAGATTAAAATAAGAATCCATGGCTTTACACTGATACATACTTACATAGTGATACTTATCTAAACGTACACTTACATATTTATATGTTGATATAGATGAACAAATGAGAGCTTTGCCTTACAGCACAATTCTAATTAAAACATGTAGAATAGGAGTTCCCTTCATGGCTCAGTGGTTAACCAATCCGACTAAGAACCATGTGGTTGCGGGTTCGATCCCTGGCCTTGCTCAGTGGGTTAAGGATCTGGCGTTGCCGTGAGCTGTGGTGAAGGTTGCAGACGCGGCTCAGATCCCGCATTGCTGTGGCTGTGACGAAGGCCGGCGGCTACAGCTCCTGTTAGACCCCTAGCCTGGGAATCTCCATATGCTGTGGGTGCAGCTCTAGATCAGCCAAATAGACAAAACAAAACAAAACAAAAAAAACATGTAGAATAAATTGTGGAAATAGAAAATCATCAGTGAGAAACATCACAGTAAAAATTGTTTCCGGTGAGAATGATTAGTTGTTACTAAATTTAGGGGATGGAAGTATGATGAGAAAAGGGATATTTGGTCTCAAAATACCTCCACACACTATACTTCTTAATGGCAAATGGAAAAAAATCATTAGCAAGGCGAAGAAACCTAGCCTGTATCCCCTAACAAAGTGATATTAACATTATCTGTAATGTCACAAGTCAACAAATGCTTCCTCATATGTATTTAGAGAAGACATAATATCGATTTTTCAGTATTTCTGCCAAAACTTAAAATCAGAATATAATCATGTGGGGACACCAGACAAACTGAGGTTTGGTCTACAACATAAATGGCCAGTGCTCTTCAAAAGTGCTGAGGTCATGAAAAATAAAGCAAGATTAATAAACTGTGCAGGACTAGGAGTTCCTGTTGTGGCTCAGTGGTTAACAAACACGACTAGTATCCATGAGGACAAGGGTCTTGTTCAGTGTGTTAAGGATCCAGCATTGCTGTGAGTTGTGGTACAGTTCGCAGGCACAGCTTGGATCCTGCATTGCTGTGGCTGTGGCTGTGGCCAACGGCTACAGCTCTGATTCGACCCCTAGCCTGGGAAATTCCATCTGCTGTGGATGTGGCCCTAAAAAAAAATGACAAAAAAAACCCAAAAAAACAAAAAACTGTCCAAGACTGGAGGACATACTAAGTTAAAGCGTAAGAACTAAATGCAGTATGGTATCCTGTTTTGAATACCAGCCCAAAAGACAGGCTGTTAGTGGGATATTGGTGACATTAATTAAGGTCTCTAGATTATAGTAATGTATCTAAAGTATTATATCAGTCCTGCTTAGATGTAACTGTTGTGGATTCTGGGCAAAGGATATTTGAAAAGTCTTTTTGCAACTGTTCTGTAAGCCTGAAGTTAATTCAAAATGACAAGTTGTTAAAAATTTTTAAGCGGAAAAAAATTAAGTGACATAAAACAACAGCCTGCTGCCTGTGGTCATACTTCTTGTCAATGGACCCTCCAGTGCACAAATTTAACCATCTCTATCCTCTTCAAATCCTTCTAAGCCTCTGGTCCTCCTTACCTGGTCTCTGCTGGCCTCATCAAACTCAGTTCTTGTAAGTCCCAACACCTATCCTAGAATCCCATCATCTTGAACTCTTCAAATGTATCAGGCTCTCTCAAGCTTACAGGTGTCAGGGACCTCCTTCTCTGAGACCCCAGGACCAGTGAGTGCTGGACCCAGTGTATCAAATATCCAAAGCAGATTTTTTTAGCATCTCTCTCTTCTAAATGGTGAAATTATTTTCAGTTGAAATCACATAATGATTCATAATAATCATTATTTCCTAAAGTGTTCACTAGTTTAAAAAATTGACAATTTAAAAAACACATGCCAATTTAAAAGGTATTTATAAAATTTGTACTATATTTCATGTATGAATTAATATCTCTTCTGGCCTGTAACAAAGGCATAACAACTCATCATTTGTACTGTTTCCCTGTTTTTAAGTCAAACAAGTGGTCACTTAGTGTGAAGCAACTATAGTCCTGTTGTTTTCCAACTATTGTGTTCTCATTGCTTACTTTGAATCTCCTGTTTAAACTCAGGAATGTGTAGTAGCACAGAGGTTGGAGATAAAGAACATCAAAAGTGAACTCGTCTGTACCATTATGAACTGACTCTGGAGGTGGGTGTAGTCAGGTCTGTGTTGGGGGATGGAGGTGTGTTGGGTGATGGTGAGTTGTCGGTTGAACTGGGAGGGTCTCTGAATTAATTTCTAACTAGAGTAAATATTTCTTACAGGAAAGGTGGCCAAAATGTGCCAATTTCCTTTTTATGTATATATTATTCAAATATATAAACAACAGTAACACCAGGAATTATTAAGAAATGAAATTAAGATACTATTTTGGGAAGAAGGAGAATTTTCTTGCTGATAATACTTAGATTTTATTACCACATGGTGATATTTAAGTTCAACTTCTGGCCAGGTGCAGTGGGTGAATGGATCTGGTGTTGCCACAGCTGAGTCATAGGGGCATAGGTCGCAGCTGTGGCTTGGATCAGTCCCTGGCCCAGAAATATTGTTGTGGATACAGCCATTAAAAAAAAAAAAAAAAAAAAGAAGCAGCAGCAGCCTAACTTTTAGTTGCTCTGTTACAATTTTTTTCTCTACAGTCCATTCCCTCGCTGCCTTCTCCTGGCTGCTCCTCCCACCATCCTACCTGTGGAATCCCGTTACATAGCACCCTCTCTGTCCTTTTCTCATTGTATCTGTCACCCTGCTTGGTAATAGTTTATTGACATATCTCGTTCATCTAGGGTATTGTGAGCTCTTTGAAGGTAGAATTCATGATTTATTCTTCTCTATATCCCCAACATCTGATGCATAATGGATTCTTAATAACTGTTTGCTGGAAGAGGAATGATCCAATGAATATATGCACACAAGAAGTGGGCCAAGATCCTCACACATATACCCCTGACAAAAGCAAAAATCTTCCCACTTTAATACTGCCTAAATTCTTAGGACTTCCCAACTAGAGCCTTGTGGACTTCTGATGAAGTGATTGGGGTTGTCCCAGCCAAAAGGCCATGGTTTCTTATCTGTTCAGCAAGTACTGCTAGAGTGTAAGGTGGAGAACTTGAAACTGGTGTCCAACAACGATGGGTTTATGTCCCACCTCTGCTACTAAATGGCAACCTCTGAAATGTTTGTGAAATTGCTTGATCTCACCAAGCCTCAGTTTCCTCATTAGTAACAATGGGTGATAACTCCTACATGACAGAGTTCTTGTTATATTTAAATGGGAATCTTTGTGTTAACTCTCTGTCACAGTCTGGCCATAGGAAAGGAAAGGAAGAGTAAAAAGTGGTTGTCATCTCATTCCCACACCCCCACTAACTGATGCTTAAAAATACTCAAAATTCACCTCCAGGACATTTATAAAACTGAAAGAACATCTTCTATGTGCCATGACAATTCCCTTAAGAAACATACAATACAATTTGGGATGTGGCATTTGTAAATATTTTTCAAGATTCAGTCCTGGAACTCCAGGCTTCCCTTGAGGCTATCAGGACCATCCAGGGTGCCTGGTGAGTGGCTGACAGAGGAAATGGAGAATTGTATTCTAAACCCTGCTGGAGGTCTGCATAAAACCAGGAGAGGGCCATGAAGCCCCAAAGCCAGAATAAACCAACATCCTGTTCTCTCCTTTCAATAGATTCTTAATTGGTGTCCGTTAATCAACCTGACTGGCTTCCAATAATTACAACTTATTTTCCAACTTGACAGGTACATGTTTAGAGGAAGAGAAAAAGAGTACACAGGGGGGTAGGTGTAGCAATGGATAGATAATCAACATTTTTAATTGAATTTCGGGTTTGAGCTTAAGCCTCTCATTGGAGATTCTATATTGAATCTATCATTAACACTATAATTCTACTCTGTTTTTCTCATTATTTTAAATTGGCCAGGAAACTAAAAAAATGATGTCTGAGCATATATGTTTCTTGGGAAAATTAACTGAAATGATGGAAGCAATAGTTTAATCCAATGCTATCTATTAGAACATTCTGCAATGCTGAAAATGTTCTCTTCTGTCTTACGCAATATGGTAGCTATTGGCCACGTGGTTACTGGGCACTTGAAACATCGGTAAAACAAATGAGAAACTGAATTTCTTAAATTTAATTAATTTATTTAACCTTAAATAATTTGAATATAAATAGCCACATATGGCTAGTGACTACTGTAATGGACAGTGAAGATAAGAGACAACGAAAGCAAAGTCCATTAAATGTCATTGTGCTCTCAGAGTATTGGTGTCAGGGCTGCATTGCTATAAAGGCTGCCTGACTCCATGCTACAAACTCTCCTGCAGGCTTCTCTTCAGCTTGTATCCCTTCAAAGTATCGAAATTGCTTCCACAAACTCCTAGCTATTATTTACTGATGTCTACTTCTTACGCTCTGCTAGTTTTCTAAGGCCTCCGTAAGTGGTTTCTATCATTGTTTTCTATTCTGCATGCATTTCCCTTTTAGGTAATAGCTTCTCAGTTTTCTTTGGAGAACTGTCTCTTCCCCTACACACAATTCAGGTGGTTGGGTACAGCTGATTCCATCTTGGGACTCTAGAAATGCCCAGTGTGAGCAACTCAAGCAAAGCACTTAGACACTCGGACCTCATTACCTGGTGTAGAGATTGATATGTGGCACAAGTCTATCCAAAGATACAGTCACAGAATTTGCTAGGACCATTATAAAAATGAAGCTCCCTTTCTATTGGTATAGAAGAAATTAATAGAATGGAAATGTGGAGGATTATTTGCCATCACAAGAGATGAATTCAATATATCAGAGGATGCAATTAAACTGGAGAAAGACATTTCTGATGCTGTTAATTTTGAATACCTGGATCCAGGCTCACCTTAAGATATATACACAAATACATTCTTTTTCTTTTACTTACTCTCTCCTTCTCTTCCTTCCTCCCTATCTCCCTCCATTCCTCCTTTCCTCCCTTACTCTTTCCCTTTCCCTTTATCCTTCTCCCCTCCTGTCCCCTCTTCTTCCTTTCTTCCTGCCTTCCTTCCTTCTTTCCTTCCTTCCTTGCCACATGTGTGGCATACGTAAGTTCCCAGACTACGGATCTAATCAGAGCTGCAGCTGCCAGCCTATGCCACAGCCACCACAAGTGGGATCCAAGCTGTATCTGTGACCTATACCACAGCGGATCCTTAACCCACTGAGTGAGGCCAGAGATTGAACTCACCTACTCATGGATACTAATTGGGTTCTTAACCCACTGAGACACAATGGGAAGTCCCTTCCTTTTCTTTTCCTCCCTTCTTTCCTTTCTCTGTCCCTCCCTCTCTCCCTTCCATTCCCTTTCCTTCCCTTCCCTTGCTTCCTTTCTCTCTCTCTCTCTCCCCCTACTCCTTCCTGCTCCTTCTTTGCTTAAGCAAGTTTAAGTTGGGGTTCAAGAACTTCAAATAAAAAAGATTCTAATACACAGCTTCTGTAATAAACTTTCGATAAATTTGACCCCTTCCCATATCTCCTTTATTTGCACAGTTGTACCATAAAGTACCCTCTAGTGGAATCCAGCACATGTCCCCACTCCCTTTCACTGTGTCTTTTATTTTGCCCAGTATAACATACTTTCCTTTATTCTTTCCAAGTAAACTTCTGGGTTCATAATGCAGGTTGAACCCATCTCCCTCTGATTCTCTAGCTGCTCTCCACAACCTCTGAGCTCTTGCACAGCACTTCAAACACATTAACTCTTCTGTGCTCATTGGAGTCTATGAGTTTATCTTTATGCACCAGCAAGATTTTGAGCCTCTGTCAAGGCAGACACCACACTGAATCCATTTTTATCTCTTGCATATAACCTTCTCAGGACCCAGTACAGAATGTGTACATGTGTCTAGTTGTGTATATGTGTGTGTACATATATATATATATATATCTATATATATATATATAGATATAGATGAGGCAGCCTTGATAAGAAAACCACCAAAACTCCAAAACTCACTAAAAAATATATGAACCACCTTTCATTTACTTTTACATTTTTGTAGAAATTTCATTCACACTCTCAATCTAGGGTAGTGGTTTTTGCTCAGATTTGGCTTATATCTTTGTCCAGGTGTAAAGATGCAAAAAATGGAGAGGACTGATTATAGCTGAGACCCAGGAAGTCAACCATGACAGAGTGAGGCAACAAAAGTTTAGGAGAACCTACAGTCCATTTCTCTCCTACGGATACCATCATCCAACCAGAATGTGTTTACCAAAAGACCACTCAGTGCCCCCAAATCAAGGCAATGGGGGAACATATGACAAGGTAAGTTGTTTCTGTGCTCAGGACATCCCAGTCTCCTTAGGTGGAAAAGTTAACATTTCTGAGATAATGGTGAACAAGACATAGCAATACATAATGAAATCTATGGGGGTAGATCAGTGGTACAGTTTTACGAGATGTGGGAGATCACTCAGGTTTGCAAGAGTTAACTGAAATGAAGACTTAGGCTGGGTTTTGAAGAACAGATAATAGTGAAACAAAGGGAGAAGAAATTTAACTGAGCATAGAAAGAGAAAATTTAAAGAAATAAAATGCTGGCTTTTAAACTTAATAAGAAGGATTCAGAAGTCTTCTTTTTTATGGTTGTTTTCAAAATTTTTTTATATTTTCCACTATAGTTGGTTTACAGTGTTGTCAATTTTCTACTGTATAGCAAAGTGACCCAGTCACACACACATATTCTTTTTCTCACATTTTCCTCCATCATGCTTCATCACAAGTGACTATATATAGTTTCTAATGCTATACAACAGGATCTCAGTGTATATCCACTCCAAATGCAATAGTTTGGATCTACTAACCCCAGATTCCTAGCCCATTCCATTCCCTCCCCTTCCCTTGGCAACCACAAACACATTTATAGTTCTGACTGAGAATCCCATTCAAATGTCTTTAGCTATCAGAGGCAGAGCTTCCCAGTTTGGATGTACAGATTATTCATGCATATCCAAGAGGGTCCCGTTCACACTGTAAGCATCATAGATGTGCATGTACTACAACATTTTCTTGCAGATAGAGTAAAGTAACTTGCTATCACAAAATGATTATGCTAATGAATGAGAGCATGAAGTAGAGTTCTTAAAGGAAGAATTCCTGTAGGTGACTAAAAGCTTGAGATTCAGGGGCAGGGAGGACATGCCCTTTATAGTCAGCATACATGAATTCTCTTGTATCTGAACTACCCTGCAAGGTCTCAGGAGACCTTTAGGGAGAAAGGAATCATATCAACTCAGGATATTTGGTTCACCCTAGGGGTTTTACATGGTCTTTCTTGAAAGATCAAGCCACAAAATGATCAGGAAAAGTCAAAGCAAGACAAAAATTTAGGTATGATGAATGGTATAGGGAATAGGTACCATAAATTTTTTCTCTAAAAAGAATCCACTGTTCATTGTCTGGTCAAGGGACAATTGAGGGGAAGCTTGAACAAGCCATAAAATATTTATCATTATTTATAGGTTGGAAGAGAATTTCTAGTTGAAGAGAAGGTACAGAAGCAGGAAAAAAATTAATCCAAACAGATAGCTAGTGAAGTGTGGGAAGTATTTCTCCTCAAAAAGCATATGAAATTGACTTCTACATTCTGGTGTGACATGTAAGGAAATTGGAAGTTGTCACTCTCAACCTCATAACAAGAAAGAAGCTACTAAAGTGAAAATCAACAATCCTTGGGTCATCAGAGAATTGAGGTCATAGGATGAACCTATGCCCTGAAAGCTGGAGAGAGAGGTGGAAACAGAATTACAATTTACTTAGAGCAGAAGCCCAGGAGCAGAGGTTTCCACTGAAGCCAGTTCTCAACGGAACACAAAGTGTAATTGCAAAGGCTCAGGTCTGACAGACAAAGTCTTGCGGGGGGGTTGGGGTTGGGGGGACATGCATTTTTGTGAGCTTTACCTCCAGGAACTCTACTAGGTTCTCAGGATATACATTGGAGAAAAATCCTCATGTGTTTCTGGTGTGGGTGGGTGTAAAGAGCAGTAAGGAAATGCCCATGTTGAAATACTCATAGAATGTTCAATTCTGCTTAATAAAGGACTTCCCTAAAAAAAAAAAAACTGCTTTTGGGGACCACTGATAAGGGTGGTACATAGATAGAAACCACTATGTATAGTGGTGGATGTTAACTTAGACTTAATGTGGTGATCATTTTACAATATGTGCAAGTAGTAAATAATTAAGTTGTACACCTGAAACTAATATAATTTATATGCCAGTTATACCTCAGTATAAATAAACATATAAATTTGTATAAAAAAGAAACATTTTATCAGAGTCTAATGACTTCACTTTACTAGAGATGAATCAATGAGAAGGAAGGAAAATGCCCAACTCTAGGCCCCTCTAGCCTCATCATAGGAGAGGGGAAATGTCCAGGTACAGCCCACTCTAGACTTCCCACCTCACCTAAGGGGGAATAAAGCTGAGAAGCTCTTCTTAAGGTCCCAGTTCAGGTCACAGTCTCCCTAAAACAAAAAGACTATAGAATAGCTTTTCAGGACTATAGAATGCTTCCACTTCCCCCACCACATTTATCAGACTCCTGTATTGTTAATAGTACTTTATAGGTAAAAGAACCTTAAGGTTTAGAATTTATTTAAGAAGTCTCTAGGGATACACAGGGAGACCATGGAAGGCAAAAACAAGAATAGTAGAGGATAATTTAATTTTTGATACCTACAGCTACAGCTAACAGCAAATGTCACCTAAATTCTAGCCTTTTAAACATAGAAATTCACAGTAAAGGAATAGTTACCTTGGTTTCTTTAACCCATTTCATCTTATCTAATTTTAAACAAAAAATTACAAGGTGTGCTCAAAGAAAGAAACACAGTTTTAATAGACAAAGCAGGCACTGGAACTATTCTCAGCTATAGCAGAGAATTAGAATTATTAGACCAGGAATTTAAAATACCTTTGATTAATATACTAAGGTTCTAATGGAAAAGCTGGATTGAAGAGCAAGTGGGTAATATAAACAGAAAGATGGAAACCCTAAGAAAGCATCAAAAGGAAATGTGATATTTCAAGAACACTGTAACAAAAATTAATAACGACTTTGAAGGGCTCATCTGTAGGCTGGGCAGAGCTGAGAAAAGAATCAGTGAACTTAAGATATAGCCATAAAAATTTCCCAAATTGAAAGTAAAATGAAGGAAATTTAGAAAGAACAAAATATACAAGCACTGTGGGACAATTACAAAAGATGTAACATGTGCCTAATAGAAAGACCAGAGTAGAAATGACTGGAAAAGGACCTAGAGAATTATTTGAAGTGATAATAGCAGATAAACTTCCAAAATTAATGACAGACAACAAACTTCAGGTCCAGAAAGCTTAGAGACATGAAAAAAGATATATACCAAGAAACCTACACCTAAGCATATTATATTCAAACTTCAGAAAATGTTTTTAAAAAGGGGACAATCTTGAGAGGAACCAGAGGATGAGACCATTTTACATATAGGCAGGTAGGATTAAAAATTACAGAAATCTTGCAAGCAAGAAAAGAATGCGAGAAAAATAATGTATATATGTGTAGGACTGTATCACTTTGCTGTACAGCACAAACTGACAGAACATTGTAAATCAATTATAATTTTAAAAAAATTTTAAAAAAGGATGGTAAAATGAGGAAAAACAATGGAGTAAAATATTTAAACTGTTGTATATCAAAAACCAATAATGTAAATAAACTATAATAAAAACAAATATATAATCAAAAAGGCAAAGTGCTAGAGAAGGAATGAGAGTAAAATTAAATATTTAGATTTACTTATTTTTAATTGATCTAATAGATGACAACTTGTTCAAAATAATAATACAACAGTGTGTTCAGTGATTGTTATTTAGATAAATGAAATGAAAGACAGTAGTATCATAAGGGATGTGAGGGAAGAAATGGAAAAAGTCTATTATAAAATACCTGCACTAGCTATAAAGTAGTAAAGTGCTATTGGAAAGTGGACTTGGATAAGTTATAAATTTATACTGAAGACTACTGTGAAAGCACTATTTTATTTTATTTATTCATTTATTTATTTTTGGCTTTTTGTCTTTTTAGGGTCACACCTGTGGCATATGGAGGTTCCCAGGCTAGGGTTCTAATTGGAGCTGTTGCTTCCTGCCTATGCCACAGCCACAGCAACACCAGATCCAAGCCACGTCTGCAACCCACACCACAGCTCATGGCAATGCCGCATCGTTAGCCCACTGAGTGATGCCAGTGATCGAACTCACACCCTAATTGTTCCTAGTCGGATTCGTTTCCACTGCACCACTACAGGAACTCCCGAAAGCACTACTTTAAAAAAATTGCAATTGATATATGCTAATAGAGGGGAGTAAATGGAATCATAAGTGTTCAATTAAAAGCACAGAGTAGGAGTTCCCTGATGGCCTAGCAGTTCAGAATTCTGCTTTGTCACTGCTGTGGTGAAGGTTTGATCCCTGGCCTGGATCTTCCACATACTGTGGGTGCAGCCAAAAAGAAAACCAAACATAGAATACAGAAGAAGAGTGGAAGACCAAAAGAAAAAAAGAAAAAAGAAACAAGGAGCAATAGATACAAATATAGCTGATATTAAGCTATTAAGCCAGTCTCTTTAAATGTGCATAGTCTAAATATACCAATTAAAAGATTGACTGAGGGAATAGATAACAACAGAAAACCCCAACAAATACCAACTATATGTTGTCTATAAGAAACCCACTCTGAATAGGAAGATACTGACATGTTAATGGTAAAGGGATGAAGAAAGACATAAATGATGCTAAAACTAATCAAAGTTAGGGTAGCTATATTAATTTTAGACAAAGCAGACTTCAGATCAAGGAAAATTATGAGGGATAAAAAGGGGTTTTACATAAAGATAAAGGGTCAATTCTCCTAGAAGACATAACCCTTAATGCGTATGTGTTTAACAACAGAGTATGAAAATGCATGTGACAAAACCTAGTAGACCTACAAGAACTAGACAAACTCACTACTCTAGTTGGATATTTCAATACGCTTCTAACAGTAATTGACAGATCTAGTTGTTCATTATATATGCATAGAGCTGAGCACAACGGCACCATCGATTAACTGAATCTAGTTAACATTTATAGAATATTTCATTCAACAATGAAAAAATGAAAAAGTAGGCAGAAGACCTGCTTTTCTCAAGCACACATGGAACATTTACCAAGAAAAAACACATTCTGAGGCATAAAGTATACCCTCACATATTTAAAAGAATAGATATAGAAAGCAGTTTCTCAGATTCCAGTGAAATTAAACTAGAAGTAACAGAAAAACAGATGGAAAATCTCTAAGTACTTGAAAATTGAACAATGCATTTTTTAAAGAACACATGCATCAAAGAAGTGTCAAGTGAAAAATTTAAAATATCTTAATATATGATCTATAAAAATTATAATTGGCAGGTATCAACAATGTATGATGTACTTATTTTGCATGATTTTGCTTGTTACTACAATATTAAAATCTTAGAAAATTAAAAAAAAATCTTGAACCAAACAAAAGTGAAAATGCAACTTATCAAAATGGGTGGGATGTAGCAAAAGCAGTGCTTGGTGGAATCTTATGGCATTGAACACACACATTAGAAAAGAGGAAAAATCAAAATCAATAACCAAAGCTTCCACCTTAGGAAACTAGTAAAAGAAAAGCAAATTAGATCCAGATAAGAAGAGAAGAAAAAAATAAAAGTTAGAATATAAATAGGAGTTCCCACTGTGGCTCAGCGGAAATGAATCTGACTAGTATCCATGAGGATGCAGTTTCGATCCCTGGCCTCACTCAGTGGGTTAAGGATCTGGTGTTGTCATGAGCTGCGGTGTAGTTTGCAGATGCGGCTCAGATCTGGCATTGCTGTGGCTGTGGCTATAGCTCCGATTTGACCTCTAACCTGGGAACCTCCGTATGCCTTGTGTGCAGCCCTAAAAAGACCAAAAAAAAAAAAAAAATCATGAAATTGAAATAAGGAAATCAGTAAGGAAAATCAATGAAAACAAAAGCTGGTTGGTTGCAAGTGTCAATAAAATTGATAAACCTCTACCCAGGCTAAACAAGAAGATAAGAGGAGAAGACCCAATTACTAATATCAGAACTCAAAGAGGTGCCATCACTACTAACCCTGTGGACATTAAGAGGATAATAAAAGAATATTATTAATAATTCTATGCTCACGGGCCTTATAACTAAGATGAAATAGGCTGAGTCCTTGAATTACACAAAACTCAGAGAGAAATAAATAAACTGAATGGGCTTTATTTACTAAAGAAACTGAAATGATGAATGATGGGAAGTGTGACTAAAAACCACAAAGACATACCACCTCAAACCTGCAAGAATGGCTGTGATACAAAGGACAAGAAATATATATTGGTAAGGATGTGGAGAAAAAGAAACGCATTTGCACTACTGGTAGGAATGTAAATTGGTATAGTTACTATGGAAGATTGTATGGAGTTTCCTCAAAAAATTAGAGCTACTATATGGCTCAGTAATTCCACTTTTGTGTATTTATTGGAAGGAAATGAAATCACTGTCTCAAAAAGATATCTGCATCTCATGTTCACTGCAGCATTACTTACGATAGCCAAGACATGGAAACAAGCTAAGCAACCTAAGTATACACACACAGATGAATGCATAAATGAAATGTGATATATATATACACACACACACACACACATTTTTCTTCCATAAAAAGATGTAAATTCTGTCATTTATAATGTCATAGATGCACTTTGAGGGTATTATGCTAAGTGAAATTAATAAGACAGATAAAGACAAATACTATATGATCTCACTTACATGTAGAATCTTTTTTTTTGTCTTTTTGCCTTATCTAGGGCCACACCCGCACCATATGGAGGTTCCCAGGCTAGGGGTCTAACAGGAGCTGTAGCTGCCAGCCTTCACCACGGCCACAGCAATGTGGGATGTGAGCTGCGTCTGCAACCTACACCACAGCGCATGGCAACGCCGGATCCTTAATCCACTGAGCATGGCCAGGGATCGAACCTGCAACCTCATGGTTCTTAGTCGTATTCGTTAACCACTGAGCCACG
This sequence comes from Catagonus wagneri, assembly GCA_004024745.2. Lineage (NCBI taxonomy): Eukaryota > Metazoa > Chordata > Mammalia > Artiodactyla > Tayassuidae > Catagonus > Catagonus wagneri. Next base: position 9,140,566 of record PVHT021183726.1, read on the forward strand.
AAGGGAACTCCTACATGTAGAATCTTTAAAAAAAATCAAAACAAAGAACTGCACTCAGAGATAGAACAGATTAGGGATTGCCAAAGGCAGGGGTGGATTAAATGGGTGGTTGCGATAAAAATAAATAAATACCCTTTTAAAATCAAAAGCACTTGGCCTACATTGTTTCACTGGTGAAGCCCAAATGGTTTCAATAGGTGAATTCCACCAAACATTTAAGGGAAAAATTATGCCATTTTCCTACAACCTTATACAGCAATATAACATTAAACATTCCCTATCACTTTTTCATGAGGCCAGTATTGCCCTAATACCCAAACCAGGCAGACATTATGAAAATTAAGAACTGTAGACAAATATATCTCATAAAACCAGATGCAAAAATCTTTAAAAGATTAGCCAATTAAATCTAACAATGTATAAAAAGGATTATAAAACACAACCAAGTGAGATTTATCCAGGTATGCAAGTCTAGTCCAACATTAAAAAAAATCAACTATTGTAACTCACATCAACAAGATAAAGAAGACGTCTGATGTTCATATCAACAGATGCATAAAAAGTATTTGACAAATTTAACATGCCTTCATGATAAAATGTTTCAGCTAAATAGGAATGGAAGAGAACTTCCACAACTACATATCACAGAAAATGTGCTGCTAACATCATACTTAATGGTGAGAAACTGGAGGCTTTCCTCATAATATCAGAAACAAGGCAAGAATGTCTCCTCTAACCAACTATTCAACATGATTCTGGAATTCTTAGCTAATGGAATGAGACAAGGGGAAGTGAAATAAAGTGTATACAATTGGCACAGAAGAAATAAAACTGTCCTTGTTTGCAGCTGACAACATAGTTTGTGTAGAAAATTGCAAAAATTTACCACCCCGCCTTTCTGGGACAAATAAGTGATTACAGCAAGGTTACAAGATATGAGGTTAATATAAAAAGTCAACTGCTTTCTATATACCAACAATGAACAACTGAAATTGAAATTTTAATTTATAAACACATCATTTATGTTGGGACCAAAAAGAGAAAGATACTTAGGTACAAATCTAACAAACTACATACTGCATATATACACACATACATATATACATATATATACATATATACAGAAATAACATACATACAAAATATATAAGAAAAACTGAGAAACTGATGAAAGAAATAATAAAAATCTAAATATGAATGGAGAGATGTTCTATGTTCATGGATAAGAGGTCTCAATATTATAAAGCTGTCATTTTCTCCAACTTGCTCTTAGATTCAAAACAATCCCAATCAAAATCTCCACAAGTTATTTTGTGGATATCTACAAACTGGAATTGTAGATATCCGATTGATGTAGAAAAGCAATAGGCTAGAATAGCCCACGCAACTTTGAATAAGAGGCAGAAATTTCAAAGATTTACACTACCCAATATCAGGACTTGCTATAAAGCTGCAATAATCAAACAGTGTGATTTTGATGAAATAATGGGCTGATCATTGTAACAGAATAGAGAGCCCAGGAATAAATCCATGCAGATAAAGTAAACTGATCACTACCAAAGAAGCAAAGGTAATATCAATGTAAAAAGTATATTCTTGTAAACAAATGGTGCTGGAACGAATTTGATATTCATGTGGAAAAAAATCTAGACATAGATATTACAAATTTCACAAAAATTAACTCAAAATGGATCATAGGACTAAATGTAAAATGCAAAAATATAAGATTGCTATAAGATAATATAGGAGAAATGTAGGTGAACTTGGTTTGTCAGTGACTTTTTAAAAATGACATTAAAACCATGATCCATGAAAGTAAAATTAAGTTGAACATCATTAAAAATTTAAAAAAAATCTTATACATGAAAGAAATTATTTAAGAGGATGTAAAGGCAAGCCACAGACTGGGAAAAAATATTTTCAAAACACATATCTGATAAAGGACTTGTATCTAAAATATACAAGAACTCTTAAAACTCAAGTTAAATTAAAAAAATGGTAAAAAATCTAAACAGACCTCATTGAAGAAGATATGCAGATGGAAAATAAGCATATGAAAAGATGCTCAACATCATATGTTAGTAGGGAACTGCACATTAAAACAATGAGATGTTACTACACACCTTTTAGAATTGTTAAAATGTAAAACACAACGTCAAATACTGTAAGGACATGGAGCCACAGGAACTATCATTCATTGCTGCACGAAATGCAAAAATAGTAGCCACTTTGGAAGATAGCCTGGCAGGTTTTTTTTTTATAAATCTAAATATACTCTTCTTTTATGATCCAGTAGTCACACTGTTAGTTATTTACCCAAATGAGTTGAAAAGTTACATTTGCAGAAAAACCTGGGAATGGATGTTTATAGCAGCTATACTCATAACTGACAAAACTTGGAAGCACTGAGATGTCCTTCAACAAGTGAATAGATCAATTATCTGTGGTAATACATACAATGGAATATTACTCAATAAGAAATGAATTATCAAGCTATGAAAGACTTGAAGGGATCTAAAATTTATAATTAAGTCAAAGAGAATAATCTGCTATGGCTACATACTCTAAGAGTCCAACTATATGACATTCTGGAAAAGGTAGTTGCCAGGGGTTTGGATCTAGGGAGAGAGGGATTAATCATTGGAACACCAGGGCCTTTTAGGGCAGTAAAATTGTTCTGAATGATTCTATAATGATACATGTAATGGGCACATGACACTACGTACTTGTTAAAACCCACATTACACAAAAAATGAACCCTAATGTAATGGCATTTAATTAATAGTAATATCTCAATATTGGTTCAGCAATTGAAACAAATGTACAGCAGCAATGCAAGATTTTTTTTTTTCCATTATAGCTGGTTTACAGTTTTCTATCAGTTTTCCAACTGTACAGCGTGGTAACCGGGTTACATATAGATTCATCACAAGTGATTAGACATAGTCAAGATGTTAATAATAAGAAAAACTGGTTCTGGGATGGGAAGAAGGGGGGGGTTGGGAACTAAGTAGTTTTGCTTTATTTTTTTGTAAACCTAAAGATGTTTTTTAAAACTAACATTTAAAAAGCAAGTGAAATTTTGGAATAGAATTTAAGAACATTTTCAAGCAGCAGGAAAGTAAGTATCCATTTTCCAAGGTCAAGAAGGAACCACCAGATACTGTGCCCCCTGATTCACAGTACCTTCCCATATCATTCATTGCATACTTAAGGATATAGTACAAGTGGGAGAAGCTACTGTCATTAGAAAGAGTCAGGAATAGGATTATCACATGAAAAGGCACTACTGTCTTTCCATCAGATTCTCTCCTTGAAACATGCTATAAAAACAACTTTCTTCATCTTCTTTTATGGCCACAACTGCAGCATTTGGAAGTTCCCAGGCTAAGAGTGGAATCATATTTGCATCTGCAACATATACCATAGCTTGCCGCAACTCTGGATCCTTGACCTGCTGAACAAGGCCACGCATCCAACCTGCATCCTCATGGATACAATGTTGGGTTCCTAACCTGTGGAACCACAATGGGAATCCCCATAAAACCATTTTGAGGGCAATGCCATTACATTTCCCTGCAATTTCTCCCACGGTGTATTCACACTTTCCACAGTATTTATCAAGTCAGTAGGGTACAGTGGGTCAGAGCAACAGCTCTGGAGTTGGATGGCCTGGGTTTAATTTCTGATTCTGTTACCTATTTGCTGGGTGACTCTGGGCAACAAATATCTTATATTTGTTCCTTGCCTTTCCCATTTGTAAAATGAGGGTAATGATTTAATCTATTTCATTCGAAGTGTGAGGATTAAAATAAATCGTTTCATGTGAAAGGTCTAGAACATTGTCTTTTTTGGATTATTTCCTTCTGGAGATGCACAAACACATTAATGCAAGAAGGGCTGCACTAAGTTCTGTACTACAAACATTCCTAATGGTAGTTTTTCTAAATTCATCTCACAAGTCAACCTTTTTCTTTTTCAACAGATAACTAATAATATTCTTCAGAATGGATATTAGTTGGAAAATAATTTGAGCAATGCTGGCTCAAACATTCACCCTCTCTACCCACTGCTTACTTCCTTGCCCTTTTGTCTTATCATCACCTACATGTTCCAAATAAGAATCACAGTCTCTTTTCTAATGACCTCCCTATTACTGGGCTGAATTTTCTCTTACGGAGAGAGATATTTGGAACAGAGTAACACTTTTGTGTCATTTGTTGGGTAAGGTTTCTTTCTGCTGTTTGTGATATTCTCTCCACCAGAAACCCACAACAAAAGAATTGTAAATTGCTGGGTAAATGCTCTGTCCAGTGGAGTCTGTTCCCTGTCATCTCTTGAGTTCTGGCAGCCTGTAAATATTCAACAACAATAGGTACAAAATACCATATGAAGTCACAGAGGAATTGCCTGATAAGAAGGCTGGGAGGTGGGGCCAGCAAGCAACAGGGAACTTTCTTGAGAAATGAAAAAAGTTGAGGAGAAGCCAACATTCTGGAACTGTTTTACTCCCCTTTCTGCTTAGAGTAACCAAGCACAAAGGGCCAAGATCCAAGCAAACTATAACTAAAGAAACACAACAAATGAGCATTAGCAAAGCAACATTTTTATGAAAGAGAAGTGAATATCCATTATTTGTTGGCTCACAGCATTGCCTTTAAAAGGAAGTCCTGGGTTTGAAGGATTAGATCCAGTTTCCAAAGCTAGGAAATACATACCAGACACAGCTCACCCATGAGACTGTCAAAAAGAATTAGAACCCCTCTGGCTTGGGAAAAGGCACTTCTCTTGGTGGCAGAAAGACTTATCTTGCTCAATGGCACGTCAATGTTACCACACACCATAGTCTCACATTCTGCAGATGAAAGACATTATCCCACCCAGGAAGATAGCAGTTAACTCCCCCAGATAAGTCAGAAAATGTCATTTTCATGTGGATACCATTTGTGGAGTGTTTATATGAAAACTATGAAATCTAATAGGCTGGAGAAAATAATATTTGAAAACTTACTTAAAAAAGCAAGTAAGAAGAATAATATAAACATTCATAGCTGTCTCCAAAATCTTAGACATGCCATCATTTCTTAAACTGTGTTCCTAGGAACACCAGAATTGAGCAAGAGGATCTTAGAGGAAAAGGGCCATTTGCTTTACAGTTCCTGGTGGTGAATGACACATTAAGGACTTTTAAAGTCCTAGCCTGAAAATTAAAAAGAAATTTGTTTCATTTTCTTTTATCCCAGCTTCCCCTAAATGTATATAGGTTTCTAGCAATTTTGTTTAGGATTTCTATTAAACTCATTACAGTCTACAACATATTATCATTGTTTTCTCTCTCTAGCTGTCAAGCTTGGTTAACCTTTAAACTGGGTCAGGTGAGTCAAAAGTTAACAATATCTGCCACTCCTTATTGAATGGCCAGGATATTTCTTGGGTATGAATGTGTTTTGAGAGGCTTAGAATGACTGCACAAATATATCTTGGGTGCCATGTTGTTTAAGGTTTGCAGAATGAGCCTGCCTTGACTGGCAAAGATAATTAGTTGGATACATCGATTTAGATGCCACTGTTGTTAGGTTTTCCTACAACCCAAGATTATTTTTTCTTCCTAAACAAAACGTGGAGAAGAATAAAAGATGCTGAAAACTATGGCTTGAGTAAAGGGGAAAACAACAAACTTTGCTCAAAAGTTCTTGTGACACATAGCATTTTCCAGAAATGGCCGCAATTATATGTTTCCAGTCCCACATGCTCTTCGAGAACATTGCCTTTCCTTCCCCTCCTCTTGAACCTAAGTTGGTTTGTCAGTGCGCCAATATGTCAAGATGGTAGTACTGGCGCTGAATGACTTTCCATTAAAAGGATGCAATTTTTGTCTGGTTCTCTCTTTTATTGGGGTGGGAGTGGGATGCTCACTTGGGAAAAAGTTGCCACCATACTGTGAGGAAGCCCAGACTAGCCCATGAGGAAAAAACACAAGAAGAGACCCTTGGTAATTGCCAGTATCAACTACAAAGCCCTCAGATAGTTCCAGCCCCTTGTGTGTGGGCCACCACCTTTGACGCCTAAATGGAGGAAGTTTGAATTATCTCTGCTGAACCCTGCCTATACTGAAGATTCATGAGCAAAAGACACTTTGTCACTGTCAAAATGACACCGAGGAGCAATTTTATGCAGCCATTATCATGGGAACAGGGCTCATAAAGGGAAATGTCTAAGAGTATTGCTGGTTCCTGGCATATATTGATTGGGACTCTAACAATGTCATCAAGAATCCAGTTTCCTCTTCTCCATCTCTTGGTCCAGCTCTACTTCTTCCCAATGCTTCTCAGATAATCTCCATCCTTCTGGAGGCAAGAGAGCTGGAGCAGTGACTCAGTCTTTCTCGATTCAATCCAGTGTGGAAAAGGCATTCTCCTTTGTCCCAGGAATCCCAACAAAGGCTCCCATTAATTTCCTGTCTGTGATGAGGGCCAGTGTCCATCTCTGACCCATCATGGAACCAAGGAAATGACTGGACAGACCTGATTCTCAAGCCTGCTAAACTGGGGAAGGGAGGGGAAAATTGAGCTCTTAGAGAACCACAGAGGCTGAGCTTTTAGATTTAAGGTGAGATGAATTCCCAGACAAAAGTCAAAGTTTGCTAAAGGTAAAAGACTGCTTGAATATGAAACAACCAAAAGGCAAGCACAGTTAAAAAATAAACTAAAAAAAATATTAACTCTAAGTATCACTCTAAATAAAAAACAAAAGTGAATATTTATCAAGTACTTAATTTTCACAGAGCAGAGTTCTAAATGCTTTCTATGTATTAATTCATTAAAGCCCCCATAACTTTCATGAGATAAATACTGTTAGTATTACCATTTTAGGAAAAAGAAAACAAAAACATGAAGTGAGAGAGTGGCCAAGTCTTCATAGTTAGCAAATAGCAGAGCTGGAATTCAAACCAAAGTTTTCTGGCTCCAGAAGCAGCCTTTTAGTCACTGTGCTATAGTGACTGGTAATAATTTTAGTAGATGCTGGGAGTTCCCTTCGTGGGTCAGTGGTTAACGAATCCGACTAAGAACCATGAGGTTGTGGGTTCGATCCCTGGCCTTGCTCAGTGGGTTAAAGATCCGGCGTTGCTGTGAGCTGTGGTGAAGGTTGCAGACGCGGCTCGGATCCCGCATTGCTGTGGCTGTGACGAACGCCGGCAGCTACAGCTCCTGTTAGACCCCTAGCATGGGAACCTCCATATGCCGCGGGTGCAGCTCTACATAAAGGCAAAAAGACAAATAAATAAATAATTAAATAAATAATTTTAGTAGATGCTAAAGACACAGAAATGAAATGGGGTGTCTAATTGGATAAAAGCTTTGTTTTACTGGTGGAGGACAGAAATATGTAACTACATAATTGCAAATTCATACACCTGTTTCCCTAAGAAAAGTGAGGTGCATCAAGTGCTTTGTTGTCTAGGATGAGGTAGTACTATCTACTACTGGGATGGAGAGACTAGAAAATTAACCCAGAGGAGGTCACACTCTGCTGGCCCTTGGAATAGAAATGAGACTTGGGCTTAGGAAGGGCAGAAGAAGGAGGGGTATTCCAGGAAGTATATGAGAGGAAAGATGATGTGTTTTTCTAAAAACTATCCTGTTATTCATCCTTTCAAAATGCATTTGCTAAGCTCCCACTAGGTACCAGGCACACATGCAAAAAGTTAGGTTATATCAGTAAACGCAACAGTTAAGGATCCCTATCGTGGTGCTTATGTGCTATCAGCACATCATAGATGCTGCCTGTGCTACAGCAAGAAGATGGAAGAGCCATCTCTTCATGTCCTTTCAGGAAGGCTGGGATGGCCCCTTCATCCACTGGGTGGATTTCCCCATCCATCTAGGGAAATGGCCCATTCTCCATTTCCCTAGATTCCCCAAAGAAGAGAAAGGCCAACTTTGACCTCAGCTGGTGCTCTCTGCAGAGAGCAAAAGCAAAAACAAAAAAAGAAACAACCTGGAAGTCCCTGTCAGGGGCAGTGAAACAAAAAAGTCTCTCCCCTTCCACTAAGCCCGATGGCCCAGGCTGACACAAGCACCGAGGTGGAGCTGGCTCCAGGGAGAGGAGAAGGCAATGGGGCACCATCTCTCAGAGAAGGCTCAGAGGTCCAAGCAAGGAGAGGTTGGCTGGGCATGAATCGTGCAGGGAAGATGATAGCATTTTAGTTGTCCGTAAATGACAAACTTTATTAGAGGAAAGGAAAGAAACTGACACATCCTGTTCTTTCCCATAGTTCTTCACAGGCAGGCAGAGCTCAGTGAAAGACAGGCGGAGGGAAGAACAAACATCCCTTTTCCCAGGGATAATTGAAGCGGTCTGTACCATTTTATTAGGAAAAAAAAATTTCTCCCTCCCACTGGCATCCTCAAAATTGTGGATGAATATTTCCAAGGAAAAGTCACACTACACAATGCGAATTTTAAAGATAATTATTTTTGTCATCTCTTCTGGAATCTGAGTTTAATTCAAAACTTGAGTACCCCCCAAACCCCTGCAAAGAAAACTATGTCTATTGGCTTTCTCTCTCTAAACCCTGAACAGTTACAATCAGCAATCTCTTTCTTTTTTAAATCCCACCCATCACACAGTAATCTCATCAATTATTTATTGCTTCAACAAATTTGTTTTTAGCACCTGCTATTGTCAGGTACTGTGCTCAGCAAGGAAGCTATAGGATGGATGAGAATTGGCCCTTGTCCTTGCAGAACTTAATCTAGCTCATGACTTGTGGCTGTGAAGGGAGTGAAGGGAAGTGTGTTTCAGAGAAGAGGGAAGATACTGGAATACTTCAAATCTAGAGTTTCCCATCCTGCCACATGGCAGAGGCTACCGCTAACTTCCTCCCTCAAGCTTGCAATTTGCTACCCATTCTTATTCCATCAAGTTGGCAAAACCAGCCATTTCAATGTTATTTTATCGGAACTCATTATATAGGGTATATATGAGCACCTATGAGGGCAGTAGGCCCAGATCTGCTCTGTGAAGATGCCCAATGGCCTTGTTGGCTAAGTCCCTAGACTCAAGATCCAGATTGCTGGGTTCAAGCCTTGGCTCATCATTTTTCAGCCATGTGGCTTTGGACAAGTTACTCAACTCATAACATGTGACAATCTTATTTCTAACATTATACCCATTTTACAGATGAGGAAAATGAGGCATAGAGAGGTTAATTTGTATAAGGTGTGCACAGTGGTATCCAGCATATAATAAGCTCTTTAGTGTTCAAAGAACACCTCTAGACACGTTGAAAACATATGCCCAACAAATATTTATCGAATGCCCACCACACTGGGTACTGATTGAGGCACTGTGGCAAGGCAGGGGTGATCCCTGTTCTCATGGAACTCACATTATTCCAATGGCCATGCAAAATTACAAAAAGAGTAAAAGTCAATACTTTTTGGAGCAGTTTATTTCCCGGGTTTGGTGATGTCTTCTAAGTGATACTTATTTGCTATTATGATCGGGCGGGGCTGTCATGACACCTGGGCATGCAGTGGAGGCCCCAGCCCCAGCATCTGATTAGAGAATGGGAGGGGCTCTCCAGTGGTTAATCCATAGATGACCCTTGGAAGGACAGGGTGTTGTCATGGCAACACAGGGTCAGAGGTAGAAGGGCTGTTCTCTTTCTGAAAAGCCCTCCTAACCAGCTCTTGCTATGAGCACAGGGAACTCTATATCCAAGGAGGTATAAGTACATTGTTGTCTGGACTGAGACAGAGGGAGCCTATGGGGTCTTCAGGGGAGAACTTCAAACAAATTCCCTTCCATCTAACTGACAAATATATCTCACGCTGAGAACCCTTGAATCATAGAATCTGTGAACTACTTTCAATCCAGCAAACCCGGCTTTGCAGCGCAGGAGGCGGGGGTCTGCTATCTATCACCTTGATTAATACCAGGTGCTTTGTAAATGTGGAGTACTGAATTCCTCTCTCTGAGCTCAAGATAATTTGATAAAATATGATGGGCAACATGGAATACTAGACATCAGGAAACAGGATTAGAAGAGTGGGGCATTTTTAGATATAGCTTTCTGGCACTGAAGCCTGACAGAGCTACTGTCCCCACCTCTAATATGGATGCACATTATAATCAACAGCTGTCACACTGTGAGCACTTATCATGAGCCTGGTACTCCTCATACTTCATCTAACTTAATCCAATTTAAAGCATCATCCAATGTAGTCCCCGCTGCCATCACTTGAACACATATTATTAGCTCCATTTTACAGACAAAGAAACCAGACTGAGATAAGCTTTACATCTTGCCTGAGGTCTCAGAGCTAAAATGTGAGTGTGGAATCCAGGCTGGCTTAATTCTAAAGTCCAAGCTCTTGGCTACCAGCTGATACTGCCTAGGCACCAAAAACAAAGTGAAGAGGAGTGAAAAGCTTATAGGAAAGCAGTCAGAGAAGGAGACCAGGTTTTCAAGGCTGGCAAGTGTTGAGCTGTAATGGCAGCTACACAGCTGAAATGAGGAGGCATCTTAAGCAGCCTGGGCTGGTGTTTGAATGGAAGGAAAACATGAAGGCATCATTGTAGAGGCCAAGCACGACATATCTCTAGTTCCATCCATGTTGCTGCAAATGGCATTATTTTGTTCTTTTTTATGGCCGAGTAGTATTCCATTGTGTATATATACCACATCTTTTTAATCAGTTCGTCTGTCAATAGACATTTAGGTGGTTTCCATGTCTTGGCTATTGTGAATAGTGCTGCAATGAACATACGAGTGCATATATATTTTTCAAGGAAAGTTTTGTCCAGATATGCCCAAGAGTGGGATTGTTACGTCATATGGTAATTCTACATTTAGTTTTCTTTAAATACCTAGGAATAAACCTGACCAAGAAGGTGAAAGACTTATATGTTGAGAACTATAAAACATGAATCAAGGAAATGAAAGAGGATTCAAAGAAATGGAAAGATAGTCCATGCTCCTGGGTTGGAAGAATTAATATTGTAAAAATGGCCATACTACCTAAAGCAATCTACAGATTCAATGCAATCCCTATCAAATTACCCATGACATTTTTCACAGAACTACAACAAACAATCCAAAAACTTATATGGAGTCATTAAAAACCCAGAAGTGCCAAAGCAGTCCTGAGGAACAAAAACCAAGCATAACTCTACCAGACTTCAGACATAGTATGAAGCTACAGTAATCAAGACAGTTTGGTACTGGTAGCAAAACAGACATACAGACCAATGGAACAGAACAGAAAACCCCGAAATAAACCCAGACACCTACAGTCAATTAATCTTTCCCAAAGGAGGCAAGAATACAAAATGGAAAAAAGACTGTCTCTTCAGCAAGTTGTGCTGGGAAAACTCTACAGCCGCATGTAAATCAATAAAACTGGAACACACCCTCACACCATGCGCCAAAATAAACTCAAAATAGCTTAAAGACTTAAACATAAGACAAGCACCATCAAACTCCTAGAAGAGAACATAGGCAAAACATTTTCTGAGAGCAACCTTACCAACGTTTTCTTAGGTCAATATCCCAAGGCAACAGAAATAAAAGCAAAAATAAACCAATGGGACCTAATCAAATTGACAAGCTTTTGCACAGCAAAGGAAACCATTAAAAAAAACAAAAGATAACCTACAGAATGGGAGAAAAGTTTCAAATGATGCAACTGACAAATGCTTAATCTCTAAAATATACAAACGGCTTATACAACTCAACAGCACAAAAACCAACATCCCAACTGAAAAATGGGCCAAAGACCTGACTAGATACCACTCCAAAAAAGATATACAGAAGGCCAACAGGAACATGAAAAAATGCTCAACATCACTAATTATTAGAGAAATGCAAATCAAATTTACTATGAGGTACCACTTCATACCTCTCAGAATGCCCATCATTAATAAGGACCGTATACTCTTACAGGGCAAACGCGAAATCTCACACACACCAGGACCCAGAGCAAAAACAGTAATTTGAGAGAAGCTTGAGCCAGACCTACCTGCTGGTCTCCTGGAGAGTCAGGGGCCGCTGCTGTTCACCCTGGAGACAGAGGAAACATTCAGCCATGTGAACACCACTGCTCTCGGCGGCTGATAACTTGAGCCCTTAGCTCCAAGACCTAGCACCATCCAAACCGTCTGCAGGCACTAGTGCTGCAACACCTCAGGTCAAACAACTAACTGGGCTGCTTGGCTGGGAAACAGCCTCACCTGCCAGTAGTCAGGCTGCCTAAAACTAAAGAGCCCACAGCTGCCTCTCAACACGCCCCTAGATGAGGCCCAGCCCACCAGAGGGTCAAGACCCAGTTCCGCCCACCAGGCATCACTCTGCTCTCCAGGAAGCCACAAAACACACTAGGGGGCAGACTCCAGAAGCAAGAAAACTACAATCCAGCAATGCAGGCCAGACACTATCCTGAGACCAGTTGGGTTCTGGCCCTTCTCACTAGCAGGCCAATGCAAACTTTGGAACACCCTGGACGCCATACCTGACTGTGTCAGGAACTGGTCCCCCCCTCCAACAATGATACGAAATGAACTCTGGGATCCCTGAGCCCTGCAGCTAGACTCTGCCTGTTAGTAGGCCAAAACTAACCCCAGGATCTGGCTTCACTTGCCAGTCAGTGGGCAACAGCCACAGAATCTTTCCAACCCTGACTCTGCATACCAGTGAGCCAGCACTAGCCCCAGGGATCCCTAAGATCTCACAACCAGACACCTCGTGACCAGGCCCCACTAAATAGCAGCCAGCAGCAGCCACACAAGGCAGGGCCTAGCAACCAACCAGACTAGGAGCCAGCCAAGCCTCTAAGACCACCCACTTAGCTCACCATAACACAAGGCCCCACACAGCCCTCTTAAGGGGAACCCCTAGAGTACATAGGTTGGATAACAAGAGGGACGTGTACTGCTAGGATGCACAGGACACATCCTACACAGGGTCACTTCTTCAAGGTCAACCATAACTATCCTACCATGTACATAAAGATACAAATAGCAATTCAGACAAAATGAGGCAGCAGAGGAATATGTTTCAGACAGAGGAACAGATAAAACAAAGACAGACAAACAGATAAAGAAGAACTAAGTGCAATGGAGATAGGCAATCTACCTAAAAAAGAGTTCTGAGTAATAATTGTGAAGATGATCAAAGAACTACAGGAGGAGAATGGATGTATAGAGCAAGAAGTTAGACATTTTTAACAAAGAGAAAATACAAAGAACAACCAATAAAATACTTCTCTTTGTGCCTTCGTTTCCTCATGAGCAAAATGAAGGGTCTCAACATTCTACAGCACTGTGGCTCTATCACTAATATGTATGAAACTTCAGCAAATTAAAAAAAAAGTCACTTATAGAATTCAATACCTAAATTGGATCATTTCCCACAGCCTTTTCCTCATGTCACTCAACAGCTTTCAAAATAATGCAAGATTCCGCTGAAAGTTCTGCTAATATCAGAAGAACTAATACCAAAAAGGCTTATCTCTTTCCCTGGTGCCACAGCCACAAGTCCTTCCTGCCAAATAAAGGAACAATGAAGTATATAATTTCAATGCAACAATCACAGTAATAATTACAATTATGGTAACAAGCAATGACTGAGGGCTTACGATCTGGTTTTGTTCTGAATGCTCCACATCCTTTAATTTTTTAAACCTTCAGTAAGTGTCATGACACAGTTCCACCACTGTCTGTTTCAAGAACTCCCCCCACAAAGTTTGTAAAGGTGCTATCAGAGTTGCCAGCACACCCTGTCTCATTATACTCCTTGCCCACTGTTCCCCTGCCACTATCCCAACCTCTCGCTTCTCTTAGTATTGTTGGGATGCTGAGCCTGGGGTAGTAAAACCAGTAAGGGTGAGGGCTTTGACAGTCTCTTCCCTTGTTTAAAAAATTCTTTATCCTTATTCTTAATGGAAAACTTAAATTTTTCCCTAGAAAATTCTAGGACATCTCTAAAACAAAATAAAAAAATTTGTACCAGGCATACTCTCTACCAATCCATAGGCACTGGGAAAAAAAAAACGTAGATTTGGAAAAAAAATTGGTTCTTGGTAAGAACATGTTTTAATGTTGAGCGAGGAAATTCTTGGCCAGAAGTAGGAATGGGGGTGTTTCTACTGTCAATAAGTGATCCCCCCCCCGAACTCACAGCAGTCATGTCTGTATGGAGAATTTCAGTATGGATCCCTTAGCAACACGTATATCCTGACGTGTTGTTTCTGAAATGCAGCTTGTTCTAAAAGAAAGAAAACTGGAGTTTGGGAGTCTTCACAGCTAAGTTCTTCCGCCTGCTGGGGCCAGCACCAATTTGAACCCTCAGGCTCCTTCCTGTCTTAGGTCAGGAGGTAACTAAGAGCTCAAACTTGATACTCAGAGAACAGTCTGTCTTAAGACAGAAGGTAAATAAGAGCTCAAACTTGATACTCAGAGAACAATCTGGCTCTGGGCATGTTTCCTTCTGGTTGCCTTCCTCCCAAGGCCAAATGCCCAGTTCCAATTACTAGGTCTTACTTTAATACCTCATTCTTTTGGAACTGTGACCATGTTCTAGTTTTGCTGAGGTGTCCTATTTCTGTAGGAGGGTAACCAGATTCTTGTGGCTGCTCTACACTCTGGGGGTCTACATTCCCGGTTCATTACCTGGCTTTCCCTTTACTTCTCACTAGCAAACTCCACCTGATCACCTGCAGGTATGTTCAAACTCTTCCCTGGACCATCCTGGACACTATGATGTTTGGGATGCACTGTTTCACCACCTGCCTGGTTCCCACACTGGAAGGGGAAGCCATAAAGTTAGAGGTCAAGGGCTTACCCAGCTGCCCCAACTTACTGCATTGAGCACTGCAGGGGATTAAATTAGGAACAAGGAGAAAAGATAGGAAAACTTAGCACTGAAATTAATGTGGACTAGAATTAGAGTCTAAGGAAGAGGCAAAAGCGGGAAGGAGAGACCTTATGGCTGCTGTAACAAGGAAGGGAAGTGATAACTTGCATTAATTAATTGAGCAAACATTTTTGCTATTCTACAGTACAGAGAAATTTGAAATGAGCAGGTTATAAATGATTTTGTATGGTAACAGGTTACTACTAGGGGCAGAATGTTTTAGGACACTAGACTAAAGCACAAAAAGAAAAACTTTAATGCTGGAAACAAAAATCACTTCATATTTATAACTCTTGGCTGAGAAAATACATGTGTGCTATTCCATCATTCAGCAAAACTTTATAAACACCTGCAGTGTATGAAGTCCTCTGTCAGGGCCTCTACTCAAATAAAACATAGATTTGTATAAAGATAACATAGAACAGTCCAATCAGAGACAATAAAAGCACAATTTGGGAGATACATACAATGGTGTACAAATGGTAAGATTAGAGATCTTCAAAATTTGCTCTCTCAGCGTTTGTTAAGGCACATGTTGCTTTCTTCAGTGGCAGTTACCTTACCTCCAGAACAGGAAAGAAACAGGTGCATTGTAAGATCTGTCACTCTTCCTTATTTCAAGGCCACAGTGTTACTGGATCCTTAATGCATCAAGTTATAGAAATTAAAATGCATGTTTCTTCTGAAACAGAGACCTCCTGATCAGTAAATTGGTGCTGGCTTGCCTCTGATTTTAGTGAATATCAAATTGTTACTGTTTCAAGTTCTGGTGAGCCTCGGGGCTGGTTCAGTCTAGAGAAATAAGGAGATTCGGTGCTGGGTAAAGCTAAGACTGCTGTAGTCATAAACCAAGGTGCTTCATACCGGGAGTTACAACTGGGAAGAGATGGCGGCCAGTATTTCACCAGGTAGGGCGCAGCCCCCACCAACATCATTCTCTTCTCTCATTTCTGGCGGTGAAAAGCTGGACAGCACTCTAATAGCTGGCTAATGAGCATGATTAAAACCTGGTAATGACTCATCCTGGGAGAAAATGTTCAACCCTGCCGAATACATTCTGCTTTATTATCTGTGAACTTCTCGCTGATGGGGACTGGAACCGGACCGACTTCCATTATGCGGAGGGTGAGAGATTTGCCGGAAATGGGAGGTGCCTTCAAAGTGTCACGGCTTGTGATGCACCTGGGTGGACAGGAGGGCCCCTCCTAGGTGCAAAGGAGCACCTTTTTCTTCCCCATAAAGCACCAGCCTGTGATCTGGCAGGAGGAGCAGCGTTGAGTCTAAACAGAAATGTGTTGTTTTCTGTGTAGATTTGATTAACACCGTGCCGTCCAGTGTTTACGGTCAGGGCAGATTATATTACAGTCATGACAAGTAGTTAATGAATTTACATTGACTAATCCACACAATGCTAAAGATTTTTCTGTCAGGATTAATATCCAAAACGTGCAGGACACTGATGTATGGCTTTGCTCCTTGCACCGATGTGACCCGTGGCTGGTGTTTAATGTCCCATGATCAGAGCTAAATGACAGACGGGAGTTGGACACTGGGATTCAGGACTGTTTAGAGAATTCTGTAAACAAATGCCAAGGATGATCTTATTCCCCTCTGATTAGACATCTGATATCTTGCTTTCTTCTCCTTTAAGAGCTTGGGCCAGCAACTTTGAGGATCCCCGCAGGACCCATGACATCTCTGGAAATGGCAGTATATTTTTCCTGCTCTTGGCTGCTTCCCTGTCTTACTGTTGCTTGCTCTGACCGTATGTTTCCTCTGCTGTGTCTACTCAGCACGATTCTGACCTCTTGTCTTGTTTTGACCTTAGGTACCTGCCTTCCCAACATACCAAACATAATACACTCCAGACTACTCACCACTTCCAGAACCCTGGCTCACCACCCTCACCATGGCCTCACCAGTCCCTCTAGCTGTCACGTCTTTCCACGAATCTGAGGCCTATCTGTGGCCTCTCACTTGATGCTGGTCAAAGGCCACTGTTATACTCATCTGCATGAATAAATGCCAAAATATAGTGGGCATCAGAATCAGGAAGACACATCAAGCATGCAATTTGCTGCCTTACACCTTAGGCCTGCGCCAAGTCCCAAGCATCTGCTTTTACATAAATCAAGTAGTACAAGTGATTCTTCATACCCGACAAAAGTTCATTCACAGGCCACACTTCAAGCATCGGGATGCCATTTCTCAGGTCATCTCCAGCAGACCCCTTGTTCCTTGGCAGCAGTGTCTGGACTAACTACTTTATTGACAGGTTGATGTGGGCAGGATCAACCCTCTGAGAGTACACTCTTCCAGTACCATGAAAATTCTGGTCTTTTCCATAGCTTGATCTAAGCCTAAGATAATCAGAAACTTTGGGCCTCACAGGATATCTGTACTCTCCAATTCTGGTTATTAAAGGTAGTAAAAATATATCGACCAAATGAAAGTCCTTGCTGGAGAGAATATCTGGGGGAGACCCTGGTGGGAAATTGACAGGAGAGAGTCAGAAGGGGGTAGGCTAATGGTCTGAGAGGTGGAAGCCTCTGTGGGGTCATCTGTAACTCAATTGCCTGTAGGTCCAAGGCATACATGAAATTTACACGGTACAAAAAGTATGGTTTTATTCTCTGCAAGTAGAAGAGAAGTAAGAAGTAAGAGAAATATCACTATAGATTGGGGATCATAATGGGTAGTTTGAATTAGGCCTATCAAAAGACATAATTCTATGACACGATAGGAAGGGTAGTAACGTCTACTGAGGATTTGATAGTTGAGGAAATTCAGGTTCAGAGAATCTAAGTAGCCTGCCCTAGACCAGCACTGGCAGTATCAGGACTCAAACTCAGGTGAGCTTAAGCATCCCACTGTAAAACATTATGTGTTGAGGATTCTGAAGACATTAATTTGACCCAAAGCTATGGAAGATTTCTGTCTGAAAATCAGTGCCATTACCTTTTCATTTTCTTTTTTCTTTTCTTTCCTTTTTTTTTTTTTTTTTTTTTTTTAAGGGCAGCATCTGCAGCATATGAAAGTTCCCAGGCTAGGGGTCGAATCAAAGCTACAGTTGCTAGCCTATGCCATAGCCACAGCAACACCATATCTGAGCCATCTGTAACCTACACCTTAGCTCATGGCAATACCAGATCCTTAACCCACTGAGCAAAGTCAGGGATTGAACCAGCATCCTCATGGATACTAGTTGGGTTCTTAACATGCTGAGCCACAGCAGGAACCCCACTGTCACTGCTTTTAATTCTCACCCTCATGTCTTTGTGGTATTTGTTAGACCTCAGCTGGCTCCTCTTGATAGGCTAATGCAATACAATAGATATGCATCAGACAAACAGTATCAAGCATTACAATAAGTGATTATCAAAGACCAAGGTCTCAAGTGTTTTCTTCCAAAGAAATCTCAACAACGTAATCAAGTATATATTTATCCTTAGAACCTCTGAAGGTTGGGTGGAGCATGGACTATTTTCCTCTCATATCATCTGAGTTGCATCTCAGTTCAAACACCTCCTTCTCCATGAAACCTTCTTGATTTCTATAACTGAAATTTGCTCCGTGGGCTGTGCCCTCCTCTGGCCTTTGTACGTCGTATCCACCATTGCAATTGCTTAGGTTCATATACATCTCTCCTTTCCATATTGTACATGCCTAAAGGAAAAGTGCTGTCTTGTTCATTTTTGTGCAAAGCTGGTGTTAAATAAATGTTGACTGAATTCACAAATGGGGAATAAACCATATAACTAAGTGGATTATTTCCCCAAGGCCTCATACTTAATACTTAATATGGGCCACAAAAACTTGGTCTTCCAGATTCTGAGAACTCAATCACAAATATGCCTTGTGAAGGTTGACCAAGAGCCCAGTGTTGGCAGAAATGTCAATGAGTAAGTCAACATCTTGGCCCCAGCTGGCTTAAGTCTTACCCAGCCTAGACCCAAAAAGGGCAGATCTGGACAGCTGGGAAATTTAATTCCTTCCTCATTTCTCCATACCACAAGAGGCCCATTGTTGTTTAGTGAAACTAGTCAGTAGGCATCTTTTCTTTTGTTTCATGCCAAATCAGTGACCCTGTGCTTGTCCTCCTACAGAAGGGGGCTGACCCTCTGCAGCATTCCCACCCTGTCTTCTCTGAATGGCTCCCAACTGTCTCAGTGGCATTTTCCACTTTCCAGTGGCTGAGCCATGGCCTGGAAGAGCCTCCAGGTTCATGTCAAAGGGTTGTCCCAACTTGTGAGTCCCAGCCATGGGGCTGGAGCACCACTGGGCTTCCAGGAAGGCTCATAAAGGGGCTGGTTGTAACATTCACACACATTCCTTGTGTCCCAGTTGGTTTTGGCTGAGGGGATGGTTGGCCAAGAGCAAGGAGGCAGACACATTTCCAAAATCCAGCCCATGTGACAGGCCACTGCAGGGAACTTGGTGGGAGACCTTCCTTACAGGCCTCCCCAAGGCAACTTTCTTAAGCTCCTTGGCATGCCTGGCACAGTCACTCTTTAGCATTATTTTATTTTGACATTTTGTGATGTTTGTTTGCATGCTTGGGGCTGATTCTCCCTGGTTTGAAAACTCCTTTTTGGAACCAGGTTTTATATTCCTTTTACAGTGAAGAAATTTCTGTGTTCTGTCAAGCAGAGGTGTTGAAAAGTCTTGCTTGTCCAATGAGTACCTTCTACAAGAGGAGAAAAGTGTATCAAAACATCAAGTTTTTCTTTAGGCTTGGGGTATCTGGAGAAAATGCTAGTCCTGGGTCTCACTTTGGAATCAACCTTTCAACATTCATTTATTTGATATGAAGTTATTAAACACTTATCCTTATATTTGGCATTACACTAGGAACCAAAGTGCTAGAAAGGAAAATGAGGTTCTTACTCTTGGTGAGAATCCAGAGAAATTGCAGAAGAAAAATCCTGTTTCACCTTAGAAACAGGAGGAACATAACTGCCAAGCAATGTGGGTTGCTGTACACATAAGCTTCTTATGTGAAATCCAAGAATTCCAGGGCCCATAAAAGAGACTCTGGATATAAGAGTGCATACATGCGTATGAGTGGGATATGTACATACACAGAAATATACACACTCACACATATATATATGCCTTTTATTCTGGGGATAAATAATCCATAATTTACAGATTTGGGGTCCTCCCCCAAAGAGTGCCCAAATAAATTCCACATGTTAGAAGTAACTACCCTCATATACACTGGGGCTCCCAATCTCAAATTTGGCTCTCCAGACTAACATAGGCCAAAGTGAACAAATTAATCTTGTTCTTTTTTTTTTCTTTTTGGTCTATTTAGGGACCCACAGCCTATGGAAATTCCCAGGCTAGTGGTCTAGTGGTCGAATCAGAGCTGTAGCTGTTGACCTACACCATAGCCACAGTAACACCAGATCTGAGCCATGGCTTTGACCTGCACTAGAGCTCATGACAAACCAGATCCATCTTGTCCTTTTTCTTATTTTTTTCACCTACCACCTTAGATTCTGACCCAGAGTTTGTATGTTCAGATTGTCCTCACTCAAGTCTTATTAAGCTGCATAGTAAATGATATATATTTAAGTATGAAAAGATAATTTCTCTTTCTCTTTGCAGATATAGTTTTATTAACAGGCAATTTTCTCTCCAAAAAAAAAAAAAATCCATGTGGTAAACTCCCTATTTCCTGTCTTGACCAGATCAGGAAAAATAACATTTTATTTAAAATGAGATAATACATAATGCAGTACCCATGCAACTATGATGGCATTCAATCATAGATAACCATGTACTGTGCCTTAACCAAGTCTTTTCCCTAGATGAAATGTTAAGCTCCCTAAAGGAGGGAAAGAGTTACATCTAAAAATGACTTTGCATCCTAAAGTTCTGGTTTGAAGAGAGCCAGCAGTCAGTCTATTCATCACTACTCCCTGGTCTCCTGGCCTCCGCCCAGGCCATCTCTGGTGATAAGGCATGTAGTAACTTTGAAAACCACCACGCTGGTCCAGGGTGTGGCAGTACAGAACCACAATATTAATGACAGTTCCTGGAATTATGCAACATGGCAGCCTTGATATGTATATGAGAAAGTTCTTCCTTATGCCCCCTAGCTACATCCTCACATCCTGGATCTGGGTTCTGCTCTCTGGAACCACCTAAAGCAGGCAGGATCTGTCTTATGAAGTGACTCCTTTCGGTAGCAGAAGTTTCAGCTTGGAGTCTAGTGCCAAGTAGAAGTGAGTGAGCAAATCAGGAAGAGAATGAAGATGGTTCTAGTTGATCCTGTGCTGAACATAGAGTGACCATGGAGAATGGCTCTAATCAGAGGGACCCAGAGCTTGTCAGGTAAGGTCACAGCTGCTCAGAAATTACTCTTGGTTCTTTTCTTTTGACCTCTGCTCTCTTTTGGCTAGTTCTTTACTGGTTAGCTTAGAAGTTAGAGCACAGCACCAATTAAAGGATAGTCATGTAGGCAATCCCTCCTCAGATGTACCTATTTTGTTATTTTCTTCCCTGGCTATAGGCTGTACTTTTTTCTATTACCAGATAGATTTTTCCCTCTCTCTTTAATACACAGACACACACTTTCTACTCTGAAAAGTTTCTAAAAAAGAGTGTAAGAGTTACTGAAAATAGAAGCAGAGGACATATAATTTGAAAGGAAAGCTAGAAGTCATTCAGTCTCCTCTCTAATCTGATCCCCTGGGTCCATCTACAATGTCTCTGGCATTTATCCAGCCTGATGATAATAAAACTATTCTTATTGCTATTATGATTGTGACTTATTGAATGCTTACGGTACATGCATTATCTCGTTTAACCTTCCCAACAACCCTATGAGATGGGTACAGCTAATGTATACATTTTACAGATAAAGGAGCAAGAGCTGAGAAAAGGCGGGTAACATTCTCAGAGTTACAGAGCTTTTAAGTGACTCTGGCCAAATTTTAAACCTAGTTTGTCTGACTCCAAAAAATACAAATATTACTGTTCTCTCCTGTTTTCTTCTGTTGAAATATAGTTGATTCACAATGTTGTGTTAGTTTCAGGTGTACATAAAATCAATTCAGATATATATGTGTGTATATATATATATGAAACATATTATGTATTTAAACATACACATATATAATATATATTGTATATGTATATATACCCATATATACACGTATATATATATATATATATATGTATGTATGTATGTATATATATATATACATATATATATATATATATATACATGTATATATTCTTTTTCAGATTATTTTCCCTTTTTGGTTGTTACAAAATACTGAGTACAGTTCCCTCTTGTTTTCTCTCCTATTTTTTGCCTACCTCCAGTGAATGAAAGGGGCTCATTCTCTTTCAATTGTGAAAGCTCTTTATTGTATAAAATTATTTCTTTATTTATTCATTCTTCCATTCAACAAACATGTATTGGGATCTCTGTGTGTTTCTATGAACACAGGTCTTCCAGATCTTCTGCTTGGGATCATGCAACAACTCAATTTCCTTCAGCTATCTGAACCTGCTAGATTTGTTCTTGTTTAAACAAAATTTCCCCAGGTCCTTCAAAGCCCTTTGCATAGGTAGTTTTCCATGACTTTCCTCTTATGAGTCCCTTCTTCCACAGGTATGTCATCCCTTCAGCAGCCAGCAGGCTGACTTAGAACCTGTGTTGATGCCTGTAGAACAGGACTGCCATCTTTCTTAAGGAAGATCTCTTAAGACCTGGACTCTGGTGCATCATTTTCAAACGACTGCCTAGTTTTGCAATAAAGGGTAACAAACAAAAATGACTAATACTGAGAAATTACTATATATCAGCTACTGTTTAAAGGGCTTCACCTGACTTAAATAATTTCATCTTCACATCAGCCCTGTGAGATACATACAATTATTGTTCCCAGTTCACATACGATGAAACTGAGGTTCTGATAGGTGGAAGAACTTGCCCAAAGTCATTTGGGTAACCAAAGCCCAACAGGCTTGTTCCAGAGGCCCTACTACTTTACCTCTCACAGTGGTTTTTGTAATTAGCTCAGAAAGGGTAGTTCCAAGGACTATTTTCTGCCATACAAAGCCAATCCCTATTCAGTACAGTCTCTCCTGAGAAGCTTCCTTTTCCTTCCTGAGTCCAAAGAGCAGGCTGCCAGGACTCAAGACAGATTTGCCCCAGCTCAGCAGCCCTAGGCCCTGCCTCTCTCTGTTTCATATTCAAAACACTAACAATGCCCATCTCTGCATCCCAAACGCAGACTTTTCCCCTGTTTCTGGAAGGCACAGTGCACCTTACCCTCCATCTTGTGTCTTCCTTTTTCTCGCCGGAATCCTCCATTAAAGAAATAATGCACAAATACATATCTTGAATCATTCAGTTGCATAGGGGTAATGGGGCATACTTATCAACCATTAAGCTCCTAAAAATATATATTTCTGAAAACAACAGATATTTTTTAAAAAGTTAAACAGTACTCATTTCCTAGAATCTGCCACAGTCCTTCTTAACAACTATGAATTAACATTTACCAGTCCTGTCATTCTTTATAGGAAAATGTTTTTTGAATCTCCTATTATATATGGGCAGAATTTTCTCCCGAAAGAGAAAAACTATGCAAACTTAACAGCTCCTTTATTCGTAATTTAAAGATGATTCTTTTTTCTGAACATGTATAATTTATGTTTGTGCATTAATTCTGTAATTAATAGTTGTAAAATACATCAAATATGTAAAGTGCTGCACAAGTGCTTAATTAAAATAAAAACAAAAAAGTGATGATAATTAATTGTTCATCCCAAAGGCTAGACAGTATTATGGTTCACAGTAACTATCAATTAATATTCCTATTGTTAATAATAAGCTCAACTTTTTATGTAAAATAGAGCATGTTAAAATTTCCTGATTAAACCCTGAGTCAAAAGAAAAAGAGTTCCTTAAAAATATTTTCATAATATAAAACTGCTGTGGGAAAACAGCTCTCAAATTTTGCATTTTAATAGTTGAATTCAGCTTCATTATAAATTTTTGACTCAGAATTATACCATTATAATACCACAATTTTCAAGTTCCTATTCCTCCCCAAGGAATCCTGAAAATGCAGCAAAACCCAAGGAGAGTGATTTAGTTATAAATACATGTTCATTCATGTTTTAATGGCTAATGTGCAATAAGGCACCTACTCTGTGGGAAGAACTGTTCCTGGTACGTTGGACATTTTCTTTGTGTTAATTTAACAAATTTATTGTGTGCCTATTGTGTGCTAGACACTGTGTTGGTGCTAGAACTACAATGGGGAATAAAAACAGGGGCAAGTTCAAACTTCCATGGTGCTCGCCACCCAGGGAAGGATGCATACATAAAATAAGAGTTGCAAACATTATAAGTGAGGAAAGGACCAAACATTATGTGTGCAACAAAGACCAAGCCTGAACTCTGGTTTTGTAGATTAAGGCTACTGCTGACATAAGACACAAACAACTGAATACTGTCATTTATCCTTTCCTACTTTATTTCCTAAGTCAGTTTACTGAGTTTCCTTGCTTTTTAAAATGACATCTTCATAAATAATCCATCTGTTTCAACTTAATTAACCAAGGAAAGATGAATAAATCAAATGGATATTATTTTTTACTTTACTCAGAGGGTCATTTTGCTGAAAATAGAAAGTTGAGGTAGGTACATACATGGAGAGCTATTGATATACTAGCTATCCTTACAAATTTCACTTGAATTGCTTAAACTTCCTTTGTCAACTATGCCCACGATTGGCAATCACTGGTCTTGTCTACCTTTTCCTTGGTTGGCCGGGCTGGGGATAGTGGGGGAAACTCTGCCTATAGAAGCTGTGTTTCTTAAGAACCAGCCCTGGTTCCTACCCTGCAGGCCTTTCACTGCTTATGTCCTCTCCAGAAGCAGTAGGCCATTAAGGAGAGTCAAATATTCTTATTTTGAAAAGTGAAATATAACTTTCTGTCACTATGCTAATGAAGGAATAAAGTTGGAATTCATAAAATATTGTATTTAATGAAGATTCTGTCAAGATAGAATGTCAGTGTGGTACATTCTAGAATACCCACTCACACAGAGCTCTTTCCTCTGTACATACTTTGACACTGAATCTTTCTTTTTTTTTGTCTTTTTGTCTTTTCTAGGGCTGCACTTGCAGCTTATGGAGGTTTCCAGGCTAGGGGTCTACTTGGAGCTGTGGCCACCGGCCTACGCCACAGCCACAGCAATGCAGGATCCCAGCCGTGTCTGCAACATACACCAACAGTGCACGGCAACGCCAGATCCTTAACCCACTGAGCAAGGCCAGGGATTGAACCCTTAATCTCAGGGTTCCTAGTCGGATTCGTTAACCACTGAGCCACTGACGGGAACTCCGACACTGAATCTTATACTTGTTGGTCCTGAGACTTTTTTTATCTCAAGACTTTTAACTCTAAGATAGTAAAAAACCCTGTTCTCAAAAGATTAGCACATCGCAAACATGGAGTGAAAATGAGTGAAATAAGTCAAAGCCAGGCAGAGAAAGATATATACTGCATATTTCACACGTATGTGGAATCAAACAAAACAAAAAAAATGAGCAATATAACAAACTAGAAACAGACTCAGAATCAGAATCAGAGAAAACTAGTGATTGCCATAAAGGAGGAGGATGAGGAAAGGGCTAAATAAGTGAAGGGACTTAAGAGGGACAGACTACAGGTTATATATTAAGTTACTGGGATGTAATGTACAGAACAGAGAATATAGTCAATATTATATTTATTTCATATGGTGCATAATTTATAAAAATATCAAATCACTGTCTTTTGCAAGTGAAACTAATAACACTGTAAGTCAATGACAATTCAGTAAACAAAGAGTACATACATCTATAAGTGAAATTAAAAAGCATTGCCCTTTTAAGGATCCTGCAGTTTCCATTAATGATTCAACTTCTTCACCTTTGTCTCAATCCCCATTTTGATCATGAGACTGTATAATTCTTGCTGCTAGAGAAGTGGAGTCTATGTTCCTACTCCTTGAATCTGGGCTCAGCCCTGTGAATTGCTTTCACCAATGGAAGAAGGATTTAGTGTGTTAGTTCCATGTTCAGGCCTGAAGAGATGCTTCATGTTTCTGCTTGGCCCCTTTCACCTCTGCCATCACTCTAGAAAATATATGACTGGGTCAGCCTGCTGACCCTAAGGAGAGGATGAGGAATCCTGAGATGCTGTAACCCAGGTCCCTCAACTAAGCCCACCTCAGAACAAAGCCCCCAGAGAAACCCAAACACATGTGCAAGACCAGCTGAGATGAAGCAAACCTAGTCTTCATCAGGAACACCTAGATGCCCTAAAGACATGCAATAATACTACAATACTAAATGATAATTGTTTTAAGACACTGAATTTGGGATCATTTGTTACACAGCAAGGGCTAACGGAGCCAACTCTAAATCCCTTAAGGAGAGGTTCCTGGCCTGCTCCAAAATCTCTGGAAAGATCCTTGTGGTCTGATACTCTTATCAAAGCAGACATGGTCTCAAGTCCAAGCTTTGGTAACTTCTCTGTATGTCTGTCCCCTGCCTACAAGGCTTGGGGATAAGGCCATCATTCCTTCATCCAGAATTGTTCTCCATATGTCCTGTGGTGAGATTGCCTGATCCACTTTGCTCTATGTCCTTTGACCACTGTTCATAAATTAATGTAGTCAGGATTCATGGGAAGTGAACCTATTAACTCAAGTTAATTTCAGAAGAGGACATTCACAGAATGAAAGTGAGATGATAACAGAATATAAGTGCTATTTCACTGCCATGGACAAAGATGGGGCAGGCACATTAGCTAAGAGGAGTGCCAATGCTTTGATATCTATTCATGTGCTGCTTCAGTTTTTAATTTTTTATTAAAATATAGTTGATTTATAATGTTCCTTCAATTTATGCTGTACAACAAAGTGACCCAGTCTTACATATCTATATATTCTTTTTTTCACACTATCTTCCATCATGTTCTAACCCAAGAAATTGGACATAATTCCCTGTGCTGTACAGTAGGACCCCAATGCTTATCCATTCTAAATGTAATAGTTTGCATCTACCAACCCCAACTCCCAGTCCATCCCACTTTCTCCTCCCCTACCCCCGGCAACTAAAACCCATGCATTCCATGTTCATGATCTGTTTGTTTTTGTATAGGAACATTTTTGCCATATTTTAGATTCCACATATTACTGACATCATGGAATTTGTCTTTCACTTTTTGACTTACTTCACTTAGTATGAGAATCTCTATTTCCATCAATGTTGCTGCAAATGGCATTATTTTGTCCTTTGTATGGTTGAGTAGTATTCCATCATATATACGTACCACCTCTTAATACATATGTCAATGGACATTTAGGTTGTTTCCTTGCCTTTGCTATTGTGAATAGTGCTGCGATGAACACAGGGATACATGTATTTTTGAATGAATGTTTTGTCCAGATATATGCCCAGGAGCAGGATTGCTGTACCATATGTTAGTTCTATATTTAGTTTTCTGAGGTACCTCCATACTGTTTTCCATAGTGGTTGTATCAATTTGTATTCCTATCAACATTATATGAGGGTCCCCTTTTCTCTACACCCTCTCCAGCATTTATTTGTAGACTTATTAATAACGGTCATTCTAACAGGTGTGAGGTGGTACCTTGTCATGGTTTTGATTCACATTTCTTTAATTAGTGATGGTGAACATTTTTTTTTCATAATGAATAACCATATGTCTTCTTTGAAGAAATGTCTATTTAGGTCTATGGCCCATTTTTTCAATTGGGCATGTGCTGTTTGATTCTCCTTAGTCTCTATCATTGAATCAAAAGCAATCTTTCTCTGGCAACATGGCCTTTGGATGCAGTTCATCACGTAACTCCATCTACAGGGTCACTTTTTTCTCCTCTTCTACATGAGAGGGGAAGGTCAGTTCAGTTCCCCATTGCCCACTGACCTTCTGGCATAGCCCACAAACTTTATTTCAACCTGAACAAAGACTTCAGTGTATCCAGAACACCCAGTCAAATCTCCTTTCCTACTGTGCCCCTGCCCCAGTACTGCCCTATACTATAGCTATGTGACCTGGACAAGTCTCATCATCTTCCTGGGCCTGGGTTTCCATGTTTGCAAACCTAGAGAACTGGATCACTAGATGACCATTATGGCTTCTAATCATAAATTTCTCTGATTAGTCTTATATACTCAAGCAGAGTCACAGAGACATCAATTTTTAACTTTGGAAGGAATGGTTCCAAGTGATTCAGTCCCAAGCTTTCAGTTATGAAAGATAAAGAGCCCCAGACAGATAAAATGAGTGGCCTGGGCCCACCCAGCAAGTTCACAGCAGAGCTGAGATGAGACCCTCTTTCCTTTTTCAGCATTTACTGTCATTTAACTTTCTTGACGACAGGGGATAATTCCAAATTTCTCTCTTTTTTCTTCAGCTATACAGTCCAAGAATTGTAACCAACACTCAATAAATCTCCATAAATATCTGTTGACTTCAACTGGGAATGAGTAAGCCTTGGTTACACAGCCAAGAACCAAATTTCTAAGTGTGTTCGGCCAAGAGAACATGACTGCCATGTTCCCTGGAGGTTGTCTTCTCTCATGTGGAGGAGAAGGATGATTGTACATAACTAGTTTCTTTAGCTACATTTTGATCAAAGAGTCAAGGCACCTCCTTATCCAGTACTAGGTTGACATCACTGGGTCTTCAAACACCAGGGCTGCTCACCATGAAGGTGTGGTGGACAATTTACACCTAATTTCTCACTCACAGTTTAGGTTTTGAAAGAAGAGAGAGAGTGTGGGCAAGGACATGATGGATTGGATTTAGGCAGATGGCCACAAAAATGCTCATTGTTTCTGAGTGAACTCATGTTTCTCTGAATAGAAAATAACTTAGGCTCACAGGGAAGGTAAAGCCAAGGAGACAAGTACTAAGGACAATCAGATTTGGATTATTTGTTATTTTCCCAAATATTCTCCTCTTCCAACTTTGGAGCGGTGCAAGGTTGAGCATGGTCCCCTCATGGGTGGCATTGCTGTTGAAATGAGGAGACACAAATCCAGAGCATCCCAATATGCTCTCTTGGGAAGCCACATTAATAGAGCTCAGTTTACTATCAAGTCAGGCACTTTAAGCATTTTGAGGTCACTAGTTTCTAGCATGTTGACAGAAGACTCCTAGAAAGAATGTTCAGTCCTTAAATGTGTTTGGGAAATGCTTAGTTAAAGGATTTTTTTAAAGCTTCTTCCTCTTTAAAAAAGTACATGACTAAATATTTGATATTTGATGCATTAAAAGAATATATGGCCCATATATGCTGTGGAACTTAGTGGTAAAATACCCACAATCCCCAAAGAACTTAAGAACAAAAACATTAAAAAACATTCAGATATTTCTCTGAATTGACTTGTGAATTCCTTTGTTTCCCTAAACTGCCCTCCATGTACACACACACAGACACACACAGATAGATAGATAGATAGATAGATAGACAGACACATATATGTGTATGGCTTTGTGTGTTAGATATTTAATTTTGTTTTTGTAATCAAAAAATTGAACTATACTGTACATAGTCTTGAATGACTTTTTTTTTTCATGTATCCTTATATATCTAAAATTCATCCATGTTACTGTGTGTAATTGTACATCGTGGAACTGTTAATGTCCCATTATGTAAAAATTTTACTACCTATTTATCTGTACTGTTATAGATGGATGATTTAGTTGTTTCTAGTTTTTTAGCTGGTGTGAGTAATGATGGAATGAATAGCTTTATAAATGATGCCTATGACAAACATGTGAGAAATTGTCTAATATACACCTATAAGGAAAACTCCTGAGTCATAAGTAATGTGTGTGTTTAACTTGACAAGATAAAAGCATGTCATTTCTAAAGTGTTTATAGTGATGCATTCTCTAGGAGTAGTGTATAAGAACATAGCTGCCTTTATACTCAGGCAAGAAGTCTCAAGGGTGAGCTTTGAACTGCCTTTCTGAAATTTTTCTAGTTTTCTTCCTGTAAGACTGGCTTGATCCATAAGCAGTTACTGGGTAGGGCATTCGAGGCCTTGTTTAGTTTCATTAGGGCTCTTTCTGTCCCTCTAACCCTCCATCACAACCCTTCTATCCCACCCACATATAAGGAGTTATCAGGCTACTATCTATGGGATTGTCCTGGGGCCCAGAAGTGAGGTCTCTGTTCCAGGGCTTAGCCTGGCTTGCTCATATCACTTATGCTGGCTGAGGCAGTATTTCTTTGGCAGGATTCTGTAATTTTGAGCTGCTAGCCTAGCACAGACAAGCTGATTTGGGGCGATTCTAATTGTTCATATAAACACGGTCCCTGAAAAATACATTTGCTTAGAAGCCCACTCACTCCAGGAGTAAGAGTTCCTAATATTCCACAATTCCATCATCATTTAGTGTTGTCTAGCTTCTTAATTTTTGCAACCTAGTGGATATGACATGCTCTCACACTGTGGTGGTAATTTACATATCCCCGATTACTAATTAATTTAATCATTTTATCTTTATTTTCCATTATAATCATTTTTCTGAAATGCTTTTTCAGGTCCTTTAACCATCAGTTAAAATTGTGGTAAAATACATAATATTTACTATTTTAAACACTTCTAAGTATACAGTTCAGTATCATCAAGTATATTCATATACTTGGTTATGCAAACAATCTCTAGAACTTTTTTATCTTGCAAAACTGATTTTTATCTTGCAAAACTGATATTCTGCATTAAACAACTCCCTATTTTCCCTCCCCTGCCCAGCCTGTGGCAGCTGAGTCTATTTTTGTTAGTTTGAATTCAGCTACTCTAGATATCTCATATAAATGGAATCATACAGTATTTGTCTTTTTGTGACTAATTTCAATTAACATAATGTCCTTAAGTTTCATCCATATCGTAGCATGTGTCAGAACTTCTTTTTTAAGTCTGAATAATACTCCATTGCACGTATATATCACATTTTGTTTCTGTAGTCATTCACCAATGGACATTTGGGTTGCTTCCACATTTTTGACTACTGGAAATAATGCAAATGTCTTGTCAAGATTCTGATTTTGATTCTTTTGATATATTCCCAGAAGTGAAACTGCTGGATCATATGGCAATCTATTTGTAATTTTTTGAGGAATCACAATAATATTTTTCATAGTGACTGTAGCATTTTGGATTCCCTCCAACAGTGTACAGGGTTTCAGTCTCTCAAATTTTTGCCAGCTTAAAAAAAAATCACCATCCTATAGACGTGACATGTTATAGATGTGACGTGCTGTGATTTGTTTTGCATTACCCTAAAGATTAGTAATATTGAATATCTTCATCTGCTTGTTAGTCACTTGTATATCTTCTCTGGAGAAATGTCTCTTCAAGTTCTTTGTATAATTTTTATGCCAGTTATTTTATTTTATTGTTATTGAGCTGTAGGACTTCTTCATGTAGTGAAGGGATATTAACCCCTCACTATACATATATATATATATATATATATATATATATATATATATATATATGATGTATGAATATTTTCCACTGTTATGTAGGTTGCAGTTTCACTCTGTTGATTGTGTCCTTTGATACACAGAAGGTTTTAATTTTGTTGTAGCCAACTTTATTTTTAATTTTGCCATCTATGCTTTTGGTCCCTTGTCAAGAAATCATTGACAAATTCAATATCATGAAGTTTTCCTTTAAGTTTTCTTCTAGGACTTTTATACTTTTAGGTCTTCCTTTGATCCATTTTGAATTAATTTTTGTATATGGTATAAGGTAAGAATCCAACTGCATTTTTTTTTTTGCATGTGTATATCCAATTTTCTCAAGTGTTGAAAATAACCATCTTGAAGACCATTGTGTTGAAAAGACACATTTCCCCATTGAAAGGTCTTGGCACCCTTTTTGAAAACTGTTTGACTGTCTATCATCATCTGTCTGTCTGTCTGTCTGTCTGTCTATCTATCTATCTATCTATCTATCTATCTATCTTTCTATCTGTCTGTCTAATCTATCTAAGATGTATTTCTGGGCTTCCTTTTCTCTTCCACTGGACTATAGGTCTGTCTTTATACTGGTACCACACTTTGTTGATGACTATAGCTTTTCAATCAGCTTTGAAATTAGAAGTGTGACACCCAAATTTATTTTTCTTTTTTTAAGATTGCTTTGACTTCCCTTGAGATTCCATTTGAATTTTAGGATGGATATTTCTATTTCTGCAAAAAATGCCAATGGGGTTTTGATAGGAATTGCCTTCAATCTATAGATAACTTTGGGTAGCATCAACATAACATATTCAGTCTTTCAATTCACAAACACAGATATTTTTCCAATTCCTGTGTCATCTTAATTTCTTTTGGCAACATCTTGTAGTTTTCAGGGTACAAGTCTTTTGCCTCCTCTGTTAGCTTTATTCCTAAGTATTTTATTATTTTTGATGCTATTATAAATGGAATATTCTTCACTTTTTTAGATTGTATAGATTGCATATTATTAATGTATAGAAAAGAAACTGATTTTTGCATGTTGATTTTGTGGCCTACAACTTCGTTGAATTCATTTCTTAGTTCTAAAAGCCTGTGTGTGTGTGTGTGTGTGTGTGTGTGTGTGTGTGTGTGTGTGTCTTATCATTGGGGTTTCTTTTAAACATTTTCTTAAAAGATGTATTTTTTTTAATTTGGAGAAGTTCATTTTTTTCAGATATTAATCTTTTGTTGGTTACATGCAACACAAGGGTCTTTACCAGTATCTTGGCTTGTCTTTCATTCTCTTTATGATGTCTTTGGAGGAAAAAAAAAATACTTAGTTTAATGTCACTGGATGTAGCTCTTTTGATTAGTACTTTTTGAGTTGAGTTCAAGAAATCATTTCCTAGCTCAATTTTATGAAGATTTTTTTTATAAATCCTTCCAAATTTTAATTAATATCTATATTTAAGCACCTAATTCATCTGGAATTGATTGGTATGAGGTAAGTATATATTTTATTTCATTTTTTCATAACTAAAGCCATCTGTCCCTGAACCAATTGTTTATTGGTTCCTCAGTAATGTGATATTTCCTCTGGCATTTAACAAGTGTTCACTTATGCATGGAATTCTATCTGGACTCTTTATTTTTTTCCAAATTAACTTTATCTACAAAATAGTGACAGTACCTTAATTATTTTGTTTAAAATGAGTCCTAATATCTGATAATGTCCTCTTATCATATTCATCTTCTTTAGGAGTGCCTGGGCTGTTTGAGGGCATTTGATCTTTTGTATACATTTTAGAAATAACCTATCAAGTTTCTTTAAAAAAAAAAAGCTCACTTGGAATTTTTATTACTCTACAAGTCAATTTAGAAGAACTGACATCTTTAAAATTTTGAGCCTTTCAATTCATAAGCAAAGAATGCCCTCTGTTTTTTCAATGTCTTTAAATATTTGTCTTTAATGTTTCTGCATCAATGAATTTCAGATCTTTTGTTACATGTATTCCTAAGTATATTTTATTGTTATTACAAAGGGTGTACTTTTATTTCAATTCCATCTTCTAACTGTTTATTTTTGATGTAGAAGATGCAATTGGTTTTTTTATATGGATCTTATATCCAGCCACCTTGGAAATTTATCAATAATTTCTTATAATTTAGCTTTATATTCTTTTGAGTTTCTCGTGTAATTATATCATCTGTGTCAATATTATTTATTAATTTCTATCCTTATACATTTTTCCTACTGCACTATTTAGGGTTTCCACTGCAATATTAATGGTATTGATATTGGGACTCCCTCTGAATTTTTATGGAATAACCCTAACTTCACTATTAATAATGCCATTTTCTGTAATTTTTTGTTAAAGACCTATTGTAAGTTCAGGAAGAACACCTCTATTCCTAAGATTATTTATATGTTCACTTTGTTTTGTCACATTTTTGTTAATAGCTGTTTAATTGTGTCAAGTAGCTCCTCTGTAACTATTGATATAATCAAATATTTTTTCTTCAGTAATTTACATTTAATCTTCTTTAATGGAATTCTAAGATAAAAACATAATATATGCTATTAAATTGCAGGAAATCTATACTTAGACTCATAATAATAAAATTGGTATCACACTAAAGACAAAAGATCTTAAGAGAAAAATCATAACACTTAAAAATAATATGAGATAAAAGCAATGCCAATAATTGAAGCCAAAAGATGATGGATAATATATAAAATGGTGTTTCCAGAAAAGCCATCTTTCCAGAGTGAAGATAAAAGAGAGAAATTTCTAGACAATTTCCATCAACTAAAATTCACTCAAAGAATTGACAGCTCTCAAAAAGTTAAACATAGAATTACCATATAACCCTACCATTCTGTTCCTAGGCATGTACTCCAAAGAACTGAAACTGGGTACTTATCCAGATAGAACAGTAATTTAAAAAGATATATGTACCTCAGTGTTCACTGTAGCAATATTTACAGTAGCTAAGACATGGAAACAACTTAAATATTCATCAGCAAAGGGATGGATAAAGAAGACGTCGTATGTATATACGATGGAATATTACTTGGCCATAAAAAGAAAAAAATAATACCATTTGCAGCAACATGGATGGACCTACAGGTTATCATACTAAATGAAGTAGATCAAATAGAGAAAGACAAATATCTTATGCTATCACTTATATGTTATCTAATAAAATGATACAAAAGAACTTATTTATAAAGCAGAAACAAGCTCACAGATTTCAAAATCAAACTTACAGTTATTGTAGGGGAAACTATTGGAGGGAGGAATATATTAGGAGGATGGAAATAACATATACACGCTACTGTATATAAAATATATAATTAACAAGAACCTACTGTATGGCACAGGGAAATGTACTCAATAGATTGTAATAACCTATATGGAAAAAAAGAACTGATATATGTACAGGTATAACTGATTCACTTTGCCATACACTTGAAACCAATACAACATTGTAAGTCAAATCTACTCCAAAAAATTAAAACAAAAAGAAAAGCGGTACTCAAACACTTATATCAGAATATTCAAAGCAGCACTATTAATAATAGTCAAAAGGTGGGGACAGCACAAATGTCCAATAATAGAACAATAGAAAAACAAAATGTAGTATGTTTGTGATGTGTGTGTATGTATATATGTATGTGTGTGTGTATATGTGTGTGTGTGTATGAGTGTGTGTGTATGTATATATATAAATAATATTCAGCCATAGAAACAAAAAAGTGCTGTTACAATGTTGAGAAATCTCAAAAACATTATGCTAAGTGAAAGAAGCCAGACGTAAAAGGTTACCTATTATATGATTCCTTCATAGGAAATACTCAGAGCAGTTAAATCCATAGGGACAGAGAGAAGATTGGTGGTTGCCTTGAAAAGGGAGAATGGAAAGTGACTGCTTAAAGAGTCCAGAGTTTTCTTTTGAAAGGATAAAAATTTGTAATAGGACAATCGAGTGGTGCCCATACTGGAAACATACTAAAAGCCATTGAATTGCACTAGAAAATCATTAATTTTATGTAATGTAACTTCCAGCTCAAGAACATTTACTGGTGATAGTTTGTCTAGATCAAGGTGTATTTTAGCAGGCAAAAAAATTGTCAGAGTGCCTGGTTCATTGTACATTGGACTTAGAAGTAATGTTTTATATTTCTGCATCCACAGCTTGTGGAAGTTCCCGAACCAGGGACCGAACCCATGCCACAGTTGCAGCCTGCACCATAGCTGTGTCAGTGCTAGATCTTTAACCTGCTGCACCACAAGGAAACCTCCAGAAGCAGTGTTTTTTTTTAACTGCAGAATTCCTTGGCCATTTTAATAAACTAATGCATATTGATGCCTTTCAATTATGATAATACACAGGATTTGGGGATTAGGGGTCTAGTATCAGAAAGTCTGAATTGAAAGATCATATAGTGTGGTGGTAGGAATAGCAGCAGCTGTACCAGTGGCATTCCAGTTGTCCTAATCGCTGACTTTAGTATGTGTTCCATGCTCTGTCCTAGTACTTTACAGCTGTTACCTTCTCCAATCCTTACAACATATCAGTGAGGGAGACTGTATTATGAATCCCACTGCCAGATAAGGAAACTTGAGTCCCAGCTATTTAACAGATGGTATGGGTTCAGTCCAGCATTTGATCTGCCCACCAACAAATACTCATGCTGCAGAATTCCCTTAAGGGGAATCTTCACAGCTTGAAAGGAGCTCCGGGCAGGAGTAAGCACTAACAGCAAGCCAAGAGAAAAACAACTGAGAAACCAGGGAACACTCCCCTTCAAACTCTGTTGGAGAGTTCTGAGTAAGGGTGGCAGCTTTCTGATCCCTGCAGTCTTCTGCGAGCCCTCACTTCCATCCTGCTAAAGAAGTCCTTATTCCAGAGCCCACCTACTTTTTTGCTCTTGTTTGCCCTAGTTCAACTCAATGGACTCCCGCTACCCTTTAATTATGGCCATACCTTTACCCTCTAAGGTGCACAAGCCCTGAGATAACAATCCTTTGGGGGATATGCAGGCTTCTGTGTTCCTGTAAGGTTGTGGAATGCATGGCAGGGTACTAATTCAATATGGGCCCTGGTTGCCAGGAAAGGAGGTAGACTTGGGATTGACTGATTTTCCTCTTGTTCCTACCCAGAGTCTGCTCCTCAGCTTCCCTCTCCATGGGCTCCCATCACCCTCAGCGCCATCCATCACCGCTGCAGCTCAGCCTGGTGATGTATTACACTAACATATCATTAGTGCAACGGCAGAGCAAGGAGCTTTGATGATGTATTGGGGCCATACATCATCAGAATGAGTCACTCTGATGATGTATAACTCAAAAGATGGTACTATCCAGGGAAATGTGGACATACCATAAATCAGGGACAATGTTAAAGAAGAAAACCCAGGACAGCCTCAAAGGAAAATAAAGGTTCAGGGGTCTCCCACAGTAGGGGGTTGAGAGACAAAACTAGTAAATTCTTAACGGCTCAGATTGAAGCTTTCTGTGGCTGTGGCATTCTTAATGACTAAACCAGATCATCAGCATCCCAGGGTGACACTTGGATTTCCTCTCCATCTGGAATTTAGTTTGGCTTCTGCTTTCCTGCAAAGCCCCCCTGTCCTGAACCGAGGGGCCAAGTCCATCAGATCAAATGCAAATAGCTCCAGGTCTGTGCTCTATCCGGGTCCTCTTGGATTTGTCAATGGATTGAGGAGGCTTTTCAGTCTAGGATGGTTCAAGCTTATGTCCTATCAGAAGTTTTATGCCTGTAGCCATGGGTTACTGAAATTCCTTAGACTCACAAAGGGATGTGAACTTGACAGACTTAAAAATAGAGTCAGGGCAGCCTTTGCTTAGCCTTAGGAGTTACAAATTTCTCCAACATAGTTGAGGATTTCTATTTGTCAATAGGCTAAGTCTGACTAAAACTTTCTTTACTTTCCTTCCTACAAAACGGCAACAAAATGGGGAGCAGACTATGTAACATTTAGTGCAAGGCAAAAAATTTCCCAAGTTAGATTCTTATGCTTTACTTGACTGGACTAGAATTGTTGACTCTTAGATATGACTCTCCCATACCCCATCCCCCT
The DNA here is from genome assembly GCA_004024745.2 of Catagonus wagneri. Lineage (NCBI taxonomy): Eukaryota > Metazoa > Chordata > Mammalia > Artiodactyla > Tayassuidae > Catagonus > Catagonus wagneri. The sequence goes on from PVHT021183726.1 coordinate 9,178,105, forward strand.
ACTTTTTCCGGCTTTATCCCATCCACAGGGGGATCCTTAATGGAAAGTGTCAGCCTCCCTTCAGGATCCTCAGATTAAGCAGAAGCCAGTGACATCCTCATAGTTAAGATCATGAGCCTCTTTGTAATTTTTAAAATTGGTGGATAAACAAAGTCTTAAGGAAAGGGAGTGGACAGCTATAGGGCAGCAGGAGGAGGTAAGACCACACACAGGCACAATGGAAAAAAAATTAACGTTTGTGTTTAATGCTTTATTTAATGCTGAACTGTCGACTTGAGATCTGCAGCCCAAGCACACTGATTCTATCCCACCGCCCAGCCAAATAAAAACAAAATAAAATAAAAATCAAAGCCTAGGTACTACGGGACTGGAGAATATCAGAACTCAACCCTTGGCATATGGGATCCATTAGAGGCAAGAAGTCTTCCTCTGGGAGTTTCTTCCCCTGGTCCCCACCCACATTCCCGCAGGGGAGGGGGCTGTAAGCAAAGGCTCTTCCAGTCAACCCTGGCCATGTTGCTGTGACTCATTGCCTTTGTTTATTGCAAACTCTGCTGCAGACTCTGTCAAGGAGGGCAACACAATTGGAGGGCCCTCTGAGGGGTTGCAGAAGAAAAGCCTGAGCCAACCATAAAACACAACCCCCCCCCCTTCCCCTCCCTGTGGGAAGGAAGAGGGGGGCTTCACCACCTGAGCAGCCCTTAAGTAACAAAATGCTTTATTTTTTTTAATGTTCTCAAATAGCTGTGCCTTCAAAGGCTTTTAAAAGTTGAAACAAAACAGATCTTGCCTCTGCACTTTATTTACTTTTTTTGGTTGTTGTAGGGAGGTAAGGAGTAGAACATGGGAGCTGATAAAGGCAGCATACTCCTTGGAAATCAGTTGTAAAGCAACAGGCATGGAAAGGGTTCCATAATGCCTCCAGGACCCTCTTACTGATGAATGGGATGGCAGTAACCTGCACCTCCATGACAGACCTCCCTCCACTCCTTCAGAGATGGGGTATGAGGCTCAAGGTGTTGGGCTGGGGATGCATGTCCCCACGGCAAAGTGAGGAAAATGGTTGCAGGCAATGCAAGGGGGATGGGTTGACAGAGCAATTGGGTCCTTATGAGACAGTGCAAATCAGTGGTCAACAGGGACAGAAGAGAGCGTAGTAAGTTTTCTAGAAACAATGGTTTTAGCTATTGGTGTAGGCTACCTTCACTTGAGAGTGGCTTGGGTCAAGGTGTGTTGTGATAGAGCCATTAATTGACGCTAAAGATTTAGTCCCCGGGGCCTGTAGCTCAGGTCAGTGCTGTGCAGCCACTTATCAGACCTGCTAGATTCTGGGAATACAAACAATGAGTAGCAGTCACAGCAGCAGGAGTAGCAATAGATACCCCGATTATTACACATGGACTATGTATCAGCACTATGTTAAATCCTTGACTTACATAATTTCTCATTTACTCATTACAGTAGTTTGAAGGGGTAGTTTTATGTTCCCTGTTTGCAGATGAAGAAACTAAGGCTAGTACCATGTATATATTTTCTTGGTCACATGGCAGAGCAAGAGTTCAACTCAATTTCCCTTGGCTCCTAAGCTTCTGCTTTTAACATCATGTCACCTAACAATGCAGGGGCAGACCTGCAATGTCACCTAGTCAGGCTTTGGGCCTCTTCATCCCTTTATCCCCTTCTCAACCTTCTTGCCATCTGAAGTGGCTCAGATTTCCATGCTAGATCTGGAAAACTTGGAACAAGAATTATTCTATCTCAAACCCCATCTCAAAGTTTATTCTGTGTGTGAATTAAAGAGAGAAATCATTCTGAACACCGAAGGCCATTTGCCTAAAGGCACAAAATAAAGAAAAAAAAACAGTTGTGTTGGATGGGTCTCTCTGGGGAGCTGCTTTTTGCTTGGCAGTGGTCTTGTGCCCTGACACATGCTTGACCTACCATCATCAGCTCTAGAACTGGTCTCACAACTGCATCCTGACCTTTTGATAACTTGCCCACCCTTCTCCTGCTTTCGAAATGACAGTATGGCCAAATTGAGATGACAGCAGGACCACATAGAGATAACAACATAATTCAACTTTTCCTAAATTACCTGACTCTCCAGATATAATGACAATAATGATGATAATATTAATAATAATAATAACACCCTTGCTATGTTATTTTATGCCCCCCCAGCTTCAACATAATAATGCATAGTTTTACAAGATGGAGGTGCAAGAACTAATAAAATATATGGTTTAATTAACTAAACTTATGCTGTAGTCCACATTAGAAGGCCATGATTTAGCATGCCCTCTCATCCCCTGAACAGAATAATGCAAACAGCATAATTAAAAGTTGATGAGAAGTATATTTATTGGGCATACAGAAAGAAGAGACACTCAGATTTATGATACATAAAGTAAACCTTTAGTTTACACTATAATTAATATTTTAAAAACCGCAGCGTGCATATAATGCAGTCGAAGAGTCCGCCTCCGCGGAAGGATAATTTCTTTGGTGCTGATCTTGGCCCCCTTGAATAGTAAATTATGTCCCCAAGCATATACAAATGTAACATGATCTATTATGATCTAGAGATGATGCTCATTGAGATGTCTGCAGCTGTGATAGATCACAGTTGCCGCGTCTCTGAAGACATAGAAAATGGCTGAAGGGCCAATTATTTATCTGTGGCGTGAATTCCATGGCTATTAGTCACACCCGCGGTGACGCAAAATGAGGGTATGCCACTACATTTTAATCAATCCCCGCTCAAGAAAACCCCTTGTTAGCGCAGAACTGAGGACATCAGAAATTTGCAGGGGGGGAGGAGAGCTTTAGAAAAGCAAGAGGTTTGGGTGAAAGGAACAGGCTCAGAACAACAGGATGCAAGCGAACAAGCCATGGTGTCTGTGAGGACCCACCTGCATTCATGATCTTGGGTCAAGAGTTTAACCTCCTGTAATACTTATGATGTTCCCATGCAGGTGAGGAAAACGGAAGCCTGAGAAATGAGCATGCTGCAGATTCGGGATTCACAGCCAAGTTGTAGGGCTCATTCTGCTCCACCAGGGCTTCCGTGAAGGACCCTGAGAGAAGTGAGTAATATTTCTCTAAAATTCAGTCAATACTTCTCCCGAGAATCCAGAAGTTCAGGGGTTCTTCTCTTACACAGATTCTGTTTCTTTTCTCAGACATGCCCCCAAATTGCCTCTCTGGGAGGCAAGTATCTTCCACCATTCATCTTTTTTCCTTTCATATTTATTCCAGAAATGCTAGTGATCCTGTACATGAAATGGTCTTTGGGAAACTCATCCTTGATCCCATCCTCAGGGCTATTCCAAATAGGATCATGCTTATTGCCATTTAATACATGTATTTTTCCTTTAAAAAACTCTCCTGTGATTCACTAAGTTAATCACCTTCCTTTCTTCCTTCTTCCTTCCTCCCTCTCTCCTTTTCTTCCTTCTTTTTCCTTCCTTTCTCCTTAGCGTCATATTTTTTTTAAAGCTAGAGAATGGGTTTAATGTACTTTTATTTTCTTTTTACTTAAACAGAAATACTATATACTTGGGGAGGGGGTATGGCTTTTGTGCATATTCTCTAGTATGCATCCTACCTAAATTCCCCAGGCTGATTAATCTACCTCATTAGAGGGGCTGTAAGGAATGTGGACACAGTGTCTGTTCGAGCACTTCTCTTTCTGTTTTCACTCTGCTTGTCATATCACCTGGACTATTACTATATGGAGTCATTGGAAGAGTTTTAGGAAGGAATACCTGGCCAATTCCCCCTACCCAATCTACATGCTTAGCAGGTTAGAGAATAGTTATGAACATCTTACAGAGAATGGGAAAAATGATGCTCAGCCATATGGTAAAACTCCTAGGAAACAGAAGTACCTGGACTTTGGATCCCATTGCTTTAGTCACCCAGGGGTCATAAGCCCAGAGTAGGAGAAGTCTAGTCCAGCATGGGCCATGCTTCCTATTCTGTTAACCATGCTCAAAGTTGAAACCAACATGGTTTCCCCAGGAGGGACCCATTTATCTTGATTTTTTTTTAATTATTATTGTTGGTTTACAATGTTCTGTCAATTTCTTCTGTACAGCAAGTAACCCAGTTATACATATGTATTACACCTTCTTTTTTTCACATTATCTTCCATCATGTTCCATCACAAGAGATCAGATATAGTTCCTTGGACTATACAGCAGAATCTCATTGCTTATCCATTCCAAATGCATTAGCTTGAATCCTAAGGGGGAAATTCAGTAGAGCCAGAGTGACACTAAGTCCCAAAAGAGGGCACTATGTTCTGGGCATGAGCTTTGAAATCCTGTTCTGGGTGGTCTGGACAGGAGTTCAGCCTGCTTTCAAATCTGGATTTTCATCACGTTTCAATGCAACTAAATGAAACATTTACCTGCAATCCTAACGTTGTTGAAAACACTTTTAGGGAAGAGGCATGCAAAGGAAATATACAAAATAAATTATGTATGAAGTAGATAAAGAAAATAATATGAGTTCTTCATTATCTGGTTCATTAAACTTTTTAGTGCTTATTAAAATCGTCAAGTGATTTAATTTTGTTTTGTAAAAAAAAATGGATGAAGAAGGGAATTAGAGATTAAGGAGATAAACTGCTGAGGTTTCCATTTTGGAACTGGTTATAGAACAAGGCTACAATGAGAAAATTAATTTGTAAGTCTCTCTGGGGGAGCAGTCAACACCAGGCACCACAACACATACAATTTGACTTAGTTTTTGCTTAATTGGCATGGTCTTCTCTGGGGAGAGCTCAGCCTAAACCAAGTAAGAGGATCAATCACCTTTAGTGTGGTCCCTTCTGGGTCATGGGTAATTTTTCTGACAGCCATGTCCGATCAGGATGCTAATATATCAGCAAGCGCCTCTGTATCCCAGTATTGAGAGGGTAATTTCATTCCGATTAGCACAAATACACACAAACACATGCACCAGGGCATTTAAGTGATGGTCCAGAGTTCTGACTCCAGGGGAAAAAGAACTCTGAGAGAATCCAGGTTGTTCCAGGTCAGAACAGACTGTAATCTTTGCTTCTAGAACCACCTTTCCACCTACTTCAAGAAGGCTTCTGTCATGGACTTAGCATCTTCCAGTTGTCCCAAGGGCCTTGAAATGCATGCTAGCTTCATGGTGGTGGCAGTTGTCCTGAAAAGATCTTGGATTTTCATGACAAATAACATCAGAACATGTTGTCTTCAAGGTAAAATATTTGGAGCTTTGAACATATGCCTTTAGAATGTAATGCCAAGGATGGGAATATTGAGTTTTAGGATGAGATCACAGAAAAGTATTTCAGGAAAGTGGAGTCTGTGTGCTCTTCAAAATGCAGCATGTAGACCACTGAGGATGTCAGTAGCTCTACTAACTGCACTGGAGATGCCCTGGATTGTCTCCAGATGCCAAAAGGGCCAAGCTTGGTCTCATGAAAACTTTCTTCAGGTGTGGGTCCTCTCAGGACTCTAGTTCCAGTCCTGGGATCGTCAGGCGTTAATGTGCAAATCTAGACAAGGACATAGGCATGCCCTTGACCTGGTCTCAGCCTGCATTCCATTCTCAACTGGGACCACCCTCTTGTCCTAAGTAACAGTTTCACCAAACTATTTGACTTTACCTGAATGCACTTTCATTCTTCCACCCTTCCACTGCCTGAGGCAGAGAGAATTCCCCCTCCCTATGCATGTGCTTATGTATCAAAGCACCATCCTAATAAATGAGCACTCTTTATTCATGTAATATCCTTCCTTGAAGGCAGGGACCATTGTCTTATGTATTATTAAATGGATATTATGGATATCAAAGGGCTTGGCATATGATAGGTACCATAAATGCTGAGTCGATTGATTGACTACTATGAAGTGAGAAACTCTTACCTCAAAGGAAAGTAGAGGAGATAGGAGAGCATTCCATTGGTCAAGGCAAAGTAGAAAGCGCCTGCCAAGCCTCTTAGGAGAGGTGCATGTCCCTTTTTTTTTTTTTTTTTTTTTCAGCTGCATCTGCGACCTACACCACAGCTCACAGCAACACCAGATTTTTAATCCACTGAGCCTGAGCAGGGCCAGGTATCAAACCTTCATCCTTATGCACACTAGTTGGGTTTGTTACAAATGAGTCATAATGGGAACTTCCAAGAGATACATGTCTTAAAGGTTATGGTAGTTAAGTGGAAGAAAGAACCGAGAAAAACTGTGTTACCTTGAGGACCTCCCTGGGCTCTGAACATGTATGATGCTGAGATGCATAGAGGCCATCACCTTAGGTATAGCATGGATAGCGATGGTTAGTGGTAGGAGCAGACTGGTGAGTGATGAATAAGGAAGAGCTGGCATATAAAGCATCATCCTCTTTGAGTTCTAGAAGTTGGTTTTGCCTTTCTTCCCCAAACCTGCCTCTGCAACAATATTTGTCTCTCCTACAGCATTAAGCTCTTTTCCATCTCAGTCCATGGTCAAGGGGAAGACCATTAGGAGCTCACACTTGGGTCAAAGGGCCTCCCATGGGACATCCATGAGTACTGACACTGACAATGATACCTCCTAATAGAGTAAACAGTGGTCCCTTTGCTGCCTGTGCCAATGAAGAGTACTTAGATTGGCTGAGGACCCTGACAGTGGGGAGTGAACATAATCTCCCATAGAGCAGCCATCCCATGTTCACTGGATGTCCATATACGGTATAGGGAATTTACCACATCCTCTGCTAGAGGTGAACTGTGCAGCTATTCTCATCTTGCTGTTACTCAGGGACTTCCACCCACTGCTCAGTGTCAACAACACCATTAATTGTAGAGATAACAAGGGAGGGAGTGGGCATAGATGATCAGCAGAGCCAGAGGAGGGGATGGTCTGGGCAGGTGCCAGAGATGAGCCCAGCAGAATCTTTCCTTTATCCTGATGCTTCCCTTCCCAGGAGTCTTCCTTCTCCATTACTAAATCCTCTGCAAAATGCCTTGAGGGCGAAAAACAAGCCTTCTCTTTTCGTAATGGATTTGGGCATAAATGAGGGTTGTTTCTAGGTAATTCACACTGCCCTACTTTCCCCCACCTGCTTTCTAACAAAGTAAACCAGAGAGCAAACAGGGTTGGGCTTACAAAACCTGAGATTTAAAACAAAAAATCCTCTCTTTCATGGCGCCTGTACTTACAAATAGGGATTCTGTATTTATACAGCATATTAAAACCCCAAATCTACAGTAATGCAACATTAAAGTCAAGAAATGCAAAAGTGAAGGGTTTATGACATTGTTAGCTTGCCCACATTGTGCATTCTGCATAATGAACCTCACCTTGAAATTCAGGCCGTATACCATGAGACAGAGTTCACCCCACCAGGAAAACCTTAAACCTTTTGCAGTTTGTGCATTTCATTACTTCAAATTGCAATATTAATAACTGAAATGTGCGGCCAAGGAAATGCTAATTTTCTGCTTTTCCTTTCCTTTTTTTTCCTTTCATCTATTTCCCCCTTTAATTAAAAAAGTGGGAAAGGTAAAGAAATAAAAAGAGAGGGAAGGACAAGCCACTGGGAAGAAAACCCACAACATGAATTCACCATTTTATGGAAAAGGGAACTGAGGCCAAAGGGTGATAGCCACAGTTACTCAGTTTAGAGGGGACCTCACAGTAGGTTTCCCACTGTGAATTTAATGCTCTTTGGCTGCATTTCCCTGCCAATTTGTTGATGAGGCCCCAAATCCAAATGGGGAAATGGATCCAATAGCTAACAAAAGAAAGGCCAAAGCCAAAATTCCTATGAGCAGCTAGCACTACTTTTCTTCCATTTACACTATCTGGTTTATCATCACTTAGCATAACTCTAATCTCAAGGGGTACAAAATGACTTTAACTTACTGGCATTCAAAGACGACTCATGTTTCAAACAATAAAGGCATGCCTTCTCTCTTTGATTACATAATTCCCAAGGAGAATAACACACTTAACTCACCAAGTAGCCAGCATGGACAGAGCCCCAGGGCCACACATTATTCTCAGCAGTACCCTCTTCAACCCCGTGAGCTGGCATCTCTCAGGGAGGGTTGCTCCCCATTTCTCATGGAGAAAAAGATATGGGATTTGAGATAGAAAGCCTGAGATAGAAAGTTCTGATTTCCTCTCCAGCAGCCTGTTGTCCAGGCAGGCTGGGGACATCTGGAAAAGGAAAAGGGTCAGTGTGACCTCAAGTCAGACTTCTCAGTGAATCTGGGGTCAGAGCAGCCTTGGCACTTGGGGTGCTTGTGGAGACAGCAAAAAAAAAAAAAAAATGGTATGGGTGGATTTCTATTCCAAGAAATCCGAACATAGAACATGACTTTGTTTCTTGGCTAGAATGAAACTGAAGGCAATGCCAACTTGGCAAATGTTAGCCCCACTGAGATAAAGAGGAGAGGGAGGAGAGCAAATGCATGTCACAGTGCCAGGAAGAGATGCTCCTGGATGTCAAGTATCAACTTCTAGAACTTCCTTACCCAGCCGAATTGAGGACTCCCCTAGAGGGGGGAGGTTTCAATGGAGCCTTCACTATAACACATACCTTGGAGACCTGGGCATCAGTTTTTGGTTTAGTAAAATTGTTTGGAATAACAGTGAATTACTCTGTGTTAGAAAGCTGGAAGCCCTCCTTCCTGGACCTTCCCCCTGCAGAGATGTTTACAAGGAAGAGTGGCAACTCTGGGGCAATGGTTCAGCTTCTACGCTGCCCATGGGGCAGTGTGAACCAATTGCTACAAGTGAAGGGCAGGGAGGGGAGGAAAGGAATGTCCCCAAGAGAGTTTTGCTTATTTAGAAGACTCCTTTACAAATGACCCTGAGATCTTGTGGGTAAAGTAGAAACAGATTTAATGAGGCAAAAGATGGTGAAAAGAAGAAAGACCCAAAGGTGGTAGATCAAAGTCAGAAACTGATTCCATCAAATAGGAGACAGGAGAAAAAGGGATTTTTCTTAATCCATCAATCCTGCTCTGAGTGGCTTACCCTTCCTGGGTCAGTTTATTGAATCCAAAGGTGCTTACCCCAGCCAACGGCAATCTGCTCTCTCTTCTCCCACCTCTCCCCTCTAGTCCCTGCTGCTCTCCTCCTAACAGATGGTAGCACGCATAGCATTTTTTTCTTGCTTCTGATGCTAAGCATGATTTACAGGCTTGAGTTATTATTTATCATTATTCATTTTCTGTCAGCAGTGCATTGAAGGTTAATAGAAATGCCAGCATGCTCACTGATTTACTTAGTAAAATATTTGTTCCAAGGTTTAGGTCATATGATTGGTGTCTGAGTGAGTTTCAGGTTTATGCATTATGAAAAGCAAGATGACTTGACCTTCAGCCACCAACACTAGCACCATATATTACTTTAGTGAGTGACCTTCAGAGACCTAAGATGCAGTAGATGTATTCAACACATGTTAGCCTCCTCCATATTGCTGGCATTTTATACATAGCAGCTGAGTTTATGCAGTGTAAGCTGAGCCACAGAGCCCATCTAATGAATGGGAGGCAGATGAGATGTAAACTCAGGCTAAACCAGATCCTCTTCTTAAGATAATAAACTAGCTTTGCAGCCCAGCTGTGCTGAGGCAGTGTGTACACATGGGGACTAATATCTTCACATTGCCTCCTGGGCTTCTTGAATCTTGGCAGAGAGAAGGAGGGGGACAAAAGGGCGATTCTGAAGGATATTGGTCTTGAATGAGCAATTAGTCAGGGCTCCAAGGAGGCAGGGGGTTTAAAGAGACCCTCCATGCTGGTGTCACTGTGCTGTGGTTGCAGGATGGAGGTGACAGAGGAAGTAGTAGCAAAGAAGGAAGGGACATGAGTTTTGGTCTTTAATGCCTAGGGCCAGGTTGGGAGAAGCAATCTAAATAGCCTTACAGGGATACAGAAATAAAAACCGTGTCAAAAGCAAAAAGTGGATAATTGTTTCTAAGGAGCCAGTTCTAACCATAACTGCAGAGGTAATATAGTAGTGTAGCAGGTTCAAGGACTGGATCCAGATATCGAATATGTGAGTTTGAGCTCCCAGCTCTGCGGGGCAAATTGGCTTGACTTTTTTAAGCCTCAGCTTTCTTATTTTCTTCTTGAGGCTGTTGAGAGAGTCAATTAGGGTAATACACATAATGTGCCTGGCATAAAGCTGCTACACTCACCAAATATTTGCCACTATTGTAAGTTACATGAATAGATGGTGACGAGATTGCTGAGAACAACTGGCAAGTCTTCATGTTCGAGAAAGGACTTGATACAAGAGTTAAAAAGGGAAATCACGTAGGTTGGTAGAGAAAACAGGGTCCTGAAAGAACAGAAACGCTGCTGGGTTAGAGAAACATTTTATAATCCTAGAGTGAGAAACGAAAGTCAGACTATCTAAGAGCATAACTTGTTCTTCTATTTCTAAACTGTGTTCCTTTCCAAAAGTTCTTTACAGAGTCTATCATGTCCCTTCATCAATAATTCACTAAATATTACTTACTGTCAAATCCAAAGAAATTTCTTGAAATCTTTAGAATGATCTTGGACATGGCTGTAAAATTCAGTGATCAGCTGCTATTCTCCAAAGAGTCTTCCCAGTCACTCCTCTACTCTGTCCTTTGCATTCCCTGTTCTTGGAAAACAGCCACTACCACTTGGGACCCCAACCCCACCCCACCCCACACCTTACAGGTAACATGTGCTATGTCTAATTTTATTCATCTGGATTTACATGACTGTATTATGTCAACTATTCATGCCAGTGGGGGGAGGCAGGTGTTTAGTTCCTAAAAATATTGACTTCAGGGTCAGCGCAGATTGCTGTAATACCCAGAGCCCCATCCACACTCCTGAAAGTAACATAAACCCTCTTTCCCACATGTTGTGATACTAAGAGAATAACCCATATTTTTTAAAAAATAAATTTTACTTGAATACGGTTGACTTAGAAACTTGTGTTAATGCGAATAACCCATATTGGATGAGTTAGAGAGGGAGGCTGAATTTCCAATGCAAATCCCCTTTCAGAGAAAGCAAACACTGGAATGGATGCAGAGATTCCTCTTAATCAGCCCAAAGGAAGAGGTGATATTGTATTTGGAATTAAAAAAAAAATTACCGCTTACTGGAAACACTGCAGTGAACAAGACCCAATCTACAAAGAATGGAAGACTGCCCATTTGTCATTCATTCATCCATTAATTCTAGATATAATGTTTGCTGGGTGGTAGGGAGGAGGAGTTTCTACGTTCAAGGCATTCACTCAGCCTCATAGCCAACTCCTCAGAGTCAAGTCCATGATACTGGGACTCAAAGAGACCATTTATAATGGAATCACAGAGTCTCATCATTAGACAAGATCTGAGATGGCATAGAATCTGATCTTTTTCCTTTGCCAATGAGATTGGGAAGCCCAGATTTGTTGATCTGTGATTGATAGTGGCAGGAACAGGCCTGGAACAGAGACCCCCTAGCTCCCAGGAGTGATCTTTGCCCCTGTTTACATTTGGCTCTTTTCCAAAAATCACTTTTCCAAAACTAGCCTAGCAATAAGCTGACAATTATGCTCTAGCTGCCCAGACTACAGGCCCCTTCCTAGGAGAGTTACCTTTCTTCCCCTTGAACAAGGGTGGAAGTGCCAAGAACCCCATCGTGTGTCAGAAATGTTGATGGCTAAATATTGCAATGTAATAACAAAGGCAACCTTTGGACGGATAAGGAAGCAAAGCATTTTCAATCTCATTTAAATAATTTTCCCTTCTTTCCCCTATTTTAACCCCCAAGTCTTCAGTGAGCCCATCTGAATTCTGAGGGCATGTTCATCTTCCCACAATGGGGGCTGATGCTGGAAATGTCCTTCCATTTAATTTCCAGTGCTAGCTAAATTATCTATTGCCACGATCTGTGATTGATTTAGTTTTTATTGCTCTTGGCTGTGACAATCTATAAGGACCCAGCTGATTTTCTCTTTTTTGGTTTTAGGCTTTATTGCTGTCATTTTAATGATGGATATTAAATACAGGGAATTCTCATCTGTATTTTCTCCAGTAGGCTGAACTGCATGCTGTATTTGAATGTAAATGATACCAAGAACTGTTTTTTCTTTTTTTTTTCTAAAATCCCCTTCTCTTGTATGGTACATGCAAATATGCCAGGAATTTATGACATTTCTGAAGAACACGTTATCTTCAGACCAATTTCATTATCATAGTACCAAATATGTGGTAAATATCTAATGAATATTTGATGAATCAACTGAGTGAAGACTGTATTAAACCTTTTGGCATGTGAACTTTCCTGTGAATCTGCCCTTGATTTTCACCTCCAAATGCTAACTGAGCATCTACTGTGTGCAAAGAAATTATGTGAGGTATAATTCAAAGAAGAATATGATCTTATGGCTATGAACTTACAATTTATTGATAAAACTAAGCATCTATATAAATATCAGTCTTATAATGTATGAAATGGTGATAAATGAGATTGCAAATTTCCTAAAGGTGTGAAAGAATGAGATATTCCCTGGAGTTGAGTAAGGAAAGAGAAAAGAAGTAGAAAAGATGATATAAGTTAAATGGAAAAGGGGACCATTTGATACCATGTTGAGTCTTTTTCAGCTAGAAGGGAGAGAAACCCAGTTCAAGTCAGTCTATTGGCTCACAGAACTGGCTTCAGACACTGCTGGGTTAAGGACTCAAAGGAGGCCACGAGGAACTAAAAATGTTTGCTCCCTATATGGCTAGGAGAAATGACCATTTTGTACTACCATACATCTATGCTCCTTTGTATAGGGTTTCCAAGTAAATGCAAACTTGGGCATGTGCAAAAAAAGTAAACTTCTTTACTCTTCAAACTTGGACACAGTTTGTTCAGTATAAGAAATAGAAATTTTCTAAATTTGGCTTTTGAAATGTCCTCTGAAGTCTTGAAAATATATGTTCAAATTGGTTGAAATCCAAGAGAAGCATCATAGTCAAGTAAGAAGTTGGCATATTGATTTTGAAAGCCCACAGTTCAACTCTGCCTTCTGTTTATTCATGAGGACTGTCTCTCTTCTTAACCATGCACACGTTCATGAGATGCATTACTCAGTGATATCCTAGCTCCTGTTCTAGGATGCTGTTCCTGATGATATTTTCATTGGTTAATAAACTCAAATATAACTCTAGGGTGTCCATTTGAGAGCTGATTCTGTTAGAATTTTTTTATGCTGAACTATTATGATATTATTTATTAATGGTAATGGTAAGGAAGGGTAAGTTACCATCTCAAAAAATATGATAATGCCAAAGAATTTGATTTTTGCTTAGTTAAGAAGCACAGAAAATTTTTGTAGGTAGTAGTTATATTTTGTAGTTAACATAAGTATATGTAGAAGTATGTTTGAGATACAAGGTAACTTCAAAGTGTCTTTTGTTGATATTACTCTTTTCTTATACAAAGACTTGAGTGATGACAGTGAAGGTAAACTTATCAGATCTATAGATGACACAGCTTTAGTGAAGGAATCTATATTCAAAGATACAGTTACAATGCTTTTTCATTAGTACTCAAAATTCAGAGTATACGTGATATAAAATGTAGTTTTAAGTGTGCCACCAGCAGCCTGAGCTTGTTGCAAGTTTACCAGGAAGAGGAACTTGAATCATTTCTGATGAGAATAGAGTTTGGTAATTTGAAAGGTTTTGCTCTCTCAGAAAACTTGGTTTTCCTCATTTTGAGAAAAGAAGCTCTTTGGTCATCAGGAATTTTAAAGTGCTCTAGTTTCCTTCCTTCCTTCCTTCCTTCCTTCCTTCCTTCCTTCCTTCCTTCCTTCCTTCCTTCCCTCCTGCCTTCCTTCCACAAATATTTAATGAGTGGTTTGCATGTTCCATTCACTGTTCCAAGAAGCAGAGACACATCAATAACACAAAGTGAAATTTCCTACCCTTCTCAGGCTTGCGGTCAAGTGGAAAGAAGTAACTCTTGAATATACCAAAAGGGATCCACATTTACTATTAGGGGAATTAACAAGGGACTTACTTGGATTATGAGAAAAAATAAGAGAGGTACTGGCTGGGGTGGGGGTAGAAGAAGGCTCTGGGTACTTTCTGAATTACACCGAAGATAAAACAAAACAAAATGAGGAGTTGAGTAAGTGTCCAATACTCTGCAGTATCTTTCATCCTGGTCTCGAGTTTCCCACCCACCTCTATGCATCTTCAGGAAAATCACATTTCTGGCATATCCACCAAACCCGCTTCTCAGCCCTCCAAGTGACATTGGCAGTGGGGTTGTTGAGAGGTCATCTGTTATCTAGGCTGGGAGGAAGAAGAGCCCAACAGAGGATCCAGATGTCTCAAATGAGTCCAAAATTCAATCAGAGGACCTAGGACTGCTATCCAATTCAAGTAATAAGGAAACCAATAATCACAGATTATTTTGTGCCAGGAGCTTGGTACATGCTCTATAGTTTTTCAAAGGGGTTTTAAAGCCAGAAAATGGGTTGGAATTTTAACTATCATCATTTTTACCTGTGCCTTGAGTGAGAGTGTAAACCATACTACCTTCTGTTAGTATCATTATTACTACAACTCTACCACTTTTCCTTTTACTACAATTATCATGATTACCTTGCTGGATGTTATTTAATTCACCCTAAAATCTTATGAGGCAGGTGTCACTATACATGATACACCAAGGAGAACAACAAGAAAGAAAAAAAGGAAATAAAAAGAAAAACTAAGAATTATTACATATTTTTTTCAAAATTATCGAGCAAAAAAGTAGTAGATCTAGAATTTTAATCTGTTTTTTTTTACTGCAAAACCTATGTGTTTGTCCAAACATCCATAATACCTATAGGGTGGACAAGAATTCAGCTTCTTGGAGTTCCCATTGTGGCTCAGAGGTAATGAACCCAACTAGTATCCATGAGGATGCAGGTTCCATCCCTGGCCTTGCTCGGTAGGTTAAGGATGGGTAATTGCTATGGCTGCAGCATAGGCTGGCAGCTGCAGATCTGATTACCCCTAGCCTGGGAACCTCCATATGCTGCAGATTCAGGCTTAAAAAGTAAAAAAAAAAAAAAAATCAGTTTCTTTAGGGCTAATGCAAAGAGTGTATCAAGAATGGATGCCCAAGATTCTGAACTGAAAGAAAAGCTCTTAGTAGAGCAAGGAGGACCACAGGGAGCATGGCTTTGGGACCATCTTAGACAGCATCCAAAAAGACCATCCCAGTGCTGAAGGCTGATCATATGCTATATACTCTTGTTGGTTTTACTACAAATCTTCCCTTAACCCTCTCCATGCAAGCAATGTTTTACTCGGTGCAAATCACTGTTGAATCATCCTCTCAGTAACTATTGAGACGCATATCTCCAGGGGGGCTAAAATGTCCAAGATAGTTACCGTTTAAAATATGTGGTCCTTTTACAAGCAACTCTTTTATAAGTCAAGGAAAAATTCTGGAAATTCTGGTGTTTATGTTTCCAAAAACACTTTTAGACTAACTTTTGTATGTAACAATAGTTGAAATAAGTTTATAGGGCTTATTTTCAATTTGGAAAATATAGCTTATCAAGTGGGACCCGTCTCCAGTTCAGCTTGCTAACATCTGTTGCTGCTGACCTCCCAAAAGGGCTGCATTGCTACCTGCATCAAGACAAGGAAGTTAGAGCCAGACATCCTGAAGAAAGGACGAGCCACATCCAGCAATCTCCTCAGGGTACCATGAAAAATAACAACAAGAAAGTACTTCCTATTTATATACCATTTGCTAGCAGATCCTCACAGACTCCTTGTGAGGTCGGCCAGGTGGCTTACTGATGAGAAGTGGAACACACAAAGGAAAGGTCAGGGATTTAGTATCTAGTAGGCAGGTGTTTTACCTGCGATGGCTCATTTACACTTTCCCACAGCACTGGTGGGTGGAGATGAGCTATTTTCTCTCATTTATAAGTGAGGAAATTCAAATTCAGAGAGTTGAAGTAACTTACTGAGTAATACAGTCATTATGTGGTCACTGAAAGCAAGGCTTCCAGGTCTTCCTCTGTGTCCACACTGCCTTTCCCTCCAGACTTCAAGCATCCATGACTCCGTTCCCAACAACCAAGGTCAGGGGATACAGGCCCTGAGCCTTTCTCAGAGACAAGTAGAACATTTGGTTCGACCACGGAGGCCTCCATGATATGAAGTATGTTTTAACATCCAGAGAATATTGAGAAGTTCCCATCAAAGGGACTAGAATCTGGCCATAGGATGAAGGACTACCACCCTCTCTGCCACACCCCCTACATCTGTAGGGTCAGTGAGGGAGAAAATATGAGAACAGAGTCACACCACTTCATTACCTAGCACAGACACCTCTCCCAGTCTTGCATTCAGAGAGTACCTGGGATTCCTCACGTAACTGCTGCGAAGGCTCCCAAGCATAGAAAACTTGGACTGGAACCTTCTTTCTTCTTGGGGAAATCAAGCTCAAACACACTTCCCTATTTAGGGCAAATGAAATTCTGCATCCATAAAATCATTTTATCAAATTCTTCCTACCATTTTAGCTATCATTTTATCAAAATTCTTCCTATGTGCAACATGCTTTAAATATGTGGTTATATTTTCTAATCTTTACAATAAGCCTATGAGCTAGAGAGTTGTATTTTCTTTTTTGATAGAGTGAAAAACTAGATCTGAGTTGCCCAGGCCCCTTTCATAGGAAAGCGGCCAGGCTAAGGAGATTCAACCATTGGTCCTTCTGGTTCTACAGCATCTAGTGTTAAAGCTGACTGGTCTCCTTCAGAAGGAGAATGAGGCTGGTATCCCCTGCTGCACCCTAGGTAGTACTGAACTATTCTCCAGGCACTTGTTCTGTTTCTACTTGAGATGGAGAGTGAGGGGCATCCTCCTGCTTCAGCCCTTGCCGGCGTGGCTTGGGTTTACACGACTAGAGTTGGAGGTCACCTACCTTTCTCCTCCCTGTCACTTGCCAAAGAACAAGGAAATATACCCAATGTTATTGCCATGGAATCACCCAGGTGCCAGGTGAAGGAGAGACTCTACCTATGCCCAACCTGAAGTGGCAGGGGATTGGTACTCTCTGGATGCTGGCATGTGCCACGCGCTATCTCCCCTTCTACCATCCAAACGTAGGATACAGCATTCTGCACACCCAAGGGGAAGGTGTGTGAGTGGAAAACACAAATCACATGACCTCAGCCAGACTCTCTCCCATTCAGGGTTCAACTGCCCAACACCAGGCACCCACACTCCCCCAAATGCAAATACCCTTTGTTGTCTCGAAAATTTTGTCTTTGTTGGTGAGGTTGCTATTGTTGTGGTCTTAGGAGGGAGGAAAATGCCAACATTTCCAGTTTTTTAATATGGTAAATGTCAGTGTTTATGCCTGTGCGGGCTGGCCTAATTATCCCGTGTCCTCTAAAATCTTCTGCTGTAATTACCACTCACCGCAGTGACACCTCCTGCTAAAGGGAGAGCCGTCAGCTGCAGGAGCTCAAAGCCAGAGCACACTCAGCAAACTGCCAGCGACACCAGCAGCTGTTTCTGGTTTCGAAGCTGTGGGAGCTTCATGAGCCATTTTCTCTGGTCCCTCTGGAGCAAATGCCACCATGGTTGAAAAGTTGGAAATGTTTGTCAGGCCCGGAACAAAGCTGTGAATGAATACTCCAGTAATTTGCTTTCCCACAATCCCCTCCTTTTTCTAAACCAGCCAGGGAAGCAACTGATGGGGCTAGAGTGAAAAAAAAAAAGAAAGAAAGAAAAAAGAAAGACTATTAGCACCAGTGGTATCTGGTATGTCGTTGCGATTATGGGTATAATAGCCTTCGTGTTATCTACATATGTACTGTAATGCACAGGGAATGAAATGAAGAGTTGAGACAGCTCAAGAGAATAGCTTTTAAGCAAAACGCTATGCTAAAGAGACTGATCGTCCTTCTAAAAA
Source organism: Catagonus wagneri (assembly GCA_004024745.2). NCBI lineage: Eukaryota > Metazoa > Chordata > Mammalia > Artiodactyla > Tayassuidae > Catagonus > Catagonus wagneri. Next base: position 9,196,037 of record PVHT021183726.1, read on the forward strand.
AAATGCCCATTAGTGCACATGGGCGGTATTGAATTTCATTTACTGTGTAGAGGGAATAGTTTGGCCTGGCTTCTATATGCTTGTAACTCTACAGAAGGAGGAGGGGGGGAAAGAAGAAGAAGGAGAAGGAGAAAGGGGAAAAAATCAATAAATTCAGTGTAAGCAAAGTACCAGCAACCTTTAAAATAATAAGACAAATCCATTTATTTCACAAATGTCTTCATTTCCAAATGCCATTGTTTGGGGCACCCGGCTGTCATTGCCCATGACATTTTCAGAAACTTGGTTCTTAATCATTTAGGTGTAGCTGGAGTTCTCCAGCAAGCGCTGAGTTAAAAGATGATACATTCACCCCACTGCTCTGGCAGGGAAGATCAACTTTAACAGCCTTGTCCTGTGGGGTGAAGGAGGGAGGCTGGTGGTGGGGGAAGAGGCTGGGAGAAAGACAAGGCTTAAATATGGACAGAAAAGCTCAGCTGTATTGCTATATACAATGAAAAGTAATTACAGAGAAAAATGAAAGCTGTTTCTTGCTGTTAGCAGGAAGAATAAGAGAATTCTGTACCTTTTTAAAGCTCTGAGTCCATTTTGATGTAATTGGTTCTGGAATTATTTATGACATTAATTGCTGCGCTATCGACTGCCTGTCAGTTGGCTCTGGCAGTTAGTCCATCTTTCTTAGCAGAGACAGGCTGCTCAGCCCAAACCAGACTGACAAGCTAATTATACCCATCTTCCCCTTCCATGACAAATGCTGCTCATCGGAAACCTTTCTAGAAATAAGCTCTCATTCTTTTCCCTTTTTCCTGAGCCAGACATAACGGATATCTCAAGGTGCAGATCACAGCTAAAACTCAGCTCACAGGGCTATTAGCTCTGAACATCTCACTTGAGCCAAAAAACCTAAGCATCTTATGTTATCAAACTGTATGTCATTCCCTGATGCTAGTTTTCAGGGATGAGCAGGGGCCCGGCCTGTCAGTCAGGGCAGGGCAGAGAGAGCCAGGCCAACTGAATTAGCCAAGCTCTTTTTAACCGTCAACTGCATTCAACTCAGGTGATGATATGAAGGCTGCGGAAATGCCATCTGTGTTTTAGGCGGCTGCTACAGGGGTCATTTTGGGGATCCTCAAAGGCGAGATGGATCGTTTCCCTGGCTCCCTCTTATCCAAAAACCCTTTGTGATTGGATTCTGTCAACCATTCTTGTGTTTCAAGTTTATTCTGCAAGCATTTGCAGTAAACTGTTTTGGAGGCATGAGACCATATCCATCAGGCATTGCTTTGAAAAGAGGGCACCCTTGTGTGTGGCACACATGGGGGAAGCACAGGAAGTCATATGATTCTCTTGTTTAGGGAGCATGTGTGCTAATTTGGAAACAAGGCATGCCCATAAACAGGCATAGAGAGTCTTTTCTCAAAGCCTTAGGTAAACACAGCAAAGTCGTATATTTACAAGAAAAATGGAAAGTGTTATATAACACAGCTTTCCTTTGGAAATATCACCAAATTTTTATTTTCCTCTGCAGTGGGTACTTTTGCTTTATTTTGTGCTGTCCAAAATAAGTGGGCAAAATGAATTCTCTCTTTAAAAGATAAAGGCACTTCAGAAAAAAAAGGCTTTTCTGTGCTTTGTTATCCAGTCAAGAGGAGAGTCTGGAGGCTAGAAGTCAAGGCCCTCCAACTTGGGCCTTTTGAGGGCAAGACACAAGCTCTCAGAATTCAAATCTGTAGCACAAGGTGACTAACCCCAAACTGCTTCCCAAAGTCGGGTAGGAAAAAAATTAGAAAATGTATAAAAACACTGAGTAAAAATGAACTCTCTCATACAGCTGCAAAGTAGGGCTGTGAGAACAAGGGTGAAATATGAGCTTTGGAGTAGGAAAGTCACTGGATACAAGAAAGGCACTGGATATTAGTGTCTTTCAAGAAGGGTCTTAGATGGAGTTCCCGTCGTGTCTCAGTGGTTGATGAATCCGACTAGGAACCATGAGGTTGCGGGTTCAATCCCTGGCCTTGCTCAGTGGGTTAAGGATCCGGCATTGCAGTGAGCTGTGGTGTAGGTTGCAGACGCAGCTCGGATCCTGCGTTGCTGTGGCTGTGGCGAAGGCTGGCAGCCATAGCTCCTGTTAGACCCCTAGCCTGGGAACCTCCATATGCCGTGAATGCGGGCCAAATAAAGAAAAAAAAAAGAAAGAAAGAAAAAGGCTACTTAGAAGGCTACTGAGACTGTGAGATTCCTCAGGCAGTTTTAGGTACCTTAGGATTCTTCACATAATTTGCTGTTGTCTTTATTTACAGCTGAAAGGGCTGTTTTATAGAAGCCAATTTGACAGGGGGTGGACTGTGGTGGATTTGTAATGTATGAGCTCAGTTAAACTGGAACATTCCCCAGAATTCCCTCCCCTGCATAGATTCAAGCTAATATGGGCCACAAAAGACATTTTGCATGAGAGAAGTGGGTAGTAGACAGTTGGCCATGTTCCTTTACTCTCAGGAGGACAGTGGAGGCAGCTCATTCACTGTCACTTATCTGCTGGCTCATCTGTGTGGCCTGGGACAGAAGTCAGCCTCCCAGCTCCTCAAGCTCCTATTGGGTGTTCTGCTTCAGTCTCTCTAGTGACTAGAACAGGTGCCAGTTTGACAAATGGGCCAACTTCCTCCATTGCCCACCCTCTCCTTTAAGGTGGAGGCCTGTGGGTGGTATGAGAATGACATGGGTTCCACACTGTCCTGAGCTCCAACTCAGCCTTGGAGGTTCCAACCTGCCCTTGATTTCTACTTGTCATATCTGTCTTTCCTGGCTGTCTGCCATGGACTTTAAGGTCCCAGCACTTATGTAATATATACGCAAGTATAATTAACCTATATATATCAGCATTATTATTATTATTACTATTATTATTATTATCTATCATCAAGATTAATAATTGTCCAGCTGGTGCAAGAGCCAAGACCTCTACTTAAGAAACACTCCAGTAAAGAACAGTAAAGCATGTGAGAGAGGACATTTGCTACTGTTTCCACAAATAAATGCATGTCAGTGTGCCTCATATGATTGGATATTCATGGCAGCAGAAGGTAAGTGAGAGAAGAAATATGAGCCCTATATTTATAACTCTTGATACCTAGACAACACCTAATGTTTTGACTCCGGAACACCAAACAGTTGTGTAGCTAGAAAATGAACTTTGCTTTCACGCAAAGAGTTGGATACTAAAAATATAAGTTACTGATTCAGTACAGAGCACAGTGACACTCGACCTAAAGTATAAATGGGGTAACTCACTGTTCTGCTTTGCTTAGGACTGAGGGACTTCATAGGTCACTGGGCCTTCTGTGCTAAGAGGCAGTCCCGGGCAAACTGGGATGGTCAAGAACCCTAAGAACAAGATGACTTTCTTGCCTAAAGAGTTAGCATTATGATGCTTTTAGTCACTGTGAGTCTGTTTCCTTACCTCTGTAATAGTTCTGAGTTTAATCATTTTAATACATGTTAAGAGGCTTACCATAGCTCTTGACAAATAGTAAACATGAAATCTATCATGACTAATGATTAGCAAATAATATTATGAGAAAAAGTAACACATGAATATACAAAAATATAAGAAAAATCCATATGTGAAGTAATAAGTATTACGTGATGATGAAAGCATATGCTATCAGAGTCGGTGGGGAGGCAATATGGGAGTAGGAGGTTCCTATGTTCATTCATTCACTGCAGTATCTACTCTGGGATAGCACAGGGTTTAATGCCATCTTTAATTTGGTGAACCAGGTAGACATCATTCCTACCTTCACTGGGCTTTCAGTCCATGGGACAGCCAGACATTAAACACAACACTGGCAAAAGACTGAGTATTATGAGAGAAAATCAATGTGGGTCATCAAAGTGGAATTCCCTGATGTAGTGTCATTGATGACGAGTCCTGAAGGATGAGAAGGAGCCAACCAGATAAAAAGCAGGAGAAAGTCCACAGAGGTGAAGAACAGAGCTCAGAGAATGTATCTTAGGAGAGGTAGGATTTGAATTGGGTCTTGAAGAATGGGCAAGGTTTCGATGGACACAGATGTAATGCTTATCATGGATGCTTCTAGTTTTCTGCTGACCCTGGGAAAATTCTTTCCATCACCAGTCCTCAGTTTCCTCTTCTATGGAATAGAGATTCAGCTGAATCATCCCTATGGAGAAATTGTGTGGATAGGCTTGACTATGCCCAAGAAGATGAACACAAAAGAATCAAAAGCTGCTTGCTATTAACCATGACCACACACAAATATCCCATAAGAATTGGTGGAAAATTGTGCATCTCCATAGTCTCTGTGGGCATTGCCCATTAATTGAATGGGTTAAGATGTGAAGACTTGAATAGATGGTGAGGTGTCAATTAAACCCACCCGGGAGCAGGTCTGTTAAATGTGTTGGCATTTGGGGGAGGAATCTGTGCTTGTTCTTTTCAGTCAGTGATTTCAGTGTGTCAGGGAAAGGAGTTTCCCTTTGTGACATTCCTTCCCCATGAGGAGGAAAGGGATAATTGAATAGCTAAACTGTGGACATTTTATACTATATGTAAATGAATACATATATGCATATATATATACACATACACATATGTGTGTTATATATCACACATACGTGTGTGTGTATATATGTGTGTGTGTGTATGTGTGTGTGTATATATACATAATAGAATGATCCTTGTAGAAGAATTATGTACATAGGCTTGACTATGTCCAAGAAGATGAACACACACAAACATATTATTACGTACACGTACATATTATTTTATATATATCTATGTATACACACACACACGCATATATCTATACACATATATATTTTGCTTTTTTTCCCTCCTGGTAAACTCCCTGGAAAAACTCACATAAATTTAACATGAAGCTTTAAAAATTGGCTTCTTTAAACCACTTTCTGCCTATAAATTGTGTGGTGCTGAGGGCAGCTTTCTTAGGCTATTCTTTTCACTGAGTGTGCAGAGTTGCTGAATAGGTGTAGAGAAGGGGAAGATTACTATGCAAGTGCCCGCCTCGTTCCCAGATGGCCAAAGGCTCATTTTGTCCTTCTCCCTCAAATCTGCAGAAAAGGAGGAAACAGGGACTTCTCTGAGGACCTTCCTCTAAATCAGAGAACCCACGATGGTGGAAGAGTCCTCTGAATCTCTGACCCAGCCCAATGTGGGAACTCAGGCACTGTCAGCTGAAGGGACACATTCACTTCAAACCAAGATCTGGTTTGGTCTGATCTGGCTAATGTGGAAATTGAGGGACGGCAAGGAGATGGTGGAAAGATTTAGGGAAAGAGCCGCATCCTGACACTTAGCAACAAAAACAGACTCTCAGTGAAGCTGTAGGGGAGGGCTGCCTTCAGCAAGGTGACCTTGACCCAGGTGACTGTTCTCTAATCTGAGCTCTGCAGGTAAACATTTCTCTCCTAGCTGGAAAAATGTCCACAAAAAAATTAAAGTGAACTCGATATGTGAACTCGGCAAACAGTCTTTTAAATCTGAAGCTTCAACTTTCAAATAAACGTGACATGGGATGGCTTAAACTTAGCCCCGATGAAGACAGAAATCATCTGGCGATTACAACAAAAACATCAATAGTGTCCATAGTTAGGAAACAGATCATAGACTCCAAAGTCCTCTTACATATATTATCCCATTCAAAATGGCACAACTTCTTGGAGGACATTGTGCTAAGTGAAATGAGTCAGAGAAAGACAGAATACTATAAGATATTACTTACATGTGGTATCTAAAAAATACAACAAACTAGTGAATATAACAACAACAAAAAAAGGCAGCGGACTCACAGATACTCAGAATAAACTAGTGGTTACCGGTTGAGAGATGGAAGTAGAGAAGGGCAAGATAGTGATGTGGGATTAAGAAATACACACTGTTAGACATAAAATAAGCTACAAGGCTATACCATACAAGACAGGAATATAGTCAATATTTTATAATAGCTTTTTAAATGGAACACAACCTTTTTAAATTGTGAATTACTACATTGTACATCTGTAACTTATATAATATTGTATAGCCTCTATACCTCAATTAAAAATTGTTTTTGTTGGAATTCCCATTGTGGCTCAATGGTTAATGAATCCAACTAGGAACAATGAGGTTGCAGGTTCGATCCCTGGCCTTGCTCAGTGGGTTAAGGATCCAGTGTTGCCATGAGCTGTGGTGTAGGTTGCGGACGTGGCTCAGATCCCGCGTTGCTGTGGCATAGACCAGCTGCTACAGCTCCTATTAGACCCCTAGCCTGGGAACCTCCCTATGCTGCAATTGCGGCCTTAGAAAAAGACAAAAAAAATCAGATTTAAATATTGTTTTTGTTACAAAAATGGCACAACTACCACGAAGCTCCAAAATGGGCAGGGACTAGGCATTTTTGTGTATCACAGTATTCTCCTCAGGTCAATAAATCTTTGTTAATAATTATCTGTTGACAAACCAGTGACAGCAAATAGGATGCTAAGACTTTGAAACGCTGTATCCCGTTTCCAATGGCAAATAGTTCATGGATGGCAGAGCAGTTACATTTTGCCATAGGCAGATCACAGTGTCTCCCAGGTGTGCTTAGAGTTCAGCCTCTTGCTATACACGCATGGCAGGTAGATTCACCTTCAGCCTCACCGACACATGTGGTGGTCACATGGAAGGACAGACAAAGCTTTAGATTATAAAGAAAAATATAGAAAAACAACCAGCTAATGTAGATGATTGTGATTTAGAAACTAGCTCACAAATCCAAAAGAAAATCAACCCTCATTATAGCTTTGTTTTATTTTATGGCTATCCTCTTGTATGAATTGGTATTTTAAAGTCTAGTAATTTTTTTTAAAGTTCACTGAAAATGCTCAAGTGATATGTCTTTCTTAAACTCCTTGGAGTTTTCTCTGTAAGTATCCTTCGACCAAAATTTAACAATCATGTGGATGATATGGCTATGTCTTTCACCTTTCAGAGTATTATTCAGCACTCTATCCATGACTTCTGGAAATTATTCCCTAGGTGTGTCTGATACGCCTTTGTAAAGGAAATCCTGTGCCAGATTGTTGACCAGTGTTTGGGATGGCGGGGTAACTGGAACATTTACATCCAGCCACGATCAGAAGGCTAAGGTACTGACTCCAAAGAAAGCTCTATATTCAGTGGTGCTTTCTCTTTTTAGTTCCTGACTTTACGGCTGCAGTTAGAAAGAAGAGAAAGATGGGCACCCTTTGGTCGATAACCTCACATCAACTTGCCCTGTACTCACTGACGTTATCTTCACCTGGGACAGGTGGTGGAAGGGATGGTTTGCCCCCTCCTCATCCTGTCCTTTTAGGTTTCCAACACTTTTGAGACACACGTAGAATTTTTTTTCTGGCGAACGCCATAAGAGATCTAATAGAAGATGCATTTGTTTTTGATTCCTAATTAATCAAGATAATATCTCTCTCAACCATTAGACAGTAAAATCAATCCCTCAGGCTGCTGCTCCGCCAGTTAGACTTCCACACCGATACCAATTATTGGCAAATCGGTGATGTATTTAAGCATGTTGCACTCTATCATTTTACAATATGTGACCACGTGACCATGTTGAGGATGCAGAGAGGCGGCAATTTCTGCCCCTGGAACCAGCAATGGGATTTCTGCTGCATCCGCACACCTACCCCCTCCCTCCTTCCCACACCCCAAACCCAGGGTGGATGATTCATTTCCCAGACTCTGACTGGCGTCAAACCACTCACTCACCATGAGGGATCCCAGAATCCCAGGACATGAGGGACACAAGAGCACTGGATAAGGAGGTGAGGTGACAGCCATAATCAATGTGGGCACATTGGGAGCAGCCCTATGCTGAGGCCCAAACTTCATCACAAGTGTAGAGGGAGGGAAAGAAGGAGGAGGGGAGGAAGACAGTGGGGTCCATCTCTGGAAATGCCACGTGGAGATGTCTAAGGTCTAGCTAAGAGGGAAATATGTTTCTGAAGGATTCACATAAAGTAGCGTCTGCCCAAATCACTGGAAACATTCTTCACGGCAAAACAAACCAAGTCAAGGGCTCCAGGGTAGTGGGGGGGACATTCTCCTGGAGGCAATCTATTGCCTCCTCCTGACTCAGAGCTAGGGCATCAAGTAAATGATGCTGTGTTCCAGCAATTGGTGAGATACACAGAGTACTGTGTGGCAGACCAAGAAAGCCTATAAGGCAAGTGATCCTTCCACAATTCCCACATATAGTTCTGTTATCCCTATTTCTCTTTACTAGGATGCCCTAAGACTCAATCATCTGAATTGTCAACTAATTTCCAAGTATTCTGTGAGTAAGACTCTTGAAGGCATGATGAGTTCTAGGTGACCTGAGATCTAAAGAAGACTTTCTTACTAAGGCAAAGAAAGGGCTGATGACAGGGATCTGCTGGGCCCTAAGGCACAATGGAGCTAGCACTATCCTTTAGGCAGGCACACCTTTCTGACTCATCCTTTTCTGGAAAGCACCCTAGCCTCCTCAGGTTTCCCCCTCTGCGGCCTGGAAATATGTGAAATCCCCTCTCTACCACATGTCACAGCGAGTGGCCTGTTTCCTGTCTCTTCCCTGAGTCACTGTGAACACATGAGTCTTGATCCTCTCCACATCTCCAGGGACAAGTACAGAATCAGTCCAAAGCAGCATTCTGTAGAGTGTAGCTATTTTGGTGTGCAAATGCAGTTGTAGGCAGCACTCAATTCTAAGGGCAGGAGACAATGAATGTGTGTGACGGCAAAAAGGTTAAGGAGCACTGAATCAGTTCCATTTCCTGGAATATCTCTTGAGGGGAGGACTATGCTTCTATAGCTCCTACATTTTAGGCAAGATTATAGAGCTATCATAACAACAATAATAACGATACCTGCCATTTATATGAAAATAAGTGTGTGACATCGTGTGTGTCCCTCTGAGATAAGAGTTAGCACCCTATCATATTGATGAAGAAACTGACTTGGAGAGGTCAAATGATACCCCCATGGTTGCAGATCATTTGAACTTGAGTAGGTCTGATTGGACCTATGTTTCTGCCACTGTGCTACCTGAGCTCCATGGAGAACCCTGAAGTGGTGTTTCTTCAGTTTACACTGAGATATTTTCATTTCTTCCTCAACAGTCCATTGCCTTCCCAGACCTTGTGATGTTCACAGGCTGCACTGCTGTTGTTGGAAAAGCTACACCTGGAAAGTCAGCCTGTACAGGAAAGTAAAATTTTAGGACTACTACCATTTGTGAGACTTTTGCAGGATCTATTTTCTGGCAACAAAATGGTGATTCAGTGAATCAGAGACATTGCTCTGGAGATGTATGAGCACAAATTCTCTACAAGTAGGGAACTGTGTGGTGTGGGAGCTGGATACAAAGATGAACTTGTGCTGACACTGTCTCCAATCAAAAGGGTTCAGTTAGGTGCCCAGAGATGTTCTAGGACAAGCTATGGGCTTATGAAAAGTCCCCTTCCTTTCCTTGCTTTAAATCCAAACTGACACTAGCTGCGAGTTTACATTTTCTCTGAGCTTGGTTAAATTTTTAAAAAATAAATTTATCTTTTATTAGTGTGTAGTTCCTTTATAGTGTTGAATCAATTTCTGTGGAACAGCATAGTGACCCAGTCATATGTATATATGGATATATATGTATGTATGTATGTGTGTGTGTGTGTGTGTGTGTGTATGTATATACATTCTTTTTCTCATGTTATCTTCCACTATGGTCTTACTGAAATATTTTGCTTAAACATGTATTTGGGTGGGAGGCTGAAACTGTGATTTGCAGCACAAATTTGTATGAAATGGGGCACGAGGCCTGTGGCCACAGTCTTTAAGGCATTTTCCCCTAAATGACATTATTTTCACATTCACACCTCACATTTTCTTGAGCTGTAGAGTCTATCCCATTTGACTGGAAAGTCCTGTATCCACCACAACATGCAGCCCAGTGCATTGCTTACAGGATTGTGGGAATGAATCAGGACTTTGATTAATTACCTGGTGTCTTAGCCTTGATGTCGTCTCATTCTTAATGTATTATGTGAACATGCATTATGGATTGGAAAACCACTCACCCACACAGGAAGTTGTCTGGCTGACATTTAATTTTGCCACTTGTCAGCCACATGATATGAGAGATGAGCTATCTTTTGACTACAAGTATTCTGAATTCTCCTAGAGATTTGTTGGTGATGCACCAGACTCCACTGGCTTCTCATTATTTTTCTTCCGGTCCAGCATTCATGCTTCACATTCTGTTAGTGTGAGCCCCTCAGTGTTAGTCGGTAAAGTCAAAGGTGGCTGGTCTTCCACAAAACAAAGGTTGGTCAGGTGAGTCTTTGACTCACACTATCTTGTGATACCTCATTCATTGTGGTCTCTTCCTCTCTTCCTGTGAGGTTCCTGAGGGGCTTCAGGTGGCCTTTAATATCAGCCTCTCCTTCCATGGTCTAGGCTATATTCCAATCTGCTTCTCTGATCCAAACACCACTGTCTGCCACGTTTTCTTTTTGCACACTTTTGCCACGTGTGGCACATCTGCCACACGTATAGCATATAGAAGTTTCTGGGCTGGGGGTCAAATCCTACACCACAACCACAGCAACACCAGATCCAAACCACATCTGCAACCTACACCACAACTCATGGCAATGTGGGATCCTTAACCCACTGAACAAGGCCAGGGATGGAATCGGCATCCTTGAGGACACTATGTCAGGTCCTTAACACACTAAGCCACAACAAGAACTCTTATTTATTTTTTATTCACTCATTCATTCTTTAACAAATTCTGGTTAAGCACCCACTATGTGCAGACACTCTGCTAGATGCTACAAATAAAGTGATGATTATGATTGGCATTCTCCTTATATTCATGCTTGTTTGAGCTTTTTGGGTGGGAATGATAGTAATCAAGTATGTACAGGTATGTATGTAATTATGAATCATAACAAATGCTAAGAAGGAACATAATAGCATGCTATAAAAAAAGAATAATACAGGACCTACTTGCGATGGGTTGGTGGGAGTCAGTCTCTAGAATCCTTACTTCAGGGTCGAGGAGTGAACCCTCCCTTCTCCATCCCTGTGAATTGCCCTTAGCTGAAGAGTTTTTCCACCCACACTTCCTAGAGCACTTGCCTCCAATGACTGATCCATAAGGAGAAACAAAGTCCTGGTTCCCTGGCCTCATGGGAGGATAACTCTGAAGAATGCCCCAGCTTCAGAGCACCCTGTGGGATAGGCTGCAGCCCCATTCAATTCAACTTCTTTCTCTGCCCGGTTCTGCTCCTCTCACTTTCACAGAAGACTAGCTCCTTATAGGTCTGCTCTTCCCAGTAAACCTGAATGCAAATCTCAGTCTCAGAGCCTGATTTCCTGAAAACCTGACCTATGACGTAGCCCGTTCCAAGAGGAAGCGCTCATCCCAGCATAAAGAATAGGGAGACATCTCTCTAGGAAAAAAGAACAGCATGTGCAAGAGTCCAGAAAGAGAAGCACCAGGCAGCAGTCACAGGTCAGAGGGGCTGCCACCCTCTGCAGATCCTGCCTCTCACACTGAAGTCCCAGGGCCTCCAGAGCATGTCTGGGCCTTGACCATCCAACCTCTTCTGACCTACCTCCCCATACAAACCGTTCCTAACTCGGACCAGTCTTCCTGCTGCCTCTGAGGCTGTGCATGGACTTCTTACTTCTTCCTCCTCTTCTCTTACCATTTGCCATTCTCAATAAATTTATTTTTGAAAACTTGATTTCAAGCTTATCATTCTTCCCTCTCAACTTTTACAACCTAGTGCTTAATTAATAGGGATTCTGTTTTGTTTATTTGGGTTTTTAAAAATGTTTTTCTGTGGAACCTTTAAGCCCCGATGAGACCAAAAGATGCCTCATAGAAGGAATTATTTGGAAACTTCTACAGAATCCTTTTCTGCCTAGACGAGAGGGCTGAGGGAGAGATGAAGTAGGGTACCAATGAAGGTTCTTGGTTATGGACAGCATACCTCACCCTTACTAGTTCAAGAAACAAAGAAGTTTATTAGAGGGTATTATGTGACTCATAGAATATCTTGGAGAGCCAGGGAACCAGGTTTGTAGGGAAATGCAGCTTCTTTCTCATGGGCTATGTCAGCGAGACATCATGGACACTCAGCTCAGACTTTACAGCTCACAGTCAGCCCTGATGCTGAATCAGGATGTCACTAGAATTTCAGTCACTGCCGTCCTTGGGACATCTCTCCCTCAACTCCCTCAGAGTGGAGTCTGCCCAGTGTCTGATTCACTGAGTCCCTTGCTTCTGAATCAAAGCCTCACACAGGGGCGTGTGGTCAATGGAGCTTAGGATACATGCCAGTGCTGATAGAGGAACTGGTAAATCAAGTTTCTGGCATCTGCTGTAGGATGGTGTGGATTCATAGGTGGAAAAATTGGAAGCTTAGGAAAGATGTTCAAATGTGACAAAGCACCAAAACAATAGCTAGTGAGCATGACGTATGAATGAGGGAGCTGGACATAGAGCTTTAAAGGATTTTGGGATCAATCTAGAAAATTGACCTGTATCTAGGAGCTGTCGAACACCCCCCAGCATTCACATCCAATTTCCGAGAAAGACCTTACTTCTTAACCATCTCTTAAAGCCTTCTATCTCCCTTACCAGCATCCTAGTCCAAGGGATAGCAAACTTGTGTCTGCAAGCCAAATCCAGTTTCCACCTCCCACTCTGGTAAATCAAGTTTTATTGGACCACAGCTATATCCATTTGATAATATACTGTCTGTGGCTATTTTGAGTAGAGTAGTTTCACTAGAGACCACATGGCTAACAAAGCCTAAAATATTTACTACCTAGTCTTTTACAGAAAAGATTTTCTGACCCCTGTCCCAGGCTAAGCCTTCACCACCTCTTCCTGTACTTCTGCAAGAGCATCCTGAAAAACCCTACATTTCTTCACAGTACCTACAATGTGATATCACATGATAGCTAAAGTACTCATTGCAAAGCACAAATAAAATCATGGTAGTCCTAGATAAAATCTTTCAACAGACTCTCATTATACTTAAAACTGAAAGCAACATCCTCAATATGGCAATAAAAACCTGCAAGTTTCAATTCATGTCTACATGCACGGTTGGCTAGTGGGAGGATAATACTGAGTAAAAGACATCAGCGAACATGGTTAGGGAGTACAACTTTTTCAGTGGTCAGGGATGAGAAAGGGTGTTCTAACAAAGGATGAGACGAGAGAGCTTGCTCCCAGATACTGGATACAGAGAAGGGCTTCCCCTTCCCAAGTCCCTCACAGAACAAAGAGCTGCAGTGAATAATGCCTATGGAATGATATTTCCACAAGGTACAAGAAGCCTGCTTTTGCCATTATCCTGCTCTTAAAAACATCTTCCTGTCTTCGCCTTCCCTAATCCACCTGATGTGAAGCCTCTGACTAGAGGTCTTGCTTGCTCATTGGGAGCAAGTGACAAATGCTATACATCCCAGCATGTTCCTCTCTGCTACAAAACCACATAAACTAATGGTTAATTTTCCTGATCTGGTGAACTCCAGCAGGCCCATGCTTCAAGCATGCATAAAAGCCATTCCTGAAAGGTACCCTCTAATCTGAGACTCAATATTCTCAAAGTGTTATTTCAGCAGATTTTGTTTTTTTTTTCTATTGATTGTTTGATTTGTGGTGTTTTGTTTTTAAAGTGATTTTAATTTTTTTCCATTATACTTGGTTTACAGTATTCTGTCAATTTTCTACTGTACAGCAGTGACACAGTCATGCATATATATATATTCTTTTTCTCATATTATCCTCCATCATGCTCCATCACAATTGACTAGATATAGTTCCCTGTGCTATACAGCAGGATACAATTTCTTATCCACTCGAAATGCAATAGTTTTCATCTATTAAGCCCAGACTCCCAATTCATCACACTCTCTACCCCTCTCCCTTGGCAACCACAAGTCTGTTCTTCAAGTCCATGAGTTTCTTCTCTGTGGCATGGTATATTTGGGCCATATATGACTTTTAATATGTAAGTGATATCATATGTTATTTGTCTTTATCTTATCACTTACTTCACTTAGTTTGAGAGTTTCTAGTTCCAACCATGTTGCTGCAAATGGCATTATTTAGTTCTTTTTTATGGTTGAGTAGTATTCCATTGTGTATATACATACCACATCTTCTTAATCCATTCATCTGTTGATGGATATTTAGATTGTTTACATGTCTTGGATACTGTGAATAGTGCTGCAATAAATATACGGGTGCATGTGTCTTTTTCAAGGAAAATTTTTGTCCAGATAGATGCCTAAGAGTGGGAATGCTGGGTCATATGGTAGTTCTATATTTAGTTTTCTGAGGTACCTCCATACTGTTTTCCATAGTGGTTGTACCAATTTACATTCCCAACAGTTTAGGAGGGTTCACTTTTCTCCACATCCTCTCCATGACTTATTAGTGATGGCCATTCTGACTGGTGTGAAGTAGTATCTCATAGTAGTTTTGATTTGTATTTCTCTAATAATCAGTGATGTTGAGCATTTATTCATATGTTTGTTGGCCATATGTGTATCTTATTTGGAGTAATATCTATTCAGATCTTTTGCCCATTTTTCGAATGTTTTTTTTTTTTTTTTTGCTGTTGAGTTGTATAAGTTGTTTGTATATTTTAGAGATTGAAATCTTGTCAGTTGCATCATTTGAAACTATATTCTCCCATTCTGTAGGTTGTCTTTTTTTTATGGTTTCCTTTGCTGTGCAAAAGTTTGTCAGTTTGATTAGGTCTCATTGGTTTATTTTTGCCTTTATTTCTGTTACCTTGGGAGACTGACCTGAGAAAACATTTGTAAGGTTGCTGTCAGAGAATGTTTTGCCTATGTTCTCTTCTAGGAGTTTGATGGCGCCTTGTCTTATGTTTAAGTGTTTAAGCTATTTTGAGTTTATTTTTGTGTATGGTGTGAGGGTATGTTCCAGTTTCATTGATTTACTTGTGTCTGTCCAGTTTTTCCAGCACCGGTTGCTGAAAAGACTGTCTTTTTCCCATTTCATATTCTTTCCTCCTTTGTCGAAGATTAATTGACTGCAGGTGTCTGGGTTTATTTCTAGATTCTCTAATCTGTTCCATTGCTCTATATGTCTGTTTTGGTACCAGTACCACACTGTCTTGATTACTGTGGCTTTGAAATTTTGCCTGAAGTCTGGGAGAGTTATGCCTCCTGCTTGGTTTTTGTTCCTCAGGATTGCTTTGACAATTCTGGGTCTTTCATTATTCCATACAAATTTTTGGATTTTTTGTTCTAGTTCTGTGAAAAATGTCATGGGTAATTTGATAGGTATTGCATTGAATTTGTAGATTGTTTTGGGTAGTATGGACGTTTTTTATTATATTAATACTTCCAACCCAGGAGCATGGACTATCTTTCCATTTCTTTAATCCTCTTTAATTTCCTTGATTAATGTTTTATAGTCCTCAGCATATAAGTCTTTCAACTCCTTGGTCAGTCTTTTTTTTTTTTTTTT